>OX387917.1:24582925-25792300 GCA_947578465.1 Thera obeliscata
TTTTTACTAATATTTCTCTGTAATTGTTGGTCCGAAGTTTTCTTCTTCTTCTTAAATTTAAGAGCATAGCTCTTGTCGGGGTTTTGATGCAGTTTCGAACTTTTATGAATAATATTTTATTTCTCTTTTATAATTAAGTGCTTAGATTCTCTGCTGTCATACAGTCTATTGGTTTGTATTTATTTCTTGAAAAATTTGAGTGCGATTTCTTTGACCACATTTTTATCTTTTGTTGGTAATTCTATTATTGGTCCTGCCTGTTACTTAGCCAATTAATCCGTCTTTTGTGTTCTAAAAAAATAAAATAAACCCTTTCATAACAAGCCAGTCGCCCAAGTTGAAGGAGAGTCAATACAATGGAAAAATAAATAATGTCGCAGACTCCTTGATGTTGCAAAGGTCCTTATAAAGCTGAGGCAATATTGCACGTTCCTCGGAGAAAACAACTTCACATACAGTAATAACATAAATGGGAAATACTTTTACATTGTGATTTGTGAGTTGAAACTTCTGCGGCTGTTGTTAGGTAGAATTTTGTACATATTTTGTATGAACAAAACTTGTGGCTTATCATAAAAAACCTTTCAAGACAAACAATGCTTAAACTATTGACATCCTTTCAGTGTGCTTCTACCTACCTACACAAAAAAAGAACGAAAAACCAATAGTAATTTTCAATTTGTACAAACCACTCAATATTTAATACAAGTTTTTTTTAATAGTGTGAACTTAAAAAATCCAAGCGGCAACACACTCGACAGCGAAAAAAAATCTGCAAAAAGTAAGTATGCCGATATTCTCATTTCAATTTAGTTCCCAATTTTCAGGGGCCAACCATTATGCAGAAACAGTTCATAAAGCTGTAGTCCATCATGTTGTATAGCAGTGCCCAGTGTGCCCACTGCCATGCATTTCGCCTGACCGCAACCGCTGTCCGCGGCTCTGCCCACGGCCACTGCTGTCAAAGGAAATGGCGCATGGAAGTGGCACTCACAGATATTTACAGCCATACTTATAAAAGCAATTTAAATTTAAACATTGCTTAAAGTTAGCCCTGTCACTGTTTGTCATTGCTCAGTGGTAAGAGATATAGCCATAGTTTAAGCACTGTTTATCTTTTGACATATTTTTATAAGTAAGGCTATTATTGTTTACTAGCAAGGAATTCTGGGTTATGCCCGAGTACGTCGTATGTTTTGGCATGAATATTAGACCGTTCTAGAAAATTCTAGAACATTTTGACATAAGCTGTGGATAACGTTGTTGGTTATACTTTAATCATTAGTTTTAGTTTCTTTATTTTATTATATTACACAATGACTAACTGTTTGTTGTCCCGAATAAATAAAAAAAATATATAATTTCTAGAAAAACCTTCACGTGTATACATAGACAGAGATTTCAAGCTTTTGCCACCCTAGGTGCCTAGGTATACGGGATCTATTTTATTAAGCCTGCTTTCGAAAATGGTTTGTTCGATTTTCACGTATAAAAGTTTTTCAGTGAAATTATGGTTGCAGAGGAATCATTTTGTCGCAATCATCAGTGAAAGTTATGCAAAAAATTTACAGCGATATTTAAACAGGAGTTTCACTTCTACAGTGTCATAGCTCTATAGCTTTTTCCCAAACTACTACGTCATCTGTGCCGGACCCCAGCTGCGGTTCCGATCTACCTATCAAACGTATATTATAGCTCCAACGAAATACGTGAAAATTGTATCGAGAATTTATTAATATTTTTAAAAGCTTTGAGAGCACGGACTTTTGAGAGAAACTTTTTGTGATAAAAGGAAAGTACCGCTCTACTGCAAGCGGGAAAATGTTGCAAAAAAATCTAGCCAAGGCAATGGATGTCGAAAAATAGGAAACGAAATTTTCATTTGGTTGGTATCAACCGGGGTAAAAAGAAGAACGTAAAATGTAAAACAGTCATCCAGTCTTTGTAAACAAATAAAACATCTAAGCGAATTTTCATACGATTTCCAGGAATAAACGGGGATAATTATGATTTATAGGGAAGGTTTATTTATAGTGTAGGTATAATTTATTACACCTAGTCTCATATGTATAGTAACTCGATGGTCTCAATAGTTTTCGGACGTTTGGAAGTAATCTTTACATAAGTACATATTAAAATGTGAAGAATGGTTGAAGGCTCTGTCGGAAGACCAGCGTTGGTTGCTAGCCAACCAACACAACATGCTGAGCCAGAGTCCGTTTTGCGACGCACAAAGCTCACTTCTGTAGTCTATTGATATGTTGTTAAGTTTATATTGTAAGTGTGAGTTTTGCTTCGCAAATAAATATTTTTTTATTTTTTTCTTTAAGATGTCGAGAAAATATGCCAGCTCAAGGGCAAGTCCCAGTGCCCACAATTCGTCTACCAAATGTTGTTTTCGTGTGAGCACGTGTCTCTCTCTTTTGTATGGAAAATTGATGAGACAACCACTCTTTACGATCGCTACGTAATGTATTTATTCTGTCTCATCTTTTCTCTATACAATAGAGAGAGACAAAATATACGAAACGAAAACAAATGAAGTGACTTGCCCTTCTGGTTGCTTTTACAGGCATGCCTATGCCGCGTTAAGCATATATGTATAAACAGATGTAGGCTCATTGCTCTGCTCGGGTGAAGTCGGGGTGGGTAGCAAGTATCAGAATAAATTGATTTTATGGGTATTTTATCAAACATGTATTTGAATAAACATAAATTGTTATAAATCAAAGTTATTGTCCCGCATAGTATTAACTTACTGGAGTAATAAACTTTATTGAATGTTCCTAGAGCAATTTGAAAAATACTAAATGAGCCATAAGCTTTTATTGTGAATGTTTTTAGTGACATCCTTTTATAACATATATCCTGGTTCGCATGATGAAGAAATAAACATACTTACAAATCAATTAATTTAAAAACCTAGACATCACAATTTCTATAAGTAAACGAAATTAATAAAATAGAACATGAAAATGAAAGACCCACTTCTTCATGATTAGCTGAAAGTGGGCTGAAAAGAGTACTTAACTTGCGATTCAGTAGCTTATCTACTTCAAATTTTAAATGCTAATTACCTACGAAGATTCTTTCACCTTCAAACGTCGAACCTTTGGCTGTTTTTTACAAGTTTAAAGCTTGCGTAAGCATTTTTTCTTTTCTGTGGTTTAAGCCATTCATTACACATTATTGACGTGACAACGTCTTATAATTCGATGGAGCCGGCTGCACGCGCGAAAAAACATGACTCATGCGGCGTTACCTCGCTCTGAAGCGTTCCATTTAAGGCTTGAAGTGCAAGCGAGACCGTGGAACGAGCGACAAAGAGGCAGAATCGGCCTCCGCGTTTGGCAGCTGCCTCTCTCCTACTTGAATGAGTGATGCGTCCGCGTGGACAGCTGTATGACGTTGTCACGTTCAACTATCGTCAGTAAACTGACTTTATTTATTACTAGCTGTCACCCGCGACTTCGTCCGCGTGGTTAGTATAAAGTCATAGTTTGAGTTCGTTTAAAAGAAACTATTTTATGGTGGAAAGCGGACAACTATTGATATGTTTTCACTGTTTTTTGCGTATTTTTTGAGAGTTATTTTTCGTGAATTTGCCTTAGTGGCTAAGTTAAGTTATGTATGCGTTGGTTTTACATGACCAAGTGCTGGTTACCTTAGTTTTGAGTTTGCATTCAAAACTATATAAAGTGTGTTCGAAAGATGGTAAATGCTGTTGTAGCCGATTTTTTTTCAGCTGTGTTTAGTTTTGGTATGATAGGTGCTTCCCGCGATTTTGTCTTAGTGGTTATCATGGGGTTTTTTGTAAACCTTTGTGTGTATTCAAACCTGGTGACAGATGCTGCGGTAGCAGATTTTTTTTTAATGTTTTTTTGCGTATTTTGTAAAAGTCTTTTTCGTGATTTTGTTTTAGTGGCTAATTTGGGCTATCGTATTCGTTGGTGTATAATTGAATCTTGTTTTTTTTAGTTTGACATGATCAAATGCAAGTTACCATCGTTTTGAGCTTGTACTTTAGAGTGTATTTGAATTTGAAGGTGAGTGCTGTTGTAGCCGTTTTTTTTCAGCGGTGTTTAGTTTAAGTATGATAGATGATTCTCGCGATTTTGTCTTGGTGGTTATCATCGGTTTTTTTGTAAACATTTGTGTGTATTAAAACCTGGTGACAAATGCTGCGGTAGCTGAAAATTTTTTAATGTTTTTTTTTGCGTATTTTGTAAAGCTATTTTTTGTGATTTTATGTTATATTAGTGGCTAATTTGGGGTCTCGTATGCATGTTGGTGTATAATTGAATCTGAATTTTTAATTTGACATGACCAACTGCTGGTTACTATAGTTTTGAGCTTGTACTTTAGAGTGTCTTTGAATTTGAAGGAGAGTGCTGTTGTAGCCGATTTCTTTCAGAGGTGTTTAGTTTAAGTATGATAGATAATTCCCGCAATTTTGTCTAAGTGGTTATCTTTGGTTTTATAGTAAACCTTTGTGTGTATTCAAACCTGGTGACAGATGCTGCGGTAGCTGAAAATTTTTTAATGTTTTTTTTTGCGTATTTTGTAAAGCTCGTTTTCGTGATAAGTGGTTATCTTTGGTTTTATTGTAAACCTTTGTGTGTATTCAAACCTGGTGACAGATGCTGCGGTAGCTGAATTTTTTTTAATTTTTTTTTTTGCGTATTTTGTAAAGCTCGTTTTCGTGATTTGTTTAAGTGGCTAATTTGGGCTATCGTATTCGTTGGTGTATGATCGAATCTGGTTTTTTTAGTTTGACATGATCAAATGCAAGTTACCATAGTTTTGAGCTTGTACTTTAGAGTGTATTTGAATTTGAAGGCGAGTTCTGTTGTAGCTGTTTTTTTTCAGCGGTGTTTAGTTTAAGTATGATAGATGATTCCCGCGATTTTGTCTTGGTGGTTATCATCGGTTTTTTTGTAAACATTTGTTTGTATTAAAACCTGGTGACAAATGCTGCGGCAGCAGAAAATTTTTTAACGTTTTTTTTTGCGTATTTTGTAAAGCTATTTTTTGTGATTTTATGTTATATTAGTGGCTAATTTTGGGTTTCGTATGCGTGTTGGTGTATAATCGAATCAATTTTTTTAATTTGACGTGACCAACTGCTGTTTACCATAGTTTTGAGCATGTACTTTATAGTTTATTTGAATTTGAAGGCGAGTGCTGTTGTAGCCGATTGTTTTCAGCGGTGTTTAGCTTAAGTATGATAGATGATTCCCGCAATTTTGTCTAAGTGATTATCATTGTTTTTTTTGTAAACCTTTGTGTGTATTCAAACCTGGTGACAGATGCTGCGGTAGCTGAAAATTTTTTAATGGTTTTTTTGGCGTATTTTGTAAAGCAATTTTTTGTGATTTTATGTTGTATTAGTGGCTAATTTAGGGTTTCGTATGCGTGTTGGTGTATAATCGAATCAGATTTTTTTAATTTGACATAACCAGATGGTTACCATAGTTTTGAGCATGTACTTTAGCCGTTTTTTGAAGCTGTGCGGTGTTTAGTTTCGGTATGATAGGTGTTTTCCGCGATTTTGTCTTAGTGGTTACGGTGGGGTTTATGTAAACTTTTGTGTGTATTCAAATTTGGTGACAGATGCTGCGGTAGCAGATTTTTTTTTACTGTTTTTTTGCGTATTTTGTAAAGCAATTTTTTTGTGAATTTTCATGAAACTTTTTTTCTTCTTTTAGGGAAATAATTTTCCGATTTTCTTTCTTAATGCACCTTTGCTCTATAAGAGCAACACATCTTCCAAGTTTCATGCTTCTAGGACTAATGGTTTAGGCTGTGCGTTGATTTTTCTTTAAACCATTTTTCCCCTTTTTCTCCTCTTCGGGAAATAATTTTCCAATTTCCTTTCTTAGTACACCTTTACGTTATAAGAGGACCATACCCTCCAAGTTTCATGCTTCTAGGACTAACGGTTTAGGCTGTGCGTTGATTGTCAGTCAGTCAGTCAGTCAGTCAGTCAGTAACGAAAGAGTTTTATATATTTAGATTAGTGGCTAATTTGGGGTTTCGTATGCATGTTGGTGTATAATCGAATCTGAATTTTTAATTTGACATGACCAACTGCTGGTTACCATAGTTTTGAGCTTGTACTTTAGAGTGTCTTTGAATTTGAAGGCGAGTGCTGTTGTAGCCGATTTCTTTCAGAGGTGTTTAGTTTAAGTATGATAGATAATTCCCGCAATTTTGTCCAAGTGGTTATCTTTGGTTTTATAGTAAACCTTTGTGTGTATTCAAACCTGGTGACAGATGCTGCGGTAGCTGAAATTTTTTTAATGTTTTTTTTTGCGTATTTTGTAAAGCTCGTTTTCGTGATTTGTTTTAGTGGCTAATTTGGGCTATCGTATTCGTTGGTGTATGATCGAATCTGGTTTTTTTAGTTAGACATGATCAAATGCAAGTTACCATAGTTTTGAGCTTGTACTTTAGAGTGTATTTGAATTTGAAGGCGAGTTCTGTTGTAGCTGTTTTTTTTCAGCGGTGTTTAGTTTAAGTATGATAGATGATTCCCGCAATTTTGTCTTGGTGGTTATCATCGGTTTTTTTGTAAACATTTGTGTGTATTAAAACCTGGTGGCAAATGCTGCGGTAGCTGAAAATTTTTTAATGTTTTTTTTTGCGTATTTTGTAAAGCTATTTTTTGTGATTTTATGTTATATTAGTGGCTAATTTGGGGTCTCGTATGCATGTTGGTGTATAATTGAATCTGAATTTTTAATTTGACATGACCAACTGCTGGTTACTATAGTTTTGAGCTTGTACTTTAGAGTGTCTTTGAATTTGAAGGAGAGTGCTGTTGTAGCCGATTTCTTTCAGAGGTGTTTAGTTTAAGTATGATAGATAATTCCCGCAATTTTGTCTAAGTGGTTATCTTTGGTTTTATAGTAAACCTTTGTGTGTATTCAAACCTGGTGACAGATGCTGCGGTAGCTGAAAATTTTTTAATGTTTTTTTTTGCGTATTTTGTAAAGCTCGTTTTCATGATAAGTGGTTATCTTTGGTTTTATTGTAAACCTTTGTGTGTATTCAAACCTGGTGACAGATGCTGCGGTAGCTGAATTTTTTTTAATTTTTTTTTTGCGTATTTTGTAAAGCTCGTTTTCGTGATTTGTTTAAGTGGCTAATTTGGGCTATCGTATTCGTTGGTGTATGATCGAATCTGGTTTTTTTAGTTTGACATGATCAAATGCAAGTTACCATAGTTTTGAGCTTGTACTTTAGAGTGTATTTGAATTTGAAGGCGAGTTCTGTTGTAGCTGTTTTTTTTCAGCGGTGTTTAGTTTAAGTATGATAGATGATTCCCGCGATTTTGTCTTGGTGGTTATGATCGGTTTTTTTGTAAACATTTGTTTGTATTAAAACCTGGTGACAAATGCTGCGGCAGCAGAAAATTTTTTAACGTTTTTTTTTGCGTATTTTGTAAAGCTATTTTTTGTGATTTTATGTTATATTAGTGGCTAATTTTGGGTTTCGTATGCGTGTTGGTGTATAATCGAATCAATTTTTTTAATTTGACGTGACCAACTGCTGTTTACCATAGTTTTGAGCATGTACTTTATAGTTTATTTGAATTTGAAGGCGAGTGCTGTTGTAGCCGATTGTTTTCAGCGGTGTTTAGCTTAAGTATGATAGATGATTCCCGCAATTTTGTCTAAGTGATTATCATTGTTTTTTTTGTAAACCTTTGTGTGTATTCAAACCTGGTGACAGATGCTGCGGTAGCTGAAAACTTTTTAATGGTTTTTTTGGCGTATTTTGTAAAGCAATTTTTTGTGATTTTATGTTGTATTAGTGGCTAATTTAGGGTTTCGTATGCGTGTTGGTGTATAATCGAATCAGATTTTTTTAATTTGACATAACCAGATGGTTACCATAGTTTTGAGCATGTACTTTAGCCGTTTTTTGAAGCTGTGCGGTGTTTAGTTTCGGTATGATAGGTGTTTTCCGCGATTTTGTCTTAGTGGTTACGGTGGGGTTTATGTAAACTTTTGTGTGTATTCAAATTTGGTGACAGATGCTGCGGTAGCAGATTTTTTTTTACTGTTTTTTTGCGTATTTTGTAAAGCAATTTTTTTGTGAATTTTCATGAAACTTTTTTCCTTTTTTTCTTCTTTTAGGGAAATAATTTTCCGATTTTCTTTCTTAATGCACCTTTGCTCTATAAGAGCAACACATCTCCCAAGTTTCATGCTTCTAGGACTAATGGTTTAGGCTGTGCGTTGATTTTTCTTTAAACCATTTTTCCCTTTTTTCTCCTCTTCGGGAAATAATGTTCCAATTTTCTTTCTTAGTACACCTCTACGTTATAAGAGGAACATACCCTCCAAGTTTCATGCTTCTAGGACTAATGGTTTAGGCTGTGCGTTGATTTTTCTTTAAACCATTTTTCCCCTTTTTCTCCTCTTCGGGAAATAATTTTCCAATTTCCTTTCTTAGTACACCTTTACGTTATAAGAGGACCATACCCTCCAAGTTTCATCCTTCTAGGACTAACGGTTTAGGCTGTGCGTTGATTGTCAGTCAGTCAGTCAGTCAGTCAGTCAGTAACGAAAGAGTTTTATATATTTAGATTTATATTTATTTACGGTGTATCTTTGTAATATTTTTACCATCTCTAAATAGGTTTATCCTACCGTCAGATAAAAAAAATATAGCTTTTCAAAAACAAGAACTGTCATTTTATATTTCACGAATAGCATTTGCAGCAAAATATCGTGAACAAATACCTACTTCATTTGTTTTTCTTATGAGAGTGGAGAAAGCAAAAGAAGTATATAGTCTGTTCAGAAAGAGAGCCGTCGCCGTCGTGGCCAAATTGAGAACTAACATTTCGATTTTTATATGGCAGCTCATCCCTTTCTTTCTGTCAGCATTTTGCATCATTAAAATTAAATAAAGGAATAGTACACTAGTTGTGTTATGACCAAAACGCAACAGACGCGCTATTGTATTGCCCACTAAACAAAAAAGGTGACTGTTCTCTTTCTGAACAGACTCTAGTAGTAGGCAACAAATATTGCACATCGGCTAACTTCGGCTCCATAAAGCGTAGTGTGCGTCAGAAAGAGGTAGCGCTCTACGAAAGCAGAAAACCGATGTGCATTATTTATTGCTTACAACCGTAGGTAGGTAGTTTAGGCAATCGATTACCTTGGGTTCCGTACTATCCGTACAATATACATTTTGAACGCAAAAAGCTCCATATCCGTACAATATACATTTTGAACACAAAAAGCTCCAATTAGTAAATTATTAGGAAATTCCTTAGCCTTTGTAGTTTTAACTTCAGATTTTTACTTCAACCCTTTGCGTTTAATTGTAAGAACCCAAAAGGAAGAAGCGTAGGTTTAATTCGATATGGTATAGTTTATTATTACCGATTTCTCGATTTTTCCTTTATAGTGTAGGTAGCTCGTATTATGGAGTATAATAAAATGCAAAGCAGCCCCCATAAACAATTATACCGGTCGTTATAACCACACTGTGATTAAAATGACTAATAGCGTGTCATAAAACAGCATTATTATAATAATTGCTGCAAACAAGCAGCGCGGTGCAATGAAAATGAGAAAAAGTAGAAAAGAACGGCTAAGTGCAAGTCGGACGGTCGAAGGTTTCGTACCGTTATCGGTAAAATTGACAAAAAATCATGTCTGCTGTATTATTATTAAGTAGGTACTTATGTCATTTATTTCACATAATAATACATATTTCAGTTATAGCGGTGACGTAGATGGTGTAGGTATTTCTACCTACACCATCTGTGAAAATTTCAACTGTATAACTAGGTATCACGTCACGGTTCATTTCATGAGATACAGCTTGGTGACAGACGGACGAGAAACAAGACAGACAGACAGCAGCAGGATAGCGGAGTTTTAGTAAAAAAGTCGCATACGGAACCCTAAAAAGTAGATAAAATAAAAGCAAAGAAAAATTACGTTTCAACACGAATTTCGTTTATTTACAGGACACACGCACAATTAATTTTGCACAATATTGCCGAAATTAGTATTTTGGATCTCATTCGGGCTAATTTTTCAATCTACAAATACCTTTTAAGGTCGATTTATATCTACAGACATTGAGCGTGGCAGACACGTGCCGTGGCAGACAAAATGATATTCTTCCATACAGTAACTATTAACGTATTTATATCTATCGTAACACGCCCGTACGTACAGACACTTACAGACACGTGTGTAGTTACTGTATGGAAGAATATCATTTTGTCTGCCACGGCACGTGTCTGCCACGCTCAATGTCTGTAGATATAAATCGACCTTTCCGTGAGATAAAATATATCCAGCCCTTGTCAAGCCTAAACATAAACAAGTGACTGATATTTTTTATTTGACGAATAGCGTTATTCGTAGATTTGAACCCTGCGCACACCTAGGTCGCTGGGGATGGCGATCAGTGAAACGCTATCAAATTTTACAGCGATATTTGCCAACGTTCCACTGTTCGCTATCGCCAGCGATCTTAAAACAAAAAAAAAAGGTTTTTCACAAAGAGATACACTACCTACACTTTGACACACATCCATCAAAAGGCCATAACGTGAGTTGGCAGTGCCATACACCGCCATTACATGAGCGTTCATGCTATTTTATTTACTTTGAACTGGGTTAGGTGCAGGTCAAAAACCTTGGCCATAGATTGCGTAATAGTTTGTTTGACCTCGGCGTATAGTTTTCAGCGTGACATTTACATCGGCGTTTCTTTTGGCATGAGTGTACAGTTTATTGGTCCAGTGACTTGAACTTACTAGACTTATCCAATCGGAATTCGGAAGCGTATTTTGTTTTTCTTTTATAAATTCCACTTGCCAAAGACCAAGGAGATGCCTTACCAAAAAGCTTGTAAATAGATCCAAAAAGAATTTGTATCTAAAAATACAAGCGATTATAAGACCTCCAGCGAGTGAAGTAACAGTGGCTACGTGCAGTACTAAATGCAAGCAGTTAGCAACAACCTTGGGCCGTTGCGTTGAACCTACGGAACATAAATATGTATGAATTCGGGCGAGGCCCGCACACAACCCGGCCAGTAAGCCCAGCCAGCCTCCATTACATGCCACCCTTTCGCATTTTGTGGCAGTACAACAAACAGGAGAATGATTAAGCAAAGCGACTGATATTCTGATAAACAAAAAAATACTATGGAAAAAGACCTTGTCTCCAGCGCCAGTATAAAATTAAAAAAAAATGTGGTGTGATGTTTGAATTTTAGTTCAAAAAGTTGTTTTATTGTTTGGAACACTTTTTTTATTTCCTACCAAAAAGTTTGCGTATATAGGAAAACTAGGATAGCAAACTTTTTGGCAGAAAAACTTGTTTGGATAAAAAGCTTGTAGAACTGCGTGCAATGTTTTTTGCTGAACTGCAGTATGCACACAACTTAGTTGATTGAGATTTTTCATAACGTAAGTTTAGTTATTTTATTTATATCTTTCAATATGTTAAAATTGTGCGAGTGGGAAGTTGTTTGACGATTGTCAGCAATAAGATGATTGCCAGAACCATCATTTCCAACGCTGACAATGGAGATTTTTAATACTACTGTTTTTTTACTTTATCAACATTTTTCACTTGACTTATGAATTTCTGCAGAAATAATATTAATCTTTGATCATGTTTGTATAAACATATACGTATTCTGAAAGGTCTTTAAGCTGTTTTTCTGGCTAGTGAAATACTTTACCCCGCTTTCCAGGAAAAGTAATGAATTGCCAATAGTAAACATGTTTTTTTCCACATATACATCATGTTTTTGTTGAGGATTTTATTACTCAGAAGAGCTCTTCTATGAATTCAGGAGGATTTGCGTTGGTGTTAAAAATATGAACGTACAATACAACAAAGTAAAAGTAAACAGGCCTTTTACATCTATTGTAGATGGTTTATATAGCGTCAGGGGCAACTCGTGTTTACTCATGCCCGTACTTACGGGACGCTATAGTGCCTGGGACAGGATTTTTAATGGAATAGGCTTATAACAATACAATGGATACATAATTCAATAGTATAACATACCTTCTATTGAACTATATTTTTGCCGTTTAAATAAATCCTGTTCTAAGAAATCTTATAATGTATGAGTATTAAGAATAAAAGAGTTCTTTCTGTTCTTCGATGGAATTATCTTTAATAAAACACTACTGTCAATAGAAATCTCACACTCTAGCTTTCATTGTAACCGCCATATCCATGTGTTATATCCCTTCTTCCTCTTGAATTGCCTGACAGCGAGCCAAATACTTTGATATTCCATGACATGACAGACGATATACCTTGGGCACAGATAATAGAGTCCGTATAGCTTATTAAAAATAGTAACGTTACCTAAGTAAGGAAACAACTAAATAGTTATTCTGCGCTAATTCGGCAAAAGCATTGAAAGCTTTTTGGTCATTTAAAGTTCTACAGGTAATGGCAATTTATTTGAAAATGAGTGCTAGCAGGTATGTAAATAAGCGTATTTGTAGAAACCTAATTAGCTAAGTTGTTTGAATTTGTTAAACAAAATTTGATATCAGAACTGTTTACTTTACAACTCAATGGAACGCAATTAGCGAGACGAGTTCCAGGAAATGTCCTAAATACTGGAAATAACATAAATCTTACAGCTTGGTGGTGACTGCCTTCTGCATTGTGGGTCGTGGGTTCGATACCCGCAAGAACAAGCATTTTTGTGTGATCAAACATTTAGGCCCGTATTCCGAAACAGCGCTTGAGTCTGAGTCAAGCCTCAAGCATAGATTTTATGACAGTTCTCCATTGAAAAGTGTCAAAAATCTATGCTTGAGGCTCGACTCAGACTCAAGCGCTGTTTCGGAATACGGGCCTAAGTGTCTCAAAGTCAAATATACTTACCTATATTCAATAGTATCCAAGGATCACTTTGAAACGTCTTTAAGCTAGGTGAGTCTAGGTGTCAGTTCAGCGCGACCAAGCCTAGAAGAACAGTATATTGTAGGTAAGGAAGGTACTCTATCAGTAATTTCGATCCCATAATATATACGTATATTAGGTATATAGGTATGCATGGTACTTGTAGACCGAAAAATGGCAAAAATATACCAGAAAAATCCTACGCAGAAAAAAAACTTCTCAAAACAGCTATAAGCTACAGCAAATAAATAAAACAGAATGTCAGTACAAAACTCACAAATCGTCTCTAAACAACGTGAGATAACTTTTTTTACGTTTCTACCATCAAAGAGATTATAAAAGAAAAAATGTGCGCGGTCATCAAATGACTGGGGAAAAGATAAAATACAACCAGCCAACTGTGATCGAATTAGCAAGAGTACGGTTCCGTATACTTATTTACTGATCACTGTACCGTGTGACTCGTGTGGGGCGCCTATAATACTAATTTATTTGACAAAAAACTTTGGAGAGTAGTTCATAGAATTTTTTTTTTATATCTCAAATAAATTATTAAAATATATGATCACAAAATTCTAAAACTACATTTTGCGCTACTGAATTAAATAATAGTTTTGACATTATTATTTTAATACTTACTTCACATTTCAATATTTGCTAATAGGTACATAACAAAAGTGACATAACATAATAAAATTTCTGAAAACTCGACAGTCAGTGAAACTAACTGACTGTGGGAAATGTCCATTAATATAATTATTATTACCTTCCTATTTCACATCTAGGAATCTATAAAAAAAAGTTGTTATCAAGGTACCGCAATGATGTGGTAGGTATACTAATTTACGATATTTTTTATCTAAGAATCTCATTAAAGGTTTTATAGTGGTTTAATGACTGGGAACCCTAAAGCTCCGCCTATAATCCACAGTGCGTGCGGTTTCGACGTCGGTTACCGGGACGAAAGATATTGCTTTTATATTTATTTATGACGTAAATGCGATGTTTTTGAACATCAAAGCGAACTTCCACTATTTCAGAGTTTTTAATTTATACTTATCGAACTATAATGAAATAAAGAAGTATAAGTAGGTCTACTAAAATCTTATAAAAAAATTGAGATTTTCATATGGCAACGTCAATTGTCACCTGTTTAATCCAATTAATAAAATACTAAAGACATAAACAAAAATTAAACAGTATCAAGATCGTTTAATCTAATTTCCCCAACGCAACAAGTTTTTATTTCTCCATTTGCCATGAGATTCCGATAGACCTATATCTCCATAGTAGCTGGACACACTGGACTAATATTTATGCGTTTTTATTTCATAAGGAAAATTTAATGCCTTTAGGCATATTTTTATTTATTTTTTGATTTTTCGCTTACTTGACACCAGAAATTCTCAAACCAAACCAAAAATTCGCCTAAAAGTGCAATAATTTCAACAAAAATGCAGCAAATCTCAACCGAAAATTAAATTGCTATCAAACACCATCCCCTTTCTCGTGACGTCAGCCGGAACAGTGAAACGCGCTCCCCACAAAACACTACAAATTGCTGCTTAATCGTCGCCAATTTAGACCCTAACACCTTCGAGCTACGTTTAAATTTCTTTGACACCTTGATAAATTGAACTTGTTTGTTTTGCCAAGTTGTATTACAGATACTGCAAGCCTTATAACAAGGTAATAAGGGCTATATTTGATTAAGTTTTAGCTTGTATTGCATTCCTACACACGGGTATGTCTGTAAAAAGGGCCCGCATTTAATTGATAAAAACAGGGTGATGTCGACCTTGATCGATATAACTTGATTAACTGAACAAGTTATCAAGAACTTGTTCAGAATTTTTTGCATGACAGCATACCATTTCTTGAGGGAAAACTTGATTTTATTGATGTGATATATTAAATGGCGTGGCGCTTGGCTTAGAAGGCCTTTGACTAACCCCGTACACATTAAAAGTCTTAAGACGATAAATACCGGGCCTGGAAAACAGCGAAGAGTTAAAGACATTTTTTTAAATATTGTATTTAGTATATTATAGTGAGGAAATAGCCAATTTTAATTTTTTATGTATTGTGTGTAAACGGATTGTGAACAAGATAGGTAGTGCTCGCGATTTCCAATAAATAAGTTCAGTGATTTTATATCTTTCTTTTAAAGGGTTCAAATGTGCGAGCGAGAAATGTATCGACGGTTGTCGGTGCCTGTTTTCGTAGAGCTACCGTAGCGCTCGTAGCAGTGACGTAGCACATTGAACCGTCTCACTCAATACAAAATGAACTGCATCCAATTGGCTACGAAAGCAATTTCTACATACATAAATAATAAATATAAATATTGTAGACAATTCACGCAACACTACCTAGCCACAAATTAAGCAGAGCTTACTATGGGAACCAGATAGCTGATATAATATTTATATAATACTTTTGTATACATTTTTATTTGTAAGTACTTAGAATACAATACAATTCAAGAAATATTGATGCAATGACCAAAACAAGCAAAAATTATAACTTCAGAGTTAATTTTTGTAAGTCTCTATGCTTCGGAGGGCACGTTAAGTAGCTCATACGAACGTAACCCAAATTGGAGTGCAGTGAGTGTGGAGAGGGTACAGTCGTAGAGGAATCACTGTTTACCAAAGTACAGGCAGCAGAAAACAATCAAGGATTTTTGGGTAATTTTGAGCTTATCTCTATGTGTATATAGATATATCTTTAATTTCGTTACAGAAGATAAGTTCAACTTTTTGTGGTTTGTTTTATTTATCACATAAACAAAAATAGAACGTTTCTAAGGTAACTCCTCCTTATTGCGTTATTTGCGACGGCAGTACAGTAATTTACAAATATTTGCAATATTACACATTTTGAACAAAAAAGTCGCAGTTGGTTCAAAGACTAATATAAAATAGCAGTACTAGTGTTCTTTCTAGACACAGAGCTCGTAGGAAAAAAAATGTGCAGTAGTTTGGAGCTCGATTGTGCTTTTTTGTTGTAGTATTTCATTCAACAGAACGAATTTAACTCAACTTTTGGGAACTAACGGGATTTCACACAAAGTTTTTGAATCCCACATTTGACCTAGAAGCATTAATTCGGTAATCAAACTTATTATGCTGTCAGTACTTTAACATCACACTATGTTGATAGCTAGGTATAGCACTCGACCACCCGTCTCCTTTGTTCCCGTATTTGGTGACAAACAGACAGACAATAGAAGTCAAAAACTACGAGTCCTATTGTTGTTTATAAAAGCACTTGGCTTGCGAAGTTTCTATAGGAGTTATTCACTATTTAACAGATGAGTACACACTGACTGACTGTCTTTAATTTATAAGTTAAATGTTAGCTGGTTTTGCGCGTGTTTTTGCTCCCACGTGTGGGCGTGGTTTCTCTTTTTGTCCCAAAAAAAACATAAAAATTGAAACTAACCTTGCGCACACCTAAGCGTTCTGCGGTGGCGATCAGTAATACGCATTCAAATGTCATTGTCATAATTGACAGTGTTTCACTAATCGCCACCGCAGAACGCTTAGATCTGCACAAGGCTTGAATGTTACACTTTCAATTTGATTTAAAATTGAGAATGATTTTACCCTTGTATTTTAATATCATAAAAATATAGGATGTTTTTTCCTCTTAAACTTCTTAAACCAGGCACTTGTTTTCCACGTAGTATGCCGTGGGATACCCTGTATACTAAATTTAATGTACATACATATTTAATAAGCATTGCACGTAATTACTTGTATAATTAGCAAGACAGGTGTTCGTAATAACTGTAAATACGGTTGTGCTAATTTTAGGCATCATTAAATTAGCACAACAAATTTGTGGGGCATTTTTATTGCTAGTACCTACACGCAATTGTGTGCGTGTAAGACATACAATTAATTACACCTGTTTATCTATTTGATTATTTGATTAGTCATCCGTGAAACTGGTCCTAAGAATAATAGATTTTACAAGAATAATTGTCAATCTGCTCGATTTTACTGGCTTTAAAAAAAGGAGTTCTCAACTAATAGGTAGCATTTTTTTAACATTTTGTTACCTCTGAACTCAATTATAAGCTAATTTGAAATTTAATCCAAATTGTGATTTAACTGAGATGAAATTGAATCCTATTGTAGGGTCTAGATGATGTACAGTCGCGGTATGAAAATGTTCGTCACCTTAGAGTCGGTTTTCGCTTGCACCAGTGCCTTGATCATGAACACATTTTGACATAATGTGTGACGTTAACTTATATATAGGTGTATTCTGTCTATTCAGTTTCAAAATGTAGTATGTGATCGTGATACGTTGAACAAATCAAGTTGAAAATCGACGAACATTTGCATTCCGCCACTATACATTGTAATTATAATTTTAATAATCAAAGACTCTATTAACTATGCTCAAGGTACGTCGTCTGTCATCATCTGTCATGTCATGGAATGTCAAACTATTTTGCACGCTGTCAGGCGATTCAAGAGGAAGAAGGAATGGAGATATGGTAGTTACATACAATGAAAACTTAGTGTGTGAGATTGTAAACAGTACCTAAGGGCCTTATTATTAATCCTGGCGTAGCGTTGGACTAGTTAATCCGTGTTTTGTCTCTTGCATTGACATGCAATTGTCAACTCGAGCAAATGTGACAAAACACGGATTAACTAGTCCAACGCTACGCCAGGATTATTAATAAGGCCCAAAGTGTTTTATTGAAGACTCAATACCTGAAGAAAAGGCTCTTTTGCAATAATTATGTACCTACCAACTGTAGGCCTACCTCAACCTATGTCTGGCTCTGGTTTTGAGTCTTTGTGAGTGCTCACCAGTGTATTACAATATGCGTGTGACGTTTCAACGTAGGATTTATTCACAGACTCGAAACCAGAGCCAGAGATAGAGCTTGTGGTAGTTCTACTGTTGGGTATTCTACGATTTGAGCTGGCAGCACCACATACCACAGCACACGTGCTAAACTCGTTATGAATCAAAGCGTTCAATGAGGCGGCAAACACGCAAACACACGGCTCTAAATTCCAATCTGTGATCCTCTTACTTTACTCAGGCCAAATACGAGTCAGTGAGCCACAGGCGGTCCACTCTGCAAAGGCCGTTTGGTTAAATTATGATATTGGACTCCAGTGGGCAAAAACGTAGGTCAATTTTTTTTTATTTTTAAGTAGGTAGGTGTTCCTGTGTACTTATCCTAGGTCAATAAAATACTTTTCTTTCTTTCAAAATGTCTTTTTAAGTTTCATCAAAAAAGTTGTGAACTGGGATTTGAACGCATGACTCTCCTGTTGAACTGATATGCGGTAACCAACTATCGGATTCTAATCTCTTTTCTGGTTCTGTCAAAACCCCAACCAAATCAAGATTTGGGTTGTAGTGTATGAAGTGTCCACTCTGAACCGCGAGAGTGTAGTAACTCAACGGTAAATGAATCTTGTGAAATTCCAGGTTATTTCTTCAAGATATGGATCATCAGGAAGTTTCTGTGGGCTTATGAGATGCTAACAAAATTTTGCTAGAGTTTAGTAATGTGTTTTTCTATCAAAAATCTGTATGCACTATGTATGTGGGTACTCTAAAACGGCAAATTAAAACACCATGAAGAAACCTGCCTGATGTAGAATCTAAGAAAATATGTGTCAAGTGCATGAATAGAGGCTCTTTGAGGCACACTTAAAATACACTGCACTTGGCCCCTGTTTAATAAAGCTGACAATTCGACATATATGTCAAAAAGCGACAAAATTCTGGAATTTTCGCGCTTTTGTGACATATTTGTCACTTTTATTAATAGCCTAACAGCGGGAAAATTCCACAATTTTGTCGCTTTGTGACATATAATAATATGTATGTCGAATTGTCAGCTTTATAAAACAGGGCCCTGGTTCAAAAGAACCAGGGACAAGAAGTACCGGTGATATCGGTTTAGTTTAGTTTAGTTTAGTTTATTGCAAAAAATCTTATGTAACATTACAGACATATTATTATCCAATACGTTACTTAAAGCTATGTACACATAAAAAATATATGAAATTTACTTATGTATGTAGGAGACCTACATAAAACAAAATAATAAAATCTAGAAAAATAATAAAGGTGTTCTGAAGTAGACAGTTCTAGTAAGCAGGTAAATTAAACATACCTACTATTACACGCACCGTCCACCCACGTGATCCACGAACTTCTTAACGTAATAATAGTTCCTCCAAGATAAAAGAAAATGAAAGAAAAGCTTTAACAACGTCGGTCGGAAAAAAGAAGGCTTAGACGTCTTAAAACCCACGCTAAATGGAAAATAAGAATGAGCTTAGGAAAATATAAAATAACTTTATTTAGACTACGCTAGGAGCAAACAACAAAGACCTGTTTACAATTTACGATTCTTCATTCTTTATTGAATTGTGTGGGCACATTTATAATGCTTAAAATTATAAGCATATTTAATAAAAAATAAAGGTGGGTACGTGCACAAGATGAGTTTGAAAATAGTAGCAGTGTAAAGTTATTATTAGTGTGTAAAAGTAGTAGTACTTCCTAGGACGACACATATAGCTAGAGAATATAGTACCTATATTAGAAAATTGCCTGATCAATTGCAAATAAAGGAGACGGTTAGGTGTGTTTTATTTAATTCACAATACAACACTATCACAGCTAGCTTTTCATTTATTTTTCTAACTTCGGCCCGTTTCCACTCCGAAATTGCTATGCCCTAACTAAACTATCATATACTATGCTATTCACATTTTTTTACTGGAACACAGTAATTGCAATAAATAATATGAGTATGTGTATTTTCTACTAGTAGATTTACCTACTTCTACCATTAACAGCCCTACTTATAAACGCAATTTAAATTTAATCATTGCTTAAAGTTAGCCCTGTCACTGTTTGTGGTAAGAGATGGCAATAGTTTAAGTACTGTTTATTTTTTGACATATTTTTATAAGTAAGGCCATAAGTCATCAAAGTCATGCTGGCTACAACAAAAGACGCCAATCTGTGGTGGAGTAGTGGTTCTAGTTAGTTTTGAAAAACCACGTCCGCAGTTTTTGCTGTAAGTAACAGTTGAGCGAAGTTTAATGATGATCTCGGTGCATCGACCCTAGATAGAGATCATTGTTTCACAGAGTGCTTGACCGGGAATAGCTGGACTTGGCCAAGATTCATTAAAACCTTGCGCAGTGGCGATCAGTGAAACGCTGTCAAATATGACAGCGATATTTGACAGTTCTCTGATCACTACCGCAGAACGTTTAGATGTGCGCAAGTCTAGTTGGATTCGCATCACACATTGTTATTTTTATTTCATAAAAATATCATTTATCATTTATTTATTGCATACATGTTACATTTATATTAGCTTAGGTATTGTTGAGCTATAAGGTGGACATGAACCCTGTAAGGGTGCAGCAATATTCCAGCAAATTCACGCAGCAAATTCAAAAGAACAGTAGTAACCGAGCCGTAGTTTGTTGCCTGTTCTTCTAGGCTTGGTCGCGTGGAACTGGCACTTTGACTCATCTAGCTTTAAGACGTTTCAAAGTGATCCTTGTAAATCATATGAATTTGACTAAGGTAAACCGACGGACCTTAGGATTGGAGGCCTTGGCATTAGGCACATAGCACAGAAATATTAGGTTTAAGGAGACGGGTTTGCTGTTAGTAGACTACTAGTGTTTTTCGTCACCATCATTAGCCTGATAAAGTCCACTGCTTATAGATATAGGCCTTCCCTATTTTTAGTTCACAGCCTACTGATAGAGAACGACTGGAAGCTTTGGAAATGTGGTGCTGGCGGAGGATGGAGAAAATAAGTTGGACAGAAAAAGTTACGAACAAAGAGGTCTTAGAGCGAGTAAAGGAGAAGAGAGTTATACTTGAGACAATACAAAATCGAAGAGGAAAAATGTTTGGACATCTTCTACGACATGACAGCTACATAAAGAACATCATTGAAGGAAAGGTTGAAGGGAAACGGGGAAGAGGAAAGCCAAGAATTAGTTACATGAGCCAGATCGAAAAGTCGCTGTCATGTCGTATAAGGAAATCAAGGAGGCCGCATTTGAAAGACTTTTAATTGGAGAAAACTGCATCAAAACCCCGACAAGAGCAGAGCTCTTAAATTTAAGAAGAAGAAGAGCCTACTGATACAAAGGTAGTAAGTATCCAGTGAAGCCGCAGGCTGAAACTAGTAGTTTATAATGGAGCTTGGCCACCATCTTGGTAGATAAACTTTCTATAGATAGATAGGTAGATCTATAGGAAAGATAATCTTAGAACAAAGTAAGGAAAGTGTAGAAAACCGACGTCTCAGACACTTAGGAAAGTGGCATTTATACTAGCTAAGAATTGAGTGGTTGCTTGAGGTAGGTTAGTCTAAACCTGTTTATAATAATGTATATTTTATAACCTCTAAAAACTCAAAAAAGACAAACAATAGTACATTGTTCACCGAGAGGAGAAAGTGACCGATTACCGTTGAGCGGCTCGGGCTTTAAAACACCCGAGATCGGGAATCGCAGTTTCTCTCGAGTGATACATAGTGCTTTATACTACACCTACAAGGAAAATAAATTCTACGAAAACTGAATCCTCAAACAAACACACAAATTGGAAATGGCGTCTGCAATTTTCACATTTTCTTTTTTCAAATTGTTTATCCTGCCGCCGCAGGGTCGCACTGCCAGCCCGACACCATCCAACACACAGCTAGTGGCCAGTGTCATTTTGCGAACTTTGAGATAAAAACTCACTGTAAAAACTTTTTGGCTTTTGACATTTAGGTTACCGGCGCATAGTCTTACCCAAAATAAAAATAAAAACCACGTAAGAAATGGATTTTCACACACTTTTCTCTCCCGCTCAGATGCGTTTTCTCTTCGCATATTTGTTCGATATGCAATGACGTACTTTCTACCGTAAATTTGATAAAGTATCAAGGTACTTTCCAAGCAGGTGTAGTATAAACAAAATAACTAACAGAATTATGAAAAGTGGATCCCACACAAAGACCATACCATGAGTATTAAAAAATAACAATTCTAGTACAATCGAGCTCATGTGCATCTTCCTATAACTATACATTATTAATTGTCAAAACAACTATTAAAAATGATATGAACAATCCATATCACTATCTAATCTAGCCCCAATTTAAGCAGAGCTTGTACATGTGCTTATATTTTTGTTCTAAATACATAGGTACTTGGAATACAATCAACATTATGTGTTACAGATAACAAACATCTGTGTTAACCACATAAATATTTGTTCTCGGTAGAGATCAAACCCACGACCTACCGCGCAGAAGGCAGAGCTACTACCAACTGAGCTGAGACGCCACTATTGTGCAACAAGCAAGACGATTGAGTCATCAAAGTTCGAAGATCCCTTATGCATTATGCAACAGTCATCAACTCCCCTAAAAACAAACGATAAATTTCAAAATTCCTAATTTTAGCTCATGAATGGGATAGCGTGAGCGCGAGGCAGTGACCTTGTGGACTACTCGCTGGCTCAGGCTATTGCACTACCTCCCCCCCCTTTCCCCTGCCCCGCACTCCCTCCCCTCACAAGCAAATTATTGAACCTCATGCACTTCCTTCCGACCGCGCCCGAAGTTTTGCACGCGCTTGGTTTATGAATATTCGGAATGATCGAATGCTTTTTGAAGATGGAGAGACTTCTACTGATGAGATAATGATTGATTTGATGGAAAGCATTCGAGACAGTAGATCTGACTTGCAACGGCCAGGCCAAATGCAATTTTCCATGATATATGGTTCTCAAATAGGTGCCGGACTAAGATGAAGAGAGCTTATTGATAAATAAAAACAAATTCTACTTACCTACTCAACAGTAACATTATTGGAGTAGGTTAAGTTCATAGATATAATAGTTAAAAGGGTAAGGCTGGCTAAGATTAGGTTTCCAAGGTAAGTTTTTAAAGAATTCAGTCCGAGAAAACCCGTATTTTAGATTTCCATCATGACGATACCTATTTGTCTCTATATTTGCATTTAACTACGTTCAATCATAGACTAAGGAAAACAAGGTTCAATTGACTTGTTAAGTTGTAGAACATGTTCTTAGAGCGCATCTTGCTTTCGGAATAGCCATTTGAATCTATGTAAAGGCTGCACAGAGCTCGTTGGTAGAGCCTTCGTCAAAATACCAAACAAAGAAACTTGAACTCTATATGAAGCAGAATAAGTTACACAACGGAGGGTGGAAATATCTAAACACGAGATAATCTAAAAATATATATCCCGGTAATCTTCAATTCCACGTAGGTACGAGATCATCCACGCGCAAAATATCATGTTCGTCGGTTCGACAGCGCTGACGTGATCATTTCCACCGGGTTGATGGTATTAGTGTTGACATGTCCCACATCGCGCCATTCCGGGACACGCAAAGCCGCGCACCACGTTTTTGCGGCCTGATTTGAATTTATAAAGTGGTCCGGGCAACAGCTGATCGTACAGCGTTGCCGCTCCGCCGCCGTGCGACGATGCCGCTATGCGTGAGCCCGCCAAGTCTCGAGGCGATCGACCGGGCACCCTCCCTCCTACATTTTCCAACATCACTGTACCCTTTAGGTGTCAAGACTGTTTTTGGGAGTAAATTTTCCGCATGTGCTGTATCGAGGTTAGGCGGTCGATAGCCGAGAAACAAACACATCTATACTTAGAGGCTTTCTACTTTATGGATGCTTGACGATACAGCCGGGCGAAATGCCGAGATCGATTCCTAGATAGCAATGTTCGTATAGGTATAGGTCCTATGAGCAACGTCTCTACTGAGTAGGCAGTAGAGACGTTGGCTTGTACTCGGTTGTTGAAAAGACTTACGTCGTTAGGGGCTGCTAATGATGCATCTGTTGCCAAAGGCTCTGATCAAATAACTAGTACGTAAGTGCCTGTTTGCGCCGTTTAGTGGGGTTCCTCTCGTGGCGTGGATAAATACGAAGACTTGGATTCTTGATATATTGCATATAATATTGAATTAAAAAGTACAAATTACAGAGTTTGGTGATGCGGTTAGCTTAGCGGTTAAAAGTTGTAGGCGAAGTGACAGACTGGGTGTGCTGTCAAAATATTTGAAATTTGGAGTCTGACGTTTTGTTTCCGTTCGGAAACAGGACACGCGTATGGCGCCGTAACAGTGCCTATCCTATACGTGCCAAACATGAAATGGTTGTTTTATATGGTGTAGACTTTTATTTTTTCAAGTTTCCATTAGTCATAGCCCTTTTATTATTATCCCGTAAAGCATACTCTGATCTGTGTATTTAACCTCAATGACAGCGTAATCTTCCTTTCTGCGGAAACATTACATTCTTGTTAGATTTGAGATTTGACAGCGAATATTTGACAGCGTTTCACTGATCGCTACCGCCAGCGAACTAGGTGTGCGCAGGCCTTTAGGCATTCAAGCGAAAAGCCATAGTTCATTACCGAAATCTACATTTCGAACATTATAATAGAAACTGGCAGTATTCCTTTGCCAGCTGTCATACAAGGAGCTGCCTGGGGCGTTTGATCTCTGACCCCGCATAGCTGGAGCCCACGAACACTACGTCATCCACGCCTGTTTCATGTTTATTTACCTACACGACTGTGACCCTGTAGGTTTTACCTGTGACGGTAATATTTTTAATATAATTTCCTTTTGAAGCTGCGGACTGGTTGTTTTCTTACCTAATACCATAAGCTCTCAATGTAACAATGAATTCTCAGTTTCTTCCTACCAATTTAACTGTTACTCTAACTGAAAATACCCAAGATAAGACTCTCAAATGCTTTGATCTAGAGCAGCTTGGGGGGTTTAAATTCTCTCCGCACAACTTTTCATAGGTAGTCCGACAGTTTTCTCAAAAGCTTTTTAGATAACGCAAAGTCTAAGTTTGAGCTGTACCGAGACTACAAATTCTGTTGATAAGTTCTCAACCTCTGGGATGGCTTATCTCTGACGTCAGACGTTCAGCCTCCTACCTACTTTGCTAGGATTACTTATGTAAAGTACCTACTTAGGTAGAAGGAACTTTGCTGAGGAAAATAAAGTAGGTAATGAAGAAAATGGCAACGTCTAGGTTAGGTATTCACATAATATAAAGAAAGTAACCTAGGATAAGGTTAGTAAGTAGATTGCCGACATGAACCGTGTATTCAGTGAGCAAAAAGTTGATTAGGTAAGATTTATCTATCAACGTACTGTTCAGACGAAAACTCTTCATTGATTATAGCTACAACTCCGTTTTACTTTATTACACAGCCAACAATACAACCACACGTAAAGACGCTATATTCTCCTTCTTCAGCTTCTTCTCCACTAGAGATGTAACTTCTTGCTTGATTCGAATAGGGACGTCCTATTCCCAAAACTGGTTAACAGTACCTACAATTAATACAATCATGTCCAAAAAAATAAGACACCAAAGACACTTTGGCGGTAATCATAATGTAAACGAGAATTACGTACTTAACTAGGTACATTTTAAGACATACAGAGTAGAATTCTACCCGCAAACGCAAGGCTAGGTAGCACCTATAGAAAATGTAGGGTATGAACTAGTAGACCCCTATTACTATGATAAAGTACATAATAGGTAGCAGCTACAGGCTAGATTAGGTGCCTACTCGTAAGTAGGATTACTATTGAAAAGGCTTCTATTTCCAATAAGATTATCGCAGATTTTAAAAGCAATTTAGGATGGGAGAACGAAATTGTAAAGGATATATTATTATGAAATTAATGAAGAACTACAATGTACTTCTCTCTCTTCTAAACTAATCTAGCTTTAAGACGTTTCAAAGTAATCCTTGCGATTCTACTGAATAAATATTGATTTTGATTTTAATGATATCATGAAAGTGTTTCAGCTTAATTGGAGATTTACAAAAATAAAGCAGGCAAATGAGGGAAAGGAAATACTGCGTAGTGTGGAGTAGAGACCAACAAGAAAAAAACCAGTAAAAGGAGAAAATTTGGAAAAATCTAAAACTGGGACCAATGCTCACTTATCCCTTCTCAACATTGACAAACCTGACAACAATAAGCAGCCTTCATAGCACTATAAGAAAAACATTCTGGGCGCAGTAGAATTTACGTATTTCGATCCCTTGCAATCATTATTTGAAAATGAGAAGCAAGAGTTTTAAAAAGTTGTAAAAATGAAAACTTGTGGCCTTCTAAGTTTACCCTAGCTAGAAAACTAGAATAAAACTAACAAGCTGCGAGTCCCGGCGTTGTCTGGGTATTCTAGAATGTTAAAGAACATTCGAGAACGTTTAGAAGCATTCTATTCTGAAACACTGGCAAAATGTAGAATCTTTAGAAAAATCCTTATGTGATAGAAAGGGATGGACATAGAAGAGTTTCTACGTGTTAGAAAAGGATTGACATAGATTTTTGAATCATTTTGCATTGATGCTGTTCCAGTTAGTCGTAGCCTATAGCCTTCCTCGATAAATGGACTATCCAACATAAAAAGCATTTTTAGTTCTGACCAACAGTTCACGAGATTAGCGTATTCAACTGAACAAACTCTTCAGCTTTATAATACTAGTATAGATATAGGTAAGTACTGAACTTAGCCAGTCTGGTCACGTGAAGAAGACCTAATAACGTTTACCTAGTTTTGCTTTGTGCTGCTTCGCTCATTAGCGGGCTGATCGAATCTGTGTCGGTTAGATGGGCGCAGCAAACCTTGTAACATCAATTTGTTACATGCAAATTATGCATTGCAAATGGACAAATAGCTAAGGAATTTCGCATTTCAGACCGAATTAAAATGATTTAAATAATATAGAATAATCAAATATAGCGTATCTGCGTATATCGACTACAGTATCTGTTATTATTATGCAAGGTTTCCATCCAAAAGTTGATGTTTCAAGTTTTTATTTTTCAAGAAAATTCATATTCCTACTCACTCCATCCATCAACCATTATCTATTGTTATGTTACCGTCTATACCTATGTATGTATATCAAATAAATGTACTTTCTTTACAAAATAAGACCCTTTTTGGGTTATTTCCGATCAACAATAAGTTTCCTTCTAATCAATGTTATTTCAAATTCTAACTACGCTTCCATTACTTTGTGAGCGTGACCGGACATCTGCTGGTGATGCTAGCTCGATGGTTTTATTTCCCCGACTTTCCTTTCAAAACACTTTTCCCCAATAACAAAACCCAATAGAGTTGGAGAGCTTTTTTAAACAAAGTTGGAAACAAACCAACCGTAGAACAGGGTTAGTCGAGTTCTGAGGAAAATCTATTTAGAAAACGCACAGGGATTCAATTTAGAAGGAAAATAAATGTAATTCGGAATTCGTATTGTGGATTTGAACTAAGAAAGCTGAAATACTTGAATTGTTCTGTTACTGGTTCTTTTTACTTCACTTTTTTTCGAACGAATTCTATCTTAGGTAAATATAATATCCGCCCCGAGCTTGGCTCAATAAGTTAATCTATCCCCGATTTTTTTCTGATTGGCAATCGCCGTCGCAAATACTTTTACTAAATTCAAATTGAATTTTCCGCATCCTTTGCAATCACAGCCCTTATTAAAGATGTATTTCTTACAAAAGTAAACGGTATCTCTTAACTCCTAGGACACCACAACAGGATCTGTTCGCAGACGTAATAAACTATATTGTTCCTGATTTATTAGCATGGATTCAGTGTGTTTCAATTCAACGGTTAAATTGGTTAATTCCAAACAACATCATCATCATTTCAGCCCGGTATCACCCACTGCTGGGTATAGGCCTCCTTCATATTTTGCCAACCTCCCCTGTCCTGCGCATCTCTTGTCCAGGTGTTTCCTGCGACCTTCACGACCCATCGTGCTTTCGGACGTCCAAGATTTCTTCGGCCCGACTTCGGCCACCATTCGGTCAAGGCCTTACTCAAAAGGCCAAACAACATACAAATTCAAAATAACTAGAAGCCTTCCCTCTTAGGTATTTATAGCTGGTGGGTTGAAAAAATTGCCATAATTTTCAATAATCGAAGAAAAAAAAGAAATGTTGCAAAAACAAATTTTACCTCAAAGAAGTCCGTAATTTAAACGTCACTTATCAAAGCTAAACAGGCAATTTAGACCAATTTCTAAAACGACTGGAAAAATGCCGGTAATTCGATCGCAGTCATTATTTATTAAATATTTAAACATAATGAATGGATAGGATACCTAATCTATTTGAATTGGAGCATAGTAAATGGTTGACATTTAGCTGACTTCATTAAAAAGCTATTGCCCGTATTAATGTTTTACGTAGGTTAAATAAGCTATACTCCGTCTACTTCTTTATTTAACTTTGACATAAGCACGCCTATGAAGCTCCATTCTATTTATTTATTTATTTCTAATAATGTTTGTAAATTGATCTGTCAAAAGTTAAATAAACGAATAGACCAAGTGATAAATGCTTATAAACAAAAGGTAGAGGGAATCTAAATATGAATTTACACTGATTAGAGATTTTAATTCTCTAGGGCAGAATATAAAGAGAGATAATTTAGAGCTATCGTAGAAGCTTGAAAATACGGTATAGGTATATTGCATTTTTAAGTTAAGGGTAAAAACTATAGAATTCCTGAAATAGCAAGTCCTGAATATTGTAATAGATAAATTCGTCTACAAGCAAAATCACCAACCTAACAACGACGACTAACAACTAAGAGTAGGTATCAAAATAACGGTTCGTAAAATGGTATTACAATTTGCGCCGTGACCTCTACAAAGTATTAGAAACATTTCTCATATAAGCGTCCTAAGCGGATCAAAGTATTACATCGCAACAAAAGATATGAATCGATCGACGCCCAACTTTCCTTACAACAATAGACGACTTGGATACAAGGAATCTACACACAAAGCCGAAAACAAACGTGGAACCCACACAAGTATACAGTGAGAGACTCACTAAGACTTTTTTAAACAAAGAATTCATATACTAGCGTTGGGTCACCTAGGCACACCAACTTAGATATAATATTAAGAATTTGCAAAACTAATGGTATTGTATGTCTAGTTATTTGCCTGGTTTTTTGCATACACGATGTGTGTACCTAGACCTAGTTCGTTATTCTAGATCCAAGGGTTACTTTGGTTTGTAGCTTGTATGTTGTATGTAGTTCGCTTCAGTAATCCTATTGAGGCCAGTAATCTTATCTAGAATCTAGAAATCTCTTTGTCCCCAACCTCTATTGTGTTATCTCTCGCTACCTACCTACTATGTGGATAGGTTACATTATGTGCTGAAACACAGTTCTAGCTTCTCCCGAGAAATGGTAAAAACTAGAGGTTTTCGAGGGATTGCTTCAACTTTGGATCAAAGTGGGTTTATGGACTTTGGAAAATGCAGGGAATGTTTTCTATGCTCCTAAGTCCTAACCATTGACCCCAACTTGTGACACTTATTTTTAACAGACTTCAAATAAAAAAGATGGGGGACCTCAATTCGGTTGTATTTTTAACCGACTTCCAATCAAAAAGGAGGAGGTTCTCAATTCGGTTGTATTTTTTTTTTTTTTTTTTTTAATTTTTTTTTTAATGTTTGTTACCGCATAACTTCGTCATTTGTGAGCCGATTTGAAAAATCATTTTTTTATCTGAAAGGTACTGCTTCCAGATTGGTCCCATTTTAATTTTATTAAAATCGGTGTTGCTATTTTTTTTTAAATAATTTTTTTAATGTTTGTAACTGCATGCCTCCGTCATTTATGAACCGATTTACAAAATTATTTTTTTATTTGGAAGGTTATTCTTATGTCCAGATTGTCCCAAACAAATTTCATTAAAATCGGTTTAGCCGTTTGGCAATGAAGTCGGTTTCTCAAGTTTTTTAAACTTATAATTATTCAATGTTGTTAATGCATATTTTCGTAATTTAAGAGCCGATTTGAAAAAATATTTTAAATCTAATAGAAAATACTTCCAGATTGGTCCATAGAAATTGCATCAAAATCAGTTAATTTGACCATGAAGTCGGTTTGTCAAGTTTATTAAACATAGGGTATATTAGGTATATTATTGGTTTTATATTCTAGAAATGAAAGCTATACCTTTTCCTTTATTATACATCCCAATTTGAAAATACATTCGAACAGTAGACTTTCAAAGTCTTCTTCTTCTTATCGTGTCACTGATTCTTTCGAACCAAGTGTGGTGAAAGGATTTTAAGAGCGCCTCAAAGAGGCTCCTTTCGAAGTAACTTGTTGGTATGACGACGTGTGGCCAATTAATTCGGTTGTTGACGGAAATTAATTAAATCCAAGGGCAGCGAGGCGGCCTTGGCGAATTGTTTGGAAGTTTTTGGCACGTGCTGAAATGTACTATGGGCTCTGATTGCGGGTTTATTATAGCGCCCTTATCAGATAAGGTATAACATGAAGCACTTACCTACATAGGTATTAGGTACATATCACAGGTTATACTTAAATATGATTGTACAAATATATGAACTTTGATTTGTAAAAGGATTATACAAAAAAACCGTAGTAACCAAGTCTTAGTTTGTTGTCTGTTCTTATACTCTTGGTCGCGTGGAACTAGAACCTAGACTCACCTAGCTTTGAGACGTTTCAAAGTGATCTCCTTCTTTACTTCTAATTACTAAAGTGGCTGGCCTCGCATACTTAAAATACATACTTATGCTACTTAGAACACAATATAACACCCAGACAGAGTGCAAACATCTGTGTTCACCACACAAATTATGTTCTCGGTGGGGATCGAACCCACGACCTACGGCGCAGAAGGCAGAGCTACTACCAACTGAGTTGAGAGGCCAGTCATTACCTTTGTATGTTAAGACTCTAAACATACAAAGGTAATGACTGGCCTCTCTGATGAATGAATACCTACACATACACATACATACTCTAAACTTTAGAGTATGTATGTGTATGTGTAGGTATTGGAATGGAACGCTTGAGTTGTAGGTAGCTATTTCTAATGGCGACGCCAAAGGATGGTTTAAGAGAATAATGGAAAATTCTTTGAACGCGAACAGAAAAATGTTATTGGAAAATTTCTGCTCGAGCGTAGGTTTATACAATAACAATTGGTGGGTGGGTTAGGTACTTATTATAATTTAATATTTTTGCGAAAATATAGAAATTACTTACTACTTAGCCTGAAATAGAATTGGCCTTCTTAATATTATTGAAGCCTACAAAATTTTTATTAATTTATGCCGGTAACTGAACTTAGGCAATAATAAAATTAATTATACTCGATTGGTATAATTTCTTGTTTTGTCCGTTATACCTAGGATGACCATAGGTTCAAGTCATGAATACGTTAGCAGAAGACCTAGGTATAGGGAGAAAGGGGCTATAAAATATTGATTAGTTTAGGTACGTAGGTCTACCTAGGTATTCATGGAACCAGGTCAAACAAGTCCTCTTTTACACAAATACATAAATTACAATATGTACGTATTTAAGTACATAGTACACATTCAGTAGTTTTTACGTGAAAGAGTAACAAACATCCATTCATCCATACTTACAAACTTTCGCGTTTATAATATTAGTAGTATAACTTTCAGGACAATATAGTCTTCAAAAGCGAAATGAGCGACTCGAGCTTGTTAAAATATTTATATTTATACTTTGATTATTTACTGTCAAATAATCAAAGTATTTATACAAGGTGGGTTTGAACGTAGCCTTATCAGCAAGTAAAGTATTTAATTCCTAATTTTATACACACCAGCCACCAGGGTAAGGTATAGGTAGGTTTGCCCATTGGAGCGCGTTCTATGGCCTTTGTTCTGGCCATGAATATGCATTGTCGCTTATGGCTCAAAGGTCGCAACTGAGGGCATTGAACCTCTTTTTACTGGCACTTTTCAACGTAAAGTTATTTTACAAAGTATGGTAATCGCGGAGATTGCATGGTTATTTTACCTACTAGCCTCTAAAGATTTCTATAGCGTCGGTGTCGACCGATGTCATAATATGTATTAAAGAAGGCGATATGAGTTGGAAAAACAATCCGTTCTTCCCTAATTAGTAGAAATATTATGTAGAACGGGCGGGAAATAGGACACTGGGTGAAAATTTTGTATAGAATTTAAGTTTGGTAGGCGCGGTTTTCCAGCGAGTACCACCACACACAACAAGCTTGTCCTCCCTGCACTCAAATTAGAAATGTATAAAAACTGTCCATAAAATTAAAAACGAAGCTGAAACTATCACATTTAAAAAACTGCTCATTATTAAATCCTACAGCATTAAGGAATTTATGGAAGACGTGATTTAAAAACTATACCTTACCTACCTCTAAATATTACCAAGCCGTCCAAGTTTAATAGCCATACATAGATATTTTAAGATTTATTGTTAAGTTAGATTTTATAAATTAAGAAGTTTGTTACCTAGGTTTACCTAATTTAACTAGCCGTAAGGCCATTGTAATGCCCCAGCGGGGCTCATGTTCTGGACGTTATTACCCCCTAAGACCTATAAAACACATAGCCCTTTACAACCGGATACCTTTTTTCCCGATTTTTATAATGAAAGCTTTTTAGTTGTAATCTTATAGGTCTAAGGAGCCAAAAAAAAACTAGTTAAAAAAATCCTAGGTTTATAGGTAACCTAGAAACCTACCCGCACGATCGTGAGTCTCAGGTCGTACGCTACGTGAGGGTTACTAGATTTTGCCAGTTATTTCGGAAGTTTGAAGTAAAATAAAACAACTTTTTACAAAATCAGCCTATTTATTTATTTATGAGTATCTTTTTAATCAGCCTTTATAAGAATTACCTGGTTTAACATAAAATTAACACTCTTAGTTACCTTTGCCTGACGCCATACCCTTTTTCGCGAAGATGGACGCGAAGACCGACGTTCCGCAGCTGGTCCCGTACGTGCCGTAGAAGCTGGTAATGGTTCTGGTGCTAGTATATCCTCCAAGCCAAGGTCATCAAGGATACTGGGTTGGATTTCGTCGTCGTCATCTTCGAAATCGTCGACGTCGGAAGCGTTACCATCTCCCAGGACTTGTAGAACTTGGTCTTCGTTTAAATTTCTTCCTAAAATGACATTAAAAACACTATTAGTTAATAAAACAACATAAAAACCGTGGTCCCAAAACAGTGTTTAGTACTGCATAGCATTTCGGGCCTACGACCGGCGTCATACGTTCGTAACAGTCAATTTTTACGACGAGATTGTACGTAAACACAAATAGATATCACAAAATTAAGAATGCCTATGTACACATCCATTTTTTTATTTGAAAATAAGTATAAAACACCATTAAGAAGTTTACAATACTATTCAAAATAATAACTTACCCGCGGAGCGGTGAGGGTCAAAAAACGCAGTCATCTCAAAACGCGGCTAGCGGGTGACTGACGTCACGCACCGCGCTCTTGTATTTTTTTAGCGCGTGTAAGAGCCTGTCCAGATGGGGCGTTTTACGCGCGTTTTACGCGCGATTCCTCAATCGCGCGTAAAACGCGAGCAACTATTTGGTAGGAGCGCGCGTAAAACGCGGCATCTGGACGCAATATAAATTGAAACGCGCGAGGGCACTCGCGCGTAAAACGCTCCATCTGGACAGGCTCTTAACTTCACTCACGTTCGATCGACGCCGGTTGCGTTCGCGAAAAGTTAACGGTTTGGCGCCAATTTTTTTTTTTAATGAAACTCACGCTCGTATCAAGCCGGTTGTAAAGGGATAAAGCAATGAGTAAATGAATATGAATATGACTAAAATAGATTCCTCTTATTATTATATTTCCGACTCTGCTGGATAATGAACTACAATGTTTAACGGTATAATTAATTAATGTTTCAGAGTACGGTAAATTAATTCATTTCATAGAATGAGTACCTGCCCTAGACAAAACCACATCACGCTTTTTAATTAATTTAATTATTTTGTTACAACTTCATTATTTCTTTAATTCTACTTTTCAGTTTTTGACGTGACGTCTTATAATTCGATGGAGCCGGCTGCACGCACGATAAAACATGACGCATGTGGCGTTACCTCGCTCTGAGGCGTTCCATTTAAGGCTTGAAGTGCAAGCGAGAGCGCGGTACGAGCGACAAAGAGGCAAAATCGGCCTCTACGTTCCAGCGTTTGACATCTGTCTCTCTCCTACTTGAGTGAGCGATGCGTCCACGTGGATAGCTGCTATACAATAATACATTTAAACGCAAACCTATAAATTGTAAAAAAAAAAAAAAAAATTTCATTTACATGTTTTCGTCGTAAGTCAAATTATAGAGTAGAAGTGCAGTGAAAAGTGAATGTGGTTTGTAGCAATTGTTTATAGCAAAGATATATTTTTTTTTTAATATAGATAGCTAAGCATTTGGCTGCCATCACAATTCACACCTGCGGGTTATGACGTTGTCACGTTCAACTATGGTCAGTAAACCGACTTTACAGACAACCGATTTTTTTTGCTATAATAGCGTGTTTTTTAAACTATAATTTATTCACTAGCGGCTCAGCAGGGTGAATAATTTATCAAGGAATTTCAAGTTACGTTTCAATTGATCCGGCCCTATAGGTAAGTTATTTGTTATACCACAACCTAAGTCAATGTACCGAAGTAAGTAACCCAAATAAATGATGTAAGAGTTGAACGTACTACTCATTGTTAGATCTGAACCCATGACCTCCAATTCACAGCCCGCTGGTCACAATTACTCGTGATTTGTTTGGAGATTGAGCTGACGCTACCAGACGCTTTGACAGACATGTCCGGCCTTTTACGAAACGGTAGCCAATTTCTTTTACAAAATTATATTTTTTTATACATACATAACAATTGAATTAAATACTAACTATACTGTAATAAAACATTACAATGAAAAAATAGTTACCTTATAGTGTTTAAATTTATATTCCGACTTTTTACAATTTCAGCTACCCTTTTTAGTTTTCGTCATTTAATTGAGAAATTATTCCTGTTGGTTCCATGGCGATACATTTAAGGATTATAATTTTATACGTTTTGATATTCAAAGTAGAATACCCAGCTATGCTACCTTACAAACGTATGTACTTCTTGAGTTCTACTAAAGGCTGGTTACACGGATTGCTAATTGACAATTTAAATATTTGACAGTTGTTTAACTCATATTTTTGCTTGAAAATGACAGTTAAACAGTTGTCAAATATTTTAATACTCAATTAGTAATCCGTGAAACCATCCCCTGGTTACCTTTATCAACCTCAAGTCCGCATTACAAAATACGAAGCATCGAAAACAAGCTTACGTACCTACCAATAAACTTTTTAACAAGAAGAAAAAAAATTCAAAGAATTAACAAATTCAACCAACTTTTGCAAGTCGTAATAGGTTTAAATACCTAATACTATAAATAAAGCAATTGTTGATATAATGGCTAATTAATTCAATGAGCAACAATAAAAAACAAAGTTAGGTTCAAACTTTAACAAAAACCGTTCGTAAAAACTTTGTGTAAAAGCCATAGAAGACACGCGCCGAATATAATAGCCCTTCAAGTATTAGAGACGTTATTAATAAACAAAGTAGGAGGTGCTTATTAAGTAGGGGTTGATTTAAAATTAAATTTAATCTTTTGAAAAGGTTTAAATTTTTTTACAGTTGTGGGGCCTAATTCTCGAGTCTCGATCTCGATCATTTTGCAATTTTATTTTATTGCTTCTTTCGAAGAGAGAATGGCAGATTTCCTTGAGCAATTCATCAACGACCTCATCGTAGAAGCCTATAGACAGCTACGATATACGGAAAACGTAGAAAAAGTGCGGGGTTGTGCAATGCCAAAAATAAAATAATCGCTTAGAAAATCTCGGTCGGCCCGAGAATTAGGCGTTTGACTGCAATCTTACAATATGATGATGATTTGTCCAGGAATACATAATTGTATTTACTCAGTGGGCCAAAGAGTAATGACGTCTTATATTTCGATCCGCTGTAAATGTAATCGTATGTTGCAACATTTTGTTTTTAAAATTTTCTCGCCGGTGGCGCCACTCCTGACTGAAAGGATCGGAAGCGATCGACATTATATCACTAGAAGAGATCAGATCACGTCAAATACGGAAATCACCTGGATGTCACCAGCATGTGCAATTTATCTGTTTTCGCCCGAGACGTGTCATATTTATCTTAAATTGTCTCTCATTTTTAACCGATTTTAAATAAAAAAGGAGGAGGTACTCAATTCGGGTTAACTTCTAATTCTTGTTAATGCATAAAATAGTAGCTCGTCACATAGAGATAAAAAAAAAATTGTCCAGATTGGTCCGACAGAAATTTCATCAAAATCGGTTCAGCAGTTTTGCCATGAAGTCTGTTTCTCAAGTTTTTTGAAGTGAAAACTTCTTTAGCGGCGTTGAGCACTTTTCTGTAATGGGTATAAAATCTTAAACTCGCGTCAGCGCGTCAGCGCGTCAGGACACGTGACCTGATCGAAAAAGCGTAAGACGGATGGAGAGTAGACAGCTATCCCCTCTCTACGGCGCGGCGAAAATGTATGCCTGGGCCTACTGTTTCGTTAAGGCAGCGCAGGGCGCTTGCGCGAATGTTCGTGTATGTTACAGCGTGCCAAATAACAAACAAGCCCCCCCTAACCATTCCAAAATATCAAACATGCTCAACGTTAATAATCAAGTTTTCACTTCTGCCGGCACTCCCGGAGTGCAACCCGTATTTTTAAACTTTACTTGTCTAAGACCTTATTCTTGGGCCAATATTCTTACTAAACCTATCGTAGGCACTTACACTCGCAAAATAAGTGAGCAAAAAATAAGAAACACGACGAATAAATAGAAAAACGACGATAAGAAAAAACTATAGGTACTGTAACCTTGCTGAAAATCATGTAGTAGGTACATTAGATACCGTCTAGGCAGGTAGGTATTCATTATTTCTAAACGAACGTTAAGTACGTACTTGATCGCTCTCACGTTTACTTTGTTTTTGTAAACGCCCCAATTATATTTGTGTTAGCGATTATTTATTGAAATACGATTAATCAACGCTTACGCGTTATTAAGTGCTATTATGACTATCCATAAACCACGTGGACTTTACTTTATAAACACGTGATTTATGGAAATGGTTTGATGCAGGTACTTGTAATAACTATTTTGAATTAATATTATAATTACAAGAATGTTATCATTAATTTTAAGTGAACACTTTAATTTGTAAAATATGAAAACAGTTGCTTTTGGCTGGCAGCCGCCATCTTGTTGTTTACGACTGTGTTGGTATAAAGGTAGATGGCGGCTGTCCCAGCGGCAGTCTTGGTCTACCCGTCGTCCTGACAAGTTCTAGTTATGAATCCATGATGTTACCCTGTTATGCAAAACCTGCATATAAAAGCTAAGTACCTACCAATTGTTATTAAATTAAGTATTCAGTTGTATCAGTGCTTATTAATGGTTAATAAATATGATTATTGTTTAATAAAGTTTGTTTCACTAACACGTGTCAACATTTCAGAAGTGCGAATCGAACCAAAAAAAAAAAAAAAATAGTTAAACTACCTACCGTCCGATTTTTTTTTTTTGTACTGTGGCTTATTCGCTTTGAACACTTTAAGTGTAGTATTTTATTATATTATATACTATTTTCTTTTAAATAAACCTTACGTTACCCTCTCAAAAGCTGAACTTTTGATAATAGTACGCCAAGGCTAGAGTTAAGCTTAGCTGGTATTCAATTCAATCGTTAGTGCATGCCCACATCACGTTTTTGGTTTGTTCTGATAACATAGGGTTTGGCTACAAAATAAAAATAAGAGCCATATCATTACATTTTTATTGTGTTTGCCCTGGACAAAATACTGTGCGCGTGTTTAAACATTTTTCAGCAGCCACGACAACCAGCGTGCCTGTGTCAACGATGAGCAGCGCGCTGACGAGCGTGCCAGCAGCCACGTCAAGCAGCGTGCCTGTGTCGACGGTAAGCAGCGTGCCGACGAGCGTGCCAGCAGCCACGACAAGCAGCGTGCCTGTGTCGACGGTGAGCAGCGCGCCGACGAGCGTGCCAGCAGCCACGACAAGCAGCGTTCCTGTGTCGATGGTGAGCAGCGCGCCGACAAGCGTGCCAGCAGCCATGGCAAGCAGCGTGCCTGTGTCGACGGTGAGCAGCGCGCCAACGAGCCACGACAAGCAGCGTGCTTGCGGCCATGATGAGTAGCGCGTCAAACAGCGAGCCTGCAACGACGTCGAGCAGCGTGCCTGCGGTCACGATGAGCTGTACACCCACCATCATGCCAGCAGCCACTACGAGGAGTGTGCCAGCAGCCGCGACAAAAGCAGGTCTTCTCTATCCCATGGGTAAACTGCCGAGAACTCTTTTACCCACAAACCTCTTCAGCGCCCCATTTCGAGAGCATCTTCCGTTTCTCACTATCCCGCAGAGTCAAATTCTAATTCAGTTATTTTTGCAATCATTAGCATAGCATTACAGAATTATCCAATGCGCTATACTACGTACTATAAAAATTAGAAAATGGAGATCAAGGATTACTAAAACTAAAATGACTTTGAAAACATTTGTACAAACAATAAACCAATAGAAGAAAACAACAAAAAAAAATATGTACCCGCTTAGGTGGTATTAAAAATAAACAATCAAATAATTACATAAATGTTAGCAGTAACAACTAACCGTACTAATAAGTCGGCATCGCAGTTTACAAAATGTGGGAAATACTAGTGTTTTGATTAGTCTGGTTTTGGTCACCATAGTGATAGTCCAATCGCTCCATATTTTCTTCAGTTTGTTCAATGCAGACCGAGAAATCGACATACACCGCTTGATTTCATCAACGCATCCATCTTGCCTTGTTTAGCTGTTTTGTTTACATGGTCAGGAAAAGCTTACAGCTGCATTCCCTTCAGAGGAAAGTCTTGATCAAAATATTATTAATATATCGTCGTTGTGGTGCGAGAAGTAACTAAGTGCAAAAAGCTAGTCTCGAGATAATCGCGTTTTAAAGTTTTTTTGTTCTTAAAATGAGTGTAACTTATCAACACTTATGGTTACAAAAGAGGTTTCTTCATATAAAATGTACAAGCTCAATTTGGGGCTAAATAGTGTTGTGTGAATTATTGTCCACAGTATTTATTTATTTATTCACATATTAGTCAAGTGTCAAGTTATATATTATTCAAGTTTACATATTGCATATTATTTACATATTGCATATTACTTACATATTACATTATTATTTACATATAGCATTATTATTTACATATTAGTCAAGTTTGCCTATGACAATAGGTAGTGTCTCTTGTAATTATATATATTCTTATTATTCTTATCTCTCTATAGTAATTCTGGTAGGCACGCCGCTGAGTAATCACACTTTGAGCTAAGATATCAAGTAATGTTAGTTAAAATGCCACCGAAATTACACAACAGAACTCAAAATAACACCGGAAAAACAATTAAATGGAAAAACTATGCGACATTATTATAATTTTATTTATATTCCACTTTGGCTTACGTCGAGGTTGGTAGCAAATGTTCGATGATGCGCAAATGATTCAGTTCAAATCTTTCAACGCTTCGATTTTGCGCTTAGATTTTGCTTACTCAATTGTAATTTGTACCTATGGGAAAACAATTGGTTCAAGTTAGTCTTGATGGTATTGAAGCAGGCTTGGATTTATTAATTGTCCCTGATGCACCATGCATATTCGGTTATTGATTGGGTGGAATTTTACCGAGCATAAATATATGGCAATATTTTATAGGATTATTTAGGTATTGCCATAATAAGTAAAGTTAACATTATTTTTACCGATAGCGTTAAAGTATTTGAAATCACTTTAGTTGATGTTTACATTGATGCCTCACTCCACAGCTGACAAAGTTCATGTAGTTCAATCTCTATTTTCTTCATTTCTTTGTTCAAAATAAAAAAAAGAAATAACAAATAATTTATTGCACTTATGTTGTTAGATATAATATACAGGTGATACAGTAGACTAGTTTCAAACATAAACCCTGTTAGGGCACCATAATTTATTTTTTCCACTTAACGGTTGAAATATATTTTAAGAATTAAAAATTCACTTACAGAGAAAACTTAGTGGGTAGTTTTGTGCGTTCCGGCTCATTAGGTAGCGAACGCGTACGCTGCGCCGATCAGAGCGCCGCCGGTGGACTTATCACAGAGATCACTTTGAAGCGTCCTAAGGCTGGGTTAGTCTGGGTGCCGGTTTCACGCAACTACCTTTAAAGCTTAGTAAAAGACAGTGTTAGGTTTTTTTTAATGCCGCCAACACCACATTTTACGTCTGTTATTACGTCACGGTGCAGTATATCAACAGTAAACATTGGTGCTTTTGTACTAAATCGGAATGACGTTTACAACACCGTGACGTAATACGCTCTGACCGGTGTTTAAGCTATCATGGCGGATTGTTGTATTTTGAAGATTTATTTTAACAAATAAATTATTAATCTCGACATTATTATGAAAGTAAATACATTTTTCAAAATCTTTGAATCTTTTTCCATTAGATCAGATAAATATTTTGGCGATACTTGATTACTGTCTTCATGCCTATTCTATGTGGGCTTGTGTATCGCAAAAATGGGCTCTGACTCAGCATAATTCTGGTAGGTTTACAACTAACACTGGTCTTCCGTCAGTATAGCAGTCCACTGCTGGACGTAGATAGAAAGAAAAGAAAAAAAAAAAAATTTTATTGATCAGAAAAATATTTAATTTTATACAAATAGGAATGATACTTACCAATATCTACACAGTACAACCCTAGTATCCTGCCAAGGTCTCAAACAGGTCACATCGCGGTTAAAGTAGTTACAGAATACTTACAAATAAAAGAAACAACACAGAATAGTACTTAAAAGAAAAATAATGAAAAGAAAAAAAAAAAACGAGTAACGTAAAGAAAGTTGCGTAGGTGTCTCCCAAGTCACGGGTCACTGAGCGCACGGTCTTTGTTTTTTCTCCTCCAGTGCTCTCCAGCTACTTCTCGCAGATTGTCGCTCCACCTTGCCGGAGGGCGTCCTACACTAAGCTTTCTCTAGCGCGGTCTCCACTCTATTATTCATTTGCTCATGTACAGACCAACGTTAGCGTTATACAATACTTAAAAAAATAAAATCAACTAAGTATTTATTTATTTCTTTGAAAAATCAAAAGCAAATCAAAACTGTATTTATTCAGTAGAATCGAAAGGATCACTTTGAAACATATTAAAGCTAGGAGAGTCTAGGTGCCAGTTCCTAGCCTAGAAGAACAGGCAACTATTTACGGCCTGGTTCCTACCGTTTGTTCGATACGATCCTTTTACAAATCTAAAATAATAGAAGTGAAGTTCCAGTGTGATGCCACTTCACTTAGTGAGACGTATGCAATAATACAAAAGCAAAATTTAAAAAACAGTCTGCGCTTTAAAGTAGCAATGAAGTACCCACACAGCTGCATAAAAATATGATGCGAAAACGGTAGGTACAGACATTGCAAATTGACATGTTAGCTTCATGAAATGCTCCTGCTCTGAGCCACAACTCTATTCCAGTTACCAATAATGGTCCTCTCTAATATATTCAAGTTGGTTTAATATTCAATCGTATAATTATATAATCATATTATTGGTGAATCATTTAAAACTTTTAACCAGTCTAAATTAAGAGAACAAATCAATTATCAAGTTAAAACTTGCCAAATAAGCTTAGAAAGGGCTTTATGACAAATAAAATATACCAAATAGGCCCCGATTCAGTGTTTCGAGAGTATTGCCATAGGTATCAATCGAAGTTACACCACTCACTTAAACCAAAGGCAACAGACTCTACCATCGTAGCGGTTCACAGAATGAAGCCATGGATTGAACGGTCAATAGAGCCAGGGTTATAATCATATTCTTTTGAATTGCAAATATAATAATAATAATAATATATCTTTATTTCGAACACGAGATTCATATGCACATACAAAAGTTTAGGTCTTGAGAGCTAGAACACTAAAAAGCTAACAACACAACAAGATAAAATAAAATAAAATAATATAATAGGTAGGCATCATACCTAACCTAACGTAAAAAAAGATATAATTTAGGATGCTAATTGCACCCATTGTCTATAGACGCCTGTCAGCATAAGCCTATCTGACAGACTTGCAATAATTGCGTTTTTACACTTGCCGACTCTGGACATAAATTTAGCGATGCGATCCCTTTGGATGGCATTAAAAGAGTTAACTCGCGCCTCCAGGTACATTCCGGAGGCGCTGCAGTAACGTTCCAACCCCATGAGTTGCCTAAAGATGTTGTTATAGGCAACTCGCATGCCATCATGCACTTTCTTTGTGTAGTTTGTCCGCAAATATGTCCGCAGTTATTAAAACCTCAAACTAATAGCTGTCTAAATAGACGAAAATGCCTTCTGGAATAAGACCGGCGTTGGTATCGACTTTATAATACCCTCTGGATCAAAATCCGGCGTTAGGTATCGAGTTTTTAATACCCTCTAGACTAAACTCTGGCGTTGGTATCGACTTTATTATATACCCTCTGGACTTAAATCCGGCTTTGGTATAGACTTTATTATATACCCTCTGGGCTGAAATCCGGCGTTGGTATCGCTTTTATTATATACCCTCTGGAGTAAAATCCGGCGTTGGTATCGCTTTTATTATATACCCTCTGGACTGAAATCCGGCGTTGGTATCGCTTTTATTATATACCCTCTGGAGTAAAAACCGGCGTTGGTATCGCTTTTATTATATACCCTCTGGACTAAAATCTGGCGTTGGTATCGCTTTTGTTATTCAGTATTCAGTATATTTATTGCCTTATTAAGCATGTAAATTTAAGTGTCAGATCTTGGAACTAGTTTTTGAATCAATACATAATTTACCCTGTAAGGATGTTGCAATACGGTAAAAGCTGACCGATTTGACTATAATCACGCAGATTATAAGCAGGTTTAGCATAAAATGATAAAAAAGGGTAGTTATAATTAACGTTATTCCTTTCGTTCGTCGTTAAAGAACTCGTCTAGTGTGTAGTAAGATTTTTTTTTGTAGAAGCATCTCTTCAAGTTTTTATTCAAAAATGCAATTTTTCTAGAAGTTTGTTTTTCCGGAATCTTGTTGTATATTTTAACCGCCATAACATTTGCTCCCGAGCTACGTATCCTTAAGTGATATGTAGGCACTAGGTTATGCCCGTACCTATATACCCTTATTATATACCCTCTGGATTATGTCCGGCGTTGGTAAACTGTATACTTTCTTGTCTGTTATGTAATAATAATTTTACTGAATAATTTGTAAGTAAACATTTCCTGTTGCTATCATTAGCGTAAGCTTGCATAGGTGAAAAGCGAAAATGCTCTATACGCACCATTACCATTGTAGACATAATATAATCACACATGATCATAACTAGAAGAAAGTCCATATGCTTCATAACTGTAATGGTAGATATAATTACATAATTTACTCTTATTATAAAATCTGTGAGGACACATTCTATAACGGATGGCCGAACTGTTAGCGATTATTTATTGAAATACGATTAATCAACGCTTACGCGTTATTAAGTGCTATTATGACTATCCATAAACCACGTGGACTTTACTTTATAAACACGTGATTTATGGAAATGGTTTGATGCAGGTACTTGTAATAACTATTTTGAATTAATATTATAATTACAAGAATGTTATCATTAATTTTAAGTGAACACTTTAATTTGTAAAATATGAAAACAGTTGCTTTTGGCTGGCAGCCGCCATCTTGTTGTTTACGACTGTGTTGGTATAAAGGTAGATGGCGGCTGTCCCAGCGGCAGTCTTGGTCTACCCGTCGTCCTGACAAGTTCTAGTTATGAATCCATGATGTTACCCTGTTATGCAAAACCTGCATATAAAAGCTAAGTACCTACCAATTGTTATTAAATTAAGTATTCAGTTGTATCAGTGCTTATTAATGGTTAATAAATATGATTATTGTTTAATAAAGTTTGTTTCACTAACACGTGTCAACATTTGCTACATGTTTTTGTAACGATTTGTTTTCATAGAAGCCTTTAACAGGCTTCCAATAATAATAAACGTACCTACAAGCTTTATTACTTCGCTAATTGTTTGGGATTCTGTGAAAATTGATTAAGTGAGTGCTCAATAATTTTCTAACGAAATTTGTTTTTCAAAATAATTTCACAGAGAAGTAGGTAAATTTTCAATTATTTTTTTCGGTGACTACTGTTTTTTTTGTAATCTTGGTACGAGTAGTAGTATTTACCACTACTTGTACCAAGATTACATAAAAATCTAAATCGTTAGTAGATAAAGAATTACAAGAGTATAGCGTAATTAGGCAAACATCATCATTCTCCTCATCAAGAAGTCCACTGGACAAAGGCCTCTCCTATACATTTCCGGGAAGAACGATTCTGAGCATTTTCCATCCAACGACTGAGTTTTGATTATAAGTATAATTTATGTAACATTTTGGGTAATTAGGGTTAGTTATTTTGTCTCCATTCTGCTTTGTGACGTAATGTAAAGGATAGGTTAAGCTTCGGTCTATCTAAGCCTTCAACGCATCTCAAAAAATATATTTCGTATTTTATTACGATACCAACATCGTGTGTATAAATATTTTATTCCAGAACATGGCTGTGCCCATCCCCACATCACACAATTTAATTAGAACGTGCACAGTGCAGTAAAATTTGTAACGCTTCAATAAAATCGGCAACCATCTCGCTCTACCATCACAGATGCTGCATATTCATCTCGCTCACACACTACTCCCTAGATACAGCCTTCAGGCCAAGGGTTTGAGAGCTACATTGATTTTAACGTACCCGGGAATTGACGCGTTTCGGTACACATCTATATATACCTATAGGTACCTAGGATGCAACTATAGACGTACCTATACGTCTGTTGGTACGATTCAATCAGTCACGTACATACATACATATACTACATACGTAGACTCGTAGCTACATGATGGACGTTTGAAGCCCAGGGGGAAAGGGGTGGATGCGGCTTACTGCTTTAATGAGACACCAGACCAGTTTGTGATTTTGAATAGACCACCTACCTACCTATAATATAGATTACTACCTACCTATATTATTTGTTATGCTGTTGGCAGGACATGACATAGGCGGGATGTGTTTGTCCGTGTTTTAATTATGTGGGCTTGAAGCCCAATGCAATTTTGCAATTTGTGCACACATTTTTTTTAAATATTGTTGACGGTCTTGGTAATGTGCTATACCCACTGGTTTAAAAATTTAAAATAGGTTAAGTTGAATAGTGTGAATTGTCCACAATATTTATTTATTATTATTATTATTATTTATTTAGTTGACGTCATCTCACTGTAGTTTTTCGATCATTTTCTAATCAACATGATTGTGTCATATTTGATTTGACTAAAACGAATTGAATAATTCACTTTCAGGCTAGGTTGTGCACAAAGGAGCCATATATTAGAAGAGGAGGTAAAAGGACTCTATAGGCTGACAGTGATGAATTCTGGTTGCCTATGTTAAAAGCAGCGAAAGCTTTTTCATGTTTGTCTGAGCTTAGCAGTGCTCTAGGGTATTTCTAGTGGAATGGGAAGTAATATACATAGCATAAAACGGTAAAAATCATGGTGTAGCTTTACTACAAATGGGCCAGTGACATGACAAAATTATTGTAAACTGATTGATTGTAGATAATTTATACGAAGTGTCAGATGTCATAGACATAGATATTTATTTATTTTCTAGAAAACAAGGACACTAAAAGAAACAAGATAATAATTATAAGTTTAAAAAACTTGAGAAACCGACTTCATTGCCAAACGGCTAAACCGATTTTAATGAAATTTGTTTGGGACAGTCTGGACGTAAAAATAACCTTCCAAATAAAAAAATAATTTTCTAAATCGGTTCATAAATGACGAAGGCATGCAGTTACAAACATTAAAACATTATTTAAAAAAAAATGGCAACACCGATTTTAATAAAATTAAAATGGGACCAATCTGGAAGCAGTACCTTTCAGATAAAAAAATATTTTTTCAAATCGGCTCACAAATGACGAAGTTATGCGGTAACAAACATAAAAAAAAAAAAAAAAAAAAAAAAAACATACAACCGAATTGAGAACCTCCTCCTTTTCGATTGGAAGTCGGTTAAAAATGGAAACTGGAGAAGTGCGTAGTCTTTCTGTGTGCTACAGCAACAAAAGAGCCTTGACTCAGCATAATGCCTAGCTACTGTGTGGAGGCTATGCTATATTGTCTGCCTCTATTTATGGGATGCTGCAGTGCCTGTTCCAAGGTTTAGATGGAATAGGCTTGCCCACCTCTCAGCTTAATCTACCTTATCGACAGGAAAAACTTGGGCACCATGTAGGTTCTTACCTAATACAATTTTCATCTATATATACAAGCTCGGCTAAATTGATTTCACGACATGAAAACAAGACGAAATAACTGGAATAAATTGTATGATTGGTTAAAGAGTAATCTAATCGTAATCACATTGGCTTTGTACCTTCGCCCTTAACCCCAGCCCTTGGAACAGGAACCTCAAGGTCATCCGAAGGAGTTTCGAGGAAATTAGATACGAAAGTTACGTACAAGGTTCTTTGCCTAAAAATTTATATTCATATTAATTTATTCATTGCTTCATGTAGTTTATAGGTCTAAGGGGGTTATAACGTCCAGAACATTAGCCCCGTTGGGGCATTACAATGGCCTTACGGCTAACCATTGTAACAAAATTATTAATTAATAAAACCTATCTAAATTGATTGACGTACTAAGAGCTTAGTTCTTTTTTCTTGTTGCAGATGGCTAAAAATAAAGCTAAAACAGATTCATCAGACTGCTTTTTTTTAACAACGGCCATAAGCTCGGAATGCTTTGACGGGTTTGATGAATGATCATCAGGAGATGACGTAAGAACGCTGAAAATTATATGGCTGTCAGCTGTCACCGACACGTGTGAAATTTATGTTTTCGCTCGAGATGTGACGTCATCTCACCCAATAATTTCTCGAACATTTTCGAGCATATACCCCAACATAATCTACTATGTTAGAAGATAACTAAATACCTAGGTACTGATGCGTGTCTATTCCAGCCAGTCAATTGGTTAAAGCGGTTGCTGAATTCTTGTAAGTTGTTAATTTTTGTTTGAAAAATATGAAAATCTAATGCGGATTCAGCGATCACCCGAACAAGCCATGTTGCAGGAATAGCAGGGGCCTTTTTGCCTAGCCGGCTTCATTTTTGACATTTGAAACCTAGCCTTGACTTTAGCTGTCACTTTCGTATTGTATAACTATCTGACATAAGCAACGCCACCACCACCTAAATTCAAACCTAGTGAATGAATGGAACTTGATGGAAATTCGTATTTTGGAATTGCGTAACGCCGAAATGAACTTCAGTTATTACCTTAGACAATACCAACAAAATTCTGGCTGGGTTGACCATTAATAATTGGCTTATAGTGCGCCTCAAAGAGGCTCCTATAATAGTAGGTTCCTTTAAGGCCTGCGCAAACCTAGTTCGCTGGCGGTAGCGATCAGTGAAACGCTGTCAAATATCGCTGTCAAAGATTTGACAGCGATTTTGAGTTAGTTCACTGATAATGGATTTCAAGTTATACAATAAGGCTCTTGGGCTGATAGGTCATGGTTACCATTTAACATCAGGGTGGGCCATATGCTTAATCCATCAATAGTTGCAATTCTCTTTTTATTTCATTTTGACAAAGAAATATAACTCAACAGAGTTTATTCGTGATTCATACAAGTATCCAAGTAAGTTACCTACACCATAGTTAAGAAAGTAGGTAGGTATACATCGATCGAAGACACTATGGTATGCAAATAGACATTGATTACGGTAGGTAGGTAAAATTTATGTAGGACAGACTGACGTGGATCTCCAGTACTGGCCGAACGTAACCTCGCTGAAAACCGTAGAAAGCTTTTGCTTTTGTCTTTAATGGAATACCAGCAGCCCGTCCCGGCTTCGCACGGGGTAGACAATATTAATGTACATTATTTTGTTCTATCGCTAATAGTTTCGGCAGCGCATTCGACGAAAGACATTTTAAGACTCATTTTTCTACACCTTCGGTTACATTGTTCAAATTTTACCAAGGATCCCTAATTTTTTTCAAAATGAAATGTAGCCTATGTCAAATTGGAAGAATGTAGCATTCTATTGGTGAAAGAATTTTTTAAATCAGCCCAGTACTTTTTGAGCCTATTCATTACAAACAAACAAACATACAAAAATAGGTACAAATCTTTCCTCTTTATAATATTAGTCATCATCATCATCATCATTATCAGCCTGAAGAAGTCCACTGCTGGACATAGGCCTCCCCTACACATTCCCAGAAATAACGATTCTGAGCCCTTTCCATCCATCGACTTCCCGCGATCTTAACAATGTCGTCGGTCCATCTGGTGGGTGGGCGCCCTACGCTTCGTCTTCCGGTTCGTGGTCGCCATTCGAGAACCTTTATTCCCCAACGGTTATCAGTTCTTCGAGCTATATGGCCTGCCCATTGCCACTTCAACTTACTAACTCTACGAGCTATGTCGGTGACCTTGGTTCTTCTACGGATATCCTCATTTCTGATTCTATCACGTAGTGAAACTCCCAGCATAGCTCTCTCCATAGCATATTATATTAGTATAGATTATAAAATCACAGGCCTCACGGTCTCACGGCACAGTCGCCCTGCCTTGTAAGCCGTGGTTTCGATCCTACAGAGAACAAATATTTGTGTGGTGAACACAGATGTTAGTTCTCTGTCTGGGTGTTATAAAGAGGCGCTTTTCGCGTCCCCAGCAACAAAAACTGGAAAACAGATTACAGAAATTCAAGAAATTAAAAACACGGACGGAATAGTCCAGACTTTACACAGACGTTATCAAAAACAACTCATTTTGAAACAGTCGTTAATCAATAAGAGTCTGAGGTAAGGGGGTGTTTAAGAGTCTGGAATTATGGTACTGTATTATGGAAGACTCTAAAAATAAATACAAAGCTGTGAAGATTAACTCATAACATGGTCAATACATTTTTCAACAAAAAGGCATGTAATATTTTATTTTTTCAAAAATTCGAAATCATGAACTGAAGTTTCAGAAGTTTTAAGAAGTCGATCGCACATGCGCGACAGGTGGCAAGCCGGTCTTCTTAAACAGTAGTGCCTTATGTTTTTCTTCTCCCATGGTGAAGAAAAGCAAGATAAGTTCTAATGAACGAGGCTGACCTTGGTGACGCTTTATGGGCTGTCGGAAGCTGAAGGCCTCTGTCGTCATAGCTAACCCACGGTCATTATGTCATGGTCAGGATCTACACATCCGACATTTCTCTCGCACGGTTCGCTTCTTGAGATCGTTTCTCCTCCATACCCAGAATTGTGGAATGAGCTACCGCCAGAGGTCTTTCCCCTCAGCTATAACATGAATAGGTTCAAGAAAAATTTAAAAAAGTTCCTTTTAAGGCAACGCAACGACAGCACCCTTGGTGTTGTTGGTGTCTACAGGCGACGGTGACCGCTTACCGCCAGGTGGGCCGTAAGCCCGTTTGTCTATCTTTGCATTAAAAAAAACCAGTAAGAAAACAGTTTATTTACGTGATTTTACAGAAAATCGATGAAGAATATCACCATTATTAATATCGGCCCGCTTCTACTTTATTGCAACACCCTTAAGGCCTGCGCACACCTAGTTCGCTGGCGGTAGCGATCAGTGAAACGCTGTCAAATATCGCTGTCAGATTTGAAATTTGACAGCGATATTTGACAGCGTTTCACTGATCGCTACCGCCAGCGAACTAGGTGTGTTCGAGCCTTTACAGGTTAAATTATGTATTGATCCAAAAAACTAGTCCTAAGATCTGACAATGTTAAATTTACATACATAATAAGGCAATTAATATACAGAATACAGAAACTGTAAATAAGTGACATGTGTTCTTTCACACACGAATATTTGATAGGTCTCAATCTAGGCTTTGTTTCTACAGTGCTGCGGAGGTTTAATTAAGAATTAACGATAGGGTTTCTTGGAATGGAAGCAATGGTGGATGTAGTCATGGAGGACAAATACAAAATCTTTTTTTCGATCAATGTAGGATGTAAATTGGTGTAAGTAGTACCTACTAGTACCTACCACTGTTCCCTGCGTTTGTTATAACTAGTATGTAGATACTGTGTTTCATAAGGTCGCAACAAGTTTTCATAGTGTATACCAAATCCGAACTTTCGACGGCCTAATCTGTCAATAGATATACCTATTTAGTAACTTCTGTATTTCTAGCGTGTATTTTCAGGTTGTGAATGTTTCAAATTGAAATATGAATGTAAACTTCCTGAAATTCGTCTAACTTTGGTAATTTACTGTTCAGCTATTTGCGTTCTCTTTGATTTCCAAACCGCAATCTTAACTCATAATAATTTGTCAAAACACAGTTGATGGAAAAGCAATATTTCGGCTAGAAACCGACAAAACTTGGGATATTTAGGCAAACTGTTTCTTGTGTGGCTTCCCATAAAATAAAAACAATAGTCAATAAGCAATGGTACTTAGAGGTAATAAATTGGGCGACTCATGCAGTTAGTTGAAATTGCAAAATCAGTGTGAATGGTCTCTGTTTAAATATTTATATGAGAAGCCAGGTCTATTCTCAGACCTTCCATTATTAACCCTCCATTTCCAACTAACTCGATCGATCGTGGTGGGCGACAGACTGACCCACTCATGTGGTCTAGAATAGTCTAGATTACCGGTTAGGAATAGTTTTTGATGACCTGGCGTGGTTTCTGTGACCGTGTCTCCAACTGTTCTATTCTATAACTATGCCGTGGTACTTTGCCCAAAAAGTTCATGGTGTTGTAAGGAATAGACTGTGTTGTCGAGCTAAAGAATTCAACGCATAAGTAGGCCATGAATTTTGCAAATGTGAACTCAATGAAGTGATGAATACTTTGTTGGTGTGTACAAATGTCAATTTTAGAGCTAGGTAGAGTCAAAACATTTTTTTTTTCACACAACATGATCCAGAAGAGAAACTATTAGGGTCGACTGCAAACCTATGTTACTAATAAAAGAGATAAGTTTAGGTAAGGTTAAAATGACTCACTTGCTGAACAGCGGATGCCAAAGCGGGAAGGTCGCCGGGTCGTGCGGGATTGGTGGAATCGGCAGGTGCGGAGGCAGCAGCGGCAGCGGCAGGTCGCACGCGCCCGTCGTGGAGCCCACCTCCGGCTCATCGCGGCGGCGCGAGCTGGCCGAGGAGCGGCGCGCGTTCTGCGCCGACTGCTGCAGCTCCGTGAGGGACTTGACGCTGATGCGCGGCCGCGGCTCCGGGGGCGCGCGGCGCTCGTACTCGTGCGCGGGCGGGGCGCGCGGCGCGTACCACGGCATCGCGGCCGGCACCGGCGGACGCGCGTACCGCGACGAGGACGCGTGCTTGTGGTGCGCGTAGCCCGCCAGCTCGAGCGGCTCCTTCAGCGCCTCGTGCCGCTTGTGCCGCGCCGCGTGCGCGTGCGCCTGCACCGCCTCCTGCCACATCAGCAGTTGCATGCGGTAGTCGTTGGCCGACGCGACGGGCGCGACCGGCGGCGTCACCACGGGAGGCGGCGGCGTAGCGTAGCGCGGGTGGAACAAGGGCGGCGGCGCACCGTACCCGGTCGGGTAGCCAGCCGAGTGGAGCGCCTTTAGGAACTCCGCGTTCTGCGAGCACGCGGCGAACGCCTCCAGCTGGCTCATGTGGTTCATGTACGGCAGCCAGTTCATCTGGTAGGCGGCGGCGTTGGCAGCATCGATGTCGTCGGCGAGGTGGCCCGCGGAGGGCATGGCGCGGGACGTCGACTCGACCGGCTGCGGCGTGCTGCTCGACGGCGCGGCGCTGGCCGACGGCGTGACGGTGCGCTCGGAGCCGGTCGACGGCGTGACGGTACGTTCGGACCCGGTCGACGGCGTCAGAGTGCGGTCGGATCCGTTCGACAGCGTGTCTGTGCGTTCGGATCCAGTCAACTTTCTCTCGCAATGCCGCGACGCGGGCCGGGTCCTCGGTGTTTCCTTCTCGGTTTCCTTTGAGGGATCAACCTCGGATGCCTTTTTGCTCTTCTCGTTCAGCGGTTTTGTTTGTGCACTGTCGTTGTGAATGATAAGCTGCCTTATTTGTTCCAGCGACATAACCATCAGATCCGGGTCTCCCATACAGTTGGGATCCTGTAGGATTTCGGGCATGTTCTGCTGAAATCTTTCCATGAGCAGGGTGGGTATTTCCTTGCCGGGTGCGGTGATGATGTTGTTTAATCTATCCCGAGGAACCAGCATGTGATCGGGCAGATTGAAGTTTTTGTTAGATTTTAATAATTCCAGTTGCTTGAGCGGTGGCATCTGTTCTAATTCAGAGAGCTTCTTCTTTTGATTGGCCTCGGCTAGCTTATTTTCCCCGCATTTCTTTAGCAGGTTACATATCTTATTCAGGTCATGAGGCTCTTTTCTGACTCGTTTCTCTTGGGGCTCGCCGGAATCTTTGTTTACGTTTCTTACTTCTTCCGTACAGCTAGATACAGTGGGACTGGCGGACTTTCTATGTTTGCCCAGGTTGAGAGGTATGCACTGCTGGATGGTCACTTCGGAGGTGTACATTTTAGGAGATGTCGATGCGTATAAGTTTTCAAGAAAAACTCTACATTTGCTTGTAGGCGATGGCGTCATGGCAGGGATACCGGACGGCTGCGGCGACTGCATGGAGTCGGAGTCGCGGGAAGGCACGCGTGGGATATCTATCCGCCGCGGCGACGCGTACGAGCTCGACAACCTTCGGTGGATGCTCAGATCTTTAGGATGGTCGTCGTGTTTATCCAACGTCTCTTTTTCTGAATACGTTAAACCCTCTACCGTGGTCGGCTTCGTCTTTGGAGGAGCCGAAGGCGGTGGTTTTTTACGGTCGTTCTCGAGGATCGTACTCAGGTCCGTTGGCTTTTCCACTGCCCCTTTTCTCGGAATCTCCAGCCCCGTTGCATTCAGCTTAAAATGTTCAATGTCATGCATATTTTCAGGGCTGATCTCGAGAATCCCGTTCAGGTCCGTCTTTTTCTGGTTTCTCTCTTCAAGCTCCTCTTTTGTCAAAAGTGCCATTTCCTCCGGGTCTATTTTAAATTCCCCTAACTCATTCATTTCGTGTGTTAAAATGTCAAGTTTGATGTCTTTAAGATCGTTCTCGTCGCTGTCCAACTTCTGGTGCGGTTCTTCAACCGTCTCGGTAGCTTCGATGGGCACGTCATCCGCTTGCACCGGCACAGACGCGGGTGAGATGTCTTCGTAATCCTCGTAATTGAAGGTATTCGGCAGTTCGGGCATCTGATCTGCGTACATGAGGTTGGTGGGCGGCGCGGGCTCCGGCGCGAACACCTCGTCCGGCACAAAGGGGTCGACGGCACTGGGCCGGCGTGCCGGCCGGTGACGCAGGTGGAGCAAGCCTTGCGCGGCGCTACGGCTCGGCGACTCCAGCGACTCGAGCCGCTCGATGAGGTCGACAACCGGCGCGTCGGCCAGCAGACCCTGCTCGTAGGCCGCCGCCTCAGTGGATAGTTGCGCCGACAGCCGGTCCAGCCGCCCGAGAATCTGGTTGTCCTCGCAGCCCTTCTCCACGAGCGACTGTAGCAGTGACTCGCCGTGCACGTCAAGCGTCGGCAGGAAGTGCGCATCGGCGCCGTCCAGCGCCGGCAGGTAGTGCGCCTCGCTGATCGACTCGAACAGGTCGTCATGAAAATCGTCGTCATCGTCGGCAGCGGCACCCGCCTTGCCGTCGCCGAGGTCAAACAACTCAGCTGGCTGCTCGGGCGGTATGAAAGCGAACCGCGAGCCTTCCATCTCCAGTTCCGTGCCTCGCTGCTGGTTGAACTCGAGCTCGGCAACCGCCAGCAGGCTGTCCAGCGGCGTTGGCTCCGGCGGCGCTGCGGGCGACGTGCCCGCCGGGGGGTGCGGGGAGGAGGCCGTCGTAGGCGACGGCACCGCCGGTGGCGCGGGGGCGGCCGGCGCACTCGGTTCGGGCGGCAGGCGCGGAACCACTATCCGGTGCTCCGGGATGTGCGACTCAAGGTCCGGCGCGAGCCACGCGGGGCTCGGTGGAACGCGGCCGCGTCGCCGGCGCCGGTGGTCGCGCGAACCCGCAGGCGACGATGGCGGTGGTGGGTCGCTCGGCTCGGCTCCCAGCCTCAACGAGTCGAGGGTGGCGCAGCGCGGGAGCGAAGTCCAGCCGGCCGGCGTACGCGACAAGTGCAATCGGTTGCGCGGGTCGTAGTCCTCGCAGTGGACGTGCTGCACGGCGCCGTCTCGGTGGATCTTCACGAACAGGAAGAAGGGTCGCAGGTGCGGGGCGGGCGGGGGCAGGGCGTCCTTGCTGCGCGCGCGGCGTCGGCGCCGCTCGCCCCTCGCGGCGGGGTGGGGTGCGCTGCGGCTGCGGGCGGCAGCAGCGGCGTCAGCGCGAGGGCGGGCGGCGCGAGGCTCGCCGCCGCCGCCGGGCGCCCGCGGAGACACTCCGGCGCGCCGCAACGCGGGAACGGGCTACGACCGCGCGAACGCGGCCCCGAGGCGGACTGCCGGCCGGCGCGCGCCAGCCCCGCCCCCCGCGACTCTCCCGCCCCGCCCCGCCCCCGCCGCCGATCGATCCCCGCCCGCTGCACCGCCGCCGCCGCCGCCGCCGCCTGCACCCGAGAGTAAACACGGGCCCGCGCCCCCCTCCTCGAGTCCTCCGCGGCTGGCGCCCGGCAGCGGCGCGGCGCGTTGCGGCAAAGCTCTCGAAGCCTGAGAGCCGCGGCCACTCCTACAGCTTCCGGTTTCCCGGCGGTCAGCTGACAGACGTATTGTTCTGCTTAGCGAAATCCACTATATCTGCGACTTAACAGATAAGTGGAGCCATAAAGAAGTAGGGCAATCGGTAGGCATAATTGATTCGTCGCTTGATTTGAGCCCAGCTTCCGATTTCGATAAGGCAGAGATGATCGGTTACGTCCTTCATTGGTCACAGATTATTTATCATGAGTAAAAAGATGTTCTATTTGTAAGATTCCGAACGACGTCGACCACCACGTAGTCGTTCGTACATCCATAAACTAAGTGGGCACTCGGGTGATCAATACAATAACTTTCCCCGACAGTGCTGTCCTCAACGTAACGTACGGCCAATGCCAACAACTTATAGGCCCAACATAAGCTGGAACCTCACGCACCATAGTTTGTTCGGCGGGTTCTTCATTTTCCCGAACCACTACGACCACTAAGTTCCACCTTATTTTCATAGATGGCGTACAAATTTAAAAATGGAGTTTGTGTGACGCTGAGAATCACGAACGCGATCGAAATTTAAATTTAAATTTACCGGGTCACAGCTTATCAACTAATACTCGAAACTATACCTACCACTGAAGTCTGATATAATATAGCACGAAAGGTCAGCCTCTGACGTCATGAATAAATCGCCAGAGTCAAAATGAACCTAAACTCAACGCTAAAGAGTTCAAATAGTTATGAAAGCTGATAATAACTTCCCCGCACCACCCCCCCTAACCCGCGTGCCAGCGTCGTTGGAATATTGGTTGATACTGGAATAAGTAGCGACCGGCCGATCGAACGAGCCAGTACTGTGTTGTGCCACACGTGTTCCAGCTAAAATGTCAAAGAAGTTCACCCCTGAACAAACGTTACACCTTGTCACGTTGTACCGCGATCATGAGTGCCTTTGGAACACGCACTCTAACACATACAAAAACAAAAACCTTAAAAATAGAGCGTTGGAACAAATGTGCGCGGAACTGCGTATCAAAGGATTCACTGTGAATGATCTAAAAATTAAAATCAAAATAATTCGATCTACGTATTGTATAGAACTGGATAAAATTGAAAAGTCTGTTGGCACTGAATTTCCGTACAAACCCAAGGTCATTTGGTTCGATGTGCTAGATTCCTTCATTAGAGATGTAACTATGAGGAAAAAAAGGGTAAGTTTGTCACATTAACTCTTCGCTGACTTGTTTTTAATGTTCGGTTGGCTTCGTTCGTTCAGTTTGGATATCTCTGTCTTGAAGTTAGCCAATGAACTTCAAACCATTGGTTATTGGCTACCTACCTTCCGGAGATCATTTATGTACTGTGCTAAGTAGGTATAGTTCACTGACTCAAGCATTGGGACATGGGACAGTGATGAATTGTCTAGCTGCCCTGCTTCACAATATACCTATGTGAGAGTTACCTACTTAGTAGGTACCGAAGCATATTTTGAAGTTGTAGACAATAGGCACTGGGCAGGGCAGTGGCCTATTCCGTCTTTACCATAAGGGCACACGGGGCCAGTGCCCAGGCCCCCATTCTCAGGGGGCCCCGAAGGACCGACAATTTCTGCACATTCATTCTCAAAACATTTTTGTCGGGCACATTACAATTTTTTCACAATACTACGCCATTATAGCCTACTGTATTTGATTACCTATAATAAAGGTTATACTTAGTAAAAAAATGTTTTTATAATTAGCTTTTATTACTTTCCAAAAGGGCCCCAAATTCTTGTGTGCCCAAGGGCCCCAGCCTAGTTTAAGACGGCCTTGGCAGTGGCATTCAAGTCATACATTGATGTCAGATTATTGATATTTTATAGCACGAAGGCTGAACATAATATCTGTCTAACTACCTCAAGTTGATGGACGCAGGGCAGTGCATCTTAGGGTACGTTCCTGACGAGCGTGACTTTGTCAACGTGAGCTTTGTTATAGGCAATTTTTACCACTTAACATCAGGTGATGGGCCGTATGCTTGTTCCAATAGCTAGTTGTATAAATAATTACATATTTATTTTAGATCATTGATGAGAACGACGAACATTCAGATGGCAGAACCGAAGAGTTCATTTATTCTGAAGAAGAGTTTTATTTCGAAGATGATGAGTGTGAACAAGGAAATAACATAACATACGAAGAGCAAGACCCTTTAGTTAAAGTCACATACGGTATATTACTAGGCGATATAACGGAATCGACGCCTGAGCCGCCCAAACGAAAGATCTATCAACTTGACTCCACCAACAACACAGTGAAGTTAATCACAGACCCTGATGAACCAATCATGAAAGTAGAAAACACAGCAACACCTAAACTTAGAAGAATAGCACATAACCCCACCGAGGATTATGATAAATTGGTCATAAAGGATCACACATATCACGCCAAAGTACACGCACCGCCAAGAGATGATTCGGTTCCAATTGATAATTATAAGCAAGAAGACGAATTCGATACGTTTGGCAAGCACGTAGCTAATCAACTGAGAAAGCTATCAGCGATGAAGTATATTATGGCACAGGAAGAAATACAATCCACTATTACGAAATTTCTAATGAATGATATGGATAGGAAACTGTGAGTGAGTCTGCCAAATATTTAGGACTATTAGCAAGTACCTACCTACCAACATGAATAAGTGTTAGCAATGTGAGCTAAGTGAAGTTAAGCTTTGGCGATCAATGAAACGCTGTCAAATTTGACAGCGTTTCAACAATCACCTTAAACATAATATGTGTACCATGTAGGTACCGCAAAAAAAGTGTGTGGATGTGGTTAACCTGTTAATAAAACATCGAGAATTAGGAAAATAAGTTCGACTTTTATTCAATACTAGCGGCCGCCCGCAGCTTCGCTCGCCCCGTTGATTTTTCTTTTAAATGTTTTTCCTGTTTTTCTCCGCTAAGGGAAAACATTTTCAAATTTCCTTTCTTAGTGCACCCCTATGCTATAAAACAAAAATACCCTCCAAGTTTCATACTTCTAGGACTTACGGTTTAGGCTGTGCGTTGATTGTCAGTCAGTCAGTCAGTAACGTAAGAGTTTTATATTTATTCAATAAGAATGCTAACTAATTTATTTACAAAACATTATAGGTACATAACTATTTATTATACCTCATCAGCCCAACTAACTTGAAGACTCGGCTAATAAACGCAGATTTCTAGTTCTTCTAGTATTTGCAGTGTTACTGCAAATAGTGAATGTAATGTAGGTAATGTATAAAAGTCGTAGAATTATTGTAAAGTTGGATATTTCAGGGCTCAAACTCATATTAATCAGTTGATTAGTTCACTTATATTTTGAGTAGGTATTTGTCTGGTGTCAATGCTACGACACTACTATGAAAGTTATGAATTTGCATTCTTGTGCAGCCGTAGCCGACTGAAACCTACTCACTACATAATAAATTGTGTTAGAGCATTTTCAGTAAGATGACATTGTGAAAAAAGCATACTGTTTTAATGCAGCCAAATTACAGCTGAACATGAATCATGGATCCACAAAGAGTTGTTTTTGACGGTCTTTGATACCATAGTTATATTATATTTCTTAGGAACTAAATTAAAATTAAATCTTAGTTCTTGAGACTAGAATTGGAATGTCAGATTTTACCTAACGTAAAATTTGGTTCTTAAATTTGACAAAACTCATCCTGCAGTTTGAAAATAGTTAAGGCCTGCGCACACCTAGTTCGCTGGCGGTAGCGATCAGTGAAACGCTGTCAAATATCGCTGTCAAATTTGAGATTTGAAAGCGATATTTGACAGCGTTTCACTGATCGCTACCGCCAGCGAACTAGGTGTGCGCAGGCCTTTAGTGAAAAGTTGTATCTGCTAACCTTTATATAAATAAATATTTTCACTTCAGTCATTATTACTCTTCTCCCATACTGTAGAATAATCAACTATATGTTCTTGGTTTTAATCTTATAGTCGTGCAGAGTTTTCAACAGGTTGAGGGAGCCACCGATGATGACGCAAGCGGTGATGGCCGCGACGTAGGGGTAGGCAGAGGTATTGCCCACCGGCACATTGAAGACCAGTGTTTCTGTCAGCTGCAAAAAATAATTCACTTTTAAACTGCTGTCTTGAGCTAGTAGCTCCACAGATGTTTGAAATAAATTATCCCTTATAAAAGAACAGCACTGGGTCGTGGTCGTGGTCGTGGGTTCTCAAATGCAGTCATGCAGTTTTCCTGCCCAACAATGTATGTACACTATACTCAGTACATACTTTCTAATGGTAAAGGCAAACATCGTGAGGAAACCGGGTTGACGTGGAGCCTAAAAAAAAGGTCGAAAACATTGTCCAGCGGCCTACTTGTGGAAACTAGTGCGCTCTCCAAGTATGGATAAAATAGTTTGCCGAATTTGGGACAACTTGTAGTGTGCCAGTGGAAACGCTAATAAGATCTTCACAAGAAACATTTTACGCATGATTTTGTGTTATGTATGTAGTATAACTAGCAGCACATAACTCTAGCGGTGACGGCTAAGCGCTGCGCATGCGTCGTAGTGTGCCATGTCGCGCACACTGGATGTGTGGATGTGTGCAGAGAGCGGAGTGCGACTGGAGAGCCAATCAACGCTACGCACGCCCGCCCTTCATCCCGCTAGCCCCCCTCAGGTACCATAAAAAAAAAAAAAAAAAAAATTTTTTTTTTTTTTATCCCGCTAGCCCCCCTCAGGTACCATATTTTTGACTTCTGCGCAATAACGGTCGGCGCTAGAGTTATGTGCCGCTACCTATACCTACTATCAATAGGATTAATTTTACTTGTCTGTTATTTGTTTCAATGTTTGGGCAGAGGAAGCACTGTTGGTATCTTTTCTTTATTGGCGCGAATTAAACATGACCCTACAGTATTGAAATGTGTACAAATTTATTAGGCCAGGGTAAATGACATACCACAGTAGTAGGCACTTGTCTCCAATTACATTTCTCCTTAGAGTTCACCCGGCATAGGAATGTCACGGACGGAGCCACCTTGTCACACTGGTCGAGTCTGCGGTCCGGACAGCGGAGATACAGCCTCGGGGGCTCGATCTCATTGGTTGCAAAGCTAGAATCATACATCATTAAATTAAATTAAGAATTTGTTTATTCAGATGTCACAAGATCCATTCTTAAAGCTAACACAACACATACAATAGCAAAATAAAAAAATAAAATCTTAAATTAATATGAATGATGAAATCTTAAATAATGATAAAAGCATTTATTTTTATACCTTGGTTTAAGATTTTAGGGGAGTAATTGTTTTTTATCGTTTTCACATCTGTCAGCAGTCCTGAAGTGCCACTTTTTTTTGGTCAGAACTATTAATATATGGCACTACTATAAACACCCAATAAAAAAAATATGATGCATTCTATGTAGCACAGCACTGCATCTATCACTTTGGGATGTGAAGGTATTTAGTCGCACTGTCTCATAGCTTAACTTGCACTCATAAAATATAAAATAAATATTGTGGACAATTCACAAAACACTATCTAGCCCCAAATTAAGCAGAGCTTGTATCATGCAAACTGGAAACTTAATAGCTGATTATAATATTACTTCAATACCCTTATTTTGTAAATACATACTTAGAATACAATATAACACCCAATATAATATTTGTCCTCGGTGGGGATCAAACCCTACTACTAACAACTGAGCTGACAGGCCAGTCAAACCTTTCAAACGAGAATACAGTATTTGGTGGCAGAAATAGGCACATCCACCTTAAGAGAAACCACTATACAGGAGGGGGTCGGTAATTTGAGCAATCAATGATAATTTTTATTATATTATAATAAATCTATAACCTACCCGCCTACAGGAGTGGAATGATGGTATCTAGCATGGACCGGCAGCCATGTACTGGCCGTGCTACCGATGACTTGACTGAAGATGAACACACTTGTGCTCTGTGACTCTTCTGCTGGCAATTCTATGTTTACCCGGTTCTTTGGGATTACACTAAGCTGAAACATACAAATTATTAATTATTCTACAATTTCTACAACCAGAGAGCCTTTTTTCTCTTAAAAGAAAGCATACTTATAGAGTTGTCCCAATACAACTAAGGCTGAGATTCATAGACCGCACTTTGCTTTACAGCAAAGCAGTCTTCGCAAAGTAAGCTTTGTTTATCGAAGTTTCCTATCAATATTTTGAATAAAGAAGAGCTTGACAGAACTATGAAATATAATTTTGGTTGAAAGTTGAACTTTCCATCAAAGTAAAGTCAAAGTTCGGTCTATGAATCTCGGCCTTACTGATGGAACTATTTTGGCCCCTGTTAAGTGTTTTTTATTATTAATCTCCTCTATTTCTTGCAATCTGCCAGTACTGAGCTAGACTTTGGTCATTTATCCACTCTTTCATTGACATGTATGGAGATCACCCAGTGGTGTTTCCATTTTGTCTGTCCTCTTTTCAGCTAAACTTGAGGAGCTCTTCTCTTAATTCTTTTGAAAGAAAGTGGTAACCATCACTTATAACAATGCATTGCCACGCAGGTCAAGCCGTGAAGAACATGCCCTATGATACATTGTCCAGTGTCCATAAACACAAGACATAGAAAGTGTTACAAATGACTCTACTACTGCTAAAGAAATTAAATATAAACTTGAAAAAAATAACATAGTTCACATTGAAGAATAAGAACCAAGAGCACTTGGGATTTTAAGTCAACTTAATAGAAATACCTTTTGAATTCTCTTCAGGTCTTCCAGTTCATCAGGATTGGCGAAGACTCCAGCCGGCAGCATCTGATCCAGGCCCACTATGCAGTTCTCATACAAATGCATAATGACATCACCGTTGAATACTATTTTGTATGTTATGTTCCTAGAAAAGAATATAATTTGAATTATTTTTGAACCTTGCAGGCACTAGGTACCTTCTTTATAGACCTGGTGCCAGTTCTCTGTTGGACAAGTCACAAAAGTATATTTTCCTGAACTTTGCACAATTCGTTGATATTTCATGAGAACGAGTGTTTAGGTTGTAACTGCAGAAAAAACATGTAGTTTTCGGGACTATCCTTGATTTATGTGGAACAATTAAAAGTAAATAAACAAAGTCACCTGTGGAAGCCTTCATTTACAAGATTTTGCTCAAGTTTTACGTCGAATCTACAATTATTAATAGCGGAACACACAGCAACTATACACAGTAGTAATTGAAGACACACTCCAAACATTATTGGTAGTTGCTACCGCCGCATACACATAAATTGAAGCCGTGAAACAATAATTTTACACCATCAGTGACTTGACTTTTGAGCAAAGCTTTTGAGCTAAAAATCAAACATTTCTTTTTTTCTTCTTCTTCTTAATGAATGGAATGGCATCTGTCCTTTTTGGAAACATTCCTTTCCATCGCGGAAATTAAAAAGAAAACAGCGAAATTGACTGCTTCGTTTGACAATGTCAAAAAAAACAATGTCAATCAATATGACATTGACAATTACAGACAGACTTGACATGACACTTTGCGTTGCGTTCACCATCACCACTTTTTGCTGATTTAAGACATTAAGCGTATGCGTTCACTGAGCATGCATAATAAAATCTTCAGCAAGGAGCTGAACTGAATGTTTTAAATCCCACTTCACCACACTTTTCTCTCCAGTCTCCAAACTCCACTGGATTTTTCTACTTGATTTTCTAGGTGCGCAATGCCAGTGGTTCACAATCAGGGACAGAAACTAATGACGTGACTTCGTGAGAAAAACAGTTCATAATCTAGCAGCGAGACGCAGAAGCGGTGGTGCATCGCCTTGTGTTTGAAAAGCACATCGCGATCATGATTTCAAACACTAGGCGCTATAACCCCGCGCGCCGCGCGCCGGCCGCCCGGTCGCCTTGCGCCCGCTGCGCTTTATAGAAACCTTCGAGCTTCTCACACTCCGACATAATCGCCGCATTACTCTGGGTTTTCGTTATTTTCTTCGCACGCACGGTGCATGTGGTGTTCTGTGGGTGCGTGCACTCACAGAACACTCAAAAGAGAATGAATGCGCGCGCTGGCTGGACTACATTCTGAAATAAAACCCTAAGCACTAAATTTAATTTTAGAAGTTTTTTTCCACTGTTTTTTTGTAAAAAGGTCATTAAAAACTATTAGTAGGTAAGTACTAGGTTTATTCAGCCTAACAAAACTTTGAAAAATACAAGTAGGTAGGTAACACCCATGCAAAAAAATAATTAAGTATTGTTTATTGCATGCAGGCGAGCTTAACCCTTAGATAATTAAGAAAAAAACAAAGTAATTTTGTAATTTTGGGCCATATCAGCTGGATTTTCTCCATTCCGGTTTCTCTTGAAGAAAATGAGCCGCCTTCTTTATTATTTAAAGAACTAAGAACTTTTCCTGTAGCTAGGCACTTTGATTTAGCGCTGCAACACCATCACAAGATCAAAATTATGTGCAATAAAACGTTGCATGCGTTGTTCTTTGAAATCTCAATCCACTTGTTCACATAACACAAGTCGACCGATGGCGGACCGAGAGTCTGCCACCAAAGCACCACCACTTCGAGTCACTGGGGGCACTCGGTGCGTGCGGTGACCACGTTTTATGGCATTCACAGGATTATTTTACATTATTATTTGGATGTTCAATATTGATAAGTAATAAAAACTGATCTATGCTGTTAATATTTTACTAAATTTTAATATAGGAAAGAAAGAATGAAAGAAAAAATATTGATTTGCGAAGCAAGACTCACACTAACACTTTAATAGGGATAATAGGGAGGGAGGAATCTTTTAATTTCTAATCTAGTTTATTATCCGCAAATAACATCGAGTTCTACTATCTTCTATCATGCAGAGTTTTTTGGTAATCGTAGTGATCGCATGACTGCCTGAGTAAGTGTACTTAGCCACCGCGGCTTCGAATGCGATTAAATTTTGATGTTAGTTAGCAATCATCGCGTTAAATCTTTGTCAGGTAAAAGAGTAGCCTCCTGATAATCTAACTGATAACTAGTTTTCATTTGAATTTCATGCTTATTGATCCTGTTTTTGAAGGCCGTGCCACAAACACTAGTAGGATATGATATTACCAAATAGGTTGTAAGATTTTATTTATAAAAGAGCGCATCCATTTTCCATTTTTGAGGAAAAATGTCTTAGAAACCGAGTAATTGATTGCGACCCCACCACTGATCAGCACAATCAAGCCGTCAGCCGAGCCGGTTACCTCAGTTTACGTATACGGTTACTGCAGCCTACTTGTGTTTCTTGCATTAACATTTGATATAATAACGACCTTTAACTTTTCACGTGTTTTGTCACCGAATTATCTTCCAGTGACAGCTGACAAGGACATTTTTGAGGTTGGTGAGTTTTTTTATGAATTTGGTATGGGCTGAGCAGGTAACGGTGCGCTCCAATGCAAGTGTGGGACGCTGTTTGTTGTTTTCTAAATTTGTAATTTTTGCGAGTAATTTGAGTGGCGAAACTCACTAGGTTTATCTAAATGCATGTATTCTTCGTCTTTAGACTTAATGAATGCATTAAATTTAATTCCTACTTAGTTAAGTACCTACCTACTTAATAACTACAACATTAATTTTAATTTATTTGCGTTCAGGGGCTTCAATATTATTCTCATCTTTTATTTATTACTTATACATAATTAAGAATAAGTAAGAAGCGTCTGCATTGCTTTAGAAACGCTAGTGGGTATACTTTGGTATGTAAGTACACTTGTACAGGTGCCTAGGCTGGTAGGTATATGCTTCCTCAGCGTTCCTTATTCATGGTCAAACGTAGATTCTGATTGAAAATCAACGTTTGTCGTTGTTTGTGGCATTGTAGCCTACTTGAATGAAATATTTAGTGATCTATGTCCTACACGGTATTGAGTAGTTCAAACGAATTGCTTTTTTTTTTTTTTTTTTTTTTTTATAACTGATAGCTAAGCATTTGGCTGCCATCACACCTGATGGAAAGTGAGGATGCAGCCTAAGATGGAGCATGCTTAGCCATAATCCACCTGTTCACTCTTGTCTTGAAAATTCCCAAATTATAGTGTTCCGGAAATACTGACGCCGGTAGAGAGTTCCATTCTTTGGCAGTTCGTAATATAAAAGTGGAATCAAAACGCTTTGTACGCGAGTGTGGGATATCCACCATAAAGGAGTGGCACTTATCCGTGCGTCTAGAAGTCCGGAGGTAAAAGGGCGATGGGGGTATAAAATGCTAAGAGAGGATGCTAAGACTGTTGGTAGTTTAATCAACCAGTCCTTTACTTGTTGGTTAAACTACCGACGGCATATAAACTTGATAAAGGTATTGATTTTATCCTTAGGGACTATTAACTTCAGTTAAAATATTTATCTACCGATAGTTGGATGGTAGTCAGTTAGAATATTTATCTACCGATAAATGTGGTAAAATGGTGGTAACTAATTATTAAAATAGAGTAGAATTCACAAGTTCCCTTGACCAAAAATTAACTGACCGAAAACCGTAAGATAGTGTGTACCTTAATTAAATTATAATTAAGTAAAGCACCAACTTAAAACTTAATCTTGTTTAATTAAAAATAGTTGCTTGTCATAAGTATGATAAGCAAAAAAATAGCTAACGCCACGACCCAATCCTGGCCATAAAGGCATTTATTTATTCAATTAAATTACAAGGATTATGTAGGTAGGTACTTTCCGCCGACCACCACACAACGCACTGTTGACATTTCCTTTGACCTCTTCTTTGGGAGTTGAACACCAATATTTATTTTATTTTATTTATATAGCAAAAAATTGGCACTGTCTGACTGGTGGACTGGAATATCCTATTTCACTATTAATTTATGGTCTCCCGGCATGCATGACAATTTTCACATTGAAAACTCCAAAATTATCCCGTATCCAGTCGTTTTATGTAGGTTAGGTAAGTAGGTATAGGTACCTACATTCACAGCATGGTTGAAGGCATCAATTGGCTTTTAAATTAGCTACCAAGTCTACCTACCTAATTAAAATATTTTTTGTCTTAGCTACTATAATAAGCAGACTAGAATAAAAATGACAAAAAAATCTCTGATTGCAAGAAATATATCAAATGCTAAGTACCTAAATATTTAAAAGGCTGCATATAATATTACGGCGCCGGCGGACCGAACCGTAACGCACGCAACGTATCTTCCTAAATCACTTTTTAGGATTTACAGTATAGACTGTGCTCAGTTTTACATATTTATGAAAAGAAGAAAAAAGATAAATTTCTCATTTCGATTTAGATAAAAGTTGTCAATTTTGAATTTACTTTAAATTCAATAAGTCATTTAACTAGTTTATGATGGGTACTGAGAAGGGGCGGCACATGGCCTGGGGCCTAGGGCGGCCAAGACTGCAAATCCGCCACTGAGCATAACTATAAGCACTTGCGGCTATATAACTTGAAGGCGCCCCCTTAGGGTTAAGCTCACCTAAGTGTATTGCATAATATTGTGAAAATTGAGAGTAGGTAATTTACGGTGTGCAGTACAATAATAATTGTGCGCGTTCTAAAATTAAAAGTGAGTTTAATTTACGGTGTACAGAAACCGAAAAGAAGCTCTACGTTATGTACGTTAATATACCTACTTAGAACCACCAATTTTGCGTTTTCGCGAGACGGATTTAATCGACCGAGAATGATGCCTTTTAAGAATTGTAGGAAAAGTCTTCCTATAGGTAGGTATCTTTATCCTTTTTGACCCACGTGTGCTGGAGTGAGGTAGGTAGGTATGCAGAAAATAAAACCAGTTCAGTTCGCTTGATCTGGTTCCTTCAAGGTGAACCAGACCGTGGAACATTTTAGGACATTTGCGAGTTAGATTGTCATTTTAGAAAAAACAATTTTAAGCTCCGCTTGCGCTTTGAGTGTCTGCTGAAAATAGTTTGAACAAAAAATTATAATATGGCGCTTGGTGAGAATTATTTTATTCTAAAACCTTGCGCACATCTACGCGATCAGCTGTGATCTGCGATGGCGATCAGTTTCAGTATAGGGTTCTGCATACATCCGCACACACTGCCGCGAATTTTTATAGTGCAATAATATTAGACAGAGCGATACGCTGATCGCCATCGCAAGCGTTCTATAAAGTAGGTAGGTACCCAATAATATTTTTTTCATCCCACCAGCTCTGAAAGCGTGTTTTTGCTGTTTAATTTCTGACTGGAAAAGCCGTTTTTATCCGCTAGAGGATAAAGTAAATTTGAATTTGGAATATCGTGTTCAATAAGTTTGTGAATACACAACCTATTTACTTCTACCTCCATGGTGCCGAACTTATCATACAACCTTTTTTATTTTGTTAAAAACTCGCACTTGTATCCTTCTTGGTGTATTTGTTAATTCAAAACACCATTAAACCTATTTACTTCTACCTGCATGGTGCCGAATTTATCATACAACCTTTTTAAATTTGTTAATAACTCATACTCGGAACCTTCTTGGTGTGTTACTTTTAGTCGCGCCATGTTCTTTTTTGCATTAGTCATTTCCTCGCTGAGGTGGGATGAAAAGTTACGTGTTGCACTCGAGTGCAAAGATTTTTCACCTTGTGCTCTTTTGATTCCTTCGCGACGCTTAGGATTCTAACTTTTAAACCACTCGCTACGCTCGTGGTTAAACTTTAGAATCCTGCGCTTGCTCAGTCATCAAAATTGAGCACGCGGTTAAAAAGCAGCTTTGCACTCTTGTATAACAAATAACTATTCTCAAACATGATCGGAAAGAGGATTATTTAACAACATTCATCGAGATAAATCGTAAATTCTGACCAAATACATGCCAGCAGCGGCCGGCAAAAATTGAATGAAAATCCATTAGCATCCATCTGTCGTGTAATTTAAAAGCAGCCAAGTGCGAGTCAGACTCGCCCATGAAGGGTTCCGTAGCATCAAGTAACATAGTATAAAGGTTTTTGTAGTTTGTCGAAAGGTAAATTGCGGTTTACGATTTATGACGTATGAAAAAAAAACTACTGACTAGATCTCGTTCAAACCAAATATCGTTGAAAGTTTGCATAGTAATGTACAACATATCTTTTTTTATAGTTTTATCATTCGCTTATTTTAGAAGTTAGAGGGGGAGACCAACTTTTTTCCACTTTGGAAGTGTCTCTCGCGCAAACTATTCAGTTTAGAAAAAAACTATATTAGAAACCTCAACATCATTTTTGAAGACCTATTCATAGATACCCCACCCGAATGGGTCCGATGAAAAAAAAAATTTTGAGTTTCAGTTTCAAGTACGGGGACCCCCCAAATTTATAGTTTTTTTCTATTTTTGTGTCAAAATCTTAATGCGGTACACAAAATACATCTACTCGCCAAGTTTCATCAGTCTAGCTCTTACGGTTTCGGAGAAAAATGGCTGTGAAACGGACGGACAGACAGACAGACAGACATGACGAATCTATAAGGGTTCCGTTTTTGCCATTTGGCTACGGAACCCTAAAAATGGAACGATGTTTTACTCCGAAATCAAACATGGCATCCAAGGAGGTAGGTTACCTACTTATCAAAGCTTTTATTTAAATTTCGAACTGGATTGCAAAATCAAATTAATTTATTGTTGGTCCTTGTTTGTCGTAATTATTATTTTCTGAAATGAGTTCAAGTAGTACTACCTACTTAGTTTTAATTTCAAAATGTACTAAGTTTACAAGCCTTGGCCACAAATAGTCATTGATGGACTTTCGTATGTGCCTCGGCTCGGCACTGACTTTTTTGCTAGCCGCTGCAGTAATATTACTATTATTTCTCCAAAGAGAGCTTAAATTGTGTAGCCGTTATTTTCAAGAGAAATACATTTAGTTTACCCATTCTAGGTAAGTAGGTGCGGAATGTATCGTTTAGATTAGATACCTATCTAACTGATAGGTCACAGAAATAGTAACTTAGCATGTTACGTTTCTAGATGTCTTCCAAGTATATTTTTTTAGAGCCAGGACATCCATGGGTCTCATAAATCTAATAGGACTAACTAAATCATTGGAACTTACCTGTAAGCGCCGTAGGTCGTGGGTTCGATCCCCACCGAGAACAAATATTTGTGTGGTGAACATAAATGTTTGTTCTCTGTCTGGGTGTTATATTGTATTCTACATATGTATTTACAAAAAAAAATGTATTCAAGTATTATATCAGCTATCCGGTTCCCATATTACAAGCTCTGCTTATTTTGGGGCTGGGTAGTGTTGTGTGAATTGTCCACAATATTTATTTATTTAATATTTATTTTAAGTCTAGCTATTTAAAGTAGGTATTAAGCAGGTAGCCTATTTTAAACTGATGTAAGTTTCTAACGACAACAGTGAGGCAACTCTAGGCTAAGGTACCCTACTGGAATGCCGTGACCTACAAATTGGGCACGTGCGTGTAGATTAGGTTACCAACTACGTACCTAAAACTTCAGTACTTATGTAGTAAAAAAGCGGCCAAGTGCGAGTCGGACTCGCTATTTTTAGGGTTCCGTACCCAAAGCGTACGAAAGCAAAACGCGAAGTTCGAAGCGATAGCGCTTTTATTATGTACCATACATACCCAGTTACGAACACCGGCCGACATAATTACAAAATTTACAATAGGGTATTGTATATTTTGTAATGAAGTACTAGGTACTCTGTAAATTTTAATAACATACCGACCTTAACGCGACCTTACGTTTGCTAGTTGGTATAAGTACCTAAGTCCTACCACCTGCTTAAATAAGTGGTTTTATTGTATTCAAATAAATGATGCTAATAGTAGGTATGCATAAAAACATCCAGACTAGTAAATGCCGTCCGTCTTATGGAAGAAGGGAAAAACTAACATTTCTTCAAAATTTGTCAATCGACAGATCTTCTTCTTCTTGTCGTGTTACTGGTTCTTTTGAACCATTGCTTGTGGTGAAAGGATTTTAAGTGGTCCTCAAAGAGGTTCCTTTCATGCACTTGACACAAACATGTTTTGGAGCTTTTTAGGGTCTAAGACAATTTATCCGTTAATTAAAAACATATCTATCTTTTTTTAGGCTTGTCAATAACAAGAACTGGCTTATTTTATTCGAATATAAGTGTTATTCTGTAGATGGTTAAAGCCCTTATAAGTTGAATAAAAAGGTTCGTTTTTATTGAAACCATCAATTTAAACAAACCAGTTTTCACATTTTATAAATGACCTTAGCATGTATATTTTATAAGTAAACATGATAGAGGTAAGTGGAAGAAGAAAACCTTTTGAGCCAACCCCATGCACGTAGTGTGGGCTAAGGGCAGGAAGATGATGATGAAAGTATCCAGGACTCCGCCTTTTCCCTATCTTCAGCATTAGAAGAAAAACAGTTTTTTTGGGATTTTATCACATATTACGGACAAACTAGAAGTTGAAACTGTTTTTTTATGAAGCTTGGCGATCAGTGAAACGCTATCAAATATGACAGCGATATTTTACAGCGTTTCACTGATCGTTACCACAGAGCGCATAAGATTTGCGCAAGGCTTTAGTAAATTAATTAAAAATTGTGTTTGCCTAGGTCAGGTACGATAGTTTACCGCTCTTCCCTATGACAGCAGATTAAGTAAGGTATTTATTATTATTGGTAATCAGTAATTATAATTACTGATCAAGTACTAATCAGTTTTAATTGTCACGACATCGATTGCATTGTCTTGCGAATGCGATTGACTCTCAAGGCATACCTAGTTACCTAGTTTATACCTACCTGTTTGTTTTTCTGATCGCATAGCTGTGTAAACGCTTTTATTACAAGCAGGTAGATAGGTACCTGTACCCGAAGTCGGAGTTTTGCTACCACATTTCGTTACCAAATGTTGTTTTCGTTTCGCCTATTTGTCTCTCTCTAACAATAGAGAGAGACAAATAGGCGAAACGAAAACAACATTTGTATTTGTATTTGTATTTGTGTATGGAGAAAATATGAGACGGCAAAAATACGTTACGTAGTTAGAGTTGTTGTCTCATCTTTTCTCCATACAATAGACAGAGACAAATAGGTAAAACGAAAACAACATTTGGTAACGAAATGTTGTAGATGCACTGGGACTTCGGGCTCTGATGTACTTAGGTTTACCTATTTATCTTTACGTCTTCTTTTGATAGTGTCACTGGTTCTTTCGAACCACTGCACTAAGGTGAAAGGATTTTAAGTGCGTCTCAAAGAGACTCCTTTCGTGCACTTGACACATATTTTCGAACTTTTTGGGTTCTACGATATGCCAGTTTCCTCACGATATTTTCCTTCAGTGTTTGAGAGCACGTATCTTAGGCCGATTCGTTACAACGCTTTTATTTATAGCAGTAATTCTATTTACTGATTGTCGTACTTGAATAATATTTTCTGGTGGAATGGATGGAAAAATTACTGGAAGGATCTAAATGCCTAAAATGATATTTTATTTTCTGATATATATATATCCTTTTCTGCAAACTTTCTTAATTTAGTTAGTGGATATCATAATGTTGTTTATATTATGGACCCTGTTTGTTATTTTGATTACTGTTGTTGCCTGATATAAATGATTAATAATGAGTCCTCGTCACATTTCAAAAGTATCTACATAATATGGCCATACAAATATTTGCCCTAGGTGGGAATTAAACCTATAACCTACCGCGGAGGCCCTAAAAAATTACTTACCTACCGATTGAGCAGTGTGTGGCCATTACAGCCTCAGGTTATTCAAAAGTTCAACACCTCACCCGTACATTTGCAACCGTAGTAATGACCTCGGATGCCCCTTGACAACTTTGTTTGTTAAAAAAACACATTAGCACATACACCTCTGTGTTAGGCGCCAACTGGAATTTGGTGCAGTTTTGTCAGTGCTGGCTGGTGATTACAGGAACTGATATCGACTTGAAAGGAATAAACAGTTTTAAATCTGGTCCAATTAATATCTGGCATGTTAATAAAACTTTTATTTTATTGCCAAGATTTTGAGTAGAGTCTCATTTTGAAAGGTGTTGATTTGCGCACAATTTGTAATATATTATAATAATATATTTTTTTATGTTGTGTTCCTACCTGTCCAGTTCTTTTATAATTTCATGACTGATTCAGGCAGCGTCGGACTTGCCTTATAGTCGAAATGGCATTTACCGCCCGGGCCCTAGCCAGTGTGGGCCCCCCACGGGCCTGGCTTGCAGGGCTTATGGCAACCGTAGGATAGGAGGCCCGCGCAGGCCAGGCAGCTCTTGTGACCTAAATGTAAAACTAGATCAGATATTTCGTTCAAACAATTAGAGAAAAATCAAAAAGAATAATTAGAAAAAAAATTGTCTCGGGCCCCCATAGGCCCTTCTGGCCCATTCCGACCCTGTTACTCAGGTCAAAAGTGTTTTTACATACCTACTTAGAAGGCAAATTATGTAGGTACCCAATTAGGTCCTTAGGTAGTTAATATATCGCCTGTGACTGCCACACCTTCAGGCAGTGAAGGCTTTCTGGGTGAGGCTCAAGATTCAGGTAGTGACTGGCCATGTTTGCTTATTAAGCAAAAAGAGGTGGCAGCCGTCAGATTAGCATCACGACGACGCGACGCCCGTGTAATTTTAAATTACAATATTACAGTTAAAATTGTTTATTTAGGATAACCAAGAAATAATACCCAAAACTGAAAATAAAATTCAAACAAAAAAATCCTACCCGTGCTTATTCACTGAAGGCAACCACAGCTAAGAAATAAAGATTTTATAATGTAGGTACCGAAAGTTATGTTATGCTTAATTCATTTTATAAACGACTTTATAAGGTGCTTTTCATTTATCTGCTTTTTTCAACTTGCTATATTTTAACTTTTCTCACTTTTCAAACGCAAAAAGCAGATTTTAATTTTTTAATCTGAACAATGACATGTCCAAAAGGTTATAAGTGTGCAATATTATGCATCTAAATAGTCGTCGTTTAATTTGCTCAAAATTATGCAACCTGGGGCCTAATTCTCGGGCCGATCTCGATCATTTTGCAATTTTATCTTATTGCTTCTTTTCGAAGAGAGAATGGCAGACTTCCTTGAGTAATACATCAACGACCTCATCGTAGAAGCCTCGACAGCTACGATATACGGAAAACGTAGAAAAAGTGCGGGGTTGTGAAAAAAAGCAATAAAATAAAATTGCAAAATGATCGAGATCGGCCCGAGAATTAGGCCCCAGTATGCTTGCTTACCGTGATAAAAATAAGGTTCAATTTCATCAGATAATTGAAAAGCACTTTACGAAAAGTGGTTGTCATAGTAAGTTTCAACAAAAAAATATGTTTAGGTAATTAAAAGCGTGTAAGTCCTAAGAATATATTTGTGAATCACCCAATAAGAACATAAGGTGACCACTCTGTGGTTGCTTAATAAGGTAGGTATACTACTAAGCGGTTTAAAATGAAGTTGATGGTTTGTACCTAATACTTATTCCAAATTATTTGTGTGGTAAACTACATTTTGAAAATATTTTGAAGCATCTGATTGCGGGCGACTTACGCCAGTTTGTCAGTTATACCAATTGGTTTCGACCATGGTATGCCTATTACAGCCTCTGGTCTATAAGACCTCGGAGCAAATTGATTTCCTTTGATTTATTCCAGTGTAAAGTACGTACTTTATAATAGCATAGAAAAGTTTCTATGGCCAAGGTTTGTTATTATCGCCTTGTAATAATCGAATGTGTCGCTCCCGTTGTTTAGAAATTCATCAACATTTGAAAAAAGCTCCACATATTAGGCCGCCTTATACATTTCCAAGAAGCACGATTTCGAGTCCGCTGTAGGCTTATTCTGGCTTTTTACATCATTTTATTGTTATAGGTTTATCGAAAGCTAATGTTTTTACGTAACGTTCCAAGTAATATTAGTTCTCACAATCCCACTAGGGGCGCTCATCTTTTCTCCATACAAAATCAAGGTTGACCACTACGATATGTTAGTTTGCGTTCAGCTTACGACTAATGGTGTTAAAAACTCAGCTGCATTGACGTCTCGCGTTGACCTTTACTTAGAATACCTAAAAACAGCAGAAAAAGAAATAAACTATACAAAACGTGTTCTTGGAGCGAATTCTCATTAGATCCATTAGCTGAGATCAGGCTACATCAATAAACTTGCCTTCGTCTTCATTTTAAAGGCGCTTTTGAAATAGCCCTCATTTACTAGGTACGTCCTTATCGGATCTTACATACTGGAATCCAGTCGTAAAACTTTGCAATTTACTCGACTAGGTATTACTAAGGTTAGGCGCTCGACTTGATTTGCACTGTTACATCATTATAACGCTTAATCCTGTGAGGTATGGTTTAAAATCGATTGATTGGGGAAACAATGGCCATTTGATGCATAGCTTCATTTGACTTGAATTTTAATGTTGGTACCTAGGTAACACCTAGGTGCTATCCACCAGTTAGGTCATCATTTTATTTTAGGTGTTATTGCCAATGACTGAACATTTTTATACTAGATACGACGCCTAGACGCCTTCACAGCTCAGTTGGTAGTAGCTCTGGCTTCTACGCCAGAGGGCGTGGGTTCGACCCGAAAACTAAAATTTGTGTGGTGAACATAATGTAGATTTATTCTCGGTCTGGGTGTTTTATTGCATTATAAGCATGTGTTAACAAAAAAAATAGGTATTTATAAGTGTGTTCAGTTATCTAGTTGCCATCGTACAAGCTCTGCTTAGTTTGGGGCTATATAGGGTTGTGTGGATAAGTCAAATAAAAGATGGGTGAATTAGTTGTGTAAAACATGACATGAGTAAGAAAGGCGTGAGCACCGAGAATATGAATGATAGAACGGGGGTAGAATAAAATCTGTGGTGCTTAGCCTACTTAGCGTGGGATGAGACAAAAGACGATGATGCTCTAGTTTAAAAAAAAAACGAATAATAGGTAGCTATGGAATTTAATTCGAATTTTTAGCAGTTAGAATTATGTGATTTCAACGAAAATCAACATTATCTACAAAAAAAGCAGCCAAGTGCGAGTCGGACTCGCCCATGAAGGGTTCCGTAGCTTCAAGTAACATAATATAAAGGTTCTTCTAGTTCGTCGAAAGGTAAATTGCGGTTTACGATTTTGAGTTTCAGTTTCAAGTATATTTATGTGTAAAAATCTTAATGCGGTTCACAGAATACATCCACTCGCAAAGTTTCATCAGTCTAGCTCTTACAGTTTTGGAGAAAAATGGCTATGACATACGGACAGACGGACAGACAGACAGACAGACATGACGAATCTATAAGGGTTCCGTTTTTGCCATTTGGCTACGGAACCTTAAAAATGAATAATAATAAATAATTATCTACCATAAAGAATGCAAATGGAATTTTTGGAAGTTAGACTTTAATTATACGATTTCAGCGAAAATAAACATTATCTACAAAAAAAAGGGAGCTTTGTTTGAGGAGGCAGTTGTTCTGAGGTCTAGAAGCCAATTAGTAAAAGGTGGCGGAAGCAGACCCCGCTAGAGGTCATTGTCGGAATTTCAAGACAGCCTTGACGTGGTCAGGAAGTATAAATATGTCTTTCTTTTGACCGTGAAGACGGCAAAATGTATACCTTGACTTATTGGGACTTGTATGTGTGGATGACTAAGGTCACTTCATTTCACCCATGTTGTTTTTATTGGCCGTGTTTAAAAAAAAATACCATAGACAAACAATACTTAGGTTTTTTTTTAATTACCTTTGCTAGGTAAAAAAGCATTGTATGTAGGCAGCTAGGCAAGCTGATAGAAATACCTCTTAAAAAAATATGTTATTCTAAGAAAAAATCTCAGGCAAGCGGATAACAAAGCCTTTGCAATACTTACGAGTACAAGGAATTAATATTGGCATACCTATTATTATTGTATCTACTAAGTAATTATCCTTGTAATGTTTAATTAATATAACAGTTGTTGCAAGACAATTAATCCGTTTGTATTATTGTTGTAAAACACTTGACATAAAAAAAATCGTGTCAAGTTTTCCTTTGAATTTGTACTGTTGTGTGCCTATAGCTGTATGTATCAACCACAAGGAGGAAAATAGCGAGCTGTCAACTACGAACCGAAACGAAAGGTGAAGCGTGCACACATCTAAGCGATCTGCGATGGCGATCAGTGAAACGCTGTCAAATATGACAGCGATATCCGACAGCGTTTCTCTGATCGCCACAGCAGAACGCTAAAATGTGACGTCTGGCGGTTGTGGTTTAGGACACATTAGCCAGATGCCAAATTCACAATAAAAATACATTTTAGTTCCATAAGGTAGGTATTGGTATGCATGATGACATGACATGAATGACTAATAAGGAAAACGAATGTCTTGCATTCACCAGATGGAATTACTTGCGGGATTTATGTTCTTCTCATTTGTTTATTTTCCCTGTTCAGTTCATCAGACTCAGAACTGAGTAAACATGTTATTAATTTATGTAGGTGATAGGGAATATTTTCAAATATAGAATAAATACTTTTGATATGGTAATGTATTAGATTGCAACTAGAATGAGGCAGAGAGGTCTTTAAAAACTAAAAACTAAATAAATTACAGTCCATTTCATTATAAAACACACCTTTTTAAGCAAGGTACATAATACAATTTGGAAAAATGTCACGATCAAGTTTGTAATGAATAAAACATAATATCCACGCGTGATATAACTTATATTGCGGATATCACAACATAGTTTGGTATACATTATAATATCTTGCATAAAAATCTGAATAATCAGTCAAAATAAATTACCGTTACTTCGAGTATTCTATTTCATGGCAAATTATAAAGACGTGAGCATTTGAAAACGAGACAGATGTAAGCGTGTTATTGTTGTCTCGCTCTAGCCAGTTTGCCAGTCGCGAGAATTTGGAACATTGCAAGTCTCGGTAGGTACCCCAAGTCCCAGTGCAATTACAACATTTCGTTACCAAATGTTGTTTTCGTTTCGCCTATTTGTCTCTGTCTATTGTATGGAGAAAAGATGAGACAACAACTCTGTTCCCCCCTTAGCCCCCCAGAACCCCCTCCTCCTATGTCTGCCGTTTTACTTCATTTAGGACCTACTTGTAGGTCGCGCGACAAGGTCCCTTCTAGCGGTTCCGACCCGTTGAAGATTTGGCTTTACGTAAAATTTAGGGTTCCGTATAGGGTTTTGATTGGGGTTATACTATATTGAGGAATTTGATTAAATGGTCGACTTTTAGGGTTCCTTAGGACTTTGATTGGAGTTTCAACTACACTTAGAAGCTTGATAATGTTAAAATTTTTAGGGTTCCTTAGGACTTTGATTGGGGTTTTACTACATTGAGGAATTTGATTAAGTGGTCAACTTTTAGGGTTCCTTAGGACTTTGATTGGAGTTTCAACTACACTTAGGAGCTTGATAATGTTAACATTTTTAGGGTTCCTTAGGACTTTGATTGGAATTTCAACTACACTTAGGAGCTTGATAATGCTAAAATTTTTAGGGTTCCTTAGGACTTTGATTGGGGTTTTACTACATTGAGGAACTTGATAAAATAAACAACTTTTAGGGTTCCTTAGGCCTTTAATTGGACTTTCAACTACACTTAGGACCTTGATTATGTAAACAATTTTAGGGTTCCTTAGCACTTTGATTGGAATTTCAACTACACTTAGGAGCTTAATAATGCTAAAATTTTTAGGGTTCCTTAGGACTTTGATTGGGGTTTTACTACATTGAGGAACTTGATAAAATAAACAACTTTTAGGGTTCCTACGTTAATAATCAAGTTTTCACTTCTGCCGGCACTCCCGGAGTGCAACCCGTATTTTTTTTTTTAAGTAATCGTGTATAGTTTTATAAGAATATGTAGGTATCTGCCCGGTTAGTAACTTCTTGACTGTAGCCCACTGTATCCTCATTCTTTATTGCACTCTTTGAGGCGCACTTAAAATCCTTTCACCACACTTGGTTCGAAAGAATCAGTGACACGATAAGAAGAAGAAGAATTGCACTATTAGTAAATAAATAATTATGATGTACCTACTAGTGCCTCACTTGAGGCATTTAATATGTTATGAATGTTGTAGCCAAGTACACGGAAAAAACGTAACGGTTGGATTTAAATAACTTATTGCTATTTACAACAAAGCAACTCGTTTCGGAGGGAACCTGCAAAGTGTATTGCTAATGCTAGACAAGCCATCTTTGCTACTGTAAGTTAGTAATATTAATCTAGAAAGTTGGTTAAAATTTGATAACCTGGGCTAGGTAGCTTCCAACCTTTTAATTTAATAAAGACAACAAAGCTAATTGTGAACGTGAATCGAGTAATTCTGTTAATTATAACCAAGCATCTTAGCTTAAATCGTCGATTTTATCAAATCAACTTTGTAAACACAGCTAATGAACGTTTCTATGTTTAACAAAGTAACTTTGTCAAATTTTGGTATACTTAGCAAAGTTACTCGGCGCTGTCAATCGTGTCCACTGGATAGCCATACCCAATATACTTTGTTACTTCTAACCAATTCAAATAGGTATACTTAGCAAAGTTACTCGCGCTTTCAGCCGTGTTGAGTGGGTTCGCTACAACCAATCTACATATTTACCTCTAGCCTACTTGAATCGGTATATTTAGCAATGTAGTTTGTTGTTCTTCAACGGGTTTATTGGGTTCGCTACAACCCATCTAGTTTGTTGTTCCTAAGCGGGTTTATTGGGTTCGCTACAACCCATCTAGTTTGTTGTTCCTAAGCGGGTTTATTGGGTTCGCTACAACCCATCTAGTTTGTTGTTCCTAAGCGGGTTTATTGGGTTCGCTACAACCCATCTAGTTTGTTGTTCCTAAGCGGGCTTATTGGGTTCGCTACAACCCATCTACATTTTTACTTCTAGACTACTTTAATTTGTACCTATTTTAGCAATGTTGTTTTTTGTTCTGCAAGTTTATTGGGTTAATACTGCTAAATACTTAGCTGCAGGTAGCTACCATTTCCAAGTGACATGAATATTAATAAGCTTTATTTTAAGTTTGATAGCTGCTTTTAGTACAATGCACGTTCAAACTTAAAATCTGTAGCACAACTAAGTATATTGTTGTCAATCGGTACCAGCAGCTAAGTATTTAGCAGTATTAATCAACCCAATAAACCAGCAGAACAATAAACAACATTGCTAAAACTCCAATTAAAGTAGGCTAGAAGTAAAAAAGTTCTTCATTTTGACGCTAGTGAAAAGTTGATATGTAGGGAATTGAAAAAGATCGTTAATCTGGCGAACTCGAAAAAGTTAAATCACCCTTTTAAAAAAAGGACTGAACGATCATATTTCATTTGCCCACAGACCGTACTTCAAAGTTAAAAGAATGTATATGAAATAATAAAGTTTTATTTAAATTCTTCAACAATCGTTAATAAATTCTAAAATTCTAAATTAGACCAACTAAAAATAATATTTTTAAGAGCGTTTACATCTATCAGCTATCTTTATAAAATTTTAATAAAAAAATATAAGTAAATTCATATGTTTATGATTTTTTTGTAACCATCTTTAAAAGCTAATTATGATTGATGTCCTATATCTATAAATGCTAATATAACTTTTTTTTAAGTTACTCACATAGAAACATTATTATTTCTAAAAAAAGCTTAAAGGCAATAGAACGATGTAAGCGCTCTTAATAGCTAGTAGATACACAATACTAAATAACGATGTATGCATCAGAGAAGAATCAAATATGTTATTCGTTAATCAACATAAAAAGTTACATTCGAGAGTAGTTAATCTTACATTGTTAACTTGTACAAAGTCATTTTTACCTCAACTTTTTCAATTATTATATTAACCAATATTTATCATAAATATTGTTTGTTAACTTATGAAATAGGTACTTAAAAATATTTTAACAAACATAAGTCTAACAAGTACTTATACATAAGTATTTTGTATGATAACAAAACATTTAATTTTTTTTAGGTATTTAATTTAAATTACTCATCATGTTGATGATGATGGCTTTAACTTAAGTAAATGAAGATTATTTTACCTACATAGTCTTAGCAAAATATACAGTTTCTCATATAAATGCACAATATGCGAGATCGGTACTTAGATCATAAACATTATAATTATACCCACCCCTATTTTGTAAGCACCATACTGGTAAGTTACAATTATGTTTACCACATTTATATTATAAATACGAAGTTTGTGCTTTTTGCAAATAGCTGGAAGGGTGTTGATGAATTCATCTATCTATAACCACGAAGTAGTTATTTGTACTGTCAAGAGATTCGCCTACGATCATGATAAAAGGTTGCATTGTAAGTCTATATTCTTGAAACTTTGTTCGCTTACTTGCTATTGCAATGTGGATATCCGAATCGTTTTTCACATGCTGTACAAAACTAGCAGTTGCTTCAGCTTTCGAAGGACACCAAATCTTTTTGCGACTATTCTTCAGCCGAACACTTACTTGTAACAGCCACGAGAGATGGCATAAGCAGCAAACAGGCTATATTTGATGCCTCCTCTGAACCTAAAATTAGAAAATATAATTCATAAACGCTAAAATAGATATAGTACTCGTAGTTACTTACCTAACAGGATGAATTAAATTTTAATAAAATAATGTTCAAACTTATGAGAGCATTTTTCGTTTGACAGCCTGACAGCTCAGTTGGTAGTAGATCTACCATCTACGCTGGAGGTCGTGGGTTCAATCCCCACCGAGAACAAATATTAATAATATAAAAAATAAATTAATAAATTACCATGCTGATAAGTGGTGAGATAATCCAAATTTTTGTCCTTGGTCTTGGTGCGCAGTTTAGCTAGCTCAAAGATGTTGTCCTTCAAAGCAGGATTTTTTTCTGTGAAAGGATAAATAAATAAATAAAAAAAAAATCGGCTTGTTCAGCGGCACGCACCACACTTTGATGGCTATACCTAGTGAGCCAAGCCAACCGCGGGCGCACTGCGCGGCGGATTGCCCGGCGCGCGGCGCGGCCGCCCGGCCGGTAAAGATGCTGTGGCAAGCCACGCATAGTGTGCTAGGTACCTTTAAGTTAGGTAGGTATTATGGCACATATAATTACAGAACTACGGCTTTTTTGCAGAAAGTTCTACCAGGTAATTCTTTGTCTTTCACCTAATGTAGGTAGGTAGAAGTAATGGCTTCAAGCACCAATTAGCACACACGATAGCAACGAGTTCTGCCAACTACAATAATCACCGTGGTAATACTTACTTTGAAAAACTTCGATATACTCCTCCAAGCCCCAAGCAGTAAGGAGATTCCTTACGTCTTCATCCATCGGGCGTTTTGTACTTAATGCAGTTTTATCAAAAATGATGAATGACAAACTGGTAAAGCGCTGCAAATTTTCTATGTTCAGGTGCCAATCTCACTTAACTCACTCAACCACTGCTCTCACACTGTTTATTATAAAAGCAGATACTCTCGTGTCCGCACCCAAGAACTTGTTGAAAAGAAATGGCCGTTGTCCTTGAATTGCACGCGTGTCTAAACGCATTAGCCGAGTTTACACAATTCACATGTCAACGAATAACCATTTTCTTCGGTTGTTCCAATTAAGTTGCTTGTTTAAAATATTAAATAGCCAAACACTTATCTATTGATTGCTGTGTTACTTGCTTGTTGATAGCTAATTTACTTGTTTAAAGTTTTATAACCCACAGTCGTAAATAACAAATGTAGGGATAAAAAAGCAGCCAAGTGCGAGTCGGACTCGCCCATGAAGGGTTCCGTAGCAACAAGTATCATAATAAAAAGGTTCTTTTTAGTGGAAGTTTGCATAGTAATGTACAACATATATTTTTTTTAGTTTTATCATTCTCTTATTTTAGAAGTTAGAGGGGGGGGGGGCAACTTTTTACCACTTTGGAAGTGTCTCTCGCGCAAACTATTCAGTTTAAAAAAAACCATATTAGAAACCTCAACATCATTTTTGAAGACCTATTCATAGATACCACACGTATGGGTTCGATGAAAAAAAATTATAGTTTTTTTTCTATTTTTGTGTAAAGACCTTAGTGTGGTTCACAAAATACATCTACTCGCCAAGTTTCATCAGTCTAGCTCTTACGGTTTCAGAGAAAAATGGCTGTGACATACGGACGGACAGACAGACAGACATACATGACGAATTCCGTTGACGGGTTCCGTTTTTGCCATTTGGCTACGGAACCCTAAAAAAGCGGCCAAGTGCGAGTCGGACTCGCCCATGAAGGGTTCCGTAGCAACAAGTAACATAATATATAAGTTCTTGTATGTTCGTCGAGTTTTGTTATGTACGGCATTGCGCTGTCAGTTGTGTAGGTAAAAGTAGGTACATGCACACAGACCTATACACGAATTTTCGAAGGGTTCTTTATTGGTGATAAGAGCCATCGCTAAAGAAGTTATTCCCCGTTTCTGTTATTTTTACGGGAAAAAAGTAGCCTATGTTTCAATACCGGATACAATCTATATATTTGCTCAAGATTTCATCCAAATCGGTCCACTGGCTTGAGCGTGAAAGAGCAACAAACATCCATAATGTACATAAAAACTTTCGCATTTATAGTTGTAGTAGAAGAAGCATAGGTTTTTAAACTTCTGCTACGGTTACTTTAACAAAGATACTCACTGGGAAATAATGATTTACTCGGAAGAATATACAGCAAAACAAGCTTGTTTACTACAAACATACGTCTATTCCCTCTATTGTACGTTTTAAATGAGTCTTGGTTATTTGTAATCATACCAATCTATACAAATTTAACCGAGTAGGAGTAGTCTAAACTTAGATAGGTCAACTTGTCAGTTTATAAATCTGAAAACTTATCTATATTCAAACGTAAACTAAATAGGTTACTATAACTGAGGCACTCACTTTGAAACTATCAAGTACTCTGTTAGAATTACCTAGAATATACAGCAAAACCGGCTTGTTTACTATTAACAGAGCTTTATTGTGCGATTTAGATAAGTCTTAGTTATAAGTAGTCAAAAAAAATATAACCAAGCCAAATTGGTACTTTGCTAGTGCTCCGTTTTTTCCGTGTAGTAGTAGAGCTCTGTGTGAAGGGCTCGTCCGGGCAACTGGCAATTTCTGCCGTGAAGCATTGCTGTGTTTCGGTTTGAAGGGTGTTGGTGCCGGTGAAATTACTGGCACGTGAGGCTGAACATCTGTTTGCCTCAAGTTGATAGACGCAGGTCAATGCATCGTAGGGCACGCTCCTGTCGTGCGTAACCTACGAGGCAATGCTTTGTTACAGGCGATGCTACCACTTAACATTAGGTGGGCCATATGCTCCTTCCATCAGCTATAGTTATTTAAAACCAAATTGTAAATAAATAATGATGATTTAAAAATATTAATACTATTTATAGGCAGTTCATTAAACGGCGGGTTTTACTATTTGGCTGCGACATGAACATTAAAGGTAGACACCACCTAAGTACCTGTATAAATATGTATACAGACACCGGCTTATCGGTTATTAGCTTATTCAATGAATGAAGTGAATATGTTGACCTCAGATAAAAAATATCTTTATTTGCGACCTGCCTTCCGATCCTAAGGTCACGGGCTCGAATCCACGAGCAACTTATTTGTACTTACATTTAACCGTAGCCTTGCCTCTTTTTGTTACCCATCATTACATTATTAATAAACAAAGTCCCCTCCGCCGCGTCTGTGTCTGTCTGTCCGGGCGCGTAAGCTCCAAAACTACCCATCGGCATCTCCACCGCAGAAGGCTTAGATACGAGCAAGGCTTTATGAATGTGGAAGGTTTTGTGTGAATACTGCTGAAATAGGACGATGATGATCAGATGTCAGGAAAAACAAGCATCTCTTCCGATCCTAAGGTCGTGGGTTCGAATCCAGTCGTGTATCAATGAGTTTTTCTGCCCAATAATTTATGTAGGTACACTATGCCAGTGCTCTCAAACGGTGAAGGAAAACATCGTGAGGAAACCGGGATATCGTAGAACCTAAAAAGTTCAAAAATATGTGTAAAGTGCACGAAAGGAGCCTCTTCGAGGCGCACTTAAAATCCTTTCACCACACTTGGTTTGAAAAAATCAGTGACATGATAAGAAGAAGAAGCATCTCATACAATCTTCAAGGAATAACAATTTGAGCTTTCTATTTCATCTTATTTAAACTTACCACGATTTTCATCAAATTAATTATTTTCAAAAAATACTATTTTCCCATTCCAGATCAAGATGGGGGGTATAAAGACCCTCATTCTCCTCCACCTGGTGTATCTCACCACCTGCATGGACCAGCTGCACATACTCTACGAATGGAAGTCTCTGGATTACCAGTTCCAGAGTCCCGAGGCCAGGCAAGAGGCTCTGGATTCCAAGAGATTCATCCCGGAGAACAATCTGCCCATGGGTGTGGAGGTGTACCAGGATAGGCTGTTCATCACCGTGCCGAGGTGGAAGCCCGGAGTACCTGCTTCATTGAATTACATAAATTTGAAAGGTATGCTTATACTTATACCGCTAAATACGCGTAAATAATACGCGTAAAGTGGAGTATGACAACAACCGAATGGTGGTCAAGAACCGGCTACAGAAGCGTAGGGCGCCCTGCAGCAAGATGGAAGACGATATAGTCAAAGTCGCGGGCGGAAATGGGTTGGACTGGCACAGGATCGAGGTTGATGGCACAAACTAAGGGAGGCCTAAACCCAGCAGTGGGTGTAGTAAGGATGTGTATAATGATGATGATGATGAGTTTTCTTTCTTCGGTAAATTTTAATTAAAGATGCCCGTATACATAATCTCTTTAAAACTGGTGATCTATAACAGCAACCCATGTGTAATAAGTAGGAATTTTTTTTCTCATATTCTTCTTCTTAATGAATGGCATCTTTCTTTCGGATCAATTTTGCCAGTGTCGATGAGGATGATGATAATATATTACATAGATAAAATACTTTTCCGTCAAGTCGTCAATCGTCAATCACAGGTCGGCCCTAACCTAATTGGCATTGGAAAAAAGATGGCCTTTTTTTCCAAAAATCATTTCCACTTACATTTTTGATCAAATCAGAATATCACATCCCTAATACATTTTAATTCCATCTGCTAACACTTTGAGCTAAGACCTCAAGTAATGTTGGTTAAAATACCACCGAAATTACACAACAGAACTCAAAATAACACCAAAAAAACAATTATAATCAAAAAGCTATGTGACTTCCCGAAATTACAGAAAACCGTTTTTTTTTCTCATATTCATAAGCCAAACAAACTAAGGCGGTTGACATTTAGAGAAACTTATTGGCAAACATCACTCGTTCGAAATATCACAGAACGAAGTGAAAGTCTATACCTACGTAATCTATCGTACTCACATTATTTATGTGCCCACAGATCGTTACTTTAATATTAATTTACTTACCTAAGAATTACATGAATTGCATTTCTGTGCTCGTCTGGGCATAGAATAGAGCCTCTCCTTCCATCACCTCCCGAGGCTAGAAGTTCAAAAGTATTTCGAAAGAACACATCACGCAGATAATAAATCGGCAAATTCTTTGATCCACACTTGGTGTGCGGACTGGTTTTAGTAAGTAAGTAGGCCCGCATCCTTTTTGCGTGACGCTTGACACATGCTTTTAGATTTTTTTAGGATTTACTACATGCCGGTTTCATCACGATGTTATCCTTCACCGTTTGTAAGACAAAGTGCACTAAATTTTCAGACAAAAAAACTCATTGACTGCATTTGAATGAACCCACGACCTTAGGATAGAACGCGGGGCCGCTACCACTAGAGCACCAGTACTCCCAAAGTAGATAATAATGCGTCCAATTTACCTATACCCATACCCATCATCAACTACTCATACACACACTCATCACCAACTGCGGCCACTGGCAAAGCTATCAATGCTGGTACGATGTATTTTGTACCCATACTTACCGTGCAACCAATTTACCTACAAGCGTGTCGACTACGGCAAATTAAATAAGTCCAATTCACGCTCACAATGATGATGATGAAAAATCTCATATTATTAAGATTCAGATAACCTAAGCACTTGTAAAAACAGTGCTGATCAAAATAGGAAAGCAGCAACAATGAAAATACAGCAGTAGGCACTATCATAACGTAAATCATAACGAATGTGTGAATTGTCTACAATATTTATTATTTATTATTATTATTATTATTAATTATCTTTCCTTTCCAGACAATTCTACAACATCACCAGTGCTGATCCCTTATCCAAACTGGGCTGCGCATACTTTCAAGGGAGAATCCCCCCCAGATATCATCTCCCCCTTCAGAGTCCGAGCAGATCGCTGCGGCCGCCTGTGGGTCCTCGACAACGGGAAGTTGGACAACGCTGATGGAAACCAAACTCTCGTCAAGAAATACCCACCTTCTCTCATTATCTACGATCTCAAAACTGACAACCTGATCAGAAGATACACTTTCCCTGAAGACCAAGTCAAAGAAGACTCAGGTTTCGCTAACATAGCCATCGAAGATACAGATTGTGAAAAAACATTCGCGTACTCAGCAGACTTGGGCAAGGCTGGTGTGGTTGTTTACTCTTGGGAGAAGAACGATTCTTGGAGGATAATGCATCACTATTTCTACCAGGATCCGATAGCTTGCGAGTTCAATGTAAAAGGTATCAACTTTACCTGGGAAGATGCGATTTTCGGGCTGGGCCTATCAGCGCCGAACGCAGACAATTTCTCCACTCTATACTTCCATCCCATGTCAAGTTTTAAGGAGTTCTCGGTTTCGACCGAGTATTTGAGGAACCAGACAGTTGCTAACAGTAACTTCAACGCGTTCAAAATCCTTGGAGATCGAGGCCCCAACGCGCAATCTAGCGTATCTTTCGTAGATCCCAAAACTGGTGTTCTTTTCTACTCTCTGGTAAACCTAAACGCTGTAGCCTGTTGGAAGACGTCTAACAAAGAATACACGATGAAAAACCAAGGTAGAATCTACATGAATGAAAACACGATGGTCTATCCCACCGATATCAAAGTAGATTACAACGATAACCTCTGGATTTTGTCTAACAGAATGCCTATTTGGATGTACGGGGAATGGGACCTTAACGAGATTAACTTTAGGGTGTTTTCGGCTCCTGTGGTGGACGCCATCAGTCATACAGCCTGTGATATTACTCCTAGGACGGATATACTGGACAAGTTTCTGAAAGCCAACTCGTCATCAACTGCCGCCACCGGCAAAGCTGTCAATGCTGGTCCAATGGCTTTTGTAACCATATTGTTGTTGAGCTGGTTTATTTCATTCGGTGTATTGAACTAAAGACTTTAGATTGTTAGGTATGTGTGCTAAATTTATGTCGCTTTCATTTGGCTTTTCAGACATTATGATTGTGAGTTTTAAGAAGCCATAAACAGTGTATTTAAAAGCTGAGCTTTGTAGTAACATCACAATGTTACCGCTTTATTTATTGTGATTATTTTTATACTTTTATCATAGACTAAGGAAACCTTAGTCTATGCTTTTATTGATGAATGTACTTATCGTATGCATGTGCCTTAAAAGTGATATTGTGTGTAAGCTAACATAGGTTATAAACACTAAGATATTTTTTTAAATACCTAATGTTATTAAAATGCTAAAAGCGCATCGGTTTGTTTTCATTTTCACCTGTTAAAAAACGCGTAGCGCCATCTAGTAACTGTTAACATAAACTATAAGCTTACCAACAAACTCTTTAGATGTCAGCACTACAAGTTTCTATTTTTGTTTCAATAAAACTCAGCGGAAAGTGTAGAAACAATATGTTCAAATAAAATTACTTAGGTATATGGAGAGCAGAGGACAGAATCCGAGGGAGAAATATTGTGCAGACCAGGTCACATAAAGGTCACGACCCTACACAGTGACTCAGTGTAGTTATTGACGCAAGAGGAGGATATTATTGAAAGCCTTGGAACATAAATTGATTATTCTAAATTATTGATGAGAGTTTTTGGTCTAGCTAGTAACTGAGCCATGGATGCCCACTCTTGAAAAGTAAGGGATGGGCTACGTACCCACCTAGGTATATCCAAACAAAATCTAAATCTAATAAGTAGGTTGGCAGCTAGGCATATGGTATTACATGTTAGCAGCACGGTTGGTTGCAACCGGTTGGTCGTAATGCGTGTTATGACTTGTTATAACTTATGACATGCGTAGTCCACGGTCATCGTATTAGATTTATTGGGCGAATTAGGTGGTATGCATCAGATGTTACCGCGCCACTTGAGATAAGTAATTTGTTACTAAAAGCAGACGAGTTAATGCAATATAATTTATACATAATTCAGCAGCTTTCGAATGTAAGTAAGTAACAGGCCTATGCATCTCTTGTAGATGATTTATATAGCGTCAGGGGTAACTGGTGATTACACAAGCCCTACTTTCGGGACGCTATAGTGCCTGGGATAGAATTTTAGATTGAAAGCATATTAAACCCAGCACCTATGTATAACATCCTGAGCTTAGTCGGCCTTATACACAGGAAAGACATGGTCAATACGTGCAGAGTTGATTAAGCCATGGGTTTTCTCACGATGTTTTCCTTCGCCGTTTGAGAGCACTAGCATTGTGTACATACATTTTCCGATCAGAAGAATCCACGACTCAATTCGAACCCACGACCTGAGGATCGGAAGGCTTCTTCCAATAAATCGTGTTTTAGATGTGATGTTTAATATAGTGCTTCCAATAAATCAGCCTAGGTACTAACATAATCTAATATAACGCCTTTCTCACTTATCTGTGAACAATTTATAGCTCCCATAATTCTGGTAAATGCGTAGTTGGGTCAGTGGCGCGTAGAAGATGGCCGTTACAAAATACGAACAGCAAATCATAGTGTAAAATTATAATTACTTATTAGAATGTCAACTAAAAGCATGGTAAGCAGAAATCAGCTGAATAACATTTGAGCTATTTACATTATAGATCATGGTACAGACCTACGCTTTAAGTTTTTTTCCCCAAGCATTATTATGTCGTCCTACTGAGCAAAAGTCTCCCCAGAAGGCTTCCACCTTCTCTCTCACCCACCCCACCCTCTCTCTCTCACCTCGGATCTCTCTTTCACCATCTTCTTTCGAAGATGTCACGATAGTCCCACCCCATTCGTCAGGAATCCATGGGGAGCTGATGGTCGCCCACATGTCAGAGGCATCCGGCCAAAGTGACCCAGACCCAATCCCATTTTAGCCTAGTAGCTTTAAATAAATACATTGTTTATTTCTCTCAAATAAAGTAGGTAAACAAAAAACTTGAAGGTACATAATGCTAACTGTTAAACTTACTAAGTAGGCATAGGCTTTTTCTTTCGTTCTTTCTTTTATATAGTTACTAGTGGCCGCCCGCGGCTTCGCTCGCCCGTTCCCGTAACATCCCGTTCCCGTTGCTTTTTCGGGATAAAAAGTATCCTATGTCCTTCTCCCGGTTCTAAGCTACCTTCCCACTAATTTTCTGCCAAATCGGTTCCGCCATTCTTGAGTTATAAGTGGTGTAACTAACACGACTTTCTTTTATAAATATAGATTTCTCTCAAAGTAGGTAAACAATAATGTTACTTGGCTGTTAAACTTACTAGAGTCATTTTCTTTCGTTTTTTTTTTAGTTCTTTCTTACTATGGTGGAATGGAAGTGGATTGAGGCGAGGTTTGTGACTCACGTTCTTTAAGTTTTCCCTTTCCTTTTTAACTTTGATTAAATATAGCAAGATGAAAATCATGATCGACCCGGATGCATCAAGAACAAGTTTGTGAGCTGCTTCAAAGGGGCCAGGTTGCTGCAAACGATGGTCATCATCGTCTGCTTCGGCGTCGTCGTTCAGCAAGTAAGCATTTCTGTACTGCTTTTATTCATTATGTGAAGTTGAAGGAAGTACCTAAGTAGCTGTAGGGATGCTTTTTGAGTCGAGAGAAGCAAAATTGTCATGGATGGTCAAGGATCATGTAAAGATAGCAGAAGAGAGAGAATAGGTCTTTGTTAGAAGTGTTCTGTGGGGCAGGGCTTCTGAAGATATACATAGCTTACGAACACCCTATAAGTGATTTAAATTGAATGCTATTGAACCATAGAAGTTTGTGAAGATCGAGAAGTTGGAACATGAAGAGGGCTCGAAACTATGTGTATAGGAAATGTATAGGGTATGCTTATGCCCAGAAGTTAACTGATCATGATGAATCCTCATAAAAAACAAGAGCTTCGAATCCTTTTCAAAAGACATTCACAGGATGGTATTGATTTCACAGATAACCACGTGCAGTATGAAACTGATAGACGTACCGGTGACGACGTATACCCACTTCGACTTCAACAAGACTATATCCTACCCAAGCGTCACTTTCTGCAGGGAGCCAGCATACCAGTATTCTAGGATGCTAGTGAGTTTAATTAACCTTTAGCTTCTTACCCGTTTTCTTCTTCTTCTTCCTGCCTTTATTCCACTTTATGTGGGGTTAGCACTACATGTTCTCCTCTTCCATTCTCTATTATCAGCCGTCATCTCTGCATTCACCTTCTTCTTAACCATCTCATCTATCACACTGTTCATCCATCTTTTCTTTTGCCTACCGCTACCCAAATATCCTATATTCATACCCATATTTAGAACTGGGACTAGAAGCACTTTCCTAGTCTTACCAGTTTTAAATAGTGAATTTTACACTTTTATACAAAAAATCGTAATCAAGAATTGGTTTTGGAGCTCAGTACTAAACCACAGACAAGTACCTAATGGCCTTAAACTTGCAACTTTTAACTTTTAAAATGAGAATCAAGGTGAAAATGTAAATTCTGGTGAAAGCGTGTGTGCCACCTTCCATTATGGTCCCATTTGCTGACAGGATGATATATACTCTATGCAATATTTTCTAAAGCAAGTGATCGAACCATGTGTGTAATCTCACTAGAAATCACAAAATCATGGACCTGGTCCGGTTTGATGTTGTTCTAGGAGTACAACCTTTACTCCCACCCTCGTTACACCTCTGTTTGGGTTCACTACAACTTCTCTACCAGCCTTGACGACCTCTGGGAGGATATCACTTACAATGCAGAGGATTTCTTTGTCCAGTACGGCTTGAATGGATCCCCGGACAGTAAGTTGTACTGTGAAGTTAACATAAACCCTCAAGCGTTACTTATGTTTGAGACATTGCTTAAAGTTAGCTTAAAAGTTGTCACTGTTTGTGGCACAACGAGGCTTTTGTACATTAGGCCACTAGCGTCTTGATCTATGTCCCAAGTCTTGCCTTGGTCTCAAAAGTGTTTTGGTGATACGGTGATGAGCTATCAACTTGCTCTAAACTTTCCAAAGGTGCAATTCCCAACCCTGTCAATAGTTGGCTACCAATAGCTGGATAACCGGAAACCTTCGTCTTCTTTCATGTCGATGTTACAGTTATTAAAGCCAAGTTATTTAAGCTTTGACCAGTAGGTGACATTCACGGCATTAGCTAAGCGAGTTTCACGAGATTACCTACGCATTGTCATGGGACTAGAGGTGAATAAACGCCTGTTTTTCGGCTACATTAGGATGGTTTTGCGCTGTTGCATACCACAATAATTTGAAAGTGCAAGTATGCGTGGTATTTTACTCGAATCTTCCAACTCTAAAGTCCAATGTCCTCTCAAAATGTTGCAATCTCTACAGATGTGGAGCTGACGCCAACAGTAGGGTTCCTTTACGGCCGCTGCTACACCCTGCACCCGAAGACAGCAGGCACTCACGCTAGCAAAGCCACTGGATACTCCATCACCCTCAAGCACACAGCCGAAGACTTGGAGACGGCGGAAGGACTTTTCCCGCCAGGATACCATGTCTTTGTGCACTATACTAGAGAACCATTCACAGGTAGGCCTAATTTCGGCAATTTTTATCATCCGCACTTGATGTGCGGGCTGGTTTTTCCGCAAGTAGGCCGCTGGCGGGCCCTTTTTGCGTGACCCTTGACACGTGTTGCTTGAACTTTTTTAGGTTCTACGACACGTCGGTTTCCTCACGATGTTTTCCTTCACCGTTTGAGAGTACTGGCATAGTGCACATACATTTTTTGACAGAAAAACTCATTGGTACACGACTGGATTTGAACCCACAACCTTCGGATTCGAAGGCGGGGCCGCTACCACTAGACCACCAGTGCTCTTACAACAACTCTTACAACAGGTAGGCCTACTACAAGCTCTGTCTGGCTCTGTCTCTGGCTCTGGTTTCAAATCTGTGTCAGTGTTGACTAAATAAATACTACGTCAAAACGTCACACACAGAATAATACACTGGTGAGCACTCACACAGACTCAAAACCAGAGCCAGACAGAGCTTGTGGTAAACCTACTGATGTGATAGGATCCTTGAGGCTTTTTGTAGAATTCAAACTTGAACCTGCCAAATTTATAGATTCTATAGATTATTTTTAGAAGAATGTCAGTTAAGCATAGCGAGGCTTGTCTCCCATAACAGTTTTTTTCCAGAAGTTGAAGTTTATAATGGTGGCTTAGTTCAATACCTGTACGTCAGCGTTGGGGAGAATATGGACCTGAAACTAACAGTTGACGAGTATCTAAAGATCAGTGATGAAGATGACCTTTGCACCTACGAAGAGGATTACAGTGCTAATCTTGTGAGTGTTAAAATCTTCTTTACTACTTTCTTCTTCTTGTCGTGACATTCGTTCTTTCTTTCGATTTTTCTAGCGTGTGGTGAAGGATTTTAAGTGCGTCTCAAAGAGTTTCCTTTCGTACACTTGACGCATGTTTTGAAACTTATTAAGAGCCACATGCCGGTTTTCTCACGATGTTTTCCTTCATCCGCTAAGAGAACTAGCATTTTAGGTATTTTTCTTCTTATCGTGTCACAGATTTTTTCGAACCAAGTGTGGGGAAAGGATTTTAAGTCCGCCTTAAAGAGGCTCTTTTCTTGCACTTGACACATATTTTCTAACACGACATGCCGATTTCCTCACGAGGTTTCGTTCACCTTTGGAGGGCACTGGCATAATGTACATACATTTTTGGACAGAAAAACTCATTGGTCCACAACTGGATTTGAGCCCACGACCTTAGGATCGGAAGGCGAGGCCGCTACCACTTGGCCACCAGCACTGTAAGGCATAATATCTCTGTAGGTACTTGCTAAGTTTTACTTCAAACTCCTGTATTTATCAGTGCACAGCGCAATGCGTTTGGGACCTCGTAGGCCAAGCAGCTGGTTGCTCCGGTCCCTGGATGATCAGTGACCTCCCGAGATGCAGTAACTACTCATCGATGCGGCGTCTTATCGCTTCTTACATGAAGTGAGTTAGTAGCTGATTCCTTTCTAGATACCCAAAGTTTAAGCAATTTGCTATGGGGTAATCACGCTTTTGGATTCCTTTTGAACTCATCTTTGGGATTCCTTTGTTCAGCTTTTATGGGCTAGTATTAATAATGACTGACTGGCCTCTCAGCTCAGTTGGTAGTAGCTCTGCCTTTTGAGCCGTAGGTCGTGGGTTCGATCCCCACCGAGTAAAAATGTTTGTGTGGTGAACACAGATGTTTGTTCTCTGTCTGGGTGTTATATTGTATTCTAAGTATGTATTTACAAAAAAATGTATATAAGTATTATATCAGCTATATGGTTCCCATAGTACAAGCTCTGCTTAGTTTGGGGCTAGATAGTGTTGTGTGGATTGTCTATGATATTTATTTATTTATATTTATTTAATAATGGGGCAGTCTCAAGAAAAAAGGTATTGATGATGAGACACTTATGAGAAAATACAGGTTTGCAGGCACAATCATGAGAACAGCTGTTAAAAAACCAGTTTCTTTTGAATATTCTTGCAGCACGTACATTTCTCACAAGTGTGACTCCTGCCCTCGATTCTGCAAGTCCTATTTATACAACTCCTTCGTGACGGACCGCAAAGCCTTGTATGTCTGGGACGCTCACGAGAAGATCTGGCGCTTGAACTCAGCTGATGCAGCTTTACAGACCCAGGTATTCTTCCTTCTGGGGAAATCTTTATCTTAGGGTTTAAGCCTATTTGGGATCCTAGGGGTTTTCTCACTCAACCCATGATAACCAATTCTCACATCTTGTGAGTCATCATCATCATCAACCTGAAGAAGACCACTGCTGGACATTGGCCTTCCCTACACATTTCCAGGAAGAACGATTCTGAGCATTTTTTTGTGAGTAAAATCAACGGATATTATGAATTTGGTTTTGCCATAGATAGATAGATGAATCGTAGAGGATGGTTTATTTAATATTTAGTATCATTATTACCGTTATCATTATCTCATCATCATCATCATCATCAACCTATTGTAGTCCACTGCTGGACATAGGTCTCTCCCATGGCGCGCCACTGAGCCCGGTCTTTGGCTCTTCCCATCCAGTTGCTGGCCGCCACCCTGCGCAAGTCGTCGCTCCATCTAGTCTGAGGGCGTCCTACACTACGTTTGCCTAAACGCGGTCTCCACTCCAGAACTCGTTTAATCATTATCTACCTCAGCCTATTTTCTAAAATCCAATAGATTCTGAATACTTGACTATCTTCTTCTTTTCATTGTGTCACTGATCCCTATCAGTTTAGTTTATATTCTATTGTAACTAGCAGTTGGTGACCGAGCTTCGCTTATTTTTTTTAAGAAATCATAAGAGTCATATTATCTTTCTTGGCTTATTCTTACTGAACAACGCTATCTGCTGTATATGCTTGCAGTTAGTTGCTCACAATCCTCAATAGATGGCAGGAGCAGTCACATAATCAGTTTATGTTTAATTATTGAACTCAAGGTGAAATAATAATTTTCTTAACATGAATCGTAGCTAGATCAATTTATCGCCCCCGAAAACCCTTGTATACTAAATTTCGTAAAAATCGTTGGCGCACTTACCGAGATCCTAAATATATATATACAAGATTTTCTCGTTTAAAGGTATAAGATAAGATTAGTATCATCCCTAAAAATATAAATAAAGTGCGAATTTATTCATTTCGTTCCCAGATCTTCATTTACTTCAACAGCATGATGGTGTCGGTGTATGAGGAGAGGTTCAACTATGACTGGAACCTCTTCATCGCTGATCTAGGGGGAAGCGTTGTGAGTATTTCATGGTGATACCATTCAGATAGCATTGTTTCTTGTAGTTTCAGTGTTGACACAAGTGTGATTCGTGATGAAGTATTGAATTAAGTCTGGTGTGAAAGATTTGATGTGGATAAAGTTTTTTTTTACGTGACAACGTCTTATAGTTCGATGGAGCCGGCTGCACGCACGAAAAAACATGACTCATGCGGCGTTACCTCGCACTGAGGCGTTCCATTTAAAGCTTAAAGCGCAAGCGAGAGCACGGAACGAGCGACAAAGAGGCACAATCGGCCTCCGCGTTCGGCAGCGTTCGACATCTGTCTCTCTCCTACTTGAGTGAGCGATACGTCCGCGTGGACAGCTGTTGTCGTTATCACGTTCAACTATCGTCAGTAAACCGACTTTATAGACAACTGATTTTTTTAAACATTATTATAGACCAATTTTGGCTACAAGCTCCTCTGATGGTAAGCGACGATGTAGCCGGCGATGAAGCAGAATGGTCTAGAAGACCTATTCACTCTTGCCTTGAAGAGGCCCAGATTGTAGTTGTCAGGCAAAAACTGCCGACGGCAATACATTCCCCAGAATGTAACCTATAGAAGATCGATAGGCAAGCAACTTTGCGACGATATGCTAGACTCTGGTCATTAAAGTAAAAGATGAGGATATGGTTGATGGCAAGTATGAATGGACTGACAATAAAAGTAGGCTCGGGTGAAATATGGTATGAACAAAGAGGAAATAAAAAAATAGCTACTAACTTGCGAGCTTCATTCTTTTTTGTCAAGTAGGTTGAGATGAGTATAGATGGTAATTATATTATGGTAATACTTTAAGGCTCCCTTCTTTAAGAGCTCCTTATGCCATAAAATCAATATGAATCAGTCAAAAATTAACGTAAAATTCTGAAAAAAATATATGTTTTAGTTGAGGATCTTACAGAGAGTCTTACATTACTTGCACGTACGTGTTTATTTATTATGTAGGAACCTCTAATGTTCTATTTAAATATTACCTACTTTACTCCTTACGTTACTTACCTACTTTGTTCCATAAATAGCTGAGAATATACTTAGTATGTAGGTACCAACTCCTTGCCACAGTATAGTTAAAGCAGTATAAGTACGGAAAGAAATATGAAATATTAACTATTAGCTGTGGCCGCGACTTCGTCCGCGTGGTATAATGTCTATGGGTAGCATTTTTAATTTGCAGCGGAAGAAAACAGTAATTAAATAACAACGTCATATTCGCGTGCACGTGACACAGTCGTCTGCCCTCTTACTAAACTTAGACATAGGCTTGTTGAAAAAATATCGATACATCGATATATCGATATTATTTTTTCAATATATCGATATTTTTGAGCGATATTTAATAGTTCGATATATCGATGTATCGATATAAAATTCTAAGTATCGAAAAGGTATAAAAACCGATATTTTTTTCAGACCAATACACATTTATAAGTTTTAGGATTAAAAAATCCCAAAAAGAAAACACTTTTTTTATACTAACATCTTATAACAAATTATATTTTATGTATTTTTTGTTTTTGGTCGACTTGATTTGCTGTTTTATAGTTTGGTTTTTAAGTTGGCAACTCTGTAATCAATTTCAATTTCAACTGCCCGTTCCTAACCACTTGAGCGTCCCGACCTGCGTCCACTGGATTGGGACAAGCACAAGGCTTTTTAGAGCACGAATATTCTCTGTCAAATCATACCGATATATCGATATATCGATATTTTTTAATAAAAATATCAATATCGATATCGATATTTTCAAAAAACATCGATACGATATATATCGATACTTTATTGCATTTCCGACATCCCTACTTAGACATATGGCGTCGTACTACGCCACACTTTCATCCCCCCCGCATTCCTCTCCGAACTCCCCCCACAATCCCCCCACTCTCCTCAACACCCCCCCACATTCCCCCCGCACTCCCCCCAGACTTCCCTCCACAATCCCCCTGTACTCCCCCTTTGCACTCCCCACTAAACTCCTCCCGCACTCCTCTCCACACTCCCCTCCACACGCCCCCCCGCACCTCCCCTCCACACTCCCCCCTGTACTCCCCTCCACACCCCCCCCGCATCACCCCTCGCACCTCCCCTCCACACTCCCCCCTGTACTCCCTCCACACTCCCCCGCATCCCTCACACCTCCCCTCCACACTCCCCCCTGTACTCCCCTCCACACTCCCCTCGCACCTCCCCTCCACACTCCCCCTGTACTGTATGTCACTGTTATGACAGTATAACCCTTAATTTGGCAAGATTACTTTTTTTCGATTTCAGTAAAAAAAACTCAATATACCTATTTAATAACACTTATAGAAGCCTGAAAAAATATAAAAAAATATATAAATGCTGTAACTTTGCGAAAATCCTATGTATCCTACAATGCACATAGCCAAATACTAGTAGAAGTATGGTCTTTTGACACTGTATCCGTACGGACACATTGCCAAATTAGGTAATTGAAAATAATAGTAAAACAATTGGTAAAATATGGGTTTAGTCTTTAAATCTTCATTTTTTAATATGGTATTCATAAAAACAGTTCCTGTTTTTCGTTAAGCACAAACGAATCTTACATTTGACGCAAGAAATATTGGCCTGCCCAGTTTTGCACAAACAACATCAACCTTTTTCTTCAAAAATTGGCAGGTAGCCTATGCCGTAGTACCTTATTAAATTATATTGATGAGACCATCAGTAGGCCTAGGCATAACTGGTCTATGTATTTTCTGCCTTAACCTGGCACATCATTTCTGTGCACTACTTCTTTAGGACTTGAAAGTGGGACATGGAGATTTTTGCCCAGATTCTAGATATCAGTATAAATGATGCTTGGATACTTAGATACTGAAGGTATTGTGTGCAAAAAGGCTTGAAGAAAACATAGGCTCTGAAAAAATTCCTATGCCAAATTTGTTTGTCAGTGACTTCTAAAGAATTAGTGCACAGAAATGATGTACCAGAAAATACATAGACCAGTTGTACCTCGGTCTGTTGATAGTCTTATCAATATAATTTTATAAGGTATGACGGAATAGCCCACCTAACAATTTTTGAAGAAAAAAGTTGATGTTGTTTGTGCAAAACTGGGTAGGCTGGTATTTCTTGCGTGACATGTAAGCTTCAATGAAATGTGCCTGAAGAAAAACAGGAGCTGTTTTTATGATTTCAATATTAAAAAAAAAACAAAGCCATAACCAAGTCAATAAATAAAATTAGGTATCATACCTAATTTTATTAAAATTAGGTATTATAAATTTTATAAAATTAGGTATCATACCTAGTTAGGCATCCTAAATTATACGTGGTTCGACTCGCACTTGGCCAAGTTATTGAGTATCGATACCATGAAACATTTTGTTAAGCATTTGGCATTGTATCTCTCTGGATACGGCTGAGTTATGCAGTATTTCAATGGGCTTTTGGCAACGTATCTTTGTGGATACAACTAGGTTAGAAAACTTATTATGGGTTCGTAATTGCATTCATAAGTAAAATTTTTATCCATATCGATAGTAAGTTTCAATAACATTGGAATTCAACAAAAATCCAGCACAAAAAGGAATAAAATATAGGCAAAATAAATAAAACTGACGGATCTGATGCTCCCGTGGTGCGACATCTCAGCTGTTTGACGTCGAAAGGGATGGGAAACAATCGAAAATGCAGTCGATTTATTTTGTTATAGTGATATGAATAACACAACTCAAGGATAGAATCGATCGATTTTGAATAAATTTGATTTATAGAGCCATATGATTTTTTAAAAATATTGTATCTGAGAGAACACATTACCAAATTAAGGGATAACAAACCAGGAGTACCAGGACAAACCAGGAGTAGATAATTTTTTTTTTACATTTTACTGCGATGATACCAGTTTGGAAAAATATTTTCTACTAATAATTCTTCATCATTTTATGATTTTGTTAGTTTATGGAAATAAAATATAATTTATAGCTTAAAACCATTGCTATTTTCCATATTAAGAATTTTAAAATTTTTTACCAAATATCAAAAATCACTTATTGTTGCAGAAAATCTAGTCAAGATGACCCTTTTCTCGTAGAGTCTGAAAATCAAGAATACGAGTTTCAACCAGCTTCAGGGAGACGCATCATTGACATCAACTACTTGTTTAGTCAATTACAGGAAAAAGCACGTCACAACAACAAATTATAATGAATTTTAATTCAAAATAAGCATTCTGTACATCATATTAAATCAACCTGTAAGTATAATAAATGAGAATAAATATTGTACATAACAATTATGTTTGTTTTCATTTGTTGTTTGTATTTTTAGGTTAGGTACTCTCCTATAATCATCATATCATTATCACCTCACTAATTCAAATAGTTTAGACTTTTAGAGTATATATTAACAGTTACTACCTATTTAAATCTAATAAACTTTCATTTCAATATACTAAAAGAATATAGTCAATAATATTAAACTTACGTTGCCTACTGCATTATGTTATACTGTGGCGTTCTCGCCCGCCGTCAAAGGGTCACCGGAGTTCATATCAAGTCGGCTCCCGCGTAACGCGGATGCAAGTCGACTGGGTGAGTTAAATACCTAAATCTTCGACATAAGGGGCCCTTAATAGAAAATCCAATTTCACGCTCAACTGGTTAGTTGCCAGAGGTCGTCAAAGCTTTACAATAATCGAAGAATTTGTCTTACCTAAATAGTTCGTATCTATTTGTGTTCTAGGTCAATCCACCAGGCTGAGTAACGTCATTGAAATGCATACGTGTCGAATTGAAACTAACTAAAAGCTTTTCAAAGAATAAAAACTCGGGTTTCTGAAACATCTTTATTGTTTTAAACTCATTTGAATTAGAACATCTTGTCAAAGTTGCTAATCATTAATGACCAGTAGGCCTACCATGTCCTCTGTCTCTGGTTCTGGTTTTTTGTCTGTGTAGTGTTGACTAAAAAAATCCAACGTCAAAACATCACAAACACACAGCATACCTAATACAATGGTGAGCACTCACACAGACTCAAAGCCAGAACCAGAGATATAGCCAGATAGAATAAATAAATAAATAAATAAATAATAAATATTATATACAATTCACACAACACTTCACAGCCCCAAACTAAGCAGAGCTTGTAATATGGGAACCAGATAACTGATATAATACTTGGAATACATTTTTTTTTTGTAAATACATACTTAGAATACAATATAACACCCAGACAGAGAACAAACATTTATGTTCACCACACAAATATTTGTTCACGGTGGGGATCGAACCCACGGCCTACGGCGCAGAAGGCAGAGCTACTACCAACTAAGCTAGAGGCTAGCCAATAGAGCTAGAGGCTAGCCAATAGAGCTCATTGTAGGCCTACAGGCTAGCCTTAGGTCCTACGTTTCACCTTCCGGCTCGTGGTCGCCATTCGAGAATGTACATAGGTACGATCAAACTATTATGATGAAAATAATTATATTGTGTAGTGATATCCTGGTAAGAATTCATACAGGAATAAATTCTAAAAACAACAGAATGTAAATAAACGTAAAAAAGCTTTTTGTTAGCCACGGGTTTCTGAAAAACACATTTAAAATTATAATCAAATAAAAATAAATGAAATACCTACTGTCATGTCTGAATAGTAAACACGATACACATCTCGGTATATCACCATAAATCTCCATAAATACCAAAAAATAAATAAATATTCGGGACAATAAAACTCGGCACTCTACTATACATATACTCTACTCGGGACCATAAAAATATGTAGGAATTATTATTCTATATGCAACAGATATAACTACAAAATTGTTTCAGCTGGTCTAAATACACAAATATATTAAAAAAAAGACGGGTTAGGTAACGTTCTCCATAAGACGGTTTCCAGTTTTAAGGATACTGGCACACCGAGTATACGTGGACCATTGATTACGCCAGTTGGCATCCTGCCAATCGTGACGGGACGGGACTCAGCTGCTTGTTTCCCTATGGATATCAAGCTATTTTAGGGGGAATTTCACATCCTTTGAATACATTGACTCGCTGTAAACGACTGTTTTAGATCGGATGGCATCATGGCCAGGTCAATGTGTCTATTTTGGTTCCAAGCTTTCCATAGAGCTGATTTATTCTTGAAGTTGTGGTTGGGATATTTATGGGACTTTTAATGTGTGAATGAAGTTATTGACGATGCGTGGATTGGAAGTGAGATTTTTTTTATGAATCATGATTGAAAAGGGCACTTATTTTTTTATAATATTTCCAGTGCTAATGTAGAGTTTTCTTTGCAGCTCGCAGTATTACAAGACGATTCAAAATTAATTTCTTTCCAGGGTTTCCTTCTAGGGCTTTCTGTGATCAGTCTGCTGAGGATATTCGGTAAGATCTGGGAGCAGTTGCTGAGGCCGCACATCAAGTGCTGCCGCAGCAGCAAGGTCGGCAGTACCAGTGGCTCCATCATGACTGCTGATGTTGCTACCACGAGCTATCCCTATACCGTGAAAGATGATAACTGGAAAGGAATCTATTGATAGGATAAAGCAATGAATTACGTCGATTTAATAAAATTATTGAGCATCTCGGTCGTCTTTTATTCTTCTTCTTATCACTACTTTTTTACCAGTGTGGTGAAAGGTGTGGTCTTATCGAAACAATATTTGATTTTCAGTATCTTGATCATAATTGTACAAGAATTCATCATCCAGACAGCTGAGCCTGTTTCTACAACCAAGTAGTTTAGTCTAGTCCTGAGTGGAAGTGCGTTCTGTGAGGTAAATTGCTTTAAACAGAGGCAACCTTCAACTGAATGGCGTGCAAGAACTGGACATAGAAGCGTCGGATGCCCTGTGTCAAGGTGGGTAGATTGTTTGTCAAGACCTGGAAGAAATTAGCTCAAGACTGTCAACGGTGGCACACACAGAAAGAACTAATATACCCAATAGTGGATGACGGCAGACTGTGGATAATAATGATGAACCTTCAAATCGGAACAGAGCAAGATAAGCATCACTGCTTAGCGATAAACTACCGTTCATAATAAAACTACACCAAATGAATTATTTCAAAAAAGCTAAATAAAACCAAGAACACATACTCCACCATCAATTTCATTGGATATCTTTTCTGAATTTATGCCGGAAAATAATTTAGATACCAGATAAATATTTGTTAAGTCTTGATTTACGAGTAGTAAGCAAATGTTTCGACGTAATGTTCAGTAGTTTCAGGTATTCAATAAATAATACAGCTTTAGGAGGAAGAAAACTTTGTAAGCGACATCAGCTCCGCACGAGTTGATGATTTCTTTCCTTTGGGTAAGAATAATTAGTAAAGGAAGGTGGTCATCATCATCATCAGCCTGAAGAAATCCTCTGCCTCCCCTACACGTTTACATGAAGAACAATTCTGAGCTCTTTCCATCCACCGACTTCCCACGATCTTAATATCGTCGGTCCATCTGGTGGGTGGACGCTCTACGTTTCGTCTTCCGGTTCGTGGTCGCCATTCGAGAACTTTTATTCCCCAACGGTTGTCGGTCCTTCGAGCTATGTGGCCTGCCCATTGCCACTTCAACTTACTAATTCTTTGAGTTATGTTGGTGACCTTGGAAGGGTAAGGAAGGTGATGGGCAAGCATTAATTATATGAAATCATGATGAGAAGAAATTGTTTCTGACTGTGTTTAACATCTAAGCCTAGCAAAGGCCTGTAGGCCTACCATGAGCTCTGTCTGGCTCTGGTTTTGAGTCTGTGTGAGTGCTCACCAGTGCATTATACTGTCTGTGTGACGTAGGATTTATTTAGTAAACACTCACACAGACTCAAAAGCAGAACCAGAGACAGAGCCAGACAGAGTTCATGGTAGACTTACTGTTCACTGAGGTATAAAGTTCGTGATATGATGAAGGCTCTTCTTGGTCACACTTTTGACATTTTAAATGGAGCACTTTTATGCTTTTATGCGTGTGCAGGGAATGTCGATCCTAGCTTTAACGTGGTCTTCAAGCGGACTATAAGCCTCATCACAAGAGTTGGCCAGTAGCTCATAAGAACGAGCTAATACAATTTTATATCGGCGCACTAGTTGGCAGATGTACAATTGCGATTTGGTGACGCATGCGTCGATAGTTCAACTTCTAGTACAGGCATAAGCATAGCGATATTAAACTATATTTTAACTGGCCTCTCAGCTCAGGCAACTTGCCTTTCAGCTCAATTGGTAAAAGCTCTGCCTTCTACGCCATAGGTCGTGGGTTCGATCCCCACCGAGAACAAAATATTTATTTCGTATGGTGAACGCAGATGTTTGTTCTCTGTCTAGGTGTTATATTGTATTCTAAGTATGTATTTACAAGAAGAAAAGGTATTCTAGTATTATATCAGCTATCTGGTTCCCATCGTACACGCTCTTATTAGTTTGGGGCTAGATATGTTGTCTGAATTGTCCACAATATATTATTTATATTTATTAAGGGTTTGTCATATTATGAGGAAAGTTCATTTCATAGAATAAATAGAACATTCTTTATTGAACACCTTAAAACAATGGAAAAACAAGTTACAATCATTTAAGACATAATAATGTACAATGGACATTCTTATCGCTGAAAAGCGATCTCTTCCAGAAAACCTTTGGATGGAGAGAAGCGTATATTAAGATGGTTGGCTAGGTTTCATTTTCATTCCTCCGCCATTCGAGAGTATTATGTTCATACCCTCGTTCGCTTATGGTCTATGTTCTCCCTAAAGAGTTTAGTCACTTCACACGTCCAAGATGTCTAAATAAGTGACAGCCTATTTAAATGATCTTTCAACAATTAAATAATGATATACTCGTACGCACGTTCTAGTTTAAGGACATCTAATATTATTTTATAATGATTTTTGATGCTCTATCTATACAAACAACTGTAGCAGGTTAACGATCTGAATCTTGAAATAAATTGCTATTGTTCTATTCGAAGGAAGGTTGGCTAGTTTTATCAGGATTACTCCCATCTCATCATGACTGGCCTCTCAGCTCAGTTGGTAGTAGCTCTGCCTTCTGCGCCATAGGTAATTTTTTTTTTATCTAAGTAGTATACCAGCTATCTGGCTCCCATAACAGAAGTTCTGCTTTATTTGGGGCTAGATAGTGTTATGTGAATTGTCCAAAAATATTTATTTATTTATTTATCTTGTCTCTCAGCTCCATCAGGTGTGATGGCAGCCAAATGCTTAGCTATCTATTTTAAAAAAAAAGCTCTTTGGGTGACACTTCGGAGAAAAAGGTTAGGTTAGAATTGATTTGTCCCTTACTTAGAAATAAGCGGCTAGCAAAAACACTTGTGGTAAATAAGAATAGGCAAAGCTTATACTTTTTCGTATGACCCGGAAATATTGTTATTTGACTGATAGTTTCAACAGGCTGTCTAATATAAATACCTATAATAAGTAGGTACGAGTAATGGAAATAAAAAAATATGGAATTCCTAACTTTTGTTCACATGTTGAAAATTGTTATCGTTGTTTTATCTAATGCCAACTCCACATTGTCATGGTGTTTAGTGTCCATGAATCACGCTAGGCTGGTTCTGGGCCGTGGATCAGTAGGCCTACCACAAGCTCTGTCTGTCTCTGTCTCTGGCTTTCAGTTTGTGTGAGTGTTTAATAAATAAATCCTACGGCAAAACATCACACACTCAGTATAACTGGTGAGCACTCACACAGCCTCAAAACCAGAGCCAGAGACAGAGCCAGACAGAGCTTGTGGTAGGTCTACAGAAATACCACGGTGTTGGCGTGGAACATGTCAACGTGGGCTGGTCTTCCGTCTTTCAAATCATAAACTGATATAAAGTACCTGGTGCCTACATTCTCAGACCAGTTTTTATTTTGATTTGCTCGTAGTCACGTTGCGTAAATTTTAGGTACATATTGAGTAAGACTGGTATACCTACCTGGTGTTTTCTCTGTCTGGGTGTTATATTATATTGCATTTACAAAAAAAAATGTACGTATGTATGTATTAAAAAAAAAGTCTAGGTTCATTTTGTTTGTAATACTTCCATGGATTCTCACACCATGTTTTCTAAAATTCTGTGCAGTGACTGTTTTCCACGGAATGGTAATTAGGTTACGAGTACAATACCTAAAACTGGCTGCTGGCAAAAACCCGATTATGAGACGGTTTGGTTCGAGTGACGTCTTCAGGTAGGTAATTATAGCAGCTTGACTCACTGTAGGGCAGCGGTGAATGATTTGGAATTTGTGTGTTGATCTCGTACGCTAGAGAAAAGGTCTTAGTCACGTCTTTCCATACATAAATCTCTTAGATAATTTGGAAAAACAAAACGACAAAAACAAATCGACAAATTATAAATATTTTAATATAATTTGAAAAATTAAATATAAAAGTATAAGTAAAATTAAACGCATCTAAAAATAGCTAACCGAGAAAATCTTGCCAATAGCTCCATGATTTGCTTAATACTGGTATACGGTGTTCTGTGGGTTTCCTATTTTCAATTCGCGGATATGCCTAGCTATTGAAATCGGGTTATTATAAAAAAGGATTTTTACCTATAAAAACAAAAGTCAATGTGACGCAGTAGAAATAAACAAAATAAACAATATTGGAGGCGCCGGGTATCGATCCCGGTACCTCTCGCATGCTAAGCGAGCGCTCTACCATCTGAGCTACGCCCCCGACAGTCTTATTAACGAAATATTCGTTGGAATTATATTGAAAGAATTGCAAAGTTTTTTTAATAATAGATACTTTATAAAAGTTTTTTTTGTGATATCGTTGAATTTGTATGTATGTACACAGTTTATAGAAATATTATTAAGCACCATTTACGATTTCTAAAAAAAAATATTATTCCTTTTATACTTAGCGTCAGCTTCAGTTTTTCTGCTACGCAGATAAAAAAAATTGAACTTCTAATTGCCCATGCCGCTGTCCGGTTTACTAAATAGCTTTATTTTATAAATCTTAAATAAATAAATAAATAAATATTGTGGACAACTCACACAACACTACCCAGCCCCAAACTAAGCAGAGCTTGTAATATGGGAACCAGATAGCTGATATAATACTTGAAAACATTTATTTTTTTTGTAAATACATACTTAGAATACAATATAACACCCAGACAGAGAACAAACATTTATGTTCACCACACAAATATTTGTTCTCGGTGGGGATCGAACCCACGACCTACGGCGCAGAAGGCAGAGCTACTACCAACTGAGCTAGAGGCCAGTCAAATGAGGAGAATACCATCAGATTGTATATTTAATTCTAGATTTAATGATTTGATGACAAAACTAAGAAACCAGATGATTTCTATTCTACATTTACAGAAGGTCGACAGCTGTATACCAAGATATACAGGGTGTAATAACTAAAATGAAGAACATACTTCAAATTCGATTTGTTTATTATGACACAGATAGGAGGTAGGAACCAATTGTTTTTAATAAGGATTAAACAGAAATTAACTCCAAAGTTGTATTCTCAGTTCTAGCTTATATACATAATGCTTATTTACATAATTACTAGTTACTTATTTACATAATTGCTACTCAGTTTTTAACTTTTGCAGTGTCAACGTTTTCATTTATTTTAGAATCCTTGTTTTTGTTCCGGACAAACACATTTTGAATTTGAATTTGAATTTGAGTTACATCATTTTAGTTAAGTAATTGTTAAGTTCGAACAATTACTTACGTTAAATTATGTAACTTTCGGGTAAATAAACTTACTTTCGTAAGTGGGTCCACTCGTGTAGAAGGTACTGTTGTTTTTATGTCTACCGTATCTGGGGCTGACAGTCGCAAACTATTTTTCTTTTACCTTTTAGTCCTAATCTACATTTAAATAAAAGCTTCATCTAAAAAAGAAATATAATAAACTATTGTGTTTATAATTACTGTTAACTTTGTAATTCTGGACACCCTGTATAAAGAACAGTGGTATTTAAAGGCACGCTGAGCAGTGCTGGAGACAGTCCAGATGTGGCTCACGAGTAGGAATCATTGAAAATGTTCTTGAAATTCTCAATGGTTTGGCAAATTATTCAATGCTGAACACATTGTGGGATATATTAAAACACATTGTAAATATTTGCGGGCATTTTAGAAAAGGCTATCTAGCCCCAAACTAAGCAAAGCCTGGTAGCTGATAGAATATCTAGGAATTTGCTTTATTACGATCATTTAAAATTAGGAATCATTAAATATAATATGCATGTAAAAATAAAAATAATATATGATCAAACGAACTTGCAAAGTGAAATTCGATCGATATTATATGAGTACGCTTCATTCGAAGTTATGAAGGTGCCAGTAGCATAAAAGAATACTACCTCGTTTTATAACTGAAGAATGAAGCGACGAATTATAAAGAAGCGTAGAAGTCACATATTAAAAAAATCCGTAACTAAAAATTTAATTTAGCCCTAAAATCATAGGGCTACATTACTACTGTCATATTGTCAATCATTGCAATATAAGAATAATTGTAACTGTCAAAACTAGTGTCCTAGGACCACTTGATGGATAGACACTTTTTATTTTTATAACTAGCTGATGGAACAAGCATATGGCCCACCTGATGTTAAGTGGTAACCATCGCCTATAACAAAGATCAGACACTGTGAAGATCGCGGAAAGTTGGAAACCGTACTTCCAGTTGGAGGAAAATTATGGTATTGTCAAGGTACGTAATCTAGGTATAGACTTAGACAGCAGGTGGCAAAAGTATACATTCTCAGCCTTATCATTTTCCAAAAAATACATGTATACGTCATTCAATTTAATTCAAAGTCACTTATTCAGTAAACGTAAACATCTCTTTCAATAATCTTGAGAGTATTTCAGTGCTATCACTTACGTTCGATCAAAATTATCTTTCAGTTATCGAAGCATGGATGCGAAATTTTCAATCATAACATCCATTGAAATATGAACCATATCCCCATTCGCTAAATTTCACTTCTAAATTGCAAATATCAAAACAATTATGATTATTAAAATTGGTATTTACGTCGCAAATGATAAGATTCCAAATGCTTTGTGGGTTCGTGCACCTGGTTGAGAATAGACTTGGCAGAGAGCTTAGCGGAGATATTGGATCTCTGACGTTGCCCAGTACCGGTGACTCACGGTTTGACAGGTCAGTTAACTAGACCTGTCTTCTGGTTGGAAATCTGGATCGAATCTGTTTAAGGGTAGGAGATATAGACTGGCCTCTCAGCTCAGTTGGTAGTAGCTCTGCCTTCTACGCCGTAGGTCGTGGGTTCGATCCCCACCGAGAACAAATATTTGTGTGGTGAACACAGATGTTTGTTCTCTGTCTGGGTGTTATATTGTATTCCAAGTATGTATTTACAAAAAAAAGATTTATTTAATCTGGTTCCTAGTACAAGCTCCTGCTTAGTTTGGGGCTAGATAATGCTGTGTGGACTAACAAAATTTTTTTTTTTTTTGTAGATATCTGAGGGTCTAGTTTGCTAACTCTACTTTCTATCGCTAACTTAAGTTTCGATTTGCAAAAAAAAACAGTTTTTCGTTTTACTAAATGCTAGTTTTTTCGCAAATGGCATAAGTTTTGCGCTAGGAATATATGTATATTAAATTTCGTGTGAATATCTGTTAAGGTTACGTCATTTTCATTAATAAAATTTACAGGCGTGTTTTAAAATGTATAATTGTATGGAAGAAGTATTTATCAAGGTAAGGTATTTACGGGTATTTTATGGTAATCGCGATAAATACCCGTTTCTTCCATATAATTAAACAAAAAGTGTATTGAATTAGACTTTAAGTAGAATCACAAGGATCACTAGATAAATCCCGAAAAGCGTCTTATTAGTTGCTAGAAGTTTACGATCCAATTAGTAAGTAATTATGACATTAACATGCTTTAAAGCTTTAGTTCTTACAGCAATTCAAATTATTCACGATTAACTTTTCATCCCAAAGTTTTTTTATTAGCCTACATCGTCCCATTGCTGGGCAAAGACTTCCTCCAAAGACTTCCAGTTCCCCCTGTTTTGAGCTACCATTTTCCACCATACCAAAGTGAAGGTGCTAACATTTCTACGGTTTAGCTACTCAATTCTTAGCAAGTGTATTGTACGTATGAAACTCCACACGTATTATATTTCTGTACATTTTCAGAAGTATTTCATTTTATTTTTTAACATATTACGCTCTATGGAACCAAGCAAGTATTATGCCAAATCTTAGGCTTGCTCGCGTGATTCATCTATGAGGCGATCCAAATTTTTATGAGTTTATTAAATGAAGACTGTTTTGTCACGAGACCTAGGAAGTTTGGATATTTGGATGTTTGTGGTTCAAGACCGATTTGGATTTTTTAACTATAAAGAAGTAAACAAAGGTTGTGATCTGGCACTGTGATACAACTGCCGGTTTACTCTTACGGCTGAATAAAAAAATATTGAATCAATTTGACTGGTTTTAAATAAAGCAATGCATTCACTTGCGACAAAAAGTTGCAAGTTGCACAACACTAAGCAACAAACTTGTCTAGAGAAGCGCCATAGCGACAATTGAACAAACGAAACCAGGTCTAAATCGATCTTGTGCCCTGCCGGCTATTTCAGCTGCCCTATTAATAGCAACAAAGATTGCCACTGGATGTGGGTCGAGATTCCTTTTGCTTTTCTGTACGTTTGTTCATTCGCACGTGTGCACCTTGCATAATAGCTCACACATCATTTAAGTTTTAATACCATACATAAAAAAAAATGTTTTGGTCAAAATTTTGTTTTATTTTATTCTAAGGAAATGCGAAGATTGAGAATGTGTGTGGATTTGTATGTACACTGTAAGGCAAGAACTGGTTGCGTAGTGGTAGCAACAACGCTTTCCAATTCTTAGGTCACGAGTTCAAAACCATTTTTTTTTTTCAATTTTTACGAATATCTGTATTACGTGGATGTTTTGAGAGACGAGAAGATCCAGAAGATGGGCAGCAACACCTGCGTCTTTCACACCAATACCTGCGGTCTTCGAATCACCTGCCAAAGCGTGCTTACTATACATATAAGCCCACCATATATGATGAGGCATGTAGTGGACTGTTTCACTTTAATGATGATGATTTATCTTCATTTCCTATAGTTGTACTAATAGTTTTATTTATTGTTTAAAATATTTATGAACTAACCTTAGTTTTTTTAATAATGTGCTATCAAAAACTGTCCAATAGGCCACAAGCCACAATACCACGAGCTCTATCTGTCTCTGGCTCTGGTTTTGAGTCTTGGTGATGAGCGTTGACTAAATAAATCCTACGTCGAAACGTCAAACACACAGTATAATACACAGGTGAGCACTCACACTGACTCAAAACCAGAGCCAGACAGAGCTTGTGGTAGGCCCTACTGTTCTTATTTTAAAAGCTTAGACATTTTAGAAAAATAAATAGGATATGATTCAAAGATTTCGATAAGATCTTCATTTTAGCTCACCGTCGTCGGATCGGCAAGGCCGTCAGCAAAACGGATGCACGAACGAAAATATTGCTGTGACTGTCAGACAGACAGGTAGACGAGGATTTATTATGACAGTGATTACAGAAGTACTTCTTACACAAGAATTAAAAATATTTACGAGAGCTCTCAATTTAGTAACTTTAAACTACTAAATTTCAGAGCATGAGATATGCATAAACAGAGCATGCTTTTGATCAAGACTAAGAATAAACTATTGCTTAAAAATGCTTGTAATATAATATAATATAATGTGTTCATAGTGTAGTCATTATTTCTACAACCTTCTTCCGATATCCGACTTTCCAAAATGACAGAAAACAAATCTTGAGGAAAGTCGAAATTCTATGAAATTTAATTGCTGGTGAGATTACTCAAATCCACGCAAGATTAATCTGCGCATGACAGATGGTGGAAAAAATCCACTATCTGTCAAAAATCTAAAGAAACTTGAATTAACCTGCTTCTTCCGTGTGTCAGATAAATAATCAGTTTCACGGAAGATAATCGACAAATCAAATATTTGACAGTTGTTCTACTTAAATTTTGTAAACAAATAGAAGTTATTTTTGTTGTATTTTATGACCACTAACCAAAGCGAATTCACGCTTTTGCTTAATACGACCTCTGGCTTAAATTAAAGCTTTATTTTTCAAAATAGTAATCGATCTCCTGAAATACAGTAACCAGCAAAAGTACCGCCCACGTAACCCACGGCAGGCGTTTAAAATGTTCGCCAAACTGCGATCCCCGCGGTACGCTGCCAAGAATGTCCGATTGTTCACTTGTTGCCACCACTGTGTTTATTTTAGTTGATAGAAAATAGATTCTTGTTCCCAGCGAACAGCTGACTCAAACTAACCGATACAATTACTTCTTCTTACCGTATCACTGGCTCTTTCGAACCAAATGATAGGTGTAGGGGATTTTACAAATTTATTATTTTATTTATTTAATTTAATTAATTAGAACGGTCTGGGAACCAATTACACTAATTAATAGGTAAATTACACTTTGTCATTCTAATTACATAGTTGATTTTACATAAAAGAACATAATTACAAGAAGTTAAACATGTCAAATTAGGTAGGTCTATCTTTCGTCGAATAAAATAATACTAATAACAAAACAAACATTAATTAATCATAAAAAACAGTCACAAATAAAATTGATAACAACAAAAAAATATTAAGTCTAATGTCACTCGTTGATATTGCTAACAAAAACTAAAAAAAATTAAATTCTGTCTGTCTCACAGTACTTGAGGCATTCAGCCATGATTTCCCTCCAGCTGTCTACGAATAAGTCACAGTTTGGGTTGGCTTTTAAGAGTTTGTTGAGAGCGGGTTCGAGGTATCGGAGAGTTTGCGCACGCGACAGTAAGGCTAAAGGGGGGAGCAAAAAGTTTGTGGTCCCTAGCCCGAAGATAATTATTAGGGACAAAGAGTAGAAGTGACTCACTAAACTTTACGCCTCAACGCTCCTTTCGTGCACTTGACACATGTTTTCGAACTTTTTAGATTCTACGATATGCCGGTTTTCCACGATGTTTTCCTTCACCGTTTGAGAGTACTGGCATAGTGCACATCCATTTTCAGACAGCAAAACTCATACACACCACTGAATTTGAACCCACGGCCTTAGGGTAGAAAGGCGAGGCCGCTACCACTATTAGGCCCCTCATGAGCGGGTCATTCAAAACGCTTTAGCATTTGTAGCAAAATGTCTATCATATTATTATTATATCAGTCGTTTTTTTCTCAAGTTTTTTAAACTTCACTTGTTCCTAAATGTAAGCCTTGCGCACATCTAATCGTTCTGCGGTGGCGATCAGTTCCAGCATCGATGATATTTGACAGCGTTGACTGATCACCATCGCTGAACGCTAGGCTTAATAGGTCCACTCACAACACGTTAAATGTTATATCAATTCACAGCTACAGAGTCGAGTGAATGCCAATATTATTATCTCTATGATGGGTATGTGAGGTATGCAGTCTTGAATGCCAAGCTCTGATGGAGCGAGCAGAGCATGTAAGGTTGATTTATGCATAAAATATATCTCTGTTATGGGGCCGGCGGAGGGCGAATTTTCATACAAACGCAATACCAAAATTATTACTAGTTTAGGCAGATTTTCACTATATTATTGTAATAACTGTATTCTAATAGTATTTATCTAGGTTCATAAACAGTTTTTATTTTGAATTTCTTACCTCAAATGAAATAAACACCAATCGCATTTTACACATTTTTTTTTATTGCAAAATGTGATTGGCGTTAATTTTATTTGAGGTAAGTAATTTAAAATAAAAACTATTCAGGAAACTAATAGATAAATAGTATACACATACAATAATTACAATAATATAGTAAAAATCTGCTTAAATTAATAATCATTTTGGTATTACGTTTGTATGAAAATTCGCCCTCCGCCGGCCCCTTAAGTTGTGAATTCACGTATAAAAAATAAAAAAATATATTATGGGCAATCCATGCAACACTATCTAGCCCCAAACGAAGTACAGTAAGGCTCTTCAAAAGGGTAGTTAGAAGCACGTCCACATATTCAATACACTTGCCTTCTGCGCCTTAGGTGGGTTTGATCCCCACCAAGAGCAAACATTTGCGTGGTGAACGCCTAATGTTTGTTCTCTGCCTGGGTAAGTATGTACCTATTTATGAAAAATATATTTAATATTATTATAACAGCTATCTGGTACCCAAAGTAAAAGCTCTGCTTAATTTGAGGATAGATAGTATTGTGTGGATCATCATCATTATCATCAGCCTGAGAAGTCCACTGCTGGACATAGGCCTCCCCTACATATTGCAAGGAAGAACGATTCTGAGCTCTTTCTATCCACCGACTTCTCGCGATCTTAACAATGTCGTCGGTCCATTTGGTGGGGTGATGTGTGGATTGTCCATAATATTTTTTTTATATTTGATCGTAAGAGATGTTCTACCATGCATGGGCCTCACCAAGAGCATGCGTCTTTTTTGACGTGACGTCTTATAATTCGATGGAGCCGGCTGCACGCACGAAAAAACATGCCTCTGCGGCGTTATCTCGCTTTGAGGCGTTCCATTTATGGCTTGAAGTGCAAGCGAGAGCGCGGAACGAGCGACAAAGAGGCACGCACGGCCTCCGCGTTCGGCAGCGTTCGACATCTGTCTCTCTCCTACTTGAGTGAGCGATGCGTCCGCGTGGACAGCTGCATGACGTTGTCACGTTCAACTATCGACAGTAAACCGACTTTACAGACAACCGATTTTTTTATTTATTACGAAGCAAATTGGAACCGTGCTATCCTATCGGCGTGATAGATGGATGAAAACAAAAGCATTTTTTATCGACAAGCAGTTAAAGTCGACAAAGATTTAGTGCTGATATAAAACCAGCACTTAGCGCCGAGGAACTGACATGGTTTTAAGCTTGTATTGATTGAATATAAATCAACAGTTTCTATCTAGAGTATTTTCTATATATATGTACATATAGGACTGTAGGCCTACCATAAGCTCTGTCTGGATTTGTCTCTGGTTTTAAGTCTGTGTGAGTGCTAGCAGTGTATAACTAACTAATAACTAACTATATATGTGTGACGTTTCGACGTAGGATTTATTTAGTCAACACTCACACAGACTCAAAACCAGAGCCAGGCAAAGCTTGTGGTAGGTCTTCTGGTGTAGCAGCCCCACTTTCCGATCCTAAGGTCGTGGGTTCAAATCCAGTCGTGTACCAATGAGTTTTATGGTCAAAAAATGTGTGCTCTCTATGCCAGTACTCTCAAACAGTGAAGGAAAATATCGTGAGGAAATCCGCATGATGTAAATATTCTAAAACATGATTGTGTCGAGTGCACGAGAGAAGTATTTCTCGGAGATACTTCTTAAAAATCCTTTCACCACACCAGTTCCAGTGAGTAGTTTTTTTTTATACGTCATAAATCGTAAACCGCAATTTACCTTTCGACGAACTACACTACAGGAACTTTTATATTATGTTACTTTTTGCTACGGAACTCTTCATGGGCGAGTCCGACTCGCACTTGGCGGCTTTTTTTTTTGTTATTTGTTACAGAAAAGCATGATATGTCGTAACTTTCTTGGTCAAAGTTGACCATTCGGGTGACTGCTGCGCTGGTGGCATTTGCATTTGACAATCTGAGCGACAAATGCCTTTTTGGGTTCCTCACTCACTATTAATACATTATGGTCGAAGAAGGTTTAAGTGAGTCTTGAATGAATCAGATATCCACTAGCAAAGGTTTCCCCATCACCCAATCACCCCATATGGACTCCTGTGTAATTGTACGGTTCTTTATCTGAGTCGATAATTCGCAACTTACCTATTTTTCCTCAGTGTAACTGTGTATATGTTATGTAGAAATAGCTCAGACTCGATCGACTATGTCCGTCATACATCCATATTTGGTTCGAACTCACCTATTACGTAGGCACCTCCTCTACAATCAATTGTGTACGCTACAGGGTGTGCGCCAAATATTCATGTAACTTTGTTGTACCATACACGGCTGCTAAGAAGACAACAGATTTTTTTTTAAACATGGTGGCTCCCCACATCTTTTTATAGCAATATCAAAACCATCATCATCATCAGCCTGAAGAAGTCTACTGCAGGACATAGGCCTCCCCTACACATTTTCAGGAAGAACGATTCTGAGCCCTTTCCATCCATCGACTTCCCGCGATCTTAACAATGTCGTCGGTCCATCTGGTGGGTGGGCGCCCGACGCTTCGTCTTCCGGTCCGTGGTCGCCATTCGAGAACCTTTATTCCCCAACGGTTGTCGGTTCTTCTAGCTATATGGCCTGCCCATTGCCACTTCAACTTACTAACTCTACGAGCTATGTCGGTGACCTTGATTCTTCTACCAAAATAAGCTCACATTAAAATGTAGTCGTTATCGAAACTAACGGGTTTTTCAAATGCGTCATCTTTTTATGATAAATATCGATAGCATTGCTGAGTTTGCGGCTAGACAGTGTTGTTTGTTTTTTAGGGTTCCGTAGCCAAATGGCAAAAACGGAACCCTTATAGATTCGTCATGTCTGTCTGTCTGTCTGTCTGTCTGTCTGTCCGTCCGTATGTCACAGCCATTTTTCTCCGAAACCATAAGAGCTAGACTGATGAAATTTGGAGAGTAGATGTATTCTGTAAACCACATTAAGATTTTTACACAAAAATAGAAAAAAAACTATAAATTTTGGGGGTCCCCATACTTGAAACTGAAACTGAAAATTTTTTTTTCATCGAACCCATACGTGTGGGGTATCTATGAATAGGTCTTCAAAAATGATGTTGAGGTTTCTAATATTGTTTTTTTCTAAACTGAATAGTTTGCGCGAGAGACACTCCCAAAGTGGAAAAAAGTTGGTCCCCCCCCTCTAACTTCTAAAATGAGAGAATGATAAAACTAAAAAAAATATATGTTGTACATTACTATGCAAACTTTCAACGATATTTGGTTTGAACGAGATCTAGTCAGTAGTTTTTTTTTATACGTCATAAATCGTAAACCGCAATTTATCTTTCGACGAACTACAAAAACCTTTATATTATGTTACTTGATGCTACGGAACCCTTCATGGGCGAGTCCGACTCGCACTTGGCTGCTTTTTTTTTATCTCAATTTATTAAAAACGGCGAAATACCGAGTAAAATAATAAAATATAGCTTCTGCGCTGTAGGTCGTGGGTTCGATCCCCACCTATAGAACAAAAATTTGTGTGGTGAACGCAGATGTTTGTTTTCTGTCTGGGTGTTGTTTTGTATTCTGAGTATGTATTTACAAAAATAAATTGTATATAAGTATTATAATAATATGAGCTATCTGGTTCCAAATCTGGTACAAGCTCTGCTTAGTTTGGGGCCAGATAGTGTTGTGTGGATTGTCTACAATATTTTTTATTTATATTTATTATTTATAATACTTAATAGAGCATACCTACCGAAGACGAAACAGAAAATTATGTAATTAGATAGATAACTCTTTATTGATTACTATGACACATTATAGGAATGCAGTATTTAGCTTAAAAATTAAATTTCATAGTAATACCACGGGCGGCCTTATCGCTATCAGCAATCTCTACCAGGCGACCTTCGGATGGACAGAATCGAACATAAACAAGAGAGGGGGGGAGTTTGAATGGGTGAGATTTAATAAATTTTACTCAGATACTCTATTTACGCAAATTACTTTAGTTACGCAAGTACGACTCACCTATTCGGAGACACAGGTAGGTGCGTACGCGATACGTATCTGTCCAGTGAATCACGTCTATTTTACTCCAGCAACTAAAATTAGCTTATTATTTCGAGAGCAATCCCATCATCATTGTGGCATAATTTTGTTTTCAAATTTGAATTGAAAGAGCATCGTTGGACCTATCTAGGGTTGATTAGTTGATGGATGAAAAGAAAACATATCTACACTAATATTATAAAGCTGAAGAGTTTGAAATGAAATGAAATGTATTTTTTTGCTTGAAGTATGGTTAATTTAAGGCCTGCGCACACCTAGTTCGCTGGCGGTAGCGATCAGTGAAACGCTGTCAAATATTCGCTGTCAAATCTCAAATCTGACAGCGATATTTGACAGCGTTTCACTGATCGCTACCGCCAGCGAACTAGGTGTGTTCGGGCCATTAGAAAAACTTCTTATTAATAATAATGTAGTACCACATACTTCGTCGGAGACCGACATGCAAAGTTTAATGTTAAATTGCTAACATAAAGCAAAACTAAAGAAAAATTCAAAAACAATAAACTACAAATACAATTAAAAAAAAATCGGTTGTCTGTAAAGTCGGTTTACTGACGATAGTTGAACGTGATAACGTCATAAGAAAATACTCGCGGACTCGCGGACTCGCGGACTCGGACTTGGACTCGGACTCGGACTCGAACTCTCGGACCCGGACCCGGAACCCAACCGAACCCTTACCCTTACCCTTACCCTCATTTACCCTCACCCATTACCCGACCCGGGCTCGGGCTCAGGTAAATGGAACGAAGAAACGACGTAACGACGCATGAGTCATGTTTTTTCGTGCGTGCAGCCGGCTCCATCGATTTATAAGACGTTATCACGTCAAAAATACTAGAAATTTAAAGACAATTGTTTGGTTGAACGCGCTAATCTTGGAAACTGCTGGTCCGAATTGAAAAATTATGTTTATATTCGGACAGATGGATAGTCCATTTATCGAGGAAGGTTAGGCTATATAACATCGCACTACGACTAATAGGAACAGCATCAAAGCAAAATGTTGCAAAAATCTATGTCTATCCTTTTCTAACGCGTAGGGACATTTCTATGTCTATCCTTTCATATCACGTAAGGACTTCTATAAATTGTAGATTTTGTCAAATCCTACCCAACGTCCTAAAATGTTCTTTAACATTCTGGAATGCCCGGGCAATGCCTGGCTTTGCTGCTAGTGATATACCTACATATCATATATATTGATTTTCTTCTTTTTTGGAAGAATACTTCCGTCATTGAACCGATTTAGAAAATTATTCTTATCTGGAAGGTTCTTCCCAGATTGGTCCCATAGAAATTTTAACAATATCGGGTGAGCAGTTGCCATAAAGCCAGTTTCCTAAGTTTTTTAAACTTGTTTACTATTTTATGTAAAATCACCAAAAATTCAGGGTCTACGCTAAGTTACAAGCTGTGTAGATGTGCTACGCGCTACCGCTTAAAGGTCTACGTCGTGTGCTACGTAAGATCTACGAGGAGTAATTGCATTTATATAATGTGCACCTCCAGCTTCCTCATAATGGAAACTGCGAATTCTAAAAACGCCAATATTTAAACCATAAATACTAAATAAAAAGTTTATTTATTTTCATAAGCAACTAATTTTATAATTCTTAATACTACATTCTAGTAATTGTATCTTTTTTATGTTTATATTTAATTAATGTTATATGTTAATGATATATGTGTTTATTATGTAATTTGTATAATAGGTACACCAGAGTGAAAGATTACAAAAAATAAAACACAAATAGTAATCGACGTTTCTGACACAAAGAAGTATCCTAGAATTCGAGTGAGAATGATAATGAAAGAATGTAGTATGTATGTACAGAAGGATACAGCTCAAGTTACCTAAAAACAAAGAAAAATGCCGCTTACCGCAAGGACATAAGAGTGTATAGTCTGATGCGTATCCTTGTGTACATAGATCTTAGAATGATGTGTAGTGAAGTGAAGTGTGAAGTGCATTATGTTCTAGACAACACTAAACATCTTACTTGAATAAAATAAATGAAATGAAAAAAAAAAACAAGGCAGAAACCAAGCCGTAGTTTGTTGCCTGTTTTTCTAGGCTTGGTCGCGTGGAACTGGCACTTAGGCCCAGATTCATAGACCGAACTTTGACTTTACTTTGATGGAAAGTTCAACTTTCAACCAAAAATATATTTCATAGTTCTGTCAAGCTCTTCTTTATTCAAAATGTTGAAGGTAAACTCGATAAACAAAGCTTACTTTGCGAAGACTCCTTTGCTGTAAAGCATAGTGCGGTCTATGAATCTGGGCCCTAGACTCAACTAGCTTTAAGACGTTTCAAAATAATCCTTGTGATACTGAATAAATACACTTTTGAGTTTGACTTTGACTTTGATATGTGGGCGTGTGTGTTGCGTACGTATTGTAACGAGATTAATCTTGTAGATCCTTTCGTAGCAAAATAATTATTAGTAAGAATGGTTGGCGTAGCAGTGTCTACGCGTTACTTAGTGTAGAATGAATGTAGCAAAGGGGATGGGCGTTGAACTTGTTACGCTTGTGTCTAAGCGTTCTACGGTGGCGATCAGTGAAACGCTGTCAAATATGACAGCGATATCTGACAGCGTTTGACTGATTGCCACCGATGAACGCTTAGATTTGCGTAGGGCTTTAGAAAAAAATTTGAAAAAGTTTTCACAAGAAAGTATATTCCATAATTTGTTTTTTAGTTTCTCAAGTAAAGGTTGTTTTTGAGGCCATTTTTTGGCTACCCTGTGATAAGGCTTTTTGCAGAGGTATAAGCATAAGTCAATCATTCATGAATATAACCATAAAAAACTATTTACGTGATAAATCACTGTCTAGTTCCTCGATTATAAACTTAGTTTGGGGCTAAATGATGCAGTGCTAAATATTTGCAAATAACTTCGCCTTCGCTTGTTGGGGGGCCAAAACAATAACTGTTTTTTATTATGTATTTTTTATGAGACAGGTAAGCTAATTGACAGGTAAGGAAATTGAATGAATAACTGTTTTTTAACAAAATCATCATTATTCGCTATCTACTAGTGGAATAACATTTAAAAACACATAAAAAAAGATTATATTTTGAAATAGCGCTTGGCAGCCGGTGTTTTGAGATATTTAGGGTACGGCTACATCTAGGCGATAAGCTACGATATTTGACAGCGATACCTGTATCGCGAGCATATCGCCTAAATGTGGCCGGACCTTTACTGAAAAAGCTATCGGTTCTAAATCATTGAATTAGAATACATCAATAATTAATTTGATGGCGCAAATCACGGATACGAGCTGTAATAAAGTAAAGGAAGGCTCTTCAGTCATCAATCCGTCAATCAGATCAAACAGCCAACTAACGTAAACGAACTCCGCATCGACCATTTCAATTACATCAATAACCGTATCCAGAGCTCGTTCCAGCTTTTATTTTGTAAACATTCGTCTGGAACTTCTGGAGCGAGGATGCGAACCTTTCTCCGGAAGCTGAAATGCATTAATTAAATATTTTGATGAGAGTTTTGGGCGGCGGACGGCTTGCGCGCCGGCCTAGTGAAAGCTAAGCTCGGCTGAAAGTGTAGCTGCGCCCGGCTGGCATCCGCCTAAAATGGGGTGATCGAGCGCGATGGTATCGTATTGCGAGTATAAAAAGAAACTTAGCGCCCCGCCGCCGGTCAGAACGGCTACCAACGTGAGTACGCACACACGCGGCGTGTGCTGGCGGAGTGCATCGCAAGTGCATAGTGACGCGGACGCGCGATCGACTCTCGTGCTTGGATTGATTGTGAAGTGTCAGCTCGGAGAGAGCTTCCTGGTGTTCGGTTAATGGTTCATTGGAACAGTTGCTTGCAGAACGCAGTGGTGGTCGGATCTATTGGTAAAGCTGGCTTTTAAACTTGATTTGAATTAAATGCAATTGAAACAAGTGATAATAACTTTCATGTAGTGATACCAAAGGTTCTTAAAAGCTTTTGAGTTTTAAAATCGTGATAATTTAGTGAAAGTTTGAAAAAAGTTGACTTTCGGTCATGCTTTATTGTACACTCAATGGATGCTTTTGTTTTCAATTTATACCAGTGAATTTAATAAATAGATTGAAAGAAAACAAATAGGTAACATAATAGCCATAGTAACATTATCATAACAGTAAATTGAACTAAACTTTGAATAAAAAGCAGCCAAATAGACATCAAAGCAAAGTAATAGAAGCATAGAAATAAAGCAAGTGAACAGTCAATCCCACTGACCCATCAACCAGCACCATAAAAGACAATAAACAATCCAGCGCGGTAATCAGTTGGCGCGCGTCCAGCGTCCAGGCATCCGTGACGTAACATCCGCGAAGGGCCGAGCCGTTCGGGATAGCTAATAAAAACGCAGGCACACAGTATTACGCAAACGTGCTGGCAGCGTTCCCGGGCGGCGCGACTCGGGTTTCACCCGCAAATAGCACTCGCGAGCGACGCGGCCGGCGCCTCCCTCGCGCCCGCTCCTCCGTCGCTCACTCGCGTCGCGGAGTCTGACCACCGGTGTTCTTACAGGAAGGCTCAAGGGCAACGTTCTCGTGTCTCGACAAGCCCTAAAGTCTCGTTAGCCCTCCGAAAATGCCGAAGCCCGTCGTCCAAGTAGGGGATGACCCCGATCCGACCCCGTACCTGTTCGTCTCCCTGGAGACGAAGCGTGCTGACCAGAGCAAACCCTACGATGGCAAGAAAGCTTGCTGGGTGCCTGACGATAAGGAGGGCTTTCTGCAGGGCGAGATCAAGGCCACCAAGGGTGACCTTGTGACCGTCAACCTTCCCGGAGGCGAGGTAAACTATTTACTAACCTGATAACATCATTGATTACTTCAAGGTAGACCTAAGTACCAGCAGTGAGACATTGATTGAGATATTATCATGATTGATGATTAATTGATGACACAGGATGTAGTTGTTGATGATGACTGATGATTATAATATGAATCAGGAGGGTATTGAAGTTTGAAAAGAAATAGTTGAAAGTTGAATGAGTGTTCTGGATCTGTTATGACAAAATGAAGCATTTATGTTTTAGATTGTTCATAAATCTAGATGTAACTTATGAACTACAGATTTTTTCTTCAAATCATGTTTCAATGACATACTTAATGTAGATGATGAATGACAGCGGTATGCTACGAATGTACCCAAGATCAATGAACTGTTAAGCCAGAAGTCGTGGATTAACAATGAGAAAATATGAATGCAATTATCTACAACGGAGGGAGCACTGAATTAATTGTGTATTTATGACTTTAATCTTGAATGAGCAGGAAAAGACCTTAAAAAAGGAACTCGTCTCTCAAGTGAATCCTCCAAAATTCGAGAAAGTCGAAGACATGGCTGACTTGACGTACCTAAACGACGCTGCCGTCCTGCACAACCTCCGACAACGATACTATGCGAAGCTTATCTACGTAAGTAGGCGCCGAGGCGCCTTGACCCTTACTTCTCTCTAATCTAATCATCTTTCCCGCAGACAAAAGACTTCAAGAAGGACCTTGTAGGTCAAGTGAACCCACCTAAGTACGAGAAATGCGAGGACATGTCCAACTTGACATACCTCAACGACGCTTCAGTTTTGTATAACTTGAAGCAGAGATATTACCATCAACTGATTTACGTAAGTCGTCGGGCGCTGATGAGTTCCAGCCTTGCAGAGTGCCTGCCGCCTGCCCTGCATGCCTTACCCTACCTTTCCGATCTGTCAACGCGATCGACACATCTCTCGATACTATTGGATACACACCAAGTACTAAAGTGCAATAGATGCCCGTGAACGGCGCAATTAATGTTGGATTAATATCTCACTCGATTATAAATAGGGCCATCGGCATGCCAGTGGAGGCTATTTCAGTGCATTTTATTTATCGTGTGGATATTTCTGTACCAATCCATCAAGAAGTTTCTCCGTCTATAGACTAATTGCCCAACATTGTGGGCAACAGTTCAAATTAGATTTATTTTCGATTTGTTTGACTCATGGCTAGAAGGCTAGAAGTCAACGCTTCGTAGATTAGCACTATCAAATGTGAAACCAATGATTGAAAGAAATGTGTCAGTCGGTCCAAATCCCACGTCCATCTTGTGACTAAACAGGAATCTTTCCAAGATACCGATCTTGAACCCTTTTACATAGGACAAGTCGGTGCAAAGGATTCAGAGGCGTCCAGAGGAGTTCGTCCGTTTTTCATTTTGATTGTTTTCTTCTTAGAACAGATTTCTTTATTTTAGAATAGTTTGTGTTGTGTTCAGAGTACCTACTTCCTCATCGCGCAAACAGGAAGCACGACTTTTTCTTGGTTCGTTGTAGAGCAAAAAGGTATCATTACAATATCCCGCTCTTCATCGATTTGGTTTTTTGAGGATTCTATTTTCAAATAACGATGTGATACTTTTACCTTGATTAGGCAAAACTCTTTGTATTATAGTGTTCGATTTTCAATTAATTAAATAACTGAACTGATCACAAAAACGTATCCAATGTGCGAAGAGTTTTGCCATAATTATTTTTGCAAAAACACCAGGTTTACCAGTATCGATACAATACTCGCTCGGTGTGTGTTTGATTTGTTCATTTTTGTTTGTGTTTTTAAACACTGTTGACATATACCCACCATACAATACTTGTACCCAATACCCTCCAAATAGGAATCATAAAATATAAGTCTCTCCCATTTTTTTACTCTTGAATCACTATTTTGTACCCATTTATTGTATTAAATTACTGCCTCTATCGTATTTGGGCTACGTAATTTCCTTGTCAAAAACACACTCTATTTTCTGCTATTATGAATCCCATCAAATAGTAATAATTTGGTCCATTTCAAGCGTTTTAAATTATATTATTATTAATTTACCTCACAAAGGTATTCCATTCTCTTGTGTAGCTTTTGACCCACCGAGAGAACTTCCGTATTTCTCATACTCTCTACACGTAAAAATCACTTTCCTTAGATATTATCCTAATTTTTTATCAATCACCATATTCTATAAGCACTTCAGACGTACTCCAACCACCTTCTGTATGGCTCAACTCATAAAAGTCTACCATATAAGAGACCACTTCTACATGCGTTTAAAGACGTTTCCTCAACACACTCCAATTCTACTTTTATTTACTCTTTTTAATGTTGTTTTTGTTTTCATTATTGACCCAACAGACGTACTCTGCTTTCTTTTGTGTGGTTATACCATACACGATTTTCACTTCCTCTTATTTCACATTACCCTGAACACACATTCCAATGGCACTTTCCTTTCCTGTTTGTAATCTCTTTGTTGGCTCTACAGACGTACTCCGGTCTCTTCTGTGTGGCTATCAACCCTTACAAGAGATTCCCGGTGTACACGACACGATGCGCCAGGCTGTACAGAGGCAAGCGTCGTTCGGAAGTGCCCCCTCACATCTTCGCCATTTCCGACGGTGCCTACGTCAACATGTTGACCAACCACGAAAATCAATCTATGTTGATTACGTAAGTTACTTTTATCATAGTTTTTATCGTTATCTGAGTGAGATTATAATTTAAATCTCATAACAAATTTGTCTAAATGGTTTCGTGAAGATTCATGACGACATAGAGTCTATGGCTAGTCAAATTAAAATCTTTGTAAAGAGAAATTAAGAAAGTGGAGAAAAAAAAGTAAGAAAAAAAATTAGAAGTAAAATTAAGAAAGTGTTATATGTGTCCTATGAAATTAAAAAAAAACTACTTTGCACAGACCTATCGTAAGTTTTCCCCGAATAATATCTCAAAAAACGCCTTCCACCTTCCAGCGGAGAGTCTGGTGCCGGAAAGACTGAGAACACGAAGAAGGTAATTGCGTACTTCGCCACCGTTGGTGCGTCCACCAAGAAGGACCCCGACTCTGAGAAGAAGGGATCCCTAGAAGACCAGGTCGTGCAGACTAACCCCGTTCTTGAAGCCTTTGGTAACGCCAAGACTGTGCGTAACGACAACTCTTCCCGATTCGTAAGTATACCTTTCTACATTTTTAGTTTGTTACGTATAATTTTTAACTTCGGAGAAGACTATGATGCTAGTTTAAAGCAATCTAACTCTTATTTGAACTCTTTCTATCAATCAATAATTTTACGATCCACCAATCAATGGAATCCTGAAAAACATCATTAGCCAATAAATCTGAGTCAAAGTTGCAATATGGTTATGATGGCTTATTTTGTTCAATATTATTCCTCAGAATTTTCATAGTTTGGTATTGGCGTATTAAACACATCGATTTCTTCTTTCTCCAGGGTAAATTCATCCGTATCCACTTCGGACCCTCCGGTAAACTGGCTGGAGCTGATATTGAGACCTGTAAGTACTTTTGAGTTTAGTGAATTCCCATACATCAATGATCTTTGATCATGAGAATCTGTCCACCACTACCGTTACCTTATAAAAATATTTTGATTACAAGGATAGTTTTTTTGTTTTTCTAATTATGCAAGTCATTTTTAACTAGAACAAAATTATGATTTCTCTCGAAATAATCTTTCATTTATGATAAGTACCTACTTTACAAAATGTAGAATGCTTTTCTGAGTTGTGCATTTTTCTTACGTTTCATCTAGATCTGCTTGAGAAGGCTCGTGTCATCTCCCAACAGTCACTTGAGCGTTCTTACCACATCTTCTACCAGATGATGTCCGGCTCCGTCGAAGGCCTGAAGGGTGCGTATCCATCTACACAAAAATATTCAGTCCGAATATGACTGAATATTTTTATAAACGAATTCTACTGTCTCAAGATCTATGATTTGAAATAAAATATGTAATGATACCGAAACGCAGTGGGCTGAGTTTCGAATAAGGCATACACTAGAGGCTTGATTAGTAACGTCTAAGAGTGATGGACCGCTGTAGATACCCTCAGCTGGTCTATCTGAAGAACTCCAGACTTTACACATGGAAAACTTGGCAATGTTGACTTATTTTCACTATGAAAATATTGTCGCCATACAACACTATACAAAATCTTTAGGTACCTAACTAACATACATCTCAATACCTATTTAGAGAAATGTTTGCTGTCAAACGACATCAATGATTATTACATCGTTGCGCAAGGAAAGACTACAATCCCCGGCGTAGACGATCATGAGGAATGTACTCTTACGGATGTAAGTTCAGCCCTCGAGAACAAAAGGCTGGGAGAGTGACCCATAGTGTACCCACGTCTACTGCTGCCATGAGCAACCGGTCGGCAGTTGACGCATCTTGTCATATACCGACAGAGATTGTTTGGACCCCATAGCATAGATATAGATAGTCCATGACTATGGAGTTTGCATGTTTTCAGTCCATTAGTGTTAGCGCACCAGTTATCAAGTGTGACTGTGATTGGTGTTTTTTATAGCCATCTGCCTCTTGTCAAACGACATCCACGACTACCACATCGTAGCGCAAGGCAAGACTACCATTCCCGGTCTTGACGACGGCGAGGAAATGCAACTTACCGACGTGAGTCCAGAAATCGACTACTGGCTCTCATTTCTTTCTCTTTCTTTTTCTTACTCTTTAAGTTTATTTTTCATACGGCTAATCGCTTGCTGCTTCGAGCCGAGTTCCATCTCGTTCGTGCATGTGTATGTCAGAAGATTTTGGTATTTGCAGAGATAACGATGCTAAGCAACCGCATCACGGACTATCCCCTCATAAGTCAAGGGAAGACACGGATACCTGGAGTGAACGACGCTCTGGAGCTCGAACTGACGGTCGTAAGTCACGGACTGGCATGGAGCGTGCGCGTTGCTTCAGATATCCGTGAACATGTCGATGCAACAAAATATCTGACACACACGTCACTGCCCGCTCCCTGCAAGAGTTCCGAAGGGCTTTATGCACAGGTTTTATATCCCAGAACCCCGTTTTGGCACCAGCACCACCCCGAACTAACTCACGTACTCAATACAGGCAGGATCAACGACGACACTTTAGGATTCTATGACGCGAACTTTTATTTAATTTGGTGATTTCGTCTACAGAAAAGTGTTTGTTGTCCAACGACATCTACGATTACTATAACGTCTCCCAGGGTAAGGTTACCATCCCCAGCATGGATGACGGTGAAGAATGCTCGTTGACCGACGTAAGTGGTATTTGCCCCGATTGTCCCTGGAATTGTTCCTAAATTCCATCTCTTCGACGCACGAACCCTGTATTAGAATTACAGAACTTTTGTTATCGAATAAGACCATTAACATTGACACTAATGGTATAAAAATTTCCAATTTCCAGTCGTCTATATCTACGAAATGTTCATGGAATCGAATGTAGAACACGGTCTCCGTTTACCTGCATTGTTTGTTACCTCCCTGTTTCAACATCTCCTCCTAAATCAGATAGTCGAATCTAAAACCAAATTGAGACAGCAAATGTATCCATTCAACAGTTTATACTTCTGAGACAGTATTTAACTGCTGTAAGATCGAAATCCACCTATCCCAACTTTCTTCTTCTCTAATCTTTTCAATCTCTTTAAACTCAAACGGTTTTTTCGATTTGTGCAAAAACTATTTTTGTATAAATTGAGTTAGGAGCGAAGAGTACGCAATCACAAAACAGCAAACCTGTGCACCAAACCTTGGAGCTAAACTGCGCTTGCTTTCGCACCGTACGCTTTCTCTTTAAAAATATCCGTACCTACATTTAAATTTTGATTTCAAATGGGTCTAAGCTATCGTTTTTATTTGATAAAATGTAACTTTATGATAATATGCATTTAAACACCCGTTTAAAATCAAATCTTTTTTGTTTTGAACTCTGTTTTTATGTGGTCCGATGAAAAATGAGATAGCGTAAATAAACAGAGTTTAAAATTTAAAAATTCTGTTTTTATTGTAGCTATATTATAAATCAACTCTTTATAATAGTGTATTCTTAGACCAATTAAATTTTTCAATTCTTTTAAAGTGTGTATCTTCTTACTTTTTAAATTTCATAATAAATTTCATTAAATTTAGTTTATACCTACTTGTTTTAAACTCATTTAGATTGAACTATTTTAAAATATTAATGTTATGTATATACAATATTTACTTCTGTACAAATTCTTATTTTGTCGGTGAATAGTCGAAATAACTTTTGAAATTATCATGGTTCTTAACACAATTTTTATGAATAACGGATTATGAGTAGCGTCGAAACCAATAAAAAAGTGCAAGAGAGGGCAGATTTATTTGCCTGCCAATAACATTTCTTTCACTCGTGGACTTTAGTTCAACCAAGATCATGGTGCATGTAACTGTGCCGATATATCGGGAGTCAAAACTCTTAAAATTTAATCATGGTAAAGATCCCGTTGTTTATAAAAATTGTGGTATATAGTCGGTCACTAAATGCTTCTCATATCTTTTCCGATATCTAATAAGTTTTATTGGGATTGTAGCAAGCTTTCGACATCCTGGGTTTCACCCAAGAAGAGAAGGACAACGTCTACAAAATCACCGCCTCCGTCATGCACATGGGAGGCATGAAGTTCAAGCAGAGGGGTCGCGAGGAACAGGCTGAGGCTGACGGCACTGAGGTAAATATCACAACTATTCACATTTACTCATCATCTCCCTGTCCTTTAGTTGGGGTCGTTATAACATGTTCTCTTTTTCGTCTATCTTCTTCTTTCTGTCTGTTCTTCTCTGTCAGCCGCCCTGTATGTCAAGGATTGACTGCATATAGTAATATCCCTCCTCCTAGTTTTCTAGTAAATGTATTATCAATTTAATCATGGTAAATATCCCGTTGTTTCATAAAAATAATGTATTATCATTTTCAAATTTGGTATCTCTACCCAAAAATACTATTTCAAATATATTAATAGCTTGCTTGAATTTTACAGGACGGTGAGAGGGTTGCCAAGCTCCTCGGTATCGATTGCCAGGACTTGTACAAGAACTTGTTGAAGCCCCGCATCAAGGTCGGAAACGAATTCGTGACCCAGGGTCGTAACAAGGACCAGGTCTCCAACTCCGTGGGAGCCCTCTGCAAGGGTGTGTTCGATCGTCTGTTCAAGTGGCTCGTCAAGAAGTGTAACGAAACTCTGGACACCAAGCAGAAGAGGCAGCACTTCATCGGTGTGCTAGATATTGCTGGTTTCGAAATCTTCGACGTGAGTATCTGGGGAGATGGGACTTGAACTTGTATATCCATATAGGCCGATCCATTGAAAAACTAAATAATTTTATCTTCTGATAGAATCATCTATCGCAAACAAAAACCTTTACTATAAACTCCATCAAAGGATCGGCTTGCGAAGGATTGTTTCTAATTGACACAGTAAATATTTTAATTTATGTAAACATAAACATGGTTTTTTAAACTGCTAATTAAGATAATTACTGAGGTTAGTTTTTTTATGACAATTGTATTAATCTTGTCTTACTTTTCAGATTTCTCTTAGTTATAAGTACTACATGTAAATTTCAGGATTCAAAATGTTCTACACTTTCGAGCAGTGTAAAGAAAATATCACTATGTCATATTAATCCCCATTTATTTTCTTAGTTCAATGGGTTTGAACAAATTTGCATTAACTTCACAAATGAGAAACTTCAACAATTCTTCAACCATCACATGTTTGTGTTGGAGCAAGAAGAATACACGAAAGAGGGCATCAAATGGGAGTTCATTGATTTCGGAATGGACTTGCTGGCCTGCATCGATCTTATCGAGAAGGTATACCGGAAGTGGAACACTCTCGGTTCTACTTGGGCTACCTTGTAGTCACTAATGTTATTATGTGTCAGTTTTCAGTACAGTGTTCTGCTATTAGATTAGTAATTAACGCTCAGTAGTTAACTATCTAACTATCTCGATTATTTTGGTCAAAAGTACAACGGTTTCGAGCAAATCTGCATCAACTTCACCAACGAGAAGCTGCAGCAGTTCTTTAACCACCACATGTTCGTACTCGAACAAGAAGAGTACAAGAGGGAGGGCATCAACTGGACCTTCATCGATTTCGGAATGGACTTGCTCGCTTGTATTGATCTCATTGAGAAGGTAATAGTGGACCGACGCCTGGAGCTGTCCTGATGGAGTGGTGGCACCTGCGTGGTACTCTGAGCCAGACAAGAGACGGGCTTCAAGTACTTTTGTTATAAGGAACAAGTTCCGTCGTCTCATGAACTAGTCTTGACGGGGCTTCGTTTTTCTGCGTCCGTCGTACTCTGGGCCAATAGAGACAGGCTCTTGTACTTTCGGTTCAAAGGGTCAACAGACTTGTTTGCATCTTACTAGTTTGTCGATAGGGACCAACTACGGAACAAAATCCGTAGCCGCTATGTCGTTTGTCCTTACTTACCTGTACCCCAATTATCCCTGCAGTTCAACGGTTTTGAGCAACTCTGCATTAACTTCACAAACGAGAAACTGCAGCAGTTCTTTAACCATCACATGTTCGTGCTGGAGCAAGAAGAATACCAACGCGAAGGCATCGAATGGACTTTCATTGATTTTGGCATGGATCTCCAAAATTGCATTGACCTTATTGAAAAGGTAGATGGCGTAATAAGCAACGATGAACGCTTGCCTCACGCCATCGGGTCCTCGAACACAGTCATTGAGCCTTTTCAGCCAACTAATTTGACTTTATTCGAGTGACTTGATCAATGCTCTAGCGCTATTGTGTTTTTTGTGTGATTTCTATTGTGTGTTTCTTTCTGTTTTAGTTTTAAGTAGGTACTGTAACCAACCTCAACCAACACTCTCGAACTTTCAACGCTTGCTGAGAAAATATATATTATTGTTTCCATGTTGCGGGCCGCAGATGAACGGGTTTAATCAGCTCTGTATTAACTTTACGAACGAGAGATTGCAACAGTACTTTAACCATTTCATGTTCGTACTGGAACAGGAAGAGTATGAGAGACAAGGGATTAATTGGGAATTTATCGATTTTGGTATGGATCTTCAACCAACGATAGATTTGATAGAAAAGGTATTAGTCATAGCTTGAGCGTATTGGCGCAGCTAGCAGGGCTTTGAGCTACGAGTCATCGCCTGCAAAATGCAAAAGTAAATATGGCTGCAACTCCCCATTGCACTCCCGGTAATGAGTAAGCAGATATATCGCTTGAACCACCTTCACGCGCAAACCAAGAGCTAGCCAAGCTATTGCAAACATGATTCCATAAATCTAGCATCAGACTGCCGCGATCCCAAATATATCTAAGTAGTACACCGGCCCCGTGGTAGGATTTGCACAATAATAATTGATGATTGACGATGAAAACCGTAAAATAACTTCTCGCTCGAACACTTTGACCATTTAAAAGCCATTAAATCACTGATTTTATTTCGGTAGTTACTCACGGTTTTCGATAAATAAATTTAGTGATTTTATCTTATACCTTTAAACGTGAAAATCTTGCATATATATATTATTATATAATTAGAATCTCGGAAACGGCACCAACGATTTTCACAAAATTTAGTAAACAGGAGTTTTCGGGGGCGATAAATCGATCTAGCTAGGATTATTTTTTAGAAAATGATTATTTAACCCTGAGTTCAATAATTAAACATAAACTGAATATGTGACTGCTCCTGCCATCTATTGACGATTGTGAGCAACTAACTGCAAGCCTATTCAGCAGATGGCGTTGTTCAGTAAGAATAAGCCAATAAAGATAATATTACTCTTATGATTTCTTAAAAATACAAATAAACAATAAAAATACCGAGCGAAGCTCGGTCACCAACTGCTAGTATCTTTTAAAAGGTCAAAATGTGCGAGTGATAAGGTCATTGACGGCAATCTGCCCCTTAAAATACTCACTATATTGCTCATCTTTACCTCAAGTAGAACGAATTAGTTAATGACTGGCAACATTCAATTCCATAATAATGGAATGTTAATGTTTTGAGTTATCCGACCAAAGACTCTGTTCCGCTCGTGGTGAAGATCTTGAACATTTTTGGTTCAATTTTGTATTCACATAACCGTAGCAACTAAATTGTTATGAAAATAATGCTTATCAAGTATTTATTCTAAAATGATGGCAGGTAAATTAAAGCTTTTTATCAGGTTATGTTACGATAGGCTTTCCTAATATAAACTATCAAGTTACTCGTACCTACAAGTTTGTACATAAAACTTTCAAACGCATGCCCTGGCTTCGAAAATAATGCATAACTTTTTCACCCTCATTATTATACTGGTCACATTCACTATACCGAGATTTTTAAAGTCATCAATTAGATTGAAAATATTTAAGTATTCAAATCAAATAAACAAATTTTTAGTTTGAGCATATTCCAAAGTACCCTAAGACCAAAACTTTGATTTCTTTAATTATGATTTTGTAAAATACATTTCAGATCAATGTTGATAAAATACTTTCCTTCAGAGAATCAGCTTCGTCACCATCATCACGTGAGTATAACTACTTCTGGTTCTAATCTCGCCGGTCCGTTTTCAGCCTATGGGTATCCTCTCCATCCTTGAGGAGGAGTCTATGTTCCCGAAAGCCACCGACGCAACCTTCGTTGAGAAGTTGAACAACAACCACTTGGGCAAGTCTGCTCCATTCTTGAAGCCAAAGCCCCCGAAGCCCGGTTGCCAGGCCGCTCACTTCGCCATCGGCCATTACGCCGGTAACGTAAGTATCCGCTCACTATTACCCTGATGTTTTACACAATAGGTCATATACATTTTTGTTAAAACACTCATCACCTCAAAACAGGTCGGTTACAACATCACTGGATGGCTTGAGAAGAACAAGGACCCCCTTAACGACACCGTCGTTGACCAGTTCAAGAAGGGACAGAACAAGCTCCTTGTTGAGATCTTCGCTGACCACCCCGGTCAGTCCGGAGATGCTGCCGCAGCCAAGGGTATGTATATTTTCACACTAGTAAATGATTTCCTGATGTCTCCTGTTATTACTATTATTATCCATGAAAGTTATTTATTTTACAGTTGTTGCATAGTTTTTTTTTATAAAATGGACTTCGAGAAAGGTATCATGAGCTGTATACTTCTTCTGTAAACATACATGCACACAATCACAGCATATTGATACAGACGTGGATTATACTCGTATCGTATATTACAGGACTACGATGCGACCTATACTTCAATACTTCAAAGTCTGTTCCATCAAATATAATATTATCACAATATCATTTAAATTGTTGAGTTCTTCTGCTGTAAAGTACAAGTTCTCGACAATTTCAACTCTGTACTGACACTTTGTTCCAACAAAATAGGCGGTGGTGGCAAACGTGCTAAGGGATCTGCCTTCCAAACCGTATCCTCACTCTACAGGGTAAACTGGCAATACAATGTCCATGATTTGCTTCTGTTTCCTACGTGGCTTTACTGTCTTCGTCTATCTACACGCTTAGGCTGGCATCTATAGAATGGACTACATCAACCTGTACATTATCGTGGCCTGTCGCTTTAGGGCCAGCCTCACAATGCTTTCCATTAATGTCATGTTCGTCAATGTATTACAGCACAGCTCATGTCGCCAACAAGTTGCAAGTGTTATCTCATCGTGTCGTGTCCTGGCATCTCCGCCACTTGTAGTTATGTGATTGTCTCATACTAATAATGCGCATGTTAATAAATCCATAGGAGGCCGCGGTAAGAAGGGAGGTGGTTTCGCCACTGTGTCTTCCGCTTACAAGGTATATTATATTGAGAGCCAACATGTTTTAGATGGTTTTGTTTTTGAGGGTGTAGCTCTACACATCGAGAGAGTTAACTTTTTGTTTGGAATAAGAGGGGTTACAATTGCCTTCTCCCATGATCATACATTTTTAATGAGGAAATTTTGTTAATTCACTATCACCCATTAATAGACGCACAAAACTGACCCAGTGTGTCATTTTTTTTATGTTCAGTAGGTATAATCAGCAGTATTCACATTACTTTACTGCGGTATCGGCTAAGCAAAACTTTAATATGTGTTTGTGTGGAAATGTGTTTTATGTTTTAACCAAAATACTGTGTGTTTATGTGTATTTCTCATGGATCCATCAAAATACTTCGGTACACCACTACATCATTTTGTCTGCTGAATCGCTAATTTATATATAAGTTTTTGCTCATAGATTAACCATAAGGTAAGTAAATTCAAAGAAATTCACAAACCTTAATTATGATTCTTTAAAACGATTGCTCGACATAATTGTTTTTAAAAAAAGGTTCTTACATTTTTTTTACCTACAGGAACAACTTAACAACCTGATGACCACTCTGAGATCCACCCAGCCTCACTTCGTGCGTTGTATCATCCCCAACGAGTTGAAACAGCCTGGTGAGTGCCAGCATCTTTCACACCCCCTCTTCAGTAACTTAATGTGTTAAGATTTCAGTATGTTACAAGAAAAACCTCAAATCTTAAAAGGGGTCTCTAGTGGATCTCTCGTTAAATCTTTACAAATTCACTTTCTTAGATGCTTACAGAATCTTTAATTTGTAACATAAGAAAAACCTCTACATAATACAAATCTCTCAAACATGTACTAGGTACTAATCTCACAACCACAAAAACATTTTTTTTCAAAAATCTCCTCAGCATGACTCATGTCAGTTAGCTCTTCGTTCATAGAATCTGTTTGCCCTCAGGTCTCATCGACTCTCACCTTGTGATGCACCAGCTGACCTGTAACGGTGTGTTGGAAGGCATCCGTATTTGCCGAAAAGGTTTCCCCAACAGGATGGTCTACCCTGACTTCAAGCTCCGGTAAGTTCTAAATAACAACTCCACTCAAATTTACATATCGAAGTGTACTAAGATGCTATAAAAATCGAGTCATCAAACAGATTATTTATTATATCAAAGGATTACCAACTTTTATTTTGATACGATCATTATTTTCGGCTCGGAAGTCTAAACAAAATTCTCTCGCCTCTGGAATATTCAGGGTCGATTATATTTATTGCACTGTTGACGTCATGTTACTCATCCCATGCAGATCTGAGTAACATTCTAAAATTATTCTCATGACTCTTCACACCGGTTACAGGTGCTACGGCCTAGTTTAGATGTGTGATAGCTATTCTATTTTCACTTAGATTATTGGAGAATAGTTTATTTATACTTAATACCATTTGATGAACAGTTACATGATTCTTGCGCCAGCCATCATGGCTGCAGAAAAAGAGCCTAAAGTTGCCGCCGCTAAGTGTCTGGAATCTGTCCAGCTTGATCCTGAGAGCTATCGTATTGGCCACACTAAGGCAAGATGAGACCCTATCCCCTCATGCAGTGATAGCATGTCGTATATAAAAGAACGCACCGGACCTACGATACTTCTCTACAGAACAGAGATCGTTTTCAAACCCTATGCACCCATACCCAACGTTTATTATTTTGTATCCATAGAAATTTTGAATGTGATTTGAAGTGAATTCCGACCCCGTAAAAATGTGCTAAAACGCACCCAATTTTATATTATTCCTGAAATGTGTTAGTAGTTTGAGGTATTAAGTCAACCCCCCCTCATCGAACCCTGGTAGTTATATAAAGTACTTAGGTACAGAAGACGTTGTACCGAACCTATCTTGCACTTAAGACCATTCCTTCACTGTGTGTTCGTATTTGATATATAGTTACAAGATCCTGGCCCCTCAAGCTGTGGAGAAGGAATCCGACCCTAAGAAGGTCGCCCAAATTATCCTGGATGCCACTGGTTTGGATCCCGAATCGTACCGTCTCGGTCACACCAAGGCATGTCATGATACCCTTAGTAGTTAGTGTTGCGGCAGGCAATCCCAACCCACAAAGCGGATTGCTAGGCTTTCATACATGCTTGTCGAATGAAATCAGCACCTTTTGAGACTGGTGTCACACGTAGTTTGACTTGGTAGTATTTAGTGTTACGCTTACCCTAGGGAGTCCAAAGTACTAGACTCCCGGTTTGATTCCTCTTCCGTACCCTATCTACATTTTCACATACCTACACCTCTTTTACTATTTGAATGCTCCTTGAACGCAGATACAAAATTCTGTGCCCGAACCTGGTCAAAGATCCCATTACACCCGAGAAAGCTACTGAGAAAATTCTCGAGCATACCGGCTTGGATGCGGAGTCTTTCCGTCTCGGAAAGACCAAGGTAGAGCTGCATGCTACACGTAGTACACGTCCATCTAAAATTCTTCTCTACTTTCTATGCACGTATTCGTAACTCGCTATTCTTATCTTCCAATCTTGTGTTTTTTACAAAAAGTTCCTTTTGAGATAAAAATCTCAAAAACGCTTCACTAACTATAGATTCGTATCTTTGTGTTCATGTTGAATTATCTACGTCAAAAAATGAAATATGAAATGAAATGATACAAGTCACTGACACGGATATTTTTAAACACAATACATGTGCGAGCAGGTGTTCTTCCGTGCTGGAGTCCTGGGTCAAATGGAGGAGCTGCGTGACGACAGGCTGTCCAAGATCGTATCTTGGCTCCAGGCCTACATCCGCGGTTACCTGTCCCGTAAGGAGTACAAGAAGCTGCAGGACCAGAGGTACGAAGTCGTTCTTACACAGCACCGCTACACTTGTAACTTTGTATTTTTTTTGCAACATGTTCATGAATGTTTTTAACTCAGGTTGGCTCTCCAAGTTGTCCAGCGCAACTTGCGCAAGTACCTGCAGCTCCGCACCTGGCCCTGGTGGAAGATGTGGCAGAAGGTCAAGCCCCTCCTCAACGTCACGCGCGTCGAGGATGAGCTCGCGGTGAGTGTCCATCGTCTACTGTAGTGATTATTAATTTGATAGAGCACTCTGACCCACTACCGTGTAGGCGCGTGATTCAGAACCGCAAATAGAACCGACCGCGCCCACCTGTCGGTTACGCGACACCGAAGCACCTGGTGCGCCATTTCTGGAATGGTGCGTCCGCCCGCGCCCCGCTCGGTTCTCCAGCGGGCGGGGGCGGTGGGCGCCGCTGGAAATCTCCAGCGGAAGGCTCAGTAGTGGAGTGGTCGGTGGCGCGTGCACCTCTCCTAACTCGAACGAACCGAATCTTGCATTCCTTTTTTATATTTACCTATGTTTTAATAAACAAACCGACAATGGCGGCAGTTCATGTATCCGAGTGGGACGGGATCGATGAAAGTGAAAAATTATTTCAGAAACTCGAGGAGAAGGCACAGAAGGCCCAGGAAGCTTTCGAGAAGGAAGAGAAGCTCCGCAAGGAGGTCCAGGCCCTCGCCGCCAAGCTGCAGGAGGAGAAGGACTCCCTGCAGGCCAAGCTCCAGGGAGAGCAGGGCTCGCTGTCCGAGACTCAGGAGCGTGCTTCCAAGCTTAATGCTCAGAAGGTCGACCTCGAGAACCAACTCAGGGTGAGTAATGCTTTTTATCTATCCTACTTCAATATCCTTAGTGATTAATGTTATAGTCTCATTACGTTTAAGAGCCAGCAGTGAACGATGAAATCAGTTTCCGGGATGTGACAGATATCAACTAGTGCCTAATAATTTAGGTCGTGAAAATGTTGCGGCCGATGAATTTCGGCTAATGAGCTTGCTTAATTAAAACAAGATGAAATCTTGTTGAAAAGATAAACATCTTTTGCAACATTGAGAGCAGGCGTTCCTTACCTACAGTGTAGTGATTCACCTCACCACGGGTTACTTGCCGTGATTCTTTAAATAAACACTGAATTTGTTTATACGGGAAATAGTTTCGCTTTAAAAATATAACACGGGTCTGTAACTTGCATGAATTTATTGCAAATCGTTAGTTGATGTTAGGTGTTGATGGACATGAACCAGATTCAAACCATAAAACATACCCGTGCCTACGCAAGTTTATGCAACTGTTTCTAACTTTGATCAAATTTTAGGACACCCAAGACCGCCTTACCCAAGAGGAAGATGCCCGCAACCAGCTGTTCCAGGCTAAGAAGAAGCTTGAACAGGAGGTATCTGGCCTGAAGAAGGACATCGAAGACCTGGAACTCAACACCCAGAAGTCCGAACAAGACAAGGCTACCAAGGACCACCAGATCCGCAACTTGAACGATGAGATCGCCCACCAGGACGAGCTCATCAACAAGCTCAACAAGGAGAAGAAGCTCCAGGGAGAAACCACCCAGAAGACCTCTGAGGAGCTCCAGGCTGCCGAAGACAAGGTCAACCACCTTAACAAGGTCAAGCAGAAGCTCGAACAGACCCTCGACGAACTCGAGGACTCTCTTGAGCGCGAGAAGAAGCTGCGCGCTGACGTCGAGAAGCAGAGGAGGAAGGTTGAGGGAGACCTCAAGCTCACCCAGGAGGCCGTGTCTGACCTCGAGCGCAACAAAAAGGAGCTCGAACAGACCATCCAGCGCAAGGACAAGGAGATCAGCTCGCTCACCGCCAAGCTCGAGGACGAGCAGTCTCTCGTCAGCAAACTGCAGAAGCAGATCAAGGAGCTGCAGGGCCGTATTGAAGAGCTAGAAGAAGAGGTTGAGTCGGAGCGCCAGGCGCGTGCCAAGGCTGAGAAGCAGCGCGCTGACCTCGCGCGCGAGCTCGAGGAGCTTGGCGAGCGGCTGGAGGAGGCCGGTGGTGCCACCTCGGCTCAAATCGAGCTCAACAAGAAGCGTGAAGCCGAGCTCAGCAAGCTGCGTCGTGACCTCGAGGAGGCTAACATCCAGCACGAGTCCACCCTCGCTAACCTCCGCAAGAAGCACAACGATGCCGTCGGCGAGATGGGCGAGCAACTCGACCAGCTCAACAAACTCAAGGCCAAGTAAGTATTTTTATCGACTACAAATAATTTATTGCACTTTGAATAGATTCACGATTTACTGCCGCACATCTGCGGTTTTTATAGACAAACCTGATTCCCAAAATAAGTTACGATGAGTTTTATTGACTTGAATGCAAAATCCAGGGCTGAGCACGACCGTGCGTCCTGCTACAGCGAGCTAAACAACACCCGCGCGGCAGTCGATCAAGTAGCAAGGGAGAAGGTAACATGTCTTAGTGGCATGGGACCGCACGGGGTGACCCTGCATGGAACCTTTGTATACCAGACATTTTACACACTCGACATTACGACATTCTTTTCAGCTAGGATCCCGTTTATCCTAGATTTATTATTAAAATGATGTCATCTATCCATTCAGGGCTGAGAAAGAGCGCTCTCAATACTTTAGCGAAGTCAATGACCTTCGCGCCGGAGTCGACCACTTGTCCAACGAGAAGGTAGACAGAGATGTTATAAAATGTTTGCAGCCTTGCAGGGCAGACAACGCTTCGCAGCTTATGGCAGATAATGAAGGATCTAATACAAAACAAAACACATCAAAACACATAACAAATCCCATCAAAAATCTAAACCATAACTATTAACAAACATCAATTAATTGGTCATACCAAACAATGAGACGAAAGCTAAAACTGCTTTGAAATTGTGTGGACTAACCTAGATTTTACTTTGAAAATAGTAATAATTAAACGTGCATGAAGTCGGTATCCAACCTACTTAATATGCATTGGTTAAAGTAATGCATAGTATGTTAAAACTAATTTAATCGTATAACATAAATATTTCTGTACTAAATTAAACTTAACTGAATTAATAATCAAACTTAAAAATCTTACATGAAATTTACAGTAGTCTTGTTTCAATAAACCAATCATGAAATGTTAGCATAATTATGCTAAATGATAATTCTATGACAGGCTGCCCAAGAGAAGATCGTCAAGCAGCTGCAGCACCAGCTCAACGAGGTGCAGTCCAAGGCTGATGAAGCCAACCGCACCCTCAACGACCTGGATGCCGCCAAGAAGAAGCTGTCCATCGAGAACTCTGACCTGCTCCGCCAACTGGAGGAGGCCGAGTCCCAGGTGTCTCAGCTCTCCAAGATCAAGGTGTCTCTCACCACCCAGCTCGAGGACACCAAGAGGCTCGCCGACGAGGAAGGAAGGGTATGTATATACTAATAGAGAACACAAAAATTTAAAACAACTGGAAAAAAATAGATGTTCATATTTTTTTTTGTCAATAGGAACGCGCTACCCTTCTTGGCAAATTCCGCAACTTGGAACACGACCTCGACAACATCCGCGAACAAGTGGAGGAGGAAGCCGAAGGCAAGGCTGACCTGCAACGCCAGCTTTCCAAGGCCAACGCTGAATCCCAGCTGTGGCGTTCCAAGTACGAGTCCGAGGGTGTCGCCCGCTCAGAGGAACTCGAGGAAGCCAAGCGCAAGCTCCAGGCCCGCCTCGCCGAAGCCGAGGAGACCATCGAGTCCCTCAACCAGAAGGTTGTTGCTCTCGAGAAGACCAAGCAGCGTCTCGCTACCGAGGTCGAGGACCTACAGCTCGAGGTCGACCGTGCCACTGCCATTGCCAACGCTGCCGAGAAGAAGCAGAAGGCTTTCGACAAGATCATCGGAGAATGGAAGCTCAAGGTCGACGACCTCGCCGCTGAACTCGACGCCAGCCAAAAGGAATGCCGCAACTACTCCACCGAACTTTTCCGTCTCAAGGGAGCCTACGAGGAAGGCCAGGAACAACTCGAGGCTGTGCGCCGCGAAAACAAGAACCTCGCCGACGAAGTCAAGGACCTGCTTGACCAGATCGGAGAAGGTGGCCGCAACATTCACGAGATCGAGAAGGCCAGGAAACGTCTAGAAGCCGAGAAGGACGAGCTCCAGGCTGCCCTCGAAGAAGCCGAGGCTGCTCTTGAACAGGAAGAGAACAAGGTCCTGCGTGCGCAGCTTGAGCTGTCACAGGTCAGACAGGAGATCGACAGGCGTATCCAGGAGAAGGAGGAAGAGTTCGAGAACACCCGCAAGAACCACCAGCGTGCCCTCGACTCGATGCAGGCTTCCCTCGAAGCTGAAGCTAAGGGCAAGGCTGAGGCCCTGCGCATGAAGAAGAAGCTTGAGGCTGATATCAACGAACTTGAGATCGCCCTCGACCACGCCAACAAGGCCAACGCTGAGGCGCAGAAGAACATCAAACGCTACCAGGGTCAGATCAAGGACTTGCAGACCGCCCTCGAGGAGGAACAGCGTGCTCGTGACGATGCCCGTGAGCAGCTCGGCATCTCCGAACGCCGTGCCAACGCCCTCCAGAACGAGCTGGAAGAGTCTCGCACGCTTCTGGAACAGGCCGACCGCGCGCGCCGCCAGGCTGAACAAGAGCTCGGTGACGCACACGAACAGCTCAACGAGCTCTCCGCCCAGAGCGCTTCCCTCTCCGCCGCCAAGAGGAAACTCGAGTCCGAGCTGCAGACCCTGCACTCGGATCTCGACGAGCTTCTCAACGAGGCTAAGAACTCCGAAGAGAAGGCCAAGAAAGCCATGGTCGATGCCGCCCGTCTCGCCGACGAGCTGCGCGCCGAACAAGACCACGCCCAGACCCAGGAGAAACTCCGCAAGGCCCTCGAACAACAGATCAAGGAATTGCAGATCAGGCTGGACGAGGCCGAGGCTAACGCGCTCAAGGGAGGCAAGAAGGCTATCCAGAAGCTCGAACAGAGAGTCAGAGAGCTCGAGAACGAGCTTGATGGCGAACAGAGGAGACACGCTGATGCACAAAAGAACCTCCGCAAATCCGAAAGGCGTATCAAGGAGCTCAGCTTCCAGGCCGAGGAGGACCGCAAGAACCACGAGCGCATGCAAGACCTGGTCGACAAGCTACAGCAGAAGATCAAGACCTACAAGAGGCAGATCGAGGAGGCGGAAGAGATTGCCGCCCTCAACTTGGCTAAGTTCCGCAAGGCTCAGCAGGAGTTGGAGGAGGCAGACGAGCGGGCCGACCTCGCCGAGCAGGCCATCAGCAAGTTCCGCGGCAAGGGACGCGCGGGATCCACAGCACGAGGAGTCAGTCCGGCGGTGAGTTCTATCTCTCTCTTTCTCTCTCTCTCTACTCCATCCAAGCCAACCGCAACCAAAGCTGAATCAGAATTAGTACATTCCTATCTGGTACTAAGTTGCACTTACTTACAATACGAGGCAGTTGGATGGCATTGTTCAGTTAGTTTTGGTTGCTTTTGTGTGATGAAGCTTTATAATCGTTTAAATTCATACGTTGTAGACACTAAAGCTCATTTCTTTCGTTCAGGCGTCCGTTAAAGGGCGTCCATAAATCAGCACTGGAGGTTTATGTAAGTTGGCAACGTTTTGTTGCACGCTCCCCACGGCACCTCGGACAGTGCTATCCTCTAGATATAGTACCCGGAGAACAACCCGTATATTTTATTATTTACCAAAATATTTATTCACCCTTCTTGACTTATGCATCCTACATGCATGATAGCATGACATCCCGCACGTGGTGGATATACCTAGCAGCGCGTGGATGGATGGTTGATGTAATGCTCTGTTTGTGTTGCAGCCCCAGCGCACGCGCCCCGCCCTTAGCGACGGCTTCGGCACCTTCCCACCGAGGTTCGACCTGGCGCCTGAAGATTTCTAAACGTTCCAAACCAAAAACAAACGGACTGTACAGATTTTTCGTTAATGTAACTTTTTATACATAACAGTCGTTAACGTGTTACTAAGCGTGAAACGAGAAACTGTAAAAATTTTTGTAAGCCAATAAAAAAATATACACTGTTAGGTAATCTTTTTACGAAAGGATATTTTGTAACTTGTTGATATTTATTATTTATTTATTTATAACCGTGGAGTATGTAATGTATCGAGAGTGTGGGGACCGCTAGCCGCGCGCGGCGCCGCGCTAGTTCCCCGAGACACGCCTGCCAGCCCCGCACCGCGGCCCGCGGCGCACGGCGAGCGATCCCCCTTTTGACATCTAATAAAGCGATATCGTTGTCATAAAATACTTTACAAATGAAGTTTTTCTTTGTTTTAAGCGCCCCTTTAATCCCAAAAATGAGTAGGTACTTAGGTAGAAAGAATAGAAGAATGGAATTCTGACTTCGAGACTAGAGCACACTTTTCATAGACCGAGCTATCAACATTAGAACAACAACTCCGTTTCGAGATAGGCCAAAGATGCTATTGTGCGGCTGCCTGCCTGTCTGTTTGTTCTCGCCTACGGCTTATATAAAGTGACCATGGTTCGATCAGGCACGAAGCAATCTTCCAAGAATAGGTTTGTATTGTATGGGACGCGCCCCGGGTACCTACCGTAGATTAGGCGATTTTGCTACAAGTTTTGACAGTGGTAGGTACGAGTACCTATGATCATGATCACACTCTTGTATCTCATTTGATTCGCCCCGTTCCCGTTACTTTTCGTGATAGGGTTCTGGCTTTGATAATTAATTATATTTTTACGGGGTATTTGTAACACGTTGCATAGATAGATGTGCATGAAACTGCTAGAACTTTGTTATCCATTTATTTCTTAGAATTAGATATTATATTAAGAAAACATGTTGCTGATTAACTTTAGCATCTGTTAATCAAATCTAAATCACTTTGCGAAACGACGTAGTCCATACTACAAAAGTCTAGGTTTGCATTCTCGAATTGTAGGAACTTGTTCTGGAACTGCTGCCAAGTGCAGCCTTGGACAGGACACAGCTCTGTTTCTTTTTCGTTTATGAAGATTTGGACACGGTGTACTTGGGCGCCTGATATTTGGCAGCTGAAATAAACATAAAAATATTTGTTATACTGAAGTAGGAGTGGTTGGGTCACGTGATCCACATGAACCCTGAGGTGGGCTAATGGAGTCACAGGATAGATACCCGCAGAGGGTCGAAGACGTCGCGACTGCCCATGAAAACGCTGGTATGATGGCCTTGACTACTTCTACAACGACTGGGTACAATTGACTGAGGATCGTGAAGAGTGGAGAAAAGTGGGGGAGACCTTTGCTCAGCAATGGAACAGTATAGGTTGATAAAAATAAATATATTATACTGGTATAGATTTCTGCGAAATACTCCTGTCTCAAGGGTTCAGCCAAATAGTGTGGAGAACGTGTGAGAATATAATTTTCGGACGCAATCTATCAAAAAAAAGTCTCAGCACCATTCGGCTTGAAAAATTCCTCTACTCCACCTAAAATAATGTCCACATTTTCCATGATCTCCATTGAGTGGGGAGTAGTAGTGTCCCTCTTACTAAAATACCTATAAAAATCTTTTCATCCCACCAGCTCTGAAAGTGTGTTTTTGCTGTTTAATTTCTAACTGGAAAAGCCGTTTTTATCCGCTAGAGGATAAAGTAAATTTGAATTTAGAATATCGTGTTCAATAAGTTTGTGAATACACAACCTTATTGAACACAACCAATTTACTTCTACCTCCATGGTGCCGAACTTATCATACAACCTTTTCTATTTTGTCAAAAACTCGCACTCGTAACCTTCTTGGTGTATTTGTGAATTCAAAACACCATTAAACCTATTTACTTCTACCTGCATGGTGCCGAATTTATCATACAACCTTTTTAAATTTGTTAATAACTCATACTCGGAACCTTCTTGGTGTGTTACTTTTAGTCGCGCCATGTTATTTTTTGCATTTAGTCATTTCCTCGCTGAGGTGGGATGAAAAGTTACGTGTTGCACTCGAGTGCAAAGATTTTTCACCTTGTGCTCTTTTGATTCCTTCGACAACGCTTAGGATTCTAACTTTTAAACCACTCGCTACGCTCGTGGTTAAACTTTAGAATCCTGCGCTAGCTCAGTCATCAAAATTGAGCACGCGGTTAAAAAACACCTTTGCACTCTTGTATAACAAATAACTATTAAATTTACTCACTTATTCAATACAGCGATCATGTTCTGCGCAAAAGGCAGAATCTTGCTCGTCATATACAAGCGACTGGAGTTCCTGAAAGACCCCTGCAGTGGACATGGATCCTTATAGATACCCAACGCACACCATACTGCTTCCATCGTATTCGTGTGAGCGAAGAACGACGACACCTTTTTACCATGACCCTGGACAGTGGCTTGAAAGCTGTCGTATAGGGTTTTTAATGTTTGTCCTCCAAGTTTCACGTTAATCTGTAAACAGACAAAACTGCAGGAGCAGTAGATGTTGAGCGGTTACATAGGATAGTCGACATCCATCTCAAATTCATGATTTAATCTCTCAACAGTGGGTCCTCAAAGGTAATATCTGATCATCAGGTGGTGGTGGTGAGATGCGACTTCTCACTTTGACGACTCATTTGACACTAAAGTACGGAATTCAGCTTAACGGAGAACAGTTTGGCCATATCTTTTTCGACGCATTTAGTGCCATGAAGTTAAATCTTTAGGAGTGTATAATCTTCCTAGTATTATTTACCACGGCAGCCATTTTGTAGTGTACGTCACCATTACTTCTAGAGTCTGATGATATAAATATTCCCACACTCACCCAGGAGCCATATCCTTTCATGTAATAATGCCTGAGGTCTTCTCTATACTCTAGCACCACCAGGTCGGAGCTGGTGAACGCAGCGCACCAGGGGGACTGAAAGATAGCGCTCCAGGATCGGTCATACCGACAAAGCTCATAAATTCCGTAGATGTTGGCCGGAGTTAGTTGGGTAGTGATGCCCAAGCGTTGCTGAACGGCAGTTTGGACCTGGAATTTGTTGATAGCTGCCATCATCAAAGTCAAAGCAGGAAAGTGACAGAAGGCATCCACCATTCAATGCTGTTCCATCTACAAGGCGATTAAAAAGTAGAACCAGTTTTTTAAACTCCACTTCAGCACCAGTGGGTGGAGCAAGTGAAGATCGCCTTGCTATATGGACAACTAAGTATGCCCCACCTACGGATTACATTGCAGCTTCGGAGAAACTGCCCCCCGGTCACGAACAGCCCTGGCCAGTTTGGAAGTGCCTCAATAGAATTCGAGCCCAGGTCGGCCGTTGCAGGAGTAGTCTGAGCAAATGGGGGATGATCTCTAAAAACGAGACGCAATGCCAGTGTGGTGCCCAGGTGCAGTCCATGCCACACGTGCTCGCGTGTCCATCATGCCCCACCTCATGCACAATGGATGATCTCATGTCTGGCTCGACCAATGCCGTCGATGTAGCCACCTACTGGTCGAAATGGCTTTAATGATTGTAATATCGATACGAAAGAAGAAGAATCACAAGGTGCCATCAATACGAGGTAAAATTTTAGTCATTTAGATTTTTCAATGGATATAGACGTTGGGTTAGTTGAAGGAATTGGGATGGAAGGTTCAAAATTGTTCAACCTCATATACAAAAGTCCAGCAGTGGATGTCTTTAGGTTGACGAATATAGCGAATGCTGAGCACAACTTTAAACAGGGTGTAAGTAAATAATAGCGTCCATCTCTCTTGAGTGCGTTACGTAAATTATAACCAAGAACATAGTTTTACTCAAAAGCTAAGGTCAACTACCATTCATTAACTTACAGATAAAAATTCCGCACCTTGTATGAACTCGTCGATCTGATCATCCTGGACTTGGCTCCTCCTAACCTCCCATTGGTATCTGTTGCAGTTCTCATCCGGCTGCAAGATCAATTGATTAGCAATCAGTGTATTAGTAGCTTTTGGAACTTTAGGGAGCTTTATCAGTGATATGATATAAATTTCATATTAAAAACGGTTTCTGTTGATTGTCGGTCAAGTTGAAAGTATGCCAACCTGACAGATATTTAAAGATGCCTGTGAATATCCAACTATTCAGAGTACGGGTTGTTTATTGGTAGCAACTCCGATGTACGCAAACACTCACAAACAAAAAGGAAAACATCGTATCCACGGCTTTATCAAGGCACGAGCTTACTGTGGATAAGACCGTCATGGTCATAAGACATGGACCGGAAGAACTTACACTTATAACATCATCCCTTTCTCTAACGTCGCCAATGGGCAAGGTCAGATTTGTGCCATCAGTTAACCCATGCACAAAAGCAATTGCACTTGTGAAGGTCCTCTGCGCGTTGGTAGACCTAAAGTAGTAGTCTTCCGCAGACCCTTGCAGGAGGTGAGGATACTTCTCGCGGATCCTCGTGGCTATGTCGAAGAGTTCCTCGTAGCCTGTACCGGTGAGGAAATTCCGGGAGACTTCGAGGGTGCTGTTCCAAGTCCACTTTTTGATGTTGTCTACATCCTGCAAAATAATAATTCATTTTCGTTAGAAACAACACTAGTTATTCAAGTTTCTGCATTTATATTAAAAATTGTGCAGATCAATTACAAGAAATTACAGATTGCAGATGATCAACTTTATGTTGAGTGGGTATTTTGCCCTATAAAATCTGTATAGTTTACTGGGGTCATGAAAGACCAGCATTATGGTGGCACTCGCTATTATAGCATTATGCTGAGTGACGACCAATTTTTATGTCATTGCTACTTGTATATCATCCTTGTGTTATACGTGTGTGGCATAAAATAACTAACTTGATTTGATTTGATTTAAGTGACATTGCACTGGATCCACTAGATGTTGAGTTTCATGGGCGTAAGAACGCACCATCAACCGAAATACAACAATGCGACCATCACCTGGCAGCACAGACCATTTATTTGTCAGCTAGGTATAGGTACCTGTGCACACAAGTGGCCTCTCCCAGCTTCATGGCTGGCCACGATCTCGTCCTTCAATGAAGCAATGTATTTCATCTCCGTCAACTTGTCTCCCGGGTTTTTATTGCCGTGCCGGTTCAAAGTCCATATACTGACCGCTTTGCAATCTATGAAAATGGGAAATGTTTATTTTCGTCAAGGCGACCACACAGCACTTGCTAAAGGGTCAAAGCCCCTGCAGCGCTGGTTGCCAATCTATGAGTAATACTGGTTGCACCTGGGTAGAGTAAACAAACGGCAACTAAAAACGAGTGCTGCTGAGAAAAAGCATATTTTTTTAAGAAACTTACCCTGTGGTACATTAAAATCTCTAATATCTCCCCTGACAGCATCGTAGGGCGTCTTCGTGGCTTGCAGAAGGTAGGGGCACTGGTCATTCCAATAGCATGCACGTATGCATGCTGCTGCTCCCAACATTAGCAATATAGATATAGACTTCATGATCAGCCAGCCCCTGAATAAATAAAAACTTATGGCTTACTATATTATGGATGAACAACAACAATAATAATAGGCACTAACCCCCATAGGTAAGGTACACTCCGGCGTTGACTTTTGTGCTATAGCCGTTCTTGCTATTTTACACCAAAAAGTTCAAGCAATCTTTAGCCGCTGATTAACTACAGCAGAAGCAATAGTATTATTACACTAATATTACCTGTTTGGCAACCTCTTAAAACAAGATACATCAAATCCGGTTATAGGATCGTCTGGTTTTGTTTCCTAGTTTTGACAGTGAGATAATGTGCAGTCCAAACATCATCTTTTAAAACACAGCAAATGTATAAATTGATACAGCATACAGCAAAGACACTGCGTTATCGATGTGTTAATAATGTTTGCGGTTCAAAATAATATGTAGTTTAGTTGAAAAGTATCTTACCACTTGGACGGATCTGCGTTGTGTGTAAATTTGAAAACCAATGTAACATGACCCTACGTTTTTTATTTATTTTCTTCTTATCACTAATATTAAATCTATTGTATTGTATATAGGTTTGGATAAAGCACAAATTAAAAAATTAAAGCTGTCTGGTCAGTGTGTGTCTATAACGTGACACCTCTATAGAGAGTATTTATATTCCTTGCGTGACACCCACGCCTCTAGCTCATGGACCGCTATTGGTTCATACTAAAATACTAGCCACGCTTTATCTTTGATTAGACATGATACAAATAGAAATGGTGGTGTGTTTGAATTTATTTTTACACAATTACAATGGAGGTCTAGTGTACCTAAGTAGATTCAGAGACGCTGTATACTCATTATAATACTCGTAGTTAACCAATGACAATTATAACATCTGGATGTTACAGTACAAACGCGTGTCTTCGTGTACAGAGTGTCGTCGGTGGATCTTTCCTCTCAAAAAAGTATCCCAGAACAGCGACATCTCCAGTGACGTTCAGTTCCGTCGTCATCTGGAAGATAAGGCCAAGCTGGCATCCAAAAAGCTCGGTGTGCTGAACAGAGCGAAGTCATACTTCAGTGCAGGCCAGCGATTACTTCTTTATGAGTCGCAAGTCCGGCCTCACATGGAGTATTGCTGTCACCTCTGGGCAGGAGCACCTGGATACCATAATCGGACCTCTTGATGTGTGTATATTAGTAGATTAGGGCGCTTTCATCTTGGTCTCAGGGTCCAACGTTGCTGTAACGACGCCGCGGCCACGCACGGCTGATTTGAAGGCATCTTACCAAAAGTTTCTATCGTACTGCATTTATTTACTTCACTCACACTAGTCTATTAAAAAAACCTATGGATGACAATAATACTCATAGCTGTTTTTTTTATTCAGCTCCACATTTTCAACAAAACTAGTTTAGCGATGATCAGCGCCAATGTACTTCCATTAGCAAGAGATCTATTTCCATCAAGTTTCAGCTCCGGAGCCCTGTCATCCATGCTGCAGAAGCCCAGGTCAGCGGACGAGAACCTTTGGAATCTGTCCTGGAACTGTTGCCATGTGCAGCCTTCGAGCGGACAGAGTTCGGTTTCCTTCTCATTGATGAAGATTTGGACGCGGTGGCTCTGTTTTCCAGATTCTTTGCATCTGGAAAAATAATGAAAACATTTAGATTACTTCCGAAAACGAAGACTCTTGAAAATGTTTATACCATGATCCAAATGAATACATAATATTTAAAAAAACATGTTTGTACTTATAGAAAATCAAACTAAATAGTAATAGTTATTTGTTATACAAGAGTGCAAAGCAGCTTTTTAACCGCGTGCTCAATTTTGATGACTGAGCAAGCGCAGGATTCTAAAGTTTAACCACGAGCGTAGCGAGTGGTTTAAAAGTTAGAATCCCAAGCGTTGGCGAAGGAATCAAAAGAGCACAAGGTGAAAAATCTTTGCACTCGAGTGCAACACGTAACTTTTCATCCCACCTCAGCGAGGAAATTACTAAACTAAATGCAAAAAAGAACATGGCGCGACTAAAAGTAACACACCAAGAAGGTTCCAAGTATGAGTTATTAACAAATTTGAAAAGGTTGTATGATAAATTCGGCACCATGCAGGTAGAAGTAAATAGGTTTAATGGTGTTTTGAATTCACAAATACACCAAGAAGGTTACGAGTGCGAGTTTATAACAAAATAAAAAGGTTGTATGATAAGTTCGGCACCATGGAGGTAGAAGTAAATAGGTTGTGTATTCACAAACTTATTGAACACGATATTCTAAATTCAAATTTACTTTATCCTCTAGCGGAAAAAAATGGCTTTTCCAGTCAGAAATTAAACAGCAAAAACACACTTTCAGAGCTGGTGGGATGAAAAATATTTTTTTAGTTAGATTTTCTATAAAAACGTGGTTTTCTTAAAACTATTATTTATTTTCTACTATTTAGTTTGCCATCTAATCATCACTGTTATATCATGAATCTTGAGGATCCTGGCAAGGATAGTGGGAAGAACTATACAAATTATTGCACTGCCATCGGTCCTTGATAAGTGGGCAAAATTTCAAATAAATCAGTTTTTCTATGGGGATGTATGTTCAAACTTTCCATTACATTCCCAACTAAAAAAAAAAAAAAAACGTTTATTGCCTCGTTATAAGCCTAGACAACTACATTTTTAGGGTTCCGTAGCCAAATGGCAAAAACGGAACCCTTATAGATTCGTCATGTCTGTCTGTCTGTCTGTCTGTCTGTCTGTCCGGCCGTGTCACAGCCATTTTTCTCCGAAACCATAAAAGCTAGACTGATGAAACTTGGTGAGTAGATGTATTCTGTGAACCGCATTAAGGTTTTTACACAAAAATAGAAAAGAATCTATAAATTTTGGGGGTCCCCATACTTGAAACTGAAACTCAAAAAATTTTTTTTCATCAAACCCATATGTGTGGGGTATCTATGGATAGGTCTTCAAAAATTATATTGAGGTTTCTAATATAGTTTTTTTCTAAAACTATAAATTTGGGGGTCCCCATACTTGAAACTGAAACTCAAAATTTTTTTTTTCTACAAACCCATACGTGTGGGGTATCTATGGATAGGTCTTCAAAAATGATGTTGAGGCTTCTAATATCGTTTTTTTCTAAACTGAATAGTTTGCGCGAGAGACACTTCCAAAGTAGAAAAAAGTTGGTCCCCCCCCCTCTAACTTCTAAAATAAGAGAATGATAAATCCAAAAAAAATATATGTTGTACATTACTATGTAAACTTCCAACGATATTTAGTTTGAACGAGATCTAGTCAGTAGTTTTTTTTTTATACGTCATAAATCGTAAACCGCAATTTACCTTTCGACGAACTACAAAAACCTTTATATTATGTTAATTGATGCTACGGAACCCTTCATGGGCGAGTCCGACTCGCACTTGGCTGCTTTTTTTTATACTTAAGATGAACTAAAGATACGAGTACAAAGGGTGTAAATTCAGATTTTGCTGGAAGTACATCCAGCATTGACCACTGACATTGACCAGCACTGACACTGACCAACTAGTAAAAGCGTGTTAAAAACGCTTTAACTCTGGTGTTTATTATATAGTCCAGTCATTATAGTAAGTTCACCGTAACCAAGTTTGAACTTTATAATATACACGTTTGAAATATGTTGATGAGCAGCTGCACTTGGTGGTGGAATATTTGAAAGCTGCACAGGTTTCTTAAGTTTTGTAGACTTGACGTACCTAATGCATATAACTAAAAATAAAAGTAGGTAAGTGTTGTTAAATAAATTAATACTAAAAAGTGGATAGGTTAGGAAAAAAATGATAAAATATATAGTATAATAGTTAATAAAAATTGGCAAATATTTATAATCATTGATTTATCGATAGTTCATCAACTATATGGTGCGTTTTCGACCCAAGGCACCGGTTGACCTGAAGTGATGCTGTGATCGCGCGCTCTCTGCCCTCTATCTCAAAAACGGTTCACCGTATGAAAAATGTTTTTGTCAAAAAGGGTTTGAACCTCCTTTCATGCACCATCTTACCTATTCAAAACAGCAATGAGGTTCTTCGAGAACGGGGCAATCGAGCTGGTCCTCCAGACGCGACTAGAGTTCCTAAATGAAGCCTTTAGCGGATCGGAGTCTTTGAAGATACCCATAGCGCACCACACCATATCGAGCATCGTTCCGTGTGTAAAGTAGGAGGTGACCTTCCGACCCTGGCTCTGGACTACGGCTTCGAAGTTCTCGTATAAGTCTTTTAAAGGTGGACCTCCTAGCTTTACGTTTACCTACATTAAAACAAATTAAAGTTTACATTTTTCAACTCCTTTATTCAATTGGTTACCAAGCAAGTATTTCATAGTATGTCAGACCTGTAGATTGAGCCTTGGTTGCATTAACATCATGGTATTTTAACAGGCCCCTATGAGTTATTCACTAGGTAAGACAGGTTATGATTCAACTCGTATTAAATGCAGAGTCTTGAATTGGGATTTTATCATGACTTTTGGAACAAAAGAGTGGAAATAAACACTCACCCAAGAGCCATATCCATTCTTATAATAACGCCTGAGGTCTTCTCTATATTCTAACACCACCAGGTCGGAGCTGGTGAACGCAGCGCACCAGGGCGACTGGTGGATAGCACTCCAGGATCGGTCATAGCTACAAAGGTCGTAAAGTACGTAGATGTTGGCCGGAGTTAGTTGGGTAGTGATGCCCAAGCGTTGCTGAACGGCAGTTTGGACCTGGAATTTGTTGATAGGTGCCATCACAGGGTGCCATCAATACGAGCTAAAATTTTAGTCATATATACAGGGTTATTCATTATTAGCTGCAAATACTCAGGAATTAGGTTCAACAAATAAAATAAAAAATATTTATGAAATGCATTTTTTTTTAATTTTGACTTAAATTTTGTAACAAAATTTTATTTTTATTAATTTCTTTACGGCTATTGCATAATGATTGCCACGGAGAACAGGACGATGACCCACCCAGGCGGTAACTGAACGCAGAGTGTCGCTCACGGCGCGCGGGCGCAGATCAAAGGTCAAAATAGGTCAGGCGCCAATGATTCCAAAGGATATTCTTAATCGATTTTCTCGGGATTTTCATAACAAAACTTAAAAAAAATCTTTTCATCAATATTTTTTATTTTATTTGTTGAACCTAATTCCTGAGTAACCTAATAACTGAGTTATAATTATGAATAACCCTGTATTTTTCAATGGATATAGACGTTGGGTTAGTTGAAGGAATTGGGATGGAAGGTTCAAAATTGTTCAACCTCATATAGGTACTAAGGTCCAGCAGTGGATGTCTTTAGGCTGACGAATATAGCGAATGCTGAGCACAACTTTAAACAGGGTGTTAGTAAATAATAGCGTCCATCTCTCTTATTTATTTATTTATTTGTTTAATTAATTAATTAATACGGTCTACATTTCGACCACTTACACTAATTAATACTAAAACTAAGATTAAAATAGAATACAATCATGTCAAAATCAAAACAAAATAAAAAAACGTAACATACAATAAAGATCAAAATTACCTACAAATATTTGAATTATATACAAATTAAATGTCATAACTCATAACACAATTCATAATAAAATAATACACCTAAAATTAAGTTCTATAATAAATTAACGTCAAATGCATGCTCACCCTTCTTTACATCATTCTTTCTCACAGTGTCTCAGACACACCGACACAAGATTATTCCATTCGTCCGAAAACACGTCACAATCAGGATTTTCAGTCAGGAGTTTATTGAGGGTGGTGAGGGTGCGAGGTAGCGGAGAGTTAGCACGCGCAACTGTTCTGCTCAAAGGTGGGTCAAAAAGCCTGTGTCTTCTGCATCTAATGTACTTGTTTGGCACGTAGAAGGGAAGTAACTCTTTATGCAAATTATCAGGAGCATCTATCCTACAGCGGATTTTTAGGGTTCCGTAGCCAAATGGCAAAAACGGAACCCTTATAGATTCGTTATGTCTGTCTGTATGTCTGTCCGTCCGTATGTCACAGCCATTTTTTTTAAAACGGTGGTCAGTTGGTCATACGCTCTTCTGGTGCTGAGAGAGTTGTACCCTAAACACCCTTAAATATATTTAGTAGGGTACAAGAAAGGATAGTACCCTAAGTTACGTTTGTAGAGGAATCGGAGGAATGCCTTCTGTACCTTTTCTAGGAGGAGAGCAATGTGACCTCATGCGGATTCCACACACAGGAGCTGGACTCTAGTTTGCTTCGGACTAGCGTACTGAAAAGTAACCGTACCACATGCTCACTTCGGAAATCTCGGGCAGTTCGCAGCACAAAGCCCAGTCTCCTGAACGACTCCTTGGCTACGATGGCAATGTGGTCATGGAATGTGAACCTTCGGTCGAATGTGACTCCCAAGCTCTTCATCACCGTGGATCTTGTGACTAGTCAAAAGAAATTGGTTGCCACATTCGCCCGAAAGTCATCGCTGAGCATTTGGAGAGATTGAATTCCATTTTGTTCTCAACACTCCACTGATAAACCACATCGATGTCTCGTTGAAGAGCGAAGCAGTCAGACAAATATTGCATGACCGTGTATAGCTTCAGGTCGTCTGCATACAGAAGACATCTTCCATGCAAAAGAACTGCCGGTAGGTCGTTTACCATTAGCAGAAATAACAATGGGCCGAGGACCGATCCCTGACTGACTCCGGATCGGGTATGATAGGGTGCAGACTCGTGGATTCCGAGCCTGACATACTGCTGACGATCACGCAGCTAATCAGCGATAAGTTGCAGGAGCCCGGGGCAGAAGCCCATGGCACTTAGCTTCGCCAGCAGTATATCATTATTCACCCTGTCAAACGCTTTCCGGAAGTCAAAGTAGAGTACGTCAACTTGTCGCCTACTGTCTAACTGCATAGAGATGTACTCTACCAGAGTCAGCAAGTTGGTGTTCACTGACCTCTTTCCTCTAAAACCGTGCGCGCTGCGCATTGCATAAAAACTTCTCATCCTGTAAGTATATTAACTTATGAAGAACATTTTCAAATATCTTAGCAGGCGAGGACAGGATCGCGATAGGGCGATGCTCTTCTATGGCTAGTTTGTTGGATGTCTTAGATATAGGGGTCACTCTCGATATCTTCCACTGAGGAGGATACACTCCCAATTTTAACGCCAAATTAAATATATGATGCAAGAGGCCAATAAAACATTTTGATAACTGTTTAAAAATTATAGTAAGAATAGCATCAGGCCCTATGGAACTGCTGGGCTTTAACTTTTTTATTCCAGTAGCAACGTCGCTCAAAGCAAAATTAAAGATATTTATATAGTTACTATTAAAAGTTATGTCAGAAAGATTAGTTCTTCGAACACTAAGTAGTGGGGCGTCAGGATGAAACAGACTTGCAAAAAAGTCAGCAAAAGCCTCAGCTGCTGCAACGCCTGCGCATGAGGCACCCTTGTACGTAACATTTGGCTCAAAACCGCCTTTAGCTCGCAAACTCGAAATATGGCGCCAGAACCCCGTGGATTTAGCATTATGTTGCTTTTGATTTGCCTCATATGAGAGATGTACGCAGTTGCCGCACGAGATTTTAAAGAAGCTCTGAGATCAGAGAATGCCTTATAGGCTTTTTCACATTTTGATCGCTTCCAAACTGAGTGCAGATTGATGTTTGGTTTGGTATCGTGAATAATATCGGCCGTGAACCAGACAGGATAACGAGCGCGTGCAGCCCGCTTTCGAGATTTCCTGGGCACACATGCATCAAATACACTGTATATTGTGCAATAAAACTCATTAGTAGCAGTTATGATATCATTCGTTTTAAGTAGGCCTTCCCATGACACCTCTGATAGAAGACAATACAAACGTGTAAAGTCGCATTTTTTTAAATTCCAATCTTTTCCAGGATTTATGTTACTGGGCTCGATTCGGTTTGAGTAACGAGTTAAATCGACTCTAACTTCTATATCCAAGGCAGGGTTCCCGCAACTCATCGCTCTCCCGCATCAGGACCACATCCAACATACCTCCATACAAATTTACAACGACAAAGATCGTGCTCTAGTAAGGACAGGTTATTACGAAACATTCGAAGCTTAGTTTTAAGCCCTTGCACATTCTGGTAGAAAACCTGACTAGTTACGGTACTATTATGAACGACTTGCGCTGCTGGGCAGGAGAAGCCACTGACGCCGATGGTACTGCAGCGCTGATTGTAGCCTGGGCACCTGGCTTTCTGTAATAATTGACCCACTCTTTGATCCTGGCGTTGGTAGGCCACACATCGGTTGAATAACATGTTTCGTAGTAGGCCTCCGGAACAGTGAGCTTATAAGACTTGTAGTTTCCTCTAGGAATCAACTCCTCTACCGTACAAGAGCCTGTAGGGCACAGCTGGTTCAAATATTGCTTGATATCATCAGCGCTAGAAGCCATATTCCACAGGTAGTTGTCTAACCGGCTCAACAGCTTTAAGTGTGGTGATAGCTGGCCCAGCCGCTCCGCATAGTGAAATGGGTCCGCGGCTTCTACGCCGCCTCACTTCGGTCCAGTGCTGATCAGCTGGGCAGCTGCTGTCATCGTTCTCGACTTGTCTATGCATACGGGCAGACTTGTTAGCGTTGTTAGCCTCCGCCGCAATAGTGATGGTTTCTTGGACGGTATTATGCGAGCTTGTTGTCGCCATGGTGCGTTGTTGGTGGGTTTTAGCAAGGCGCTTCGTCTCTTTACAGATGTTGCAGCATCAACAGCTAAGGATTGAGAAGGAGCTCTGGGAGACGTTTGCAGGTGCCTGTTTTTGTACAATTCGAGTTTGGTGTTTAGGCTCTCTTGAGTGCGTTACGTAAATTATAACCAAGAAAATAGTTTTACTCAAAAGCTAAGGTCAACTATCATTCATTAACTTACAGATAAAAATTCCACACCTTGTATGAACTCGTCGATCTGATCATCCAGGACTTGGCCCATACTAACCTCCTGTTGGTATCTGTTGCAGTTCTCATACGGCTGCAAGATCATTTCATTGTTAATCAGTATTATTAGTAGCTTTAGGAACTTTAGGGAGCTTTATCAGTGATAACATTATTCTATGCCTATGAATATACCTAAATTTTACATTAAACACGATTTCTGTTGATTATTTAGGTCAACTTGTAACTTTTTTTTTATACAATTAGCTGATGGAACAAAGTTATGGCCCAGCCAATGTGAAGTGGTAACCCTCACCTATAACAAAGATTGCCTTGTAGGTAACAGTGCCAACCTGTCGATATTTAAAAATGCCTGTAATTATCCAACTATTCAGAGCACCGGTTGTTCATTGATAACAACTCCGATGTACGCAAATACTCGCAAAAGAAAAGGAAAACATCGTATCCACGGCTTTATCAAGGCACGACCTTTCTGTGGATAAGACAGTTATGGTCATTAGACATGGACCGGAAGAACTTACCCTTAGAACATCATCCCTTTCTCTAACGTCACCAATGGGCAAGGTCAGATTTGTGCCATCAGTTAACCCATGCACAAAAGCAATTGCACTTGTGAAGGTCCTCTGCTCCTTGGTAGACCTGAAGTAGTAGTCCTCAGCAGACCCTTGCAGGAGGTGAGGGTACTTCTCGCGGATCCTCGTGGCTATGTCGAAGAGTTCCTTGTAGCCTGTACCAGTGAGGAAATCCTGGGTGACTTCAAGGGTGCTGTTCCAAGTCCACTTTTTGATGTTGTCTACATCCTGCAAAATAATCATTCATTTTTGTTAGAAACAACACTAGTTATTCAAGTTTCTGCATTGATATTAAAAATTGTGCAGATCAATTACAAGAAATTACAGATTGCAGATGATCAACTTTATGTTGAGTGGGTATTTTGCCCTATAAAATCTGTATAGTTTACTGGGGTCATGAAAGACCAGCATTATGGTGGCGCTCGCTACTATAGCATTATGCTGAGTGACGACCAATTTGTATGTCATTGTTTCTTGTTTATCATCCTTGTGTAATAGTAGTGTGGCATAAATTAACTTACTTGATTTGATATAAGTGGCATTGCACTGGATCCACTAGATGTTGAGTTTCATGGGCTTAGGAACGCACCATCAACCAAAATACAACAATGCGACCATCACCTGGCAGCACAGATGTCCATTTATTTGCCAGCTATAGGTAGGTAGTAGGTACCTGTGCACACAAGTGGCCTCTCCCAGCTTCATGGCTGGCCACGATCTCGTCCTTCAACGAAGCAATGTATTTCAACTCCTCCGTCGCACTGTCTCCCGGGTTTTTATTGCCGTGCCGGTTCAAAGTCCATATACTGACCGCTTTGCAATCTATAATAAAAAAGCAGCCAAGTGCGAGTCGGACTCGCCCATGAAGGGTTCCGTAGCATCAAGTAACATAATAATAAAGGTTATTGTAGTTCGTCGAAAGGTAAATTGCGGTTAACGATTTATGACGTATAAAAATAAAACTACTGACTAGATCTCGTTCAAACCAAAAATCGTTGAAAGTTTGCATAGTAATAATGTACAACATATATTTTTTTTAGTTTTATCTTTCTCTTATTTTAGAAGTTAGAGGGGGGGACCAACTTTTTTCCACTTTGGAAGTGTCTCTCGCGCAAACTATTAAGTTTAGAAAAAAACGATATTAGAAACCTCAATATCATTTTTGAAGACCTATTCATAAATACCCCACACGTATGGGTTAAATGAAAAAAAAATTGAGTTTCAGTTTCAAGTATGGGGACCCCCAAAATGTATAGTTTTTTTTGTGTTTTTGTGTAAAAATCTTAATGCGGTTCACAGAATACATCTACTCGCCAAGTTTTATCAGTCTAGCTCTTACGGTTTCGGACGGACAGACAGACAGACAGACAGACAGACAGACAGACATGACGAATCTATAAGGGTTCTGTTTTTGCCTTTTGGCTACGGAACCCTAAAAATGGGAAATGTTTATTTTCACTACTTTTGCTAAAGGGTCAAAGCCCCTGCAGCGCTGGTTGCCAACCTATGAGTAATACTAGATGCACCTGGGTAGAGTAAACAAACGGCATAGTAGTGGTAGAGTTGAGTACTAATTTGGAAGAGTAGAGTAACTAGTACCGCGGGCAAACTACTCGAAAACTCTACTCACTATAAAAAATGATTCTTAAAATAAAAATTGTTCATTAAAAACCAGTTTAAAGGTGGATCACCTTTATGATATGTATAATGGTAGTTTGAACGCTCCTATGACATAATCTTGCTTTGTAGGTAGTAGTCTAAGATCCCGCTATAGAAGGACCTTCACCGAGCTGGTTATTTAATGAAACGTATTTTATATATAATTAAACATGCCAATAAATATATTCTATATGGGTTGCCTATCAAATTTCAGTCCAGGATAATTATGATTAATTAATAATTGAAAAAAAAAAAAACTTTTCACTGGTTTGTTTATTAAACAAATTCTATACCAATCGAAAGTATAGACCCCAGTATTTTCATTCAATAAACATACAGGTGCAAAATGCTAGTATCGATTTATCTGTTTATACCTGGCTACCCGAGAGTTGTGACCGGAAAAAAATAGGCAACCTAACGTTTGCATACTCTATGGGGTCTATACTTTCGATTGGTATAGAATTTGTCTAATACACAAACCGGTGGAAAGTTAAAAAAACAATTTTTTTTTAAATTATTAATTAATCATATCCTGGACTGAAATTTGATAGGCAACCCATATAGAATATATTTATTGGCATGTTTAATTACATACAGAGTAGATTCTTTGATAAATGTAACCATGTGAACTGGCGTTGAAGTACGCCAGGAAAATTTGTGCCCCTCGGTACCGCTGGTAAGTAGTCTTCTACATCCTATAGAGTCAATAGTTTTTTCGTACGCCTCATAAATAGCTCCTTTCGTGCACTTAGTGGTACAGTTGGTAGTACCTACCACGGCCAACAAACGTAAATTACTACTGGCACTCTTTTAAAAGAAGTAAAGAGAGAATAGTTATTTGTTATACAGGAGTGCAAGGCTGCTTTTTAACCACGTGCTCAATTTTGATGACTGAGCAAGCGCAGGATTCTAAAGTTTAACCACGAGCGTAGCGAGTGGTATAAAAGTTAGAATCCTAAGCGTTGGCGAAGGAATCAAAAGAGCACAAGGTGAAAAATCTTTGAACTCGAGTGCAACACGTAACTTTTCATCCCACCTCAGCAAGGAAATGACTAAATGCAAAAAAGAACATGGCGACTAAAAGTAACACACTAAGAAGGTTCCGAGTATGAGTTATTAAAAATTTAAAAAGGTTGTATTATAAATTCGGCACCATGCAGGTAGAAGTAAATAGGTTTAATGGTGTTTTGAATTCACAAATACACCAAGAAGGTTACGAGTGCGAGCTTTTAATAAAATATAAAAAAGGTTGTATGATAAGTTCGGCACCATGGAGGTAGATGTAAATAGGTTGTGTATTCACAAACTTATTGAACACGTTATTCTAAATTCAAATTTATTTTTCCTCTAGCGGATAAAAACGGCTTTTGCAGTCAGATATTGAACAGCAAAAACACACTTTCAGAGCTGGTGGGATGAAAAACATATCTTTTTAAGCAACTTACCCTGTGGTACATTAAAATCTCTAATATCTCCCCTGACAGCATCATAGGGCGTCTTCGTGGCTTGCAGAAGGTAGGGGCACTGGTCATTCCAATAGCAAGCGCGTATGCATGCTGCTGCTCCCAACATTAGCAATATAGATATAGACTTCATGATCAGCCCCTGAATTAAGCCAATACAATAAAAACTTATGGCTTACTATATTATGGATGAACAACAACAATAATAATGAAATGAAATTAAATGTATTTATTCGCGTAAAGTATGGTCAATTTTGAAAAACTTCTTATTAATAATAATGTAGTACCACATACTTATACGTCGGAGACCGATATGCAAAGTTTAATGTTAAATTGCTAACATAAAGCAAAACTAAAGAAAAATTTAAAAACAATAAAATACAAAGACAATTAAAAAATACTAGAAATTTAAAGACAATTTAGGTATACAGTACAAAATCATAGAACAATAGGCACTAAGGTACACTCCGGCGTTGACTTTTGTGCTATAGCAATAGGCACTAAGGTACACTCCGGCGTTGACTTTTGTGCTATAGCCGTTCTTGCTACTTTACACTAAAAAGTTCAAGCAATCTTTAGCCGCTGATTAACAACAGCAGAAGCAATAGTATTGACACTAATATTACCTGTTTGGCGACCTCTTGATATACTTCCGGAATCAAAACCAGATACATCAAATCCGGTTATAGGATCGTCTGGTTTTGATTCCTGGGGCCTTATTCTCGGCTCATCTCGGATCATTTTGCAATTTTATTTTATTGCTTCTTTTCGAAGAGAGAATGGATGAGTTCCTTGAGAAATTCATCGACGACCTCATCGTAGAAGCCTCGATAGCTATGATATACGGAAAACGTAGAAAAAGTGCGGGGTTGTGCAATGCCAATGCGTATTTAAGGGACATTGAAAATCTCGGTCGGCCCGAGAATTAGGCCCCTGGTTTTGACAGTGAGATAATGTGTAGTCCAAATACACTGCAAATGTATTTGATACATGCTGTATGCTGTAATTGATACAGCATACAGCAAAGACACTGCGTTATCGATGAGTTAATAATGTTTGCGGTTCAAAATAATATGTAGTTTAGTTGAAAAGTATCTTACCACTTGGACGGATCTGCGTTGTGCGTAAATTTGGAAACCAATGTAACATGAGCCTACGTTTTTTATATAATTTCTTCTTATCACTAATATTAAATCTATTGTATTGTATACAATAGATTTAATATTAGCTAATAGTAATAGTAATAATAACTAATAGTAGCTTTGGATAACGCACAAATTAAAAACATAAAAAAAACTATAGCGTGACACCCACGCCTCTAGCTCATGGACTGCTATTGGTTCATACTAAAATATTAGACACGTTTTATCTTTGATTACAGATGATAGAAATAGAAACGGTGGTGTCCTTGAATTTGTTTATACACAATTACAATGGAGGTGACTATACATGCAAATCAAGGAGTAAAAAAAAAAATACAACATGTGGATTTTGCAACATGGGCATTAACAGAAAAATATATGAACAAAATAAAAGTATGCCAAAACGGAATAGAGAGAAGTGTAATCGGAAAAAGAATTGATAAAATAAGGCTCAACAAAATAAAAAATGCAACAAAATTTAAGGACGCGAGTAAAATATGCAAAGCACTGAAATGGAAATGGACATATTATGATGAAGGAGAAAAATGAGAAATGAACAAAATTAATATCCGAATGGTACCCTAGAGATGGCAAAAGCAGTAAAGGCAGACAAACGAAACGCTGGGAAGACGACCTTAAAAGGGTAGCCGGCCCGAAATGGACAAGAATGGCAAAGGATAGAGAAAGATGGAGGACTTTAGTGGAGACCTTTGTCGAAGGACAAGCTGTTTCCTTTAACGATCGTCAGTGAAATAGTTAATTTAGTTAGTAACATTATTGTAAACAGTAATAAAGGCTTTTTTTTTTTTTTTTTTTTATACAATGGAGGTCTAGTGTACTTAAATAGATTCAGAGAAGCTGTATACCCATTATACTTAGTAATTAACCAATGACAATTATAACATCTGGATGTTACAGAACAAACAGTCTACAGAGTTTCATCGGTGGATTTTGCCTCTCAGAAAAGTATCCCAGAACAGCGACATCTCCAGTGACGTCCAGTTCCGTCGTCATCTGGAAGATAAGGCCAAGCTGGCATCCAAAAAGCTCGCGTGTGCTGAACAGAGCGAAGTCATACTTCAGTGCAGGCCAGCGACTACTTCTTTATGAGTCGCAAGTCCGGCCTCACATGGAGTATTGCTGTCACCTCTGGGCAGGAGCACCTGGATACCAACTTGGACCTCATGATGTGTGTATATTAGTAGATTAGGGCGTTTTCATATTGGTCTCAGGGTCCAACGTTGCTGTAACGACGCCACGGTTACGCACGGCTGATTTGAAGGCATCTTACCAAAAGTTTCTATCGTACTGCATTTATTGACTTCACTCACACTAGTCTATTAAAAAAAACCTATGGATAACAATACTCATAACTGTTTTTTTTATTCAGCTCCACATTTTCAACAAAGCTAGTTTAGCGATGATCAGCGTCAATGTGCTTCCATTGGCAAGAGATCTATTTCTATCAAGTTTCAGCTCTGCGGCCCTGTCATCCATGCTGCAGAAGCCCAGATCATCGGACGAGAACCTTTGGAATTTGTCCTGGAACTGTTGCCATGTGCAGCCTTCGAGCGGACAGAGTTCGGTTTCCTTCTCATTGATGAAGATCTGGACGCGGTGGCTCTGTTTTCTAGATTCTTTGCATCTGGAAAAATAATGAAAAGTTTTAGTAAAGATGCTTCCGAAAACTGAAGAAATATTTTTTTAGTTAGATTTTCTATAAAAGCGTGTTTTTCTTAAAACTATTATTTATTTTCTACTATTTAGTTTGGCATCTAATCATCACTGTTACATGGGACTACAAAATCATGAATCTTGAGGATCCTATCAAGCTTTTTCTATGGGGAAATAATGTTCAAACTTTCCATTACATTCCCAACTAATAAAAACGTGTTAAAAACGCTTTATCTCTGGTGTTATAACGATTCATGTCTGTTGCAAATTATTTCCGGTCATGTTATGTCTTAGATATTTACAAGTGCTCTAGTATCCTGTCAAAAAAGGGTTTGAACCTCCTTTCATGCACCATCTTAATTCTTACCTATTCAAAACAGCAATGAGGTTCATCGAGAACGGGCCAATCAAGCTGGTTCTCCAGACGCGGCTAGAGTTCCTAAATGAAGCCTTTAGCGGATCGGAGTCTTTGAAGATACCCATAGCGCACCACACCATATCGAGCATCGTGTCGTGTGTAAAGTAGGAGGTGACCTTCCGACCCTGGTTCTGGACTACGGCTTCGAAGTTCTCGTATAAGTCTTTTAAAGGTGGACCTCCTAGCTTTACGTTTACCTGCATTAAAACAAATAAAAGATTACATGTTCCACTCCTTTATTCAATTGATTGTATACGTCTTGGTTACCAAGCAGGTATTTCATAGTATTTCAGACCTTGCCTTTGCCTTGGAGCCTTGAAAAAAAGTATATTTCTTTGTTAAAAGAGTGGTAATAAACACTCACCCAAGAGCCATATCCATTCTTATAATAATGCCTTAGGTCTTCTCTATATTCTAGCACCACAAGGTCGGAGCTGGTAAACGCAGCGCACCAGGGGGACTGGTGGATAGCGCTCCAGGATCGGTCAAAGCTACAAAGCTCGTAAAGTCCGTAGATGTTAGCCGGAGTTAGTTGGGTTGTGATGCCCAAGCGTTGCTGAACGGCTGTTTGGACCTGGGAATTGAAAATATGTTAGTACGTTCCCTCGACACGTCATTATTATATTAGTTCTTTACCTATGAAATTGCCGTTTTGTATGGAATAAGTAAAAGTTCTTTTTTTTTTAACTTTTTTTATTTCTTTTATTCAAAGTTATCACCCATGCAATCGACGCATTTTTGCCAACGCATTGGCAGATTATTAATGCCCTTCTTGTAAAATTCAGCTGGACGGGAGGCAACAAACTCTTCAAAGGCACTTTGTACTGCCTCTCGGGAATTGAATTGTTTACCCACTACAAAGTTCTCTAAATTTTGGAAAAGGTAATAGTCGGTAGGTGCAAGGTCTGGTGAGTATGGCGGATGAGGGAGAGCTTCCAATCCCAGCTCTTGCAGCTTGGAGACTGTCTGATGTGCAGTATGGGGGCGCGCGTTGTCGTGAAGGAGCAGTGGGGACGACCGATTGACCAAAGCTGGTTGCCGATGTGCAAGCTTCTCCATCATTGTCTCCAGTTCTTCACAGTACACATCTGCAGTAATGCTCATGCCGTTTTGTAAAAAGCTGTGGTGAGTCACAATCGCCTTTAATTCCTCATTGTTGACCAAAGTCTCCGGACGACCACGAGCTTCATTTTTCAAAACAAAATTTCCATAACGGAACCGAGAAAACCAATAACGGGTTGTGCGTTCCTTTGTACAGTTCTCTCTGTAAACGTTTTTGATGTTACGTGTCGTTTGACACGTGACGGAACTCATATTCCATAATTACACGAATTTTTAAAGTATCCATTATGACGAAAAATGTTCGAAAGTAATGAAAATACAACGCTAATCATAATCAATAAACAAAAGACTGATTTTGTAAAAGAAATGTCATGTTTTTAAAACAAAATTAATTTGAATTTAAAATACAAAGCCATTCCAAACTTTTTTTCTATTTGAAATGACCAGTACCTACTGAAGAACGGCAATTTCATAGGTAAAGACCTATTATGATACGTACCAATACGATTTGAGTCTCGGCGTTTTAATTAAATCGATAAGGTAGGTAAGGTACATAGGAATAGTCGCAAGAAGTCAGTGGTCTAAGACTATGTCCAGCAGTGAACTGTTGCAGGTTTTATTTCTTTGATGACGATGACGAAAGATGTCACACCTTTGAACAGAGTGTACCTTCTGCTTTGGGCCCTTTTTTTGGGTACTTTCTGCCCCAAGGGCGTCTGTCACGTCCCAACTTAGATTCACTGTTTTAAATCTTAGTTCAATAACCGCTCTGTAACTTGAGCTACTCACAGATAAAAATTCCACACCTTGAAAGTACTGATCCATCTGGTCTCCTAAATGTTGGCTCGCCTTGACCTCCTGCTGGTATCTGTCGCAGTTCTCATACGGCTGAAAGATCATTTAAGTGGTTATCAATATGTTCAATATTACTGGCTATCAGAGGATCACATCGCTGATAATTTTATACTTAATATAATTTTACTTCAGTTGATCGCCGGTCATGCTTTAACTGTGCAAAAAATTCAGATGCAAATACTGGGAAATTCCCTATTTTTAATGAAAATGTAGCTACTGAGAGCATCATGTCTAATGCTGGCAGGGCCATTCTTGCAACTCGAAGATTTAAAATGTTTCTTTGCAATAAAATTTATGCTCACAAACGAAAAGGAAAACCAGAGCAACTTAGAAAGGGAAATTTTACCCAGGCTCGGTAGCGTAATTAAAGCTTTGGACGAAAAAGCTGCCACTTGTGTTTTATATTCTGATATTTATAGTGAATATTGAGTGTTTTGAGACTGGGGAGCTTACCCTTATGACATCATCTCTTTCTCTAAAGTCATCGATTGGCAAGGTCAGATTTGTGCCATCATACAGCCCATGCACAAAGGCAATGGCGCTAGTTATGGTCCTCTGCTCCTTGGTTGATCTGAAGTAGTAGTCTTCCGCAGACCCTTGCAGGAGTTGAGGATACTTTTCGCGGATCCTCGTGGCAATATCGAAGAGTTCTTCGTAGCCTGTACCGGTGAGGAAATACTGGGCGACTTCAAGGGTGCGGTTCCAAGTCCACTTTTTGAAGTTGTCTACATCCTGGAAAATAATAATTCGGTTTCCTTAAAACTACACAATTATTGAAGTTTCTGCTTGCAAAAAATTGCAGATTGCAGATGGTCAATTTTATGATGAGTGGATATTTTGTCCTATAATCCTATAAAATCAATATGTGACATAATTGCACTGGGTCCACTAGATGTTGAGTTTCATGGGTTTGGTAACGCCGGAACACAACAATGCAAGCATCACTTGGCAGCTCAGATGTCTATTTATTAGCTGGCTGTAGGTACCTGTGCACACAAGTGGCCTCTCCCAGCCTCATGGCTAGCCACGATCTCGTCCTTCAACGAAGCAATGTATTTGAACTCATCCGTCACACTGTCCCCGGGGTTCCTGTTGCCGTGACGGTTCAAAGTCCATATACTGACCGCTTCGCAATCTTAAAGAAATGGAATATGGTTATTTTAAACAAAAATATTAAAATTAGTAATGACGATAAAAGGTAACTTTTTTTCAGTGCTCACCAGAATTTAAAAATAATAATTAAAAGTGTATTTGTTCTGCAGGATTGCAAGCTAGGTGAGTCTGGTGTCAGTTACACGCGACCATTTTGCTCAAGAGTCTCCTTTGATAGTTTAAAGGTGAAGGTATTATAATAAGTAAAGTAGTATTTGTCGTAATGCAGAAGGCCCTGAGGTTTGTATAATAATAGCATCATGGAAATCTTGAAAAGATACCGCCTAGACCGCTGTTTTCTTGTGGTCCTACTATTTTGTTCTATTATTAGGACCACGAAGGAGACCAGTTTCTCTTCGCCTTACTATAAAAAATATAAAATACAATAAAATAATATAAAATACCTGTAGATAGTTATTATTATACCTACTTACTCTATGTTATGAACGTAAACTTGTTTCTTTGACTCAATGAAGTATCGATCAAAAGTATCATATTTTTATCTTTCAAGTGCATACACCGCTTACAAAAGGCGGAAAACAATATTTCTATATTCTATCTTTTTATATTATATATATAAAAAAATGTTACGTTGGTTTGTGTACGCTTCAAAATGTTCTGCACCGATCGAGCTGAAACTTTAGTATGCTTAAATAATACGCCTCAAGGATTTTTCAGTGAATCGTGACAGAGAACAGCTATCAAATCAGCAAATGAATTATAAATAAATAAAATAACTAAATGTTTTTATAATAACATCCTACGTAAATAAGGTATGACAATACGTTACCATGGGGTCTAGCCTTAAATATCTTGCTTGCCATGCTTTTAAAAATATACCCAAAGATATAAATAAAGAAAGATTTCATATTTTTTATAAGAAACTTACCGTGTGGTACATTAAAGTCTCTAATATCTCCCCTGACAGCATCATACGGTGTCTTCGAGGCGTGCAAAGGGTAAGGGCACTGGTTATTCCAATAGCATGCGCGGACTACTGCTGCACTTAGCACGAGGAATATAAGCTTCATAGTTCTTGACTGAAGCTGATAGCTGAAAAACCTCTATTGTTTTAAAGCAAATTTATGATCAGAGCGCTGTGTTGTTCCGAATATCCAAATAACGGTTACCATAATAAATTTGTATGAAAATATAAAAAAAAAATGTTTTTGTTTTATTTTATAAGTTAAAACTTCCAGTTTTTCAAATTGTGATTAATTTTTCAATATTGACTTCGACTTCATTTTTCAATTTTGTTTAAAACATGGGATTTGAATTTGATTTTTCTATTTCAATTCGAGTAATTTGTGAGAAATCATGCCTTTAACTTTAGAAGAATGCATAAGAATTATTTGAGTTTTTAAATTATTAAATGGTTATTTTAAATCAAACTAAACAGACACAACCAAATCGGCATACGACATGGCCACTTTTTGTGCATCAAACTTTCGGAATCGAAACAAGATGAATGAAATCCGGTTATAGAAACACCAGATGGGTTTTGCTGGTTTCGACGAGAAAGTTACTTGGAGGACACATTTCTTACAATCGACTCAAAAAATATGCCACAATTTTGTTCTCTGTCTGGGTGTTATTTGTATTCTAAGTATGTATTTACAAAAAAATGTATTTTCATTACTCATACTCTGAAAGTAGGTCTGAAGTTGCCTGAGGGGCCTAATTGAAAGTAAAACTTTCAGCCCTAGGGAGAATCGCTTTCTACTGACAGCTGTCAAATTATAAAAAAAACAAGTTCTATTTTATTCAACCATGTTCCAACTTTCTAAAGTCTTTCTAACTGCAAGGAGGTTGTTCAACCAAATTCCAACTTTTTATTCAGCAAGTAGGTTGGAAACCCATTACAACGGTAAGAAGTTTAAAAAGTCTAATTAGAGCGCAATGTAATATTTAAATTTAAATAACATAAAGATAGTATTAAATAAATAATATATCTTCTAAATTACTTGATTAGTGTATAGCTTCAACTATTTATTTAAAATAACATAGATTTAAATTATGAAAATGAAAATAATGGCTGAATAATGCTGGCGAGCCGAAGCCGAAGGCCCGCCAGAAAAAAAGAAAAAAAAAACCGGGAAGGCGGCAATTCAATCTTCATTTTCACTAATTATTCTTTCATGTTTTTATTTTTACTTTCCTTGTATTCGTAATGAAAAGCACAGTGTTTACCTCGGGTGAAAGTCTTTTGAGTCCCTCAAGCTCCATTGGCGCCCTCGCTAACGCTCTGGCGCCAAACCCGTCTCGGGACTCAAAAAACGTGACTTTCAACACTCAGGTAACAATGTACTATTAAGTATTATATCAGCTATCTGGTTCCCATAGTACAAGCTCTGCTTAATTTGGGGCTAGATAGTGTTGTGTGGATTGTCTACAATATTTATTATTTTTTATTACTGAAAAATATAAAATTAGACATAGGCCCGTTTGCAGAAACAATGCTTGAGTCGGCTTGAGTCGAGCCTCAATCATGCATTTTATGACAATTCTCTATTGGAAAAATCTAAAATCTATCAAAAGTGTTTATTTATGCTTGAGACTTGACTCAGACTCAAGCACTGTTTCTGCATAAAGTATTCTGTCCCTCAAAGGTTAGCAACTTAGAATTGCACTCAAACCAACCATATAAACGTTCGATGCACACAGTCACTATTCACAAACTAAAACAAACACCGGAGGGCTTATTCTAAGTTTTCAATATGGAGAAACAATGAACGCTCCTGTTGGGAATGCGAGAACTAATGGTATTAGTTATTATTATTACGTAGCATTCGTAAGTAATACTTAAAATGCTTCTCGCAATCCCGCACAATGAGGTGCGCTGTGCTGTGTATATGTATCCATTACTTTAGTAGCGTCTACAGACTCACGCCGTCAACACCCGAGAACCGTGAATGTGTGTTTCGCCTTCTCGTTCTCGCGTTCGAATGTTCTCAGTTTTTTAGGGTTCCGTTGCCAAATGGCAAAAACGGAACCCTTATAGATTCGTCATATCTGTCTGTCTGTCTGTCTGTCTGTCTGTCCGTCCGTATGTCATGGCCATTTTTCTCCGAAACTATAAGAGCTAGACTGATGAAACTTGGCGAGTAGATATTGTATTCTGTGAACCGCATTGAGATTTTTACATAAAAATAGAAAAAAAGCTATAAATTTTGGGGTCCCCATACTTGAAACTGAAACTCAAAAACTTTTTTTCATCGAACCCATACGTGTGGGTTATCTATGAATAGGTCTTCAAAAATGATGTTGAGGTTTCTAATATTGTTTTTTTCTAAACTGAATAGTTTGCGCGAGAGACTCTTCAAAAGTGGTAAAAAGTTGGTCCCCCCCCCCTCTAACTTCTAAAATAAGAGAATGATAAATCTAAAAAAATATATGTTGTACATTACTATGCAAACTTTCAACGATATTTGGTTTGAACTAGATCTAGTGAGTAGTTTTTTTTTTATACGTCATAAATCGTAAACTGCAATTTACCTTTCGACGAACTACAAGAACACATATATTATGTTACTTGTTGTTGCTACGGAACCCTTCATGGGCGAGTCCCACTCGCACTTGGCCACTTTTTTCTGATGGTTTTCTAAGGATTTCACGGGCGAGAATGAGAATGCCGTCACTTCACATGGGCTCAGTGCGTTGCGAGCCTTGAATGAGGCAGGTAATAATAACAGAGCGCCTGAAACGGCAAAGTCGTCCATTCTGTAGAACGACGATAACGTGACTGAGAACTCGCCGTGAATGTGAACACTATCTCTATGTCTCGCTATAGCTCGCCGAGACCTACCGCCAAGACTTCTCGCCGTGAGTCTGTACGGGCTATAACACCAAACAGAACATTACAAGACAATGCAAACTGTGGAGAGCACTAGTGGCCTAGTGGTAGCGGTCCTAAGGTCGTGGGTTCAAATCCAGTGATGTACCAAAGTCAAAGTCAATAATTTTTACCATCGAGTTAATCTGACCAAAATTGTATGTGCACTATGCCAGTACTCTCAAACTGTGAAGGAAAACATTGTGGAAACCGGCACGTAAAACCTAAAAAGTTTGAAAACATTATGCTTAGTGCACGTAAGAAGCCTCTCTGACACGCACTTAAAATCCTTTCATCACACTGAGTGGCTCGAAAGAACCAGTGAAAATATGCAAGGGGGCTAGTCACAGGCACGTATAAAAAAATAGGATAATTAGGCAATTATTAAAAAACTGGATAATTCGTTGGATATGTAATAGATAGATAGAAAATTATTTATACAACAAAAATTGCATCGTACATAGGCGAACTTAATGCTAGAGAATGCCATTCTCTTCCAGTTTTAGTAATTTAGACATTCTTAAACGGTAGTGCACAAAAATTATGCATAAAAGGGAGCTATTTTCTGAATTATTATTACAAAGCAATAAGTAATAACATTTTTAATAATAAGTAATAACATTTTACAAATTAGATGTGTTTATTTAATTCTTATGTTTCTTATGTTTCTCTATTAAACTATTCTTGTTTTAGGTTCCTCGGTTTTCAACTTGATCCAGCACGGTAAAAAATGTGTACGATGCCTTGATTATCTGAAAAATATAATTACCATACATACATAAATAAAAGAGTTCAACACTGTTGTAGGTACAGTATGCGCAACGGATCTTCGCGGCGGATCCCTTTGAGGTTGACAAATACACTACAAACGATTGCGCATGTAACCATTGGAAAAATTAGAAACGCTTGTCAGACCCGAAAAAAGAAACTGCAGTCCGCGCAAGATAAGTCTGTGCGTGGCAGATGACGGAAAACATGAATAAAATGGGCTGGATATCTTCGGGATGACGAAATCGAACTTGCATTGCGATTAATGCAAGTTCGTATTTGTGATTGGAAGATTATTTCAAATCAGTTTTTTTACATTTTCCGTCTTTCACGCCCAAAGTGATATTGCGCTTTACGCAGCTAATAACAGCTAACTTCAAAGGAATAAAGATCCGGCGCGCGTAGTAGTGCGTACATGGCCCACCTGATCTTAAGTGGAAACCATTGCCTCGCATGTCACGCACGTCGGGAACGTGCACTACAATACACTGCCCTGCGTCCATCAACTTGAGGCATACAGATGTTCAGCCTCACGTGCCAGTAATTTCACCGGGTCTCACACCTCCAAACCGAAACAGCAATGCTGCTTCACGGCAGAAATAGGCATGGCGGTGGTACTTCCCCGAGCCTCACACAAAGAGGTTTACTACTAAGTAGGTACTGTTTATGTTTGCCCAGTCCGTCACGAAAATGATCAAGCTTGTTTCTCCAAAGGCAGGTCCAAAACTGACTTACAGATGTAAAAGTCAATAGCGACAAGGTAGTGAACCCCCCAGCCGTGAGCTTGGCCTCCTTGCGAGAACGGACCATGGCCAGGAGGAGTGATCGCCGAAACCGCACCGAGCACGAGTACCATGGGCACTGGAATGCAGCATTCGCCATCTCAGCACTCTGTAATAAAGACTTAAATCTAGATCACTGGGTCCGTGAGCCGAGGCCTTGCTGATCTTCAAAATGTTGTCTAAGGGACTGATCGATGTATGCGTGACCCGCAGGCTGGTGGGTATCTGGCGCAGCGCAGCAGCATTTCTATTCAGCGTGGCCATGCCGCCAGCGTCTTGGGGACGCTTCCGTCTAGCACTGATTTGGACCAGTTGAGCGATAGTTGGTAACGGTCTGCAGATGGCTCAACTTTTTCTTGTTTATTTTGTATATTGCGTATTTGAAGCCGGTTAAAAATAAAGACACTCACAGGCACAAGCCAAGAGCGAAACAGTTGGTTTACTGTACCTTCCTAAGTAGCTTGTTATACCCACCTCCAATGAGAGCTGGTTTCCTTGGTAGCAGTAGAGGAACACCTGCAGGGTCATACACATCAGGTAGCCGGTTATAGCGATGATGCGGAAGATGTTCTTCGGTGTTTGATGGAGTTCCTGCAAATTCTTCATTTATTTACTAGCTATTTCCTTGACAGGGTCTAAAAACTACTGCTCAAGAAGTTCATGGGATATTTAGACTATGCTTATCGACCTTTTCATCAAAAAAGCCGAAGATAATGTACTTATTTAAAAAATTGTAAGCCGTTATGCCAAAAAATGGGGCCAGTTTCTGAATGAAATAGTATTAAGCATGCTGATCAATGGCTGGGCCTATTATAAACCAACGCAATAACTTTATGTAACCCTTGTTTCATTAAATAAATGAATCCAATTGAAAATAGCGAGTTTTCACAAAATGAGACGAATTAAAAACTTTCTTAATCAGTTGTATCACAACCAGGTGCCAGTTCCACGCAACAAAATCCAACACGACAATGCAAATAAGCTGTGTTTTTTGTGTTGCGTTTATATACTAACTAGACTGTAAAAGTTTTACTAACACAAATGGACCACATAGTTGTCTGATAAATAAATAAATAATAAATACTCTGCTTTTTTGGCATGTGGTACTTTTATAGCCTGCACATTATGTTCTCTCATTCTGTTGTTCTATTATTTTTTTATAACGAGCCTATAATGAGCCTGCCCCCATTCCTTCCAGACAACGCGATCCTTGGCTACGCTTGTCCAGTTCAGTCCGTCAGGAAATCATCAAGCTCACTATTGCCACCTTCGATTTGGTCTGCCGCGTCGCCTTCCGCGTGTTCAGGATGCCAATCGGTGGCTATCTTTGCCCACGGCTCACCTGGCAGACGTGACTTATGATCAGACCAATTCCTTTTCAGATTATTGGCTTTCGAAGCTTGCTCTATTATACATATAGCTTGTTGGTGGTTGCGTGGTCGCCCGCGGCTTCGTTTGGCCCGTTCCGTTACGCCCCGTTCTCGTTACTTACATCCGTTCTCCGTTGCTATATCTTTATACATTGTAGCATATGTGTTATTCTGATGTATAGCTATAATATGTTATTGTACAGTTTCATTAAATCTATTCGGTAGTTTTTACGTGAAAGAGTAACAAACATCCATCCATACTTACAAACTTTCCCGTTTATAATACTAGTAGGACTAGTAGGATAGAATTTAATGTCCGCAAACTATTCCATACTTACCACAGCCAATTGATAAGCGGTGACGCAGATGATGACCATGGCGACAGTAAACTGCCCTAGGATGGGTTCCGTGAAGCTAGCCTGGATTTCATCAGCAGACCGCAGTGCCGCCTGATGCCGCATTACGCTTACTCGGAGCCGAGAGTTTACCACAACTTCTTGAGTTGGAGTCAGCAAATTGAACTAATAGTAACAGAGATCAATTTAAATCGTGACCTTTTCATCAGCAAATCCATCACAGAATAAAATATAGTGCACTGGTATAATAAAAATTCATAGGTTTAATTACGAGCATCGATGGTTCAGTGATAGAATGTTTGTCTCCCACGTGGGCGGCCCGGGTTCGATTCTCGATCGATGAAAGTTTCTTGTTGCATATCAAAAATAAAAAAAAAAACAAAAATCTTTTTATTTTAATTACAACTTAATTATAAATGGGGTTGGGACTCTTCAGTTAAGTTATATAGTAACCTGTGTTTGAAGAGTCCCCTCTATTCCGTGGTCTAAGCAAGCAGGCATAACTGTATGATGTCGATATCCAATTAATATCCCGTAGTGTGTAAATTGTGTGTACTATTTAGTAGGTAAGGTATTCTGTGATTTTGTGATTTGAGTTATCGGGAAATTTCATTCGATATACCCAGTAGACAGGTACTCGTATCGCACACAACATATGCTTGTTTAGTTATTATGACGAATGGTACTTATATTAGCATTTCAGAACACTAGTGATTCTTTGTCGTACGTACCGTACTCAGTTTGATGCCATTGCAAAGACTTCGGAATGCCAAAGCAGAGAGCTTCAGCCGGCAGCGGCACAGAGCCATCAATGTGGTCATCATCGTGTCCAAACTAACATTCAGACTAGCTGCTATCGTCAATGCGATTATCTGCAAAATTTACTCTTTATAAAGGCTCTGAAAAGCGGACAGCCATCTTGAATCCCAGACTTGAGCAGCAGCCAAAAAGCATTGGTACCTGGTGGGCGTAAGTGATTTCATATGCTGGAAATTTGTGGAGATCGTAAGGGTACCTAAAACGAAAATTGATAATACAATCAGAAACTTGTAAAAGTAACTGAGCATGATCCCAGTGAGTATTAGCAACAGAGTTAAAGAAAATTTCAAAGGAATAGGGTACCTAGTCAGAAATACGTTCAAATCGAACATTTAGTAATACTCAAATTTAGCACTGATTTATAGTAGGGATTTATTTAAATATCTCATAAGACTAATGTAGCTAAGTGTATTGTGTGTGTTTATTTAAGAATACCAATTCAGAGTGTTCTTTATTAAATTTTAATATTAACGAGCATTAGTCAATGTAGTAAGTGTAGTATGTGTGTTTATTTAAGAATACCTATTTAGAGTGTTATCTAATAATTTAATGAGTAAGAACATTTAACGGTTTTGTTTCCTTACCATGCTCGCAGTGGCAGACCATTCTCTTCAACAGTGACGGCCAACCCCAGCACAGTGATTGCTGAAAGTGTCGCGTACACAACAAACAGAACCGTGGTCTCTCGGTGACATCTAAAAGCAAAGACAAATAACACCTAACAGCCCCATACATAGATGAACCTATTCTATGATTCCGTACTCCTAGCGACCGACAGTAACGGAATAAACGAGCCATAATAGAGAGAGAAACATCTTTTGATGAATATTGATTTAAGTCACAAGAGCACGTCCACCATATGCGTATTCTTCTTCTTATTATGTCACTGGTTCTTTCAAACCAAGGCCAGTGTTGGGAAAGGGTTTTAAGTGCGCCTCAGAGGGGCTCCTTTCGTGCACTCGACATCATGTTTTCGAATTTTTTGATTCTTAAAGTAAAGTAAAAAGGATTTATTTTCTTTCACAATGCATAATAATGAGGAATGATAATGCGTAATGGCTTTTGGACAAAGATAAGTTTATAAGATTAGAATCTTCTCAACACAAGATCAAGGAAAACATCGAGACGAAACCGTCATGTCGTAGACGACATGACGGTTTCATCTCGATGTTTTCCTTCACCGTTTGTGAGTACAAGCATAGAACGCGTAAACTTTTCGACTGATAAATTAATTGGTACACGACTTTAAGATTGTACCCGTTACTCACTCTTTTATAATTTCCTTCCCTTCTTCAGTATCTTCAGCCATCATTTCACTGTCTCCTTCGTCGATGATTTGCTGGACAGCCTTGCGTCTCCACCCGACGGTAAAAATCTTCCCCGCCAATGCTAAGTTCGTGAACAGCAGAAAAGAAGTGCTCACCATCAAGGGGAGGTTGCCCCAGATTTGCACCAGATCACCGACCTGCACGACGATGTAAATACCTGGAGAACAACGCCTTATTGTATTTTTACGTAACATAAAACTTATGATTTAATTTTATTCAGTCGTTCTCGTCGATTTTGTTGGTGACCTCATATTACCTGCTTCCGCTTTTAAAACTGTAATACCAGATCTCACCAACTAATACCGAGAACCAAAAGAGCCCGTAGAGCCTCAAAAACCATTTAATTGGCGTCGAATGTGTTCCAGGGACCAGAAAGCCGAATATTTTCAACATGTTCAGGCACACCCAAAGGCTCCAGTTATCGTTTTTTACTAGAATTTTCATGTCGAGATTGATTTTTTGTTTGATTGAACAACAACGCTGTTTGCTGAAACATCAATGTACTTCAATCAAACAACTTTTTTGTAATATTAGTCAACTGTGCAGGTGAAAAAAACATTTGGGTACTCAGTAGGTACATTTCTTATTATTTGGTATATACTTAGATACCCACTAGCGACCCCCGGTTTTGTACGAGTGCGATTCCTAAATTATAACATATAACATAAGTTTATTATGTAGGTACCATCATCACCTGAAAATTCCATTGTTGAACTTAAGCCTCAGCTATACATTTTCAGGAATAACGAGGTAGTGTTCGTTCTTGCCATCCACCAACTTCCCCACATTTTGTTTATATCTTTGGCCCATCCTCAATTTTTAATAAAAATTACTGCCTATATTCAAGCAGCGTTTAAAAGAAAAATTGTGTAGGGATAATTATTAAATAACCTAAAATGTTGCGTACCTCTGAAGAAACAACCTGATTGACACCTAAGCCTCGGTACATAATAACAAACACTGCAGGTACCTATTAAGTTATTAAAATAATTGTCACCTTCGATTGTTACGGCTGTATTTATTTCTTTACGTTTTGTTGATATAAAAATTGCTTATCTTGCTCCAGTCTATAAGAAAGTGACTAATAGTTTAGAATTATTAAAATAGTAGTTTATTTATTCACACAAAGAGACTTACAATTCATGCAGATATTTACAAAATACACAAGAAACACACCTATACATATTATAGGTGTGTTTTATTGTAGTATTCTTTTGTTGTAGTATTTTATTTAAACTATTTAGTAATAGTCGAAATAAAATACTACACCATATTATAGCGCCATCTATGAATGCATAGAGGTATCCGATGTCAAGCCTTGCTACAAACCTTACACGTGTTTCAAACTCCTTGAATGAGATTCCAACCTTCTTGGAGCAAAGTTACGATCACAGGCGTAAAGGTGTCGTGTCGGTATAACCCTGCTTATTCTTTATTCTAAGGTTTAGCCCTAAGTTTGGCCTAGGAAACAATGGTACCTATTCTAAGCCCTCTTCATTCGCCGTCTTACCGTGATCTTCACAATGCCGTCGGTATATGGGGTGGGGGCGCCAAAACAAATTAAAAACATGAGATTGAAAAATACATATTGCACATTGATGCAGAAAAAAAACCTACTGAAAACCAAAAACAACACTATATAAGAATAACTATATAAAGCACAAGATGGCAATGGAATCGCATGGAGGAGGCCTAGGTACATCAATTTTACTTGGGTGCCAAATAAAACTAAACTTTATAATTATAATATAATCACGCTATATAATACAAAAAATAATAATTAAATAATCTTAATATTATATTTTGTAATAGTGAAATGAATATAATTTAATGAAATAAGTAATAAATTAATTTTGAAGCTAAAGGCTTTGTTTATTGATTATTTAATGCACATTACAGGTATTAAGTAACACATGAAACACTAGGTAATTGCAAATGATGGTAGAACCAAACAAATAAATGAAAACCCAATGAATAAACCAAAATAAATTAATAGGTATACTCGCAGGCATCTAATAGTTATTCATGTAGTTGTAGATCGTTCGTAGTTGTGATCTACTGTGCCTAATGCTATACAGGGTGTTGTTTATTTTGCACCCCAAATAACAAACACTACAACACAAAAAAACAGCAATAATGAGGATAAATAAGTTTTCCACTTTAAATTTAATAAATAATAATAATAAATAAATAATGCGGACAATCCACACAACACTATCTAGCCCCAAACTAAGCAGTGCTTGTACTATGTGAACTAGGTAGCTGATATAATACTTGTGTACATTTTTTTGTGTAAATACATACTTAGAATACAATATAACACCCAGGCAGAGAACAAACGTCTGTGTTCACCACACAAATATTTGTTCTCGGTTGGGATCGAACCCACGACCTACGGCTCAGAAGGCCTCTACTACCAACTGAGCTGAGAGGCCAGTCAATCAGAATCTGGCCGTAGGGTGTCGTGCTCCGGAAGTTTATGAAACCTGACACGAGACACTATACGCACTGGTTATCGTAGAAGTAGTAGAGCTCTTTGTGATGGCCTCGTCTAGGTGCGTAGTTGCGTACTACCACCATGCCTATTTCTGCCGTGAATCAGCATTGCTGTGTTTCAGTTATAAGGTGTGGGTGCCGTTTCAATCACAGGCACGTGAGGCTGAACATCTGTGTGCCTCAAGTTGATGGACGCAGGGCAGTGCATTGTAGGGCACGTTCCTAACGTGCGTTACCAACGAGGCAATTCTTTGTAATAGGCGTTAGATACCACATAACATCAGGTGGACCATATGCTAGTTCAATGAGCTAGCTAAACAAAATCGTAAAGGCGCCTGTTTTTTATCGTAATGTAATTTAGTTGTAACGTATTTATTATGAACCTTGTATTTTTCTTATTGAAATTAGTTTTTATTATTAAAGCAACATATTCGATTTTGGTACATTCTGTATACGTAAAGCTCGTTCAAAACCAACCGAACTAACCAAAACCCTGTCATAAGTTTTAATTACAAGGTATGGGAACCATTGATTTGAAACTCAAACAACAGTTAATAACAAAAATACTTGTCAATTACAATAAAAACATAATTATATTTGCCGATTCGAATCGAGATATGCAATTATCGAATCAAAAGGGGATAACAACATTTTGTACCAATCCGATGTACTAATGTTGAGTAGCTTGTTTATAGGTACCGACTAGGCTAGGTAATAGGTAGAAAAAAATTACTTCTTCACTTCAAAAAAATATAAGTCAAAAACATGAGAAACCGACTGAAGTCGGCAGACTGAATCGATTTTGATGAAATTTTTAATGACGCATTTTCTGCAATTATAAATTTCCCCCAAAACGGTTGTCGTCTGCTCACTCATGTTTACCTCCATTCATTTGCTCTGTAACAAACAGTCGTAGCAAAGTCGTAGAATTGAATACCAGAACAAAGAAAAGTCTGAAATGGGTTTTTTGATAGAAAATGCAAACACTTCTGCTAGCTTGTCGCTTACAGCTTTGAAGCTGGTTGGGTTTTGGGCGCCGGACGGCCTGCGAGGACGCGGGTGGCTATTGTATAGCTGCTACGCTGTGTTGTCTTTTATGTTTCTTTTGGGTTGGTTTTTTAGAAGATATCTACTTAGCTAGGGTGTCCGATTATTAAGCGAAATAAAAAAAAAACTGTGTGGTCAGATTATCCAGATATTTTGTTAGAGGGTTATACAACATTCGGGTATTCCTTCAGATTTGTCAACCTAAAGACTACGAACTTTCTATAGACACTATTTTGTTGGGACATCCTGTATAGAACGGGTAGTGAGAAATAACAAATATCAAACTTTCAAAAATGTTTTATTCAGCAAATATATTTATATTTTATGGCTAGCATTAATTATAAAATACTAACTCATAAAATACTAACTCATAAAATACTAACTCTGGGTTTTGGAAAAAAGTATATAAAATTAGGTATGTATAATTTTCATGTGTCCAGAATATATTCATTCTCAACTCCATGTCACAGGAACCTACCTCATAATCCAAGTGATAGACTTGTTCACCATCTGGGGAGACCTGCCCCTCATGACCGGCACAGCGTTCCTGCTGTTCACAAACCTGGCGCAGGCAGCCAAGATCTTCAACCTCCTGAGCAGGAGACAAGTCATCCAGGGCATCATTGCTGATGCTGATCGAGTGCTCACTGGAGCGAAGAGTGAGGAAGCTAAGAAGATTGTTAAAAGGTATAAATTTCCATGGTTTTTTGATGGATATCAGTAATGGAACGAAAATTACCTGACTGCCCTATAGTTGTACTGTAATGATTGTTGGGGTTTCGCTGTTGTCACTACGTTTGGCTTGTGGATTGGTGATCATGTTTTAAACTCAGGAGATTCTGCTGCCCATTTTCTGGAGCGTTTACTGATTGCCTTTTGCAATATCCACCTATGGAAAGCAGGGCTTTCATTCTATGTCAAAACGATCACGTTCAGATTGACTTATCCTGATAGTTTTGTGGTATCCAGACATTTTCTTTGCCAGATGTAACCGGGAGACCATGACGCAGTTGATCCTATACTTCGCCCTAACGGTGACCACGACCATGGGCTGGGCTTCGAGCGCAGAGAAGAACCAACTGCCTTTGCGAGCTTGGTATGTTACCAAAAAACTTGTACCTTTAGATATTTTCCCAAGGTCTCTGATACGAAATTAAAGTCCTAAATATTTGATTCAATTAAATTAGAAGGATCACTCTGAATCTTTAACCTAAAGATCAGAAGTGCTTCTAAGATCAGGTTTCCTCCATATGTGGTTGCCATAGTTCAAGCTTTGAAAAATATTGGAAAGAACTTCGATAAATTCTATTTCAAAAGGCTCTCTCAATAAAACGTTAGTTTATATTAGTAAACCTTAAATATCTTTCAGGTACCCATACGACACTTCAAAGTCTCCAGCTTTCGAGCTGACATACGTTCACCAAGTCACGGCTCTCTTCATAGCGGCATACTTGAATGTTGGCAAAGACTCGCTGGTCACGACTCTCATAGCGCAGTGCAGATGTCGACTACAGCTCCTGAGCCTGTCACTCAAGAATCTGTGTGAAGACCTAGAGGTTTCAAGGAACATGGTACATTCATCTGCACAAAGATGCACCTTTATAATACACCTTAGCACTCCATGTGCCCTTAGTAAAATGCACCGAATTGTCCTATTTGTAAAAAAATGTGGTGTAACTTATCATCATTGCCATCATCAGCCTGGAGAAATTCACTGCTAGACAGGCCTCTCCTGTACATTTTCAGAAAGAATGTGGAGTAACTCGCTGGGTCATTATTTGGATACCCATCACTCATCATTTGGATTATAATTTAAAAGCTGGTTAGACTATTGGATGCGTTGCTACTGCAGCTTCAACGAACTTGTGACTTTTTTGGTTACAGCAAATGCTGACCGCAGATCAAGAAGCCCTCGTGTGGCAGCGTCTCCGCGCCTGCGTCTACGAGCACCAGATGGCACTGCTGGCAGTAGAACATCTGCAGGACAGCTTCTCAGCGCCCACCTTCGCGCAGTTCACCGTCTCGCTTATCATCATTTGTGTTACTGCTTTTCAATTAATTTCGGTACTCTTCTTAATCTTCACTAAATCCGATCAAAGTCAACATATTCGCATATTTTGGTATGACAATAAGGATTTACTTTGAAACGTCAGTCTAGAGGAAACTGGTTCGGTACTACATACATGCTAATCCGTGGGTAATGTAGTGAGTTGTCCGTTTATAACAGAAACAGAATCAGAAACTCACGAGCTGTACGCTGGTAAATGAGGTTCATCATCTTCCAGCCCTATCCCACGCTGCATGGGGACGGCACAACAAGTTTTCTTCTTCCACTCACTTCTATCATTCGTCATCTCAGTGCTCACTCCTTTCTTGCACATGTCATCTTTAACACAGTCCATCCATCTTTCTTATATCTCTTCTTCTATAACCATCATCCACATCTAACACTTCTCGTATTGTTTATTGTTATGGTTCGAAACTAACGTGATTTGCCCTCAGGTCCCAGAGGATTGATTGATTGAGTTGAAAATGGCTATATTCAGCGTGGTTTTTTTTTAGCAAACTGGAAACATCGTCCGCCTTCTGTCGATGGGCACATACCTCATGAATATGAGCTTCCAAGTATTCGTATACTGCTATCAAGGCACACAGCTGTCTGAAGAGGTAAAAAAGTCAAACCTTATTTTTTGGTCACTCTTCGCTACGATTGCTTTCACATTTTCTGGTATGGATAGTATGCCAACTCCTGGAAGTTAAGCTTATTTTGTAAGTAACAAAACAAAATGTATGACAATGACTGATAAATAAATATTGTGGACAATCCACACAACACTATTCCTACAATGTAACACCCAGACAGCGAACAAACATCTGTGTTCACCACTAAAATATTTGTTCTCGGTAGGGATCGATCCCACGACCTACCGCGCAGAAGGCAGAGTTACTACCAACTGAAGGACGACTACTTCTTGGGAGCAAGAAGAAGTCGTCCTTCATCCTTTTATAGACGAAGCTTGCGCGCCAGAACTTTAAGATGATGAGAAAATAGATATCTAAGGCATAAGGAATAGGCATCTAAGGGATATCTAAGAAGTAAAAAACATGAGTTTTTATGAAATTTCTATAGCATCAATCGGGAAAAATACAACCGAATTGTGAATTTCCTCCTTTTTTATTAACCGACTTCCAAACAAAAAGGAGGAGGTTCTCAATTCGGTTGTATTTTTTTTTATGTTTGTTACAGCATAACTTCGTCATTTGTGAGCCAGTTTAAACATTATTTTTTTATCTGAAAGGTACTGCTTCCAGATTGGTTCCATTTTAATTTTATTAAAATCGGTTTTGCCATTTTTTTTTAAATATTTTTTTAATGTTTGTAACTGCATGCCTCCATCATTTATGAACCGATTTAGAAAATTATTTTTTTAATTGGAAGGTTATTCTTACGACCAGATAGTCCCAAACAAATTTCATTAAAATCGGTTCAGCCGTTTGGCAATGAAGTCGGTTTCTCTAGTTTAAACTTATAATTACTTATATGAAATCGGTATTACGACCAGCGAGCTTGGTTCACGGGGAAGTACCATTGTCTGCAGAGTTTGGAAGTAGCAGGCGCCGTGTACCAGTGCACGTGGTACTCGTGCTCCGTGCAGCTGCGGCGGTCGCTGCTGGTGGTGATGGTACGCTCCCGGCGCGTCGCACGCCTCACTGCAGGGGGGTTCACTACGCTGACGCTGGCTACTTTCATGGCCGTGAGTTGTAACACTTTAAGATAGAGTACGCAATACTGAAATCTGTCGTAGCACAAAAATTTACTACATCGGAGACAGGGAACAAACAAATTTGGCAAATTTTTATCATCCGCGCTTGATGTGCGATTTTCCGCTAGTAGGCGGCTGGCGGGCCCATGACCCTTGACACGTGTTGCTCGAACTTTTTTAGGTTCTACGACACGCCCGCCGGTTTCGTCAAAATGTTTTCCTTCACCGTTTTGAGAGTACTAGCATAATGCACATACAGTTTTCGACAGAAAAACTCATTGGTACACAACTGGATTTGAACCCACGACCTTCGGATCGGATGGCGGGGCTGCTACCACTAGACAACCAGTGCTCTCTCGGAGACAGGGCGGTAAATCACAAGTGGAGTTGGGCAGGACACCTTGCCCAAGACGTGGTGATGGTCGGTGGAGTAAAGCCTTGACCGAATGGTAGCCAAAATCAGGCCGAAGAAATTTAGGCCGCTAAACCAAAATTGATACATTTTTGAATTTTAAAACAAAGATAAAAAAAAAAAACTAAGCAGTTAAATGTTGCCAAAGGATTAATTAAAACGACCGATTGACATACCTCTTAAATCTTAGGGCTAAAAGCCATTTTATAATCATCATCAGTATGAAAAAGACCACTGCTGAAGATAGGCCTTCCCTGTTACATATGGAAGGGCAGAACGCCAGGAAAAACGCAGGAAGATTTAGAGCCTTTTCCATCCATCGACTTCCCGCGATCTAACAAATGTCGTCGGTCTACGGGGTGGGTGCAAACTATTTTATTATACTTTTTCTTATCGTGCCTTTGATTCTTTCGAACCAAATGTGGTGAAATGATAAAGTTCGCCTCAAAGAGGCTCCTTTCATGCAATTGACACATATTTCGAACTACTTTACTGTATTAAATTTATATCATTCATAAAAGGTTGGAAAGGCTCTGATTGGTTACGAAAAAAAGGCTCTATCCACCAACCCTTTCAAGTACAAAGGATTTAATTAGAGACGAGTGAGATTACGAAGCCAACAATAAGAAGTATGAGTCCCAACCCTATGTGTTCTCGTAAACGAGTTTTAGGTACTAATTATGGAATGGAACTTTTATCTTATTTCAGATTATCAAAGCATCATACTCTCTCTTCACGCTACTACAGCAAGTTGAAGAAAAGAAATAAATACTAACCGTACTATGATAAGTAAATCTAATTTTAAGTAGATACGTGTAGCGTAGCAATATAAAAGCATCTTATACCGATAATTAAAATGTTAGATTTATAGTGCTTATAAATGTAGTTCAATATTGGAAATTATAGTTCTTTGCAAACTAAAACGGACCTACTTATTTTATAATGCGTACGTATAGTGTCAGTCAACGATTATAAAACCAGTTCGCAATATTTATTTGAAGTAAGTGTTTTATTTTCCTATAGCCGGAATTACATAAATAGACACGAAAGAAAAAAAATATCGCAATATGACGATTTTGCTCTTAATGAATTAATTATTATTAGGGTAATAAATAAAAAATATAAATTTTTATTTAAGTCAATCTAGAGTTCTAGACATTCGAATGTGCATAAACTCCCAACAAGCTGAAAATCAGTAAAATGGTTCAAACATAATCTTATATATACAAAATAATCTTGTATATAAAAGAAAGTCGTGTTAGTTACACCACTTATAACTCAAGAACGGCTGAACCGATTTGGCTGAAAATTGGTTGGGAGGTAGCTTAGACAAGAAGGGCATAGGATACTTTTTATCCCGAAAAAGTAACGGGAACGGTTATGAATAAAATTTGAAAGTTCCCCATTATTCGCGTGTATTAATAGAAGGATATTAGAAGATAGGATATAAAAGTATAATATAATATAATATGCTGTACGGTGTACAGTGTCCACGTGATGAGGAACGATACGGCCCGCATGCCTCATTGTTATCTGATGTGGTGTCAGTTGCGATTCAAGGACAGCTGACCATTCTCGCAGAAGCATCTCACTAATATTATAGAGAAAGTATGTATGCATGTTTGTTACTCAATAACGCCAGAGCGGCTATCGGATCTGGATGAAATTTGGCACAAGGATATATTATAGTCTGGAATAGTATATAGCATGAGGGGACAATTTTTTATATGATTGCCAAGTTAGTCGGCCTATCAACTACAGCAATATGACCATGGTCAAACATGCAGAGTAAGACGCGAGTGTCCTACCGTTTGAGAGCCCAACCGGCGACCGGACTTAAACCCGCGTCTTTAGCATCGAAAGGGTTACTATTACTACCACAAGTCCACCAGTGTTTTTTGTAATAGATACCTGTACGCCTACCATGAGCTCTGTCTGGCTCTGTCTCTGGTTCGGGTTTTGAGTCTGTGTGAGCGTTGACTAAATAAATGCTACGTCAAACACAATATAATGCACTGGTAACCACTCACACAGACTCAAAACCAGAGCCAGAGACAGAGCCAGACAGAGCTCATGGTAGGCCTACTGCTCATACATTTCTACTTGTGAAGTATGACCATAGGTAGGTATAATTCTTAACTTGCAATAAAATAGACACGCAGGCAGGCCCACTTACAAATAAAAAGGAACAGCGTTCGCCCATTAGTTCCTCCGTCTTCGGCTGATCTGCTAGATCCTGGCTGAAGGCGGGATGATTGGTCAAATCAGTTGAGATCACAGCTCGAGGCGGGGCGCGCTGATGTTTATAACTGTTGTGACTTTCTAAGCCTGGTGTAGATGGGAAGGAAATAACTTGTGAAAAATTGTGCTTGCAATACTGCATGTGAGAGTTTAGAATGCAATCAGTATAGATAGACCTTAGACCTACCCATTATAATTTCGAACGTATATTCTACATTTGTTATGCCCGGGATACACGAGGCTAGTTTTTCAAGCCGGGAAACAACTTACATCATCATCAGCCTATATAAAGAAGTCCACTAGACATAAACCTACTAACGAAAGTAACAACTAAATAATACATGAATTAACTGATAAATTATCTTTTTGTTTCTTATTTATCGATCATCATATTATTGAATTGTGATTTATTGTGTTCTCCTTGCCACCGCAGAACGTTCAGCGGTGGTGATCAGTGAAATGCTGTCAAATATGACAGCGATATTTGACAGCGTTTCACTGATCGCCACCGCAGAACTCCTAAATGTACGCAAGGCTTTACATGTACGTGCATTATTATTATTTTTCTGTAAGCACATATTATGTTTGCGATAACTTTACAGTTACTACTTTACGGTTTGTAATGTGTATTGTGTGTTTTAAACTCCTTCAGCTAAACAATGTACACCAAACCTTATATAAAAAAACCACTATCGGCAATATCGCACTTGTTGCAGTGGGCGTGCCAGCCCCGCCCACTTGCCGAGCCTCCGCCGCCAGTGCCTCACTAGCTCGCAGCCTCCGACAGAGGTGCCCGTGCCACACAGCCTTCCTGACAACATGTCTTCGTTACTCAAGTTCGACATGCGGCTCCTCTCGCCGGAACGCTGACGATTACTTCATAAGGTAAGTCCAAGACACATAAACCACCGGTGTTTCTTATAGGGGTAGGCAGAGTGGTTGAAAAAATAAATCTCTCACTACTTTTTTAAGTAATCTGGGCCTTTATAGTTAAAGTAATGACTTTTTTTCAAGAAAATCACTTTGTCCTAAAAACTAATTAAAAGTAAGTACCTACTTTTTGAAATATTTTAAAAAATCTTGTGAGAAAACACGTGGCTTAGTCTGCCTGTTTTTGATCATGACAAAAATGACGTCGGTTTTATTTAAATCCTACGGAATGTGCTAGCTATGTAAATATGTGCATGTTGGCAATAAATAAATCTACAACAATTTCTTGGTGCAATTCTGAATACCACATAGTTCCTGCACCTTCATTCCAACTCGCAACTCGCTCTTTATTAGACAAGAGTCCAAAGTTGTTTTTTAACCGCGTGCTCAATTTTGATAACCGAGCAAGCGAAGGATTCTAAAATGGAATAAGGAACGCAGCGAGTGCTTCAAAAATTATAACCCTGAGCCTTAGCGTTAGCGTTAGGGAATCAAAAGAGCACGAGGTGAAAAATCTTTGCACTCTAGTGCAACACGTAACTTTTCATCTCACCTCAGCGAGGAAATGACTAAATGCAAAATAGTTCCGAGTCTGAGATTTTGACAAACTAAAGAAGGCTGTATTTTAAATTCGGCACCATGAAGGTGGAAGTGGTAAATAGGTTTAATGATGTTTTGAATCCAAAACTTAGTGCACACTATTTTCTAGATTCAATTTTAATGATGTTTTGAATCCAAAACTTAGTGCACACTATTTTCTAGATTCAATTTTACTTAAGCCTCTAGCGGATAAAAACGGCTTATGTTTACTTTCGTCTGCACTCAGATATCCAAGAGCAAAAATAGACTTTCCGAGATGCCCTCATCTCGATTAAAAAACATTGTAAGTACATCAAGAGCTACATAAAAAGTCACCAAGTTCTTGATTTCAAGCTTCGAGCCCGTTTCTTTTGAATACCGTTTATGGCGCAGTCACGCAGTAACAGATCCGTTTCCTCTTAGCGCCATCAACAGTATAATCGGCCCTTATTTAGAACAATGCTCAAACTTAAACCGAGGACATAAGGTTGTTGATTTTTGTGTTTCAATTTTGTACCTTTTATTCCCACAATACTCCCATATTTTTTAACTACCAGAAAAAGGGCTGTTTCAGCAGAGGCTATCCACCTACTTATGATAGAAGCATGGTTAAAGTGTTTTATTTGTTGAGTACCCACCACAAAGTTTCAAAGTGTGTTTTTGGCAAAATCGGGAATAATTTTACAAAAATATTTTTGTATTTTCTATTGCTGCGTCCAGAAAATAGGTCTCGTTTTTAGATCTAAATAAAGAATTGTCAAAAAGTTTGTATCACTAGTAGCCTCTGCTGATTCTGTATTTTTTTTCTGGTAGTTACAACATTATGGGTATAAGTATATTGTATACACACACACTATTAAATGGATGTCCAAACTTCACACCAAGTTTATTCAGGATAAGCCTTGCAAGTATGGATGACCGCAAGTTACCAAACAGCTCTCAAAGTTTGATATACTCTGTAACAATATTAGCCGTGTCTTTGGGCAATCGCCAACATGTTCGGACTGAGATATTGGTTCTGTTGCAGTAACACTCTGTAAGCGTGGACGTAAAAGTACTTATCTATATTTGCAAGACAAGCGGATTTCAACTAAACACGGAAAACGTAGACAAAATCTTTCTGCGTGACTGATTCTGATTTTGGCAACGTAAAAAAAAGAGTTATTTTTTACATGCTTATAAAAAGATAATAGCAACAAGTTTTGCGAAAATAGATAGAATAGATAGAAAATTCTTTATTGCACTAAAACAAAAAAAATTGTATTGTACATAGGCGAACTTAATGCTAGAGAGCATTCTCTTCCAGTTAACCTTTGTGTAATTCGGACATTCTTAGCGGGTAGTGCACATAAAATATATGAAAATAATCAAGATCAGAAAATTAAAAATCTAACAAAGAAAATTATAACCATTACAAGTGTATTATTTTATAGCAAACTTCGGCCCGCTTCTACTCAAACTATTGCTATACCCTAAACTGAAGGGTAAATTACTATTCTCCATTTTTCACCTCCAGTCCACACATGTAACATAATAATAATATGAGTATATGTAGCTCAACTTTAAATATTGTCTGCAATCTGCAAGAGAAAATGATTTTGTCGTAAAACGCGACGGCCATTATCTTTGGAAACTCTCAACAAACACAGAATATCAAAGACTGCGTTCACAGTTCAAAGCTAAATAATCACATTATTCGACTTAGTTATAAAAGTGAGACAACGAATCAAATGGACAATGTTTCGAGTTGAATCTGTTAGATTCAACAAACCTTCGAAGTGCAAAGTTTATTCGAAAACTTTTCTAACAACAATATCCGGTTTGGAAACATTAGGCCACTTTCTTACCAAGTTTTTTTTTGAAAACCGTAAGTTCCTTGACTAGGCTTGATCACGAGGACATGTTTTTCAAAGACCTTTTATTAATCACAGTTTTAGTTCATCCAAGAGTTTCTATTTTAATTAATTCCAGTATTCTGCTTTGCTAAGAAATTATAAGACTTTTCTTATTTTTAATTTTCTTCCCTCCTTCCCTCGGCTGCCTAATTACAGATTTTGAATCACCCCAGTCCAAAGGTTTTCAGCGTAAATTTTTTAATTACAATAGATGTCGAAGGTACGACAAAGGGACGCAATTCTAGCGAGGAATGCGCGTGCATAACTTACCCAGGCCTCCCATGCCTGACATTGCAGGGATCTGATACGGCTTACTACATTATACAGTAAATAGCAACAGCAAACATAAACCTACAGACCTACTAAAAAAATATAATCAGAGAAATGTAGAAAAGTTATGTAACGATGTAAAAAAACTATGTTTTTTGATAACAATAACAAACTAAAGAATAACAAACACCTTAAAAAAGTGGTAAAAGTAAGGACCCAGCTGTCAGCTCTAAATAAAAGAGCACAAATAGAAGTCGGGCAAGAAGTAGGTACCAAATATTTGCCGAGCTCAAATAGCAATTAACTAGCAATTTCACCAGAGCGCAGGGAATTACAGTTTTTGTCAGTGTATCGACTCACTATTCTTACTACTCTGTACAATGTCGAAACTTATACAAACTCGTAGTAGTACCAACAACGTAAGGTTCGTAATCTGTGGTCCCTCATCGAATAAATAAGTAAACCAAATTACTTTTGTTGAAATAAAATGTGAAAGAAACTTGCAAAACTCCTAAATAAACACTCTGATTGACTTCGAAAATAGATTTAATAATTTCAATTGTTTGATTTCAATTTGTTGAAAATTGGAAAAGTTAGAAAAATGCTATTTGACTTCGCAACTTTATTTTATATTTGACTTCATAACGGTTTTGTAAAAATCTGGAAGGGTTTTTTTTTATATTACCTTACAGTTTAAAACATATCGATGATTCAATTTGGCAGCACTGCCCTATGCTTTGCCTTTTACAGCTGTGGGTTCGATTCCCACCAAGGACAAACATTTGCGTGACGAATAAATATGGGTGTTCTGTGTTAGGGGTTATTTGTTGTTAAAGCTATGTGAAATGTTCGTCAGTGTTTCTTTTTTTTTTTTTAAATAGTTTAAGTCTTTCTACTTACGTGATTTTTGGGAAAGCATTTAAAAACCCATGTAGAAATTACTTCTACAGATTGTATAATAAACGACACTGTTTAACTTTCAAGCCGTTTCGAATGAATGATGGCAAAAATCTCTCATTTTATGGCCTATAACATGTAAATGTCCCATAAAACGCACACAAAGATACAGAATACCTCTTACATATAGTTTTTGCATTTTAACGTTTCACTTTTGTTACTTCTACCACTACTACTGTAAATAAATTTGATTTGTAAACCAAATAAATATTTACAGTAAGGCTCTTCTATATGCTTTTACAAAAATCAAGAAATAGTGTATTGTGTACGGACAAACACATAACAGGACTAAGATCTGCAAAAGTTGATGATAATAGTATCAACTTTTGCAGATAACTTTTCAATGGAGTAGTAGAGCTCTTTGTAGTAGTATATAGTAGTAGTAATAAGGGGCTCGTCCGGGAAGTACTACCACCATACCTATTTCTGTCGTGAAGCAGCATTGCTATGTTGCGAAATGTACCTATGGATGTCGGTGAAATTACTAGCACGTAAGGCTGTACATCTGTATGCCTCAGGCCGCAGGGCACGTTACAAACGTGCGTGACCTACGAGGCAATGCTTTGTTATAGGCGATGATTACCACTTAACATCAGGTGGACAATATCATCCATCAGCTACTTGTATAAAAAAAACTGATTAGTAACATTTTAACCAAATAAATGATTATCGAAAGAAACAAAGCTGAGAAAAACTTGTTCACTATGGAATTAGTAAATCTATAAGTAAGTACTCACGAGATGTCTATCTTCATTGCTTAGTTCAGACAAGGCATTAACTCTAAGTAGAAACCGATACGGCAGCTTTATTATCGCTAATTGGCAAATAAAATGGGTAATCTGTACGATAAAACGTTTTAACGCGCGTGTTTAGGGAATATAAAGAAACTGTGATAGAAAGGTTAGTTACATTTTAGCATTGTTCGTTCAGTTTTGCTACTAGCCGGTTTTGACAAATTAGACCGTTTTAAGGCCTGCGCACACCTAGGTCGATAGCGATCAGTGAAACGCTGTCAAAAAAAAACGTGTTTGACGGCGATATTTGACAGCGTTTCACTGATCACTATCGCTAGCGACCTAGGTGTGCATCACCAATTTAAAATAAGATATCATTACATGACATACGATAGTATTATAAAAAAAACGCAGCATTATTTTTTTGAAATCAGTAACAAAGAAGCATTCTATTCTACAAAAATCTAATCTCGTACAAACTCAAATACGAAATTCGTACTTTTCATTATTTTTATTTGCAAAGCAATCTGTTTCGATGGCCATGTTTGCCGTCCGAGGCTGCCTGTTGACAACCCTGACTAACCCTGGAACCCCTCGGCAAACACCGCAAATTGTGCGGGGATTTACTGAACTTCGGAATGGTTGTACAATTTATTGGACGAAAGGGAACAAAATAGAAAAGTCACTTTCATCATCATCATTTCAGCCCGGTATCACCCACTGCTGGGTATAGGCCTCCTTCATTTTCTGCCAGCCTCCTCTGTCCTGTGCGTCTCTTGTCCAGGTGTTTCCCGCGACCCTTACGATGTCGTCGACCCATCGCGCTTTCGGACGCCCCAAATTTCTTCGGCCTGACTTCGGCCACCATTCGGTCAAGGCTTTACTCCACCGGCCATCACCACGTCTAGCCAGGTGTCCTGCCCAACTCCACTTGAGATTTACCGCCCTGTCACCGACGTCGAAGACCTTTGTACGACGACGGATCTCAGCGTTGCGAACTCGATCTAAAAGTGATATGCCGAGCATGGCTCGCTCCATGGCCCTTTGTGCAACTCGTATTCTGTAAACAGTTTCCTTAGTGAGCGTCCATGTCTCGGCACCGTATGTCATTGTTGGCAGGACACACTGATTATAGAGACGGGTTTTCAGGCACTGTGGGATCTTTCTTGACCTGAAGACATCCTCTAGTTTGCCAAATGCTGCCCATCCGAGCTGGATTCTTCTGGAGATTTCTTTATTTTGATGCTCCTTGCTAAAAGATAGCATATGTCCCAAGTACACGTAACGATCAACTATCTCTAGCGTCACGTGAAAAGTCACTTTAGTTGGTTAAAAGTAGATAAGACTAATTTCAGTATAGTTTGCATCCCTGTTTTACCCGATCTCTATATCTACACTACAAGTAGAAATGTCTACTAGAGATTTTTAAAGATTTATTATTATGTATTCAAATTCAAAAATGTTTATTTAGTTGTATCACAAGGATCACTTTAAAACGTAAAATCTAGGCGAGTAACACTTAAATCAATAATAAATAAGTCCGCAATGTCTGTCCAAGTCCAAGGTTCCAGATCTCCAGTGAGCATAGCAGCAGTTCACCATCATCCTACTCTTTTCAGACTCGGCACAACAGCTTTTATTTCCCCAACTCGCGTCTCTTCCATCTTCTCGGTGCACTCATAGACATAGACATTTATTTACTATATAAACACACATAAAACCAGTAAAAAACAAGGACAGTAAAAGAAGAAAGATACAAATAGATACTGGAGAAGTGCGTCGTGTTGCTGTGTGCTACAGCAGCAAAAGGGCCGTGACTCAGCATAGTGTCTAGCGACTGTGAGGAAGCTATGGGCTGGTATTCTATGTTTTCCACTCTCCACTAACTCCTATGTTTTAGTAGCACAGCGGCAGTTGACGAGTGTGTATTCCAGGGGGAGAGTCCAGGGCCGGAGCGGCGCCTCGGGGACAGCGACAGCGAGATGCCCCCGTCGGATGCGCCGCCCGCGCCCTCTGCGCCCCCGCCCGACCCGCCCGCCACAGCCCTTCTTCCTGTGAGTAACAGAAAGTAAAAAGTAAAATAAAAAAAAAAAATTTAAACAAATTTTAAACAATATTTAGAAGTGATCGCTATATAGCAATTGCCTATTAGTCATACAATTTCACGTTTTTTTTTAGTTTGGGATTTTTTATTTTGAATTGTAACCCGTCTTTTCACACTATATTGAATAGGAGAAAGGTACTTTAGTCAGCAATGAGTGCCTAAATTGAAACTTCTTAAAACTCGACGTTCTTAGAACTGACTTAAAACTGAATTCGTTATTAGGTGCAATGCCCTCTTGCTGTACGCCCGGAATAATAAACTGTTTAAACTGAACCTAACATAATTATAAATGTACATCAAATATTTCTGATTTCTTATTATAACGTTTGTCAAAAACCGGTCGCAAAACTTTACGCCTTTATAAAAAGGTTCTTCGCGTCACGCGTTCGCTTAGGAACGTCTACGAAATGTTATAAAAACGTCTTTCACATGTTTTAATTTAAAATATGAGTGATGTCTTGACCAACAGCAGCCCCCAAAGAGCCGTTCCCTTGTGGTGTCCCTGACGCCGCCACGCGAGCGCGAGACCTGGGCGAAGAAGGCAGAGTTCCTGCTGGCTGTGGTCGGGTTCGCGGTCGATCTCGGCAACGTCTGGCGGTTCCCTTACATCTGCTATCAGAATGGCGGTGGTGAGTTCTTACCAATCCAAAACTTACACCTGTTTTCATTGCTGGTTAGGATTCACAGATTTCTAGTTGCTACATATAGATAATTTGTGTATTATTTGCTAATCAGGCCTAGATTGTGAGAAACCTCCTAAAAATTTAGGTCCTGGAAGTTTTCAAGTAGATAGTGTTGTGTGGACTGTCCACAAGTTTATTTATTTATAATCAGAAAACTGCTATTGTCTACTGCTCCATTTACAAAGATCCAGTTCTCTTTGTTATAAGGTTTGAACTTATTGCTAAGCAATTTGTGTTTTATTTAGGTGCGTTCTTGATACCATACTGCGTGATGTTGCTGTTCGGCGGACTCCCTCTCTTCTACATGGAGCTGGCGCTGGGGCAGTACCACCGCTGCGGCTGCCTCACCCTCTGGAAACGGATCTGCCCTGCTCTTAAAGGTATATAGGACTTGTTAAAGCTTAAGGTTTCAGTTTTATCCAGCTTATAGAAGCTGCTGACGCGCTTTTTAGGGTTCCGTAGCCAAATGGCAAAAACGGAACCCTTATAGATTCGTCATGTCTGTCAGTCTGTCTGTCTATCCGGCCGTGTCACAGCCATTTTTCTCCGAAACCATATGAGCTAGACTGATGAAACTTGGTGAGTAGATGTATTCTGTAAACTGCATTAAGGTTTTTACACAAAAATAGAAAAAAAACTATAAATTTTGGGGGTCCCCATAATTGAAACTGAAACTCAAAAAATTTTTTTTCATCGAACCCATACGTGTGGGGTATCTATGGATAGGTCTTCAAAAATGATGTTGAGGTTTCTTATATTGTTTTTTTCTAAACTGAATAGTTTGCGCGAGAGACACTTCCAAAGTGGAAAAAAGTTGGTCCCCCCCTCTAACTTCTAAAATAAGAGAATGATGAATCCAAAAAAAATATATGTTGTACATTACTATGCAAACTTCCAACGATATTTGGTTTGAACGAGATCTAGTCAGTAGTTTTTTTTTTATACGTCATAAATCGTAAACCGCAATTTACCTTTCGACGAACTACAAAAACCTTTATATTATGTTAATTAAATTGATGCTGCGGAACCCTTCATGGGCGAGTCCAACTCGCACTTGGCTGCTTTTTTTCTTCTTGTCGTGTCACTGATTTTTCGAACCAAGTGTGGTGAAAAGGATTTTAATGGCGTCTCAAAGTGGCTCCTTTCTTGCGCTTGATACATATTTTCGAACTTTTTTAGGTTCTACGACATGCCGGTTTCCCCACGATGTTTTCCTTCACCGTTTGAGAGCACTGGCATAGAGTACATAATTTTTTTATCTTTTTATTTTTTGAAGCGCTGTTTTGTTTATTTGTATGAACCTGAGTGTGACAAGCTACTTATGAAAACTACTTGTAACCAATGCCATACACAGTTGTACAATTTGTACATACCTACATGGTAGGTACTCCTGTAAAATCATGTAAGATCTACAGTGACAATCATGTAAGATGACGGTAGGTTTCATCATGAAAAACAATAAAACAGTTCATGTTATATCTTGTTGAAGCAACAATACAAAAAAATATTGTAGATATCGAAATAGCCAGTATTTAAACAAACACTTTACAGAATAATCCTGTTATTCTTATTTGTTACTCATCTTTCAACTCATTCTGCCGCCTATCAAACCAACTTTCTGATTGAACATTTTTCTCTTATTCTTGAGTCCTGCCAACAATACCAGAGTAAGTGATTGTCACGATCAACAACTGCTCCCTCGGGAGCTCAGATTTGTTTACTCCGGGCTCTTAAAGTATTGGTTATCCATTAGCATCGTCCGCGTTCCCTATCCTGTTGGGATATTTCAGTAATTCAGCTTTTCAATCGAACACAATAATGGCAATCTTGATATTCAAATCGTTGAAATACTTTTCCTATTATTTTTCGTCTTTGAAAATGTATGAGAACAAATCTGTGACGTTTAAAGTAAGTATTATTTCTTACAAATGTTTATGTTAAAATGTGTTGAGCCACGCAACAGCCTACGCGTCGGTCGCTACGAGACATCTCAGTTAAAAGTTTAGTTAAAAGTATAATCCTATTAGAAATGACAAGTAGGTAATAAGCCGGATAATCTTAAATCCAACATAAATTTAACTCATCTCTGATTCCAACATTAGTTTTCTCCAGTATACCAAACTAAAGCCTAAGGGTCAGTTCACACCGAGACGTGACGCGGCGCGACGCTGCGCGCACATTTTTCATAGAGCGACTCAGAGTATACTTTATTCACTACACGATAAGATACACATTACATTGTGAGAATTCAGATTACGTTGCACCACGCAGCACTGCGCCTCGAGGCTTTTGAGTATCGTCGCGTCGCGTCGCGTCTCGGTGTGAATTGACCCTAAGCCTAAGAATTAATACAACAAAGACCAAGTTTTCAAATTGAAGTCGCAAAATTATAACATAAGCACCTTCTTATCTAAATTTTCTGGGCCTTTGCATTCTGTCCTTGAAATATGGCAAGTTACGACGCGACGTAACCTACGTCACGTTTAACCCCCTCACCCCTCACCCCCTTAGATAACTAAGCAAGCATAAAACATGTGTCCATCCGGACTTAAAGTTACGGAAGTTAAACGTTATACAAAAGTAAGTTAAGACGTTTTTAGTTGTATAATAAAGTCCTCAGGTCAGGCATGGTAGATACCCCTCTAATATTTTGGTAACTACGAAACTTTGAACATGATATTATGCAATATCCATGCTCTTTTGCAATATCCATACATCCATGCATTCATGCAATGGTTTGTGCACATTATTTAAATAGAATAAAGGTTCTCGAATGGCGACCAGGAACCGGAACATGAAAAGTAGGGTGCCCATCCACCAGATGGACTGACGACATTGTTAAGATCGCGGGAAGTAGGTGCTCAGAATCGTTCTTCCGAAATGTGTAGAGGAGGCCTATTTCCAGCAGTGGACTCTTCAGACTGATGATGATGATGATTTAAATAGAAAAATCCATTATTTAAAGATTTCAAACCCATGCCATAATAAAGTCCCGATATCGTCTAACCACACTATCTATAAACTATGTCGGTCCTTCGTCTTATAAATATACAGGAGGCAATGCTTTTAACGTCGAGACAAATAGTGCTAGTGAGTGGATGGAGGTTCTAGTTAAAATGTATGAACGGAGGAGGTCAATTGAAAGTGTTTGTTCTACAGACATAAGGTTTTATCTCTTTGTGAAGGGCTCGTCCAGGGTAGTACTACTATGCCTTTTTCTGCCGACAGACGGCTGCAGTGTTTCGGTTTGTAAGGGTTTCGTCATAGACGTGAAACTAAAGAACATATTTGGGGACTAGTAGGCCTAAAAAGCTCTGTCTCTAGTTCTGGTTTTGAGTCTGTGTGAGTGCTGTCAAAATAAATCCTACGTGGAAACTGCACACACACCGTATAATAAAGTGGTGAGTTCTCACACAAGCTTAAAACCAGAGCCAGAGACTGAGCCAGACAGAGCTGGTGGTAGGCCTACTGTAGTGATGCGGCAATATTGCCTGTGCTGCCGAGTAAGAATACAACCTTTAAACCTGTTTGCCTAAGGTCAATGGCCTGCGAGGCAATGGTTTGTTATACAACGTGTATCAAAATATGTGTACTATCCCGAAGGGGGGTGAATTTCCACCCCCCGGGGAACAACTTTTGTTCAACGACTTTTCGAACTTCGATTGGTATCTCTGAAAAAAACTGCAACGAAGTTTCAACATGAACAGCTGACTTTATACAAAGTGACAACCCTAAACTCAGCTACAGAGGTAGTAGGTAGTAGTAGTAGACCTACAGAGGTAGTAGGTCAAGGGGTCAAGGGGTTACAAGGATAGGGTTGTCAATTTATTTAGGCATTATGAAATTAAATATTTTTGTATGGGAAACTGAAAATAGGAATTTTTAATTTTCTCCCCCCCACAACTGATCACCATTGTGGTCTGAAACCCCCCACCTTCGCATAGTACACATATTTAGATACACCTTGTATACTATGGTGGGCCATGGGCTGCGATTGCAATAAAAAACTAATTAAAACAAAACCAAGGAAAGATTGCAACAAGATTGAATACTGACGTAATAAATATGAGATAGCGAATATTAACTTTTTTTTTTCTTTTTTCTACAACTAGTATGGCAGCAGAGCTCAGCAGAGAGATAGATCGCTGTTTCTTATTAGCATGATTTATTTGTGAATATCAAACTTTTGATTGCAACAGAATAATATAATCGCCCGGTGTGTTCCATCATCAATCCGTATAGTTACATAAGCAATAATGGCCAATGGAAAACTATGAAAAATAAAAAAACACGAACTCAGTTGCTTTGGTCATTATTCAGAGGTCCCGATAAGTCTGGAACACGAGCCGGTACTGAATAGGTAAGTAGAACACGGCATTGATAGGGCATGAGCCGCCGCCAATGAAGAGAACTTCTAATATTTGCGCCGCGGATCAGTTCTCCCGACAACTGGCTGGCTACAGTTACTAGTATTTTTTTAAAATGATTTTAACATCTAGTAGTAGGTCATTTCAATCATTATTTTTAATAATCTATAAGTTTTAGTTTTAATTAAAACTCCTCGTATGTCGAGCTTCATAGTATTAATTATTGTTTGTTTTTTTTCTTAGCTGAAAAATTACAATCCTAATATATTTTTTGCTTGGTTTATACGAGTATTACCCACCCTCTGAATAATAATGCGTATCTTTAATATAACAGGTATCTATTAGAGCTACAAAAGAATCAATTTCGTAATGTAAGAAATCTAAAAGATATTGCAGGAAAAAAGTTGACACAGCTAATAGATCACGAAGTTGCAAGAGCGAGCGACCTAAGTTATGATTTGACCAATCACCGGCGACAAGTCACCCCACGATATCTTTAACAACGATGTCTTAAGCCAAGTGTATTCAGAAGTTTACTTAAGTATTGAAATAAAATTGTAAGCCAAAAGTTGGAAAGGGCCAAAGATAAGTTGGACAAAAGATCTAATACAGTGAGCTCGAGCAAAGTATTTAATACTGTAGAGCCTCTACGGCGTAGATGATTTCGTAGCAAAGTGTCTCTCTAAAAAATATTAAAGTTTACTTTTGTTAGAGAACCTTGGCTATCCTCCTAGATATCCTCAAAGAAACTTGAGTTGGTTCCTGGGGATCAGAGTTGTGAGATAGTATCGTCTCTTTCTGGGGATCAAGTCGTAAGCATTTTTTTTTATTTCCAAGTAGCGTTGAAGAATTCAACACAGGACAAAACAGTGTTTATAGACAATTGAAAGGTTATACGATTTGCCTAATAAAAAAATACTCAATATCACTACAATCCGGGTCTCTTGGGCAAGAATAAATCATTTGTTGCCTATCCTCGGTTTTTTGTTACTGTTTTGCTGACTCCTGACTAAATTTAAATGAAATCAAACTAAAGTTCCTTCATATTTCAGTTACGGCATATCATATCACCGTCAGCTAGAAAGAAGGAAATATAATAAAACATTTCGTCGTTCTCGTAGCAGTTCTCCATATATCCGTAGAGGCTCTACGCAGGCTCGTAGCAAGTGATAATAATTCGTTTTATTATACTTTCTTATCAGTAATCACTCACACGTCCGCGCATGCATCACCATTATCACTCGCAATGTTGCCGTTCCATATTTATGGCTGGAAGTCGAACCTGCTACTCTCCCGTATCTGTTTACGCGATCTTTGTAACTGACTACTCCATGACTTGCCATTATCTTATTTTTATAACGCTTTTATTAGCTTCACCTGTATGTATGTATGTATGTATGTAACTGACCCTTTTGAGCTCGATTTTGTCCTACTTTGAACGATCAGATTTGATTCAAACTTTGCACACCTGTCAAAGGTCGATGACAATGCAATAATATGAAAAAAATAAATAAAAAAAAATGAAAAGAAATAAAAAAAATTAAAAAAAAACCTACTTTTAACTATCAGATTTGATTCAAACTTTGCACACCTGTCAAAGGTCGATGACAATGCAATAATATGAAAAAAATATATGAAAAAAATGAAAAACTAAAAAGTAAAAAATAAATTATAGTTTAAAAAACAAAAAAAAAAAGCTTTTATAACTAATTGAACTAAAAAGTTAAAAATAAAACTGTAATAATCAATTGAAATTTTATATTATTGTACAAAAAGCGTGGGGGCTTGATTTTGATTGTTGTAAATATTTTATCATATCTGAAGTTATTATAAAAAGCACCCCACGCTTGTACAATAATTTATTTTTAACTTTTTAGTTCAATTAGTTATAAAAGCGTTTTTTTTTAGTTTTTTAAACTATAATTTATTGTTTTTTATGTCTGCGAAGGTAGGCAAAGAAACAGACGGCACTTCTCTTTCACAATATCGTCAGTCTATCGAGTATTAAGGATATGCCGTAATTTTCTGAACGCCGTACATCCGAACTGGATTCGACGTCTGACCTCCTTTTCAAAGATCCTAATTTTCAGACTTGGGTAACTGGTACAACATGTGATTGCAAACGAACATGTAGAATCAAATTCGTATTGACACTCGATGTTATCATTGCACGCCATCTGCCGTCGCGTAAACTAATTACCGACGCGATGCGATATCATTTGATTACCGCTAGAGAGCGCTGATTTGATTCCCAACATGGCGCTTTGGATACGTCAAAGTTGGCGCGAAGCAAGCGAAGTTTGGCGATAATTAATTTGATTTTGACTGCGAAGATTTATTGTGAGTTAATAAATGGATAAATGTTGTTTTATTGCTTTGGGGATTGGTGAGGATGTTTCGTTTAGTTTGCTGCGGAGTTGCAAATTAAATTTGTGAGACTTGTTACTCCCGGTTGTCCTGAGTTTTGAACATAAAAGTAACGGTCGTCTTTTGTATTATTCTTTATTTGGTAAGGTTGACTATCCCGAGAATATAGTAATGTTTTTTTATTAGTCTGTCTTTACGTACTCTATAAGTAGTCGTTTTATCAGGAAACAACTACGAACGTCTTCTTAAATTTGAGTTGATCTAAAACAATTTATGTAGACTCTTATCAATGTAATTTATATTCAACAATTTCCTCTTAGGTGTAGGCTATGCAATCTGCATGATTGACATCTACATGGGAATGTATTACAACACCATCATCGGCTGGGCGGTCTACTACCTGATAGCATCTCTTGCGTCCATCAACTCGGAGCTGCCTTGGACCAGCTGCAACAACGAATGGAACACGCCTCTCTGCTCTCCCGTTACCTCACCGCAGATCAACGCGAATGCTTCTACACCGGCGAAGGAGTTCTTTGAGTAAGTGAGGGTGGTAGGGGATCAGCGGTTGGCGGTTGAAAGCTTTCAAGTTTTAAAACGAGTTACAGCTTGCAGGTCTTTGGTTGGCTAAAGGTATGGCTGCACCCTGTAGCCAGTTGGCTCAATACGAACATTAGTTTTGGATTGGAACAGGGATTCTCTTGGCCTACACTTGTATCAAAACTACGAACACCATGACATTAAACACCTAGGCACTCATTGTTTAAGCTGGTGCCGGCCCGGAATGAAATTCCAGGAATTCTGCTAGGGAAACTTCTGTAAATAGGTTTTTAAAATTATAGTTTGTCTTCAGGCGAAATGTATTGGAGCAGCAAAGGTCTAATGGACTGGACGACATGGGACCAATCAAACCTTCTCTCGCACTTTGCGTCTTCGGAGTCTTCGTGCTTGTCTACTTCTCATTGTGGAAGGGTGTCAGGAGTGCTGGGAAGGTAGGCAAAACAGATTTTCCTGTCATATTTGTATTGTTCCACTGGACATCTTTTCCCTCTTTGTAGCTGAAGTTCATGCTCCTTAGTTTCTATGTTTGAAGAAGTGCATACAAGTTTTTTTTCTAGGTGGTGTGGGTAACTGCTCTAGCTCCCTACGTGGTTCTGCTTATTCTACTGGCGAGAGGAGTAACTCTCCCAGGTGCTACAGAAGGCATCCGCTACTACCTTACTCCAGAATGGCACAAGCTGAAGAACTCAAAGGTTAGGATATCAATCACAATTTTTTTCCGGATTTTACAACTACCAAGTTAAATAAGATAACATAATCAAAAGCTAATGGTCTGTGATGGCCACTCACTAGATCAGCTTAAATATTTTAAGTACCACCATTTTTCACCCACACAATGGAAGATCATTGGTTCTTTTATTTTAAAATCCAGCACAGTTTCCAGCAATATCTCAACTTTCACTAATCTCCAGGTGTGGATAGACGCAGCTTCTCAAATCTTCTTCTCTCTGGGGCCTGGCTTCGGCACGCTACTAGCATTGTCGAGTTACAACAAGTTCAACAACAACTGCTATCGGGACGCTCTCATCACGTCTTCCATCAACTGCCTCACTAGCTTCTTGGCGGGATTTGTCATCTTCTCGGTTTTGGGGTATGATTTTGCCACTGTTTTTAAGAGGTATGTTTTTGCCACACCTGTGCCTAGGCATTTCTCATGGAACTGACTATTTTAACCTATAAAAACCAGCAAGGACTCCGTCTGTACTTATTGACAGAAGTCACTTTTTGGAGCATAAGGAATGGACAGCAGCATCTCCAGAGTAAAACTAGAACCAGCTGTATACCGCTGGATCAACAATCCGCCAGCCAAGCTACGACTAAGACCCCCCATATATGGGAAGGGGCCATGTCCGACAGCAGACTCAAATAAGCTGATGATGTAGTAAATTTCTAATCTCTATTCAACATCCAGATACATGGCACATGTGCAAAACAAGAGCATCGAGGAAGTGGGTCTAGAAGGTCCAGGTCTCGTGTTCATCGTGTATCCAGAGGCTATAGCGACCATGACCGGCTCCGTGTTCTGGGCGATCATATTCTTCCTGATGCTGATCACCCTGGGCTTGGATAGTACTTTTGGAGGTATGATATAATAAAAAAAAATTGTTTTAGGTATGTTGCCGTGCCATAGATGGATGCCGTCATTGACAACATTTATTTTAATTTCATTTATTAACAAAATCAACTCATAAGGTGTACAAAATGTATCTATGTTATGACTTACATCCAATAACGGATTAACATTACTGATGCTACGTAATAAAACCGAATTCTTGAAACCTACATACCCCAGGATGTTTTATTTTATTTTATATGTTTTGTTTAGATTTGAAGTTTTCATAATGTTTTAAATAGGTCTAGAAGCAGTGACCACGGCGTTGTGTGACGAGTACCCGCGAGCGTTGGGCCGACATCGAGAGATCTTCGTAGTGTTCCTACTGCTGTTCATATACATCTGTGCATTGCCGACCACCACATACGTAAGCATAAACATTATCTACTAAGATTTTTAAAATGTTCCAAAAGTTGGGTTGTGGGACATTATAATTTTTTTGTGATTTCTTTATGTGTAGTAAACACGATATAAAATCAATAAAAACATATTTATCTAATTTCGAATCAAGTAACTTAAACGAACTCTATAACAAAAATACAACTCAAGATTCAATGGTAATGGTAGTAGACCTTCGTCTTGTCGAGTCACCAGCTTTCGAACAAATGTGGTGAAAGGATTTTAAGAGGCTTATTTCGTGCACTTGACCTAATGTTTTCGATTTTTTCGGTTCTACGTCTTCTTACACTGAGAGTGCACATATTTTTTTCTGGTTTCCGGGTTCGAACCCATGACCTTAGGATCGGAAGGCGGGGCTACCACTAGTCCACCAATGCTCTTTGCACTGTTTAGTATATTCAAATGCCTTTTTGGATGAAAATACCAAGTTTTACTATGATATTGATCAATCTACCAAAAATAACTATTTTCGCACAGCATCACGCGTATAAAAACGGTCTGATAAGAAAGGATTACGAAGGAAAGTACAGGGTGTGCCCAGTCAGCACAAAATGTTATTGCTTTGCGATGGCCGGGACATGATGGCTGCCTTTTATGACAATAGGAAGCTAACCGCTTTCAGCTTTTTTCTCAGTTGAGCTCATTATTATTACGATTTCGGACAAAACAGTTTGAACATTCGTCTTTGTATGATCGAAAAGTGATTTTTAGAACCACGAGTAAACCTACATTTTGTCTACACATCGCTATTGACAAAGGGGAGAAATATGCTGAACGTTAAAAATGCACCAACAAATTTTTGTTTGTAGCCCCTTTGTAGGTAAGATTTTCCATTTTTATAACAGAAATCCCCAGCGATTCCCGCAAAAACACCCCACTAACAACATACGGGGTAGAAACAGGGTATAGTCAGGTCATCCCCTAAGTGAGGCATGAATAATGCAGCGGAATACATCAACACCTCGAGATAGGACGCGTGATTTATCCGATGATGTGCGGTTTCACTAAGGCTATTCATTTACGGGAATTCATTGGAATGATTTTGAATCAACTTTAGCAAACTGTTTGCTTTCACAGTGAACTGTTGAATGAGTACTTGAAATTCTCTTCTCATTTTGCGTGTTTATACATTCTCGTTTTGTGAAAATATGACGTTATGGATTGTGTTTTATTGACGTGACAACGTCTTATAATTCGATGGAGCCGGCTGCACGCACGAAAAAACATGACTCATGCGGCGTTACCTCGCTCTGAGGCGTTACATTTAAGGCTTGAAGTGCAAACGAGAGCACGGAACGAGCGACAAAGAGGAACGGCCTCCGCGTTCGGCAGCGTTCGACATCTGTCTCTCTCCTACTTGAGTGAGCGATGCGTCCGCGTGGACAGCTGTATGACGTTGTCACGTTCAACTATCGTCAGTAAACCGACTTTACAGACAACCGATTTTTTTGATACAACTGGGTGATAGAAAAGCATAGTATAGCCCTTTTGATGGTAACCATCACCTATCAACCAAGGCATGAACTTTACTAACCGATGTCTTCAAGGACATTTTCGGAACCTGGCGGACCTTCGGCTTTGTTGGTCAGGAAAACAACTACATCCTGTGTAGATTGTAATTTTTATATTAAGTAAGCACAACTTTTCCACTTTTAAAGAAAACGAAAAAACAAAAAGAGAAGAACATCGAATAAAGGCTACACAAGAAATCAATTTGAAACGTCGTTTAGTCTAGTGCCAGTTCCACGCGTTCAAGCCTAGAAGAATAGGCAACAAACTACGGCTTGGTTCCTACCGTTTTTTTGTGTGATCCTTTTTCAAATCCTGTGTCAGGGAGGAGTGTACCTGGTAGACTTACTGAACGTGTACGGCCCCGGACTGGCGATTCTGTTCGTGGTGTTCGCGGAGGCAGCCGGCGTGTTCTGGGTGTACGGAGTGGACCGCTTCTCCGAGGATGTGAGGACCATGCTGGGACACACGCCCGGCTGGTTCTGGAGAGTCTGCTGGGCTTATATCAGGTAACTTTTTAAGAGTAGTAGAGCTCAGCCAGTTGATGGACGCAGGACAGTGCATCGTAGGGCACGTTCCTGATGTGCGTGACCTACGAGGCATTGCTTTGTTATAGGCGATGGTTACCAACTAACATCAGGTGGGCCATATTCATGTTCCATCAGCTAGTTACATAAAAAAAAGCTCTTTATGATGGGCTCGTCCGGGGAAGTACTACCATCACGCATATTTCTGCCGTGAAGGAGCATTGCTGTGTTTCGGTTTGAAGGGTGTGGGTGCCGGTGGAATTACTGGCACGTGAGGCTGAACATGTGTATGCCTGAAGTTGATGGACGCTGGGGAGTGCATCGTATCATCGTATCGTATCGTGACCTACGAGGCAATGTTTTGTTACAGACGATGGTTACCACTTAACACTAGGTGGGCCATATGCTTTTTCTATGAGCTAGTTAAATTAAAAATTTAAAAAACTTTGAATAAGGTTTCAGTTCGAAAACTAGCAAACCAATCCATAGGTTACGTCACCAGACTTGGGTATACTTTTTAGTATGAGAAAAAGTGATCGAACTAGTAAATGGGTCTTATGTTGCACGGTTACTGAAATTATGCAATAAAATCCATGGCACGGACGCGGCGTAGCTTGCTATCTACGCGCTACGCTATGCATCTACGCGGCTACGTCGTAGAGACTGGCCGTAGTTCTTAAAAATCTGCCATAATGATGCCAGTTTTTTTATGCAACTAGCTGATGGAACAAGCATATGGCCCACCTGATGTTAAGTGGTAACCATCGCCTATAACAAAGCATTGCCTCGTAGGTCACTCCTATTTTAAAATTAGTTATTTTGTAAAATTGCTTACTATAGACTAGTATAGTATTATCTTATCTGTGCTATAGGTCTCATCTTCACCAATTTTTTTTTCGTTTCGTCCAATCTTGCCACTCTTCTTAATCCCATGTTATTCCCCCAGTCCCGTTTTCCTGCTGGTCCTGTTCGTGTTCTCGTTACTGGCCCACGAGGAGATGCTGGGCGGGGAGTATCAGTACCCCGCGTGGTCCATCACGGTCGGATGGGTCATGACGGGTACCACCGTGTCTTGCATCCCGCTCTATATCATCTACAAGCTGATCATCACTCCGGGGAGCTTGATGACTGTGAGTTTTGTTGTTCTTAGATTAGATTTAGTGGCAAGAGACCACAAACGTTTGTCTATTTATAATACCTTACTAAAACAAAAGGAATGATAGAAACTTTTAACTATATTGAAGAGGAGCCGTTTTAAAATCTAATTATAATACATAATGCCAAAGTCTTCTTCTTCTTATGGTGTAACTGATTCTTTCGAACTAAGTGTGGTGAAACAATTTTAGTGCACCTCAAAGAGGCTCTTTTCGTGCACTTGACACATATTTTAGGTTCTACGACATACCGGTTTCCTCGCGATGTTTTCCTTCACGAGAGACTTTACTACTTGAGAGCACGGGCATAGTGTACATACATTTTTGGACAGAAAAACTCATTGGTACACGACTGGATTTGAACTACAGACCTTAAGATCGGAAGGCGGGTTCGCTACCAATAGAACACCAGTGCTCTATGTCAAAGTCAAAAATCATTAATTCACTTAAATCATAAGGACCACGACAAAGACTAATTGAAACTATAACTTTTTCTACTACAGCGCATCAGAACCATCCAACGTCCAGAAGTGACCACAGTTCCACCAATGGACGCCACTTGCAGCCTGTGACCGGAGCGCGCGGTCCACTGGGACAAACCACCAGCGGTCGAGTGGTTGGTCTAGTCATGACGGAAACTTGTATAACCCTGACGAAAAGTTGTATAACCCAGACAAATCGGTGTATAACCCTGACGAAAAGTTGTATAATAACCCTTTCGATTAGTTGCATAACCCTGACGAAAAGTTGTATAACCCACTCGATCAGTTGCATAACTCTGATGAAAAGTTGTATAACGCTAACGAAAAGTTGTATTACAACCTAGCCTTGGTAATCGAGAACACATTCGATATTTTTTACAGTGGAATAGTTTTAAGAAACTTATGCTTTTCAAAACTTATCTATCGTAGATCGCTTGTGTAGTTATGGAGAAAAATTCGTGTCGGGTCGATGAAAACGAATACTCTCCTTTGCTCTTTTTATTGTACATACTTATTAAAAAATATTGCTGTCAGACTATAAAACGTATAATGGACTTGTAGATTATGAATTTTATCACAAAATATTGTAATTCTTAAGATTAGAAGTTTATAAAACTCATTACTAAGCAAACCTCTTTGTAAATAATTTATATTTAAGTATACTTTACACAACACAAATATTTTAAAACTTTGAACTATGAATATTTTTGCATTATCGGGCAATTAATGCAAAAATATAATCATAGAAATAACTTCTAGATGTTAAGAAAATATGTATGATATTGTTAAAAATGTTGTTTCATGGGATCATAATCATAGAATAGTAATGTCTAAATGTTATTGGTAGTAACTATATATAAAAACTTAGTAGTGGTAGTACAAATACCTACATTTTAATAACTTTGATCTTACGAGTATCTTGCTACATTTTAAATCAAATCGTTACTGTAGAATATTTTTGGGCAGTACATTTTTATCGAAATAAAAATTAATCGCTTAAATAACTAGTATTTAATAGTTTATAGAATATAAAGGTAGTATTGATGAGAGAGGTAGTGAAACTTAAAATTAGTGACTTTTAAAATATTCATCATAATTATCATAATCATTGTAGAGGTGTGATTCTCAAGTAGATAATGATTATTCCAAAATATTACGGTGTACCTACTTATACCTATTTATATAACTTTAGCGTGTTCAAAAGTAATACAAATAGTGCGTATGTAAGTGTTTTTATAAAAAAGTTGTAAAAGTTGTTCATATACCCACAATTTTTTTTTTGCTTCTTATTTTTAACAATTTATTTTTATAAACATTATTTTGGTCAGAATTTTTTTTGACTGTTGTATTGTTATTTATAAAAATGTAATCGACTTTAGAATTATATTCATGAATTATTATAGATATTATATGCAGCAAATGTATAGTTAGGTCCTGTGCCAGCCATTACAGGTCTTACTAGCCATTTGTTTTAACCAAAATATGTGTTTTATTGGTGTGGCATGAGCAAGGAGTGAGCACTGAGATGACGAATGAAAGGAGTGAGGTGAAGAAGAAAACCTGTTGTACCGACCCCATGCAGCGCGGGATAAGGGCGCAGAGAGATGATTATGAGGGTATTGTTGGTTTACCTACCACCCTGACCTTACTTCCTTCGCTTCCTACTTCCCCCATCCTACCAAAGGTAGGCTTCTATACAACGTGTATCAAAATATGTGTACTATCCTGAAGGGGGGTGAATTTCCACCCCCCGGGGAACAACTTTTGTTCAACAACTTTTCGAACTTCGATTGGTATCTCTGAAAAAAACTGCAGCGAAGTTTCAACATGAACAGCTGACTTTATACAAAGTGACAACCCTAAACTCAGCTACAGAGGTAGTAGGTAGTAGTAGTAGACCTACAGGGGTAGTAGGTCAAGGGGTCAAGGGGTTACAAGGATAGGGTTGTCAATTTATTTAGGCATTATGAAATTAAATATTTTTGTATGGGAAACTGAAAATAGGAATTTTTAATTATCTCCCCCCCACAACTGATCACCATTGTGGTCTGAAACCCCCCACCTTCGCCTAGTACACATATTTAGATACACCTTGTAGATAGATAGATAGATAGAAAATGCTTTATTGCACATAACAAATTATAAAAGTACAGGTACATAAAAATACTTAAAACTATTTGCCTCCTACAATGGGCGGTCTTATCGCTAAACGAGCGATCTCTACCAGACAACCTTTGGATGGAATGGACTTAAGATATTTACAAGGGGACTGTGTGCAAAGAAAGAATAAATAAAAAGGTGCCTTCAAATTTTTGATGTGTAGCTAGAGCTACATACACACAAAAGAAAGTTAATACATAAGGAGAATTCTATACCTAGCCCATCAGTAAATGGAAGCTTAGTGCTATCACTAAGCTTCCATTAACAGGGCTTATCACGGTATTTTCAAATTATAAGGCATAAGTAATTATAATTGGATTGGATCACTGATAACTTGAGATCATGATCTGATGATCTAAGTGCTAAGAAAGAGTTTGTATAGTTTTCATTTTATCTTTTCCTTACCTTAGTTAGAGCAACGCTTGCGATTGTTCTATTATTTCTAATGGATTACCAATAGACGACCAGTAATCAAATTCAATCTACTTACAACTTACAACCCAAATAGATTATCGAATTTCATAGCCTACTCGATGATTTTGGCATTTGAAATTGTACTTTGACGCAAGGATTTGGTTGACGTTCAAAAATATGTGAGATCCTCTAAAATATTACTAAAATACTAAAAAAACAGAAAAATTTATGTGTAGCAAGCTAGTGTCCATGTAAAAGGGAGTTGAAGATGTTTAGGATAGGAAGACGGAGTGACACGACACTCCCATCGCGTGTATGGCGGGCAAAACTGTGAGCTTCAATACAAACTGCGTAAGTCTAATCTTAACATTATTCTAGAGGTGAACCATCTAGAATCAACCCATTTTAGATGGTTTATGAAGCACTGGCTGCCGCTTGCAGCTTCACTCGCATTGACGTGGCTTATTCCCTGAGCTCATGTTTTTTTACTTACCTACCCTGTTTCTACAATTTTTTGTAGGATACAAGTAGTTTAGTGTGATGCAAATATTTTATATAAATGGAAAGAATGAAAAAACGTCCATATTCCCACCAGAACCTATGTGACAGCCACGTGGAGCAGCTAGCGAGATGGCTGAGCTGCAACGGCGAGGTGTGGGGCGTGGGGCCTACCGCGGTCTTCGCCAGCGCCGCCGCTCTCTTCCTCTTCAACGAGCTCGAAGCCACGCTTTTCGTGGTGGGCGACCAGGTCAATGTCTCCATGCTGGAGAAGACTTTGGTTGTAAGAATCTTGAAACCACTTAAGCCGTTTAAACTGCTTTCGCAACTAATGCGCTTTCTTTCTTACATTTTTATAAATATCGCTACTCCAGGTCTTCTAGGTTTACCTTTTTAATCCAAAGGTGCTGACGACAGCTTATTTAGATACCTATTGGAAGATAGAACATGTCTATCTACTATTTACTGGCTGAGGAGTTGATTATTCGGTAAATTATTTCATAAACCATAGGTACCTAGACACCATAATTGGTGAGACTTTCTCCCAGAACTGTCGTGGTTTGACGATGTTATCTGAGGACACATATTTCATCTGATGATTGTTTGATTCCAGTCAACCATGGTGCTGGGGATGCTCGCGCTGATGATTCACCTCTGGGTCTGCTCCATGCGTTTTTTCCAGTATTATTTGGATACACTCATTAAAGATGTGAGTTCAATCTCTACATCTAGGTTCTTCAAGTTTTGGGCGACACGACTCACGACTCATGGAGAACCGAGCTCACACTCTTAGGAAATTTGAACTAATCCAAAAACGAACAGCTTATTCCCAACAAATCAGCAATAATTTTATCACTCTCTATATGACCCTAAAAACACTAAACCCTAGTTTAAAAATGATTCAGAGTCCAAGCATGCTGCTAGAGATGACGACCGCAGGCCTGCTCGGCGGCTCCTCCGAGCTGGTGGCTCTCGGCCCCCTGACGCGGTTCCTGCGCATGCAGCAGCCACAGATCCACATCACCATCTGCTGGTTCCTCTCGCTGTGCTACGCGGACTACGTGCGCAAGAACTATTGCCAGCGTTTCAACATGCCGTACTTGGAGCAGTGGTTGGTAGACATTAGTAAAATCTCAAATGCCACATAAACCTATTAAAAACTGGGTGAAATATACAAATTTTTTGACTATGTAGTTAATTATTTCCAATTACCATCAGTTATAACTGATTCTAAAAGTGTCTGTATTCGCTGTATTTCAAATATTACATCATCATCATCATGTTCACCCCCCGAAGGAAAAAGTCCACTGCCGGCTATAGGCCTCTATGCATTTCCAGAAAGAACAATTCTGAGCCCTTTGCGTCCACCGACTCCTCGCGATCTTAACAATGTCGTGGATCCATCGAGTGGGTGGGTATCCAACGCTTCGTCTTCGTGGTTCAAATTTCCGATGCTTTTGTTCAACAATAAACTTTATTTGAGATGTGTGTGGTTGCTGGTGGCGGCAGGCGGGCGGAGCTGCAGACCCGCTCGGCGCACGCGGCGCGCTCCACCGTGCGGCGCGCGCGCAGCTTCATCGGCTCCCTGCACCGCCGCCTCACTGGCTTCGAGCCACGCCCTGAACCGAACACGTAACAACTACTCGTACTAACACGATAACATTCTCCTATAGGTACCTAACTGCCAGAAAATCTTTAATGCATTTACAATGCTGAGCCTCCAGATAAATATGTGACTTTGACTTCAGTGCAAATTCCTGCCTCATGTTGAATATATCACGTTTTCTACCACTGTTTGTTATAAAAAATCTGAATTGTTCAATGATCTAGATGACGTTACTCTGTGCGGAGTTCCGATATTTCAATTTTTTTCACTTCTTCATTTCCAGGTCATCCCCCACGCAAACAAATCTGATCGAAATGTCCCTTATCTTGTATCTCCACAACCTTGGAAACAACGATCTAAAACTTCCTCACCTGAGCTGACTGTCACTTGCTAAACTAACTAACAACTTGCTAACATTTATAGTAGCTTCAGGCCTAACGTTGTTTACTAGAGTGAGAGCGCATCGCCCAAGAGAGAGAACTACTCGGTGGAAGTCAGCAGACCCGCCTCCCGCGTGTCTTTTGAGGGAGACGGCTGTGGGTGCGGGGGAAGCCTTCCACGGGCCCGCAGCGAGGGCAAGCAGGGCAAGGAGCTGTGCGTCCGGCTACTCTCGCAGTCAAGTGAGACGACTGTTGACGCTATTGAGAAACTCAGAAATTATATCCAGGTAACCTTGTTTCATATTCATCTGTGTTCAACAACTTGACAAAATACAGCTCAACACACGCAAGACATAAGACACTGCAAGACAAGACCTATGAAAGCAAGTTGCCGTTGGGAACATGCTACACAAGTCGATTGCTCTGGAAATCGAGGTAGGGCTATGTTCATCAGCTGATGTCTTACGTCTGAAATGACGATGAACTTTGACAGGGTCAGAAGATTGTTGTCTTCACAGAGACCGTATGAAATGTGGTTAACAAATGCAGGATCCAGTAACTCATCCAGGTTGTTGAATCGGTCTCTTTTGTCACATTTTTTTTATTTCCCAGACGACAAGATGTGCGTGCAGCCGTCCGCAGAACCCAGGGTTCGCTCGTTCTACCTCTACCACCCCAAAGGAGGCAGAGCCTTGACGACTTCCCCTGGAGGAGTATGGCCTTACTTCCCCAAGAGTGACACAATCATTTACAGCTATTTTAATAAATTGTACGAAACATAAATACTACTTGTAGATACATAAAGCCTACTGTCTAAATTTTGATATTATAATAAAGTCGTCACATTGTATACTTCGGACTTGTATTTGATATTGCACTTACCTTATACTCAGTAGGTACCTAACTAATAACCTGGAAAATAAGGGTACTTACCCCGAAGAGGAATACATCAGGCTGAAAATGAGGAGACCTACCTGCGAAAGGGAAATGAGGATTTCAGCATGCAAAGTTTCAAACTTTTTCACTCCCTGAGTTTCCCACCATAGACTTTTTAACCTCCTTGCTGTAATGGGTTTCCAACCTCATTGTTTCACACGCAAAGAAAGCCAAAGATACGAGGATCCAAAATCTATGATTTTTCTTGATGGTTTTGAACTGTTTTTAATATGGTGACATAGAAATAAATTTTGTAAATAAAAAACCTAAATTCAAACCAAATGCTGTCGTTTGATGGATTATTGTTCTGCGATGTTGCAGACATTTGGCAAATTCTTTCACGAGGAAGGATCTGAAGTTAGTTCTTGGACTCTGTTGTCCACAATTTAATCAGATCAAATTCAACTCTCTGATGTTCCCTTGAATTACTTGTATTTACTTACCCATCCCATATTATGGAGGTGTGTAGTGGCAGTAGCAAGCTTCTGCATTCTTCTTCTAAGTGACCTTACAGCTGTTTCTTAGAGAAACACAATAAAGATAATGCCGAAAGTGCTACTTAGTTTAGTGATGAGCCCGTAGCGAGATCATACTATTGAAATATTGTAGAGGTACCTATAGAAGATATGTAGTATTGACATTAGTTGAACAATCTTTCAGCTTGTAGAATGGGCGAAATGCGGGGAGAGCTACATTACAGTGACACCAACAGTGCTGTGGGGGGTTGGAGCAGCAGCGCTGGCGCAACGACTTCTCACATCCTTGTTTAGGTAAACCATACAGAATCCCAGTAAACCAATAGAGGTGTACCTAAAATGTAATTTGAGTGTGACCCTGATATCTTTAAAACGCTTTTGTTGACAGAAGGTTCATTTTCCGAAGAGTGCCAATGTGGGAGCAAATACTGCAGGTGAATTTGTTACGTTTAGAATCCTATTCAAATGTAATTCGCTGAATAATCTAACGTTTCTGTCCGCAGAATCTACTGTTCATTTGGATGGTGATCTACAGCCTCCATTTCTGGGTGGTCCTCGTGAGGATTGTGAAGGTTTTCATCGAATACTGTTTTGAGGATGTGAGTGGTTTCCTGAAAAATGTGATACAATCTACAAAATTCTTTGCTCTTTCATACACAATCTGCAGCGGCAACAAATTTGTTATTAGATCACCTAATGAGCCGAACTGATGTAGACAATCTAATAGATCCCTATACTGCAGTGAATATCCGCTCTACGCGATTTTTTCTGCCCAGGCATTCCTCGACTTTCAACCTCAGTCCCCATCACCCTCCCCGGAAACCGAAAGCGGTCAGAAGGTGATACAGCAATGGCTAATATGGATGTGCGGAGCGGCGCCCCTAGCAGTCTACATCCACACGCGACCACGGTCGGAACCCCCGCAACTGATGATATGGTCTGTTCCTCCTGTTTCTCCTATTCCAGACATCAGTGATGAGGATGATGATGAGGATCCCGAGCCTCAGCCGTATGGCCAATGAGGAAATAAACGTCGTTTAAAGTCCATTCATTTCTTTTTTCTTCAATTCTTTCATTTAAAATTACGAAGTGCTTACATAGGGTTTATGTTTGAAACTAGCTTACTGTATATGACTCGTTGTAAAAGAGATGATCCAAAATCAACATAGGTTAAAACAAAAACCAATGTAGAATCAGGGCGCTCTCATGCTTGACCTTAATAGGATCCTTAAAACCCAATTTCTAGTTTCCAGCGGTTGGCTTCCGTAATAAAGGTGGGTATTTTATCTCTCCAGGATCACCACAAACCCCTGGCAGCGTCGCGAGATGGGTCCCTACGGGTACTATCTCAACCGGCCTCTCTCCGATGAGCAGCATTCGACCGTCGGTCCTCAGCAGCCCATGACTCTTCGGAAGGCTTTCAGCGACTCCAACATACTTATCAAAGAACCTCCAAAGAGGAAACGACACTCCAAATCCATTTAAAGAGTTTTGTGATGACTGGATTTATGAAGTGGTTTTAAATTGTGGTTTTGAAAAATAAATGTAATCGTCGTGTATGTTTTAGTTTTTGAGAACCCAAGGAATTTAGAAACTCAAATTAGTTATATGTGTGGGAACTGCAGGTTTTCAAATTCTGACAAGTCTGGAGCCATTTAGGCTTAAATATTTCCTTGGCATAAAATAGAAGTCAGGTAGGACTAAAGGAATACTGTACGATCTCCCGTATGCAAACGAACCCGATTCGAGACCACTTCGATTCGTGTGACTAGGGTTAAATCCTTCGCGGTATCGTTTTACCAAGGAGGACCAAGGAGTCCGTATACAATATCACCAGCCAGTATCTACCCTGTCAAATGTCACGTCTAAAAAGCAAAACATCTAGATCGCGCTGACGAAAACCCACGCGAGTGGTATAAAAGACTTGGATTGGCACCAGAAGGGCATACTAACCTTGCGTAGGGCACACCGCGATCACGAAGGCGGTTGCTCCGGGCTGACTCCGGCCATAGCACAGCGGCCGGGGCGAGTCAGTCTGTGACTCTCCTTCGGGATTGTCGTACGTGGAATTTTTGCTAGTTGGACGTGCGTTCTGCGCAGTCCATAGAAATCATATCCTTCTTCTTTAACCTTTCATCTTCTCTTAAGGCTTGAACACACCGCCAGCGAACTAGTTCGCTAGCGATGGCGAACTAGCCCCCAAATAATTTAAAGTCTCCGAAATGTACATTGCCATCACAATGGCGCTTTTGGCGCTAGGTCTAGCGCAATTTCAAAGCATTTAACTGCTATTATTTTGTAGGCTAATCTTGGATTAACCTTGGATTTTAAATACGTGTCGCAGTTTGTAGTTCATATAAATTGCCAAGTTAAAAAAAAATTACATTTCTATTGAGTTTTTAAAAAAAAAAGATATTTATTGAGCACTGTGACATGCGCACCTATTTTATCGGACAACTTGTGTCTATTCAAAGTATCTAGAAGCATTTAAAGTGTCTAGGTTTATGACTACAATGCATAATTTAAAAAAAATAAAAATACATTAGTAAAAATAGCCAAACCCTGGAATGGACCTGGCAGCACTGGCCGCAATTTAGACTGTCAAGATATGAAAGATATTTAGCCCAATCAAAACACTTAACTACTGCTAGGCATGGGAAATAATTACCTGCAGTTAATCGGCTCATTTACGACTTTGAGCTTGTTCAGCTCAAACAACTCAGCGGCTCAAACATCATGTAGTTGTTGTAGAAGTGTGGAAGTGCGAGTGCAGAAGTTAAGCCGCTTACAGACCTTCTGGCTTCACTTCGGAATCATTCAGTTAATATAGTTACCTACTTTAATTTTTTTCACTGAAATACCTAACCTACCTACCAAAGTAGCAAGCAGCAAATAATCTGAATAAATAAAGTCTGTTTAAACTATTATCGCCACTGTTTGTTTTGAGACGTTATTTATTAAAATTAAACTGCTAGCTATGCTAAAGTATAAAATGCTATGATGTGCGGTTTTGGCCCTTACGTATTTATTGCAGAAGCAAATTTTCAACATAGTTTCTATTATTGGCTATGCATACCGTAAACCTTATATCTCTTTGTGCTTCTTCCAGAACGACTTCCAATTTGATCAGGGCGAGCAACGCCAGGCTCCATAGCTCGTCTTAATCTAGGTCTTTACCTATGAAATTGTACATTTGAATATTTTTTATGCCATTAAAATTAGATAGGCGTAAGGCTCCAAACCCCACAGGAAGCTCAGCCATATAATTAGTTGGTCTAACTCCATCACGGCTAAGCTTGCCGCGGGGTTCCAATTCTTCGGTCCAACTTTTTCACCACTTCTACTATCGTCTTCAATTCAAGGCCTGCGCACACCTATGTGCTCTTTACCGTCGTCAGTATTTTCGAAGCATTACAACCTTGGAATTTTCAAGTCAAGAGTGAACAAGTGAATAATAGCTAAGCGTGCTCCACCTTAGGCTGCATTTTCACTTTCCATCAGGTTTGATGGCAGTCAAACGTTTAGCTATCAACAATAAAAAAAAATACCTATATATGTCGCTGGCCATGGCGATCAGTGAAACGCTGTCAAATTTGAAAGCGATATTTGACATCGTTTCATTGATAGCCATTGCCAGTGACCTAGGTGTACACAGGCCTTCATATCGTTGTTGACAACGGTTGCCAGCCGACCACAAGGCTCGTTTTTCAACTCATAATTTGCAGATTTAAATTTAAGGCTTTGCATGGGTGCAAAATACAAAAGCACATTTTGCCCTCCTTTTTTCTACACTAAGCCTGTGCAAAGCTAAGGCGATTGGCTAGTTATGTACATGGAATACATAGTGAGATAACTGGCATGTCGTAGAACCTACATAAACCGTAAAACATTGTCAAGTGCACGAAAAGAGCCTCATTGAGGTGCGTTTATAATTCTTTCACCACATTACTTTTGAATGAACTTTTGTCACCATAGTATTAAGTATGTTAAGGCTGCAATGCTTTCTAAGTGAGAGCTGAAATAAAAAGTTTTGGTTTGATTCAATTTTGGTGTGAGCTACACTGAGCTGCACAAAACGTAGATAATAATGACTCCTTCTGTCTTCGACCATATCACTTTACCAAACTTTGACACAAGAGGTGGGCGTGGCTACGCCGCCGCCACGACCAAAGAAGTAGGAAATATAAAACTTGTTAAACCCATAGAGCAGCAGCATTGTTTTTGACAAAGTCAAACGGCTTCGTAGGTATTGCTTTTACCCAACATGCTGATGCAAACAGGAATGTTATGATATTGACCACTATGTGTGTGTATAAGTATTTTATGATTGCTCATCTGTATCCCCTATATCAAATAAATATAAAAATAGAACTAGTTTATTTTAATTATATGACAGCTGTCAGTTGAAAGCGATTCTATCTAGGACTGAAAAGTATTATTTTCAACCCACTCCTCAGGCAACTTCAGACCTTCTTTCTGAATATAAGTAATGAAAAATATAAAATAAAATGTCAGGAAATTAAAAACAAAAATAAAGTAGAAAATCACACGCAGTTATACATCACGCTCGCAGAATCCCAAGCATTCAGAAATAGTTTTCATCCAGCGATCCTCAAACATCTCACACCCAAGATTAAATGAAATGCGTGGAACAGACATGTTAACATACATAGCATAGGTACATAGCGGTGAAAATCATAACCTTTCCTTTTTTTATTTTCTTCGCCGCAGTCTATGTCTATATCTAGTCGAGTATAAATAGTATAAGGTCGGGCGCGATATAGATTAGATAGGTCAGAAAACGTCGAATACAACAATTCAAATTCAATCAGTTTTAAATTTCTAATCCGCACAAGATTTTCGCCGAACACATTTTGTGCTAGACCTAAATGGTAAGAAAGTTGACAGACTGAACAGTATCCTTGGTTCATTAGAATTTTTCTATCAAACGTTTTCTGATGTACTTACTTAAGTACCTACCTATTAAACACCCGGCCTTATACTATTGAATTAGAGCACGGGTAGTCTAGTTTAGAGGGTAGCGAGCAATCCAATCCAAAGATTGACTGGACTCTCAGCTCAGTTGGCAGTAGCTCTGCCTTCTGCGCCGTAGGTCGTGGGTTCAATTCCCACCGAGAACAAATATTTCTTTGGTGAATGCAGATGTTTGTTCTCTGTCTGAGTGTTATATTGTATTCTAACTATGTGTTAACAAAATGACGTGCAGTAAAATGTATCTACTATAGGAATGAGATAGTTGATTGTAATACATCAACTATCTGATTCCTATAGTACAAGACAAGCTCGGGGATAGATAGTGTTTTGTGGATTGTCTACATTATTAATTTATTTTATAAAGATCGTGGGTTAAAATTTGGTCGTGCACCACCAATGTATACTATTCTGTCAGTTCATCACCTATCTTATTATATAAATAGATATACTGTAGCTGTAGGTTTATCGACAAGATAAACCTAGCTCTAAGACTTCTCAAAGTGATCATTGATATTATGTAATTTTAAAGGTACAATGAATAAAATTAAACATTTTTACTTTACTTTGACTTTCACTTTGAATACTGCTACTCCATTGTAATCTCCATTTGATAACTCTTTGAATTACTCGAAATCAATTGTCAATTTGAAAAAACGTCAAAACTATAGCGCTTGCAAAACAGGAAAGTATTAAAAACCGGATTATCTCCGGCTTCCGGCCAAACACCGTTTCCAGGTTTGGTCAACGTAATATTTTTTCATATAGTAGAATTTTAACAAGAAAACAATATTCTAAGATACCTACAAAATCAACTATTAAAAAATTGTACGAAATAGGAATTAGTATCTAGTGAAGTTTAATATTACTTACTTTATTATTGAGTAGTTTATTGTTGAGTAGATTAGTAGTAATAGTGGAGCTTTTTGTGAAGTGCTCATCCAGGGAAGTACTACCACCATACCTGTTTCTGCCGTGAAGCAGCATTGCTGTGTTTCTGTTTGAAGGGTGTGGGTGCCGGTGAAATTACTGGCACTTGAGGCTGAACATCTGTACGCGTGAAGCTGATGGACGCAGGGCAGTGCATCGTAGGGCAAATTCCTGGCGTGTGTGACTTACGAGGCAATGCTTTGTTACAGGCTATAGGTACCACTTTTACCACTTACAGGCCTATACCCGAGTGGGATCCTAGCTAAAGAAAAATAAGAACACAAATGAACAAAAAGTAAAACTGAAAAAAACTAATAAAAATAAATCTAACATCAAAATATATGTATTAAAAATAAAGTTTAAAATTAAATTTAAACAAAATAATGACTATAATGTATGAATGTAAATAATAATGATGATATAATAATAATCGAAATAATAAGTAATAATATGCATGAAATGTAACTTAATGTAGTTATGGAATGGGCTTTTTTAATTATTTTTTTTTATAGTTACCACTTAACATCAGGTGGACCATATGCTTGTTCCATCAGCTAGATGTATTAAAAAAAAGACGCAGTGCAATAATAGAAAAACAAAGTATTGGTTTTATTATGTTTTATCGGTTTTTAGCTATGTATGCTTTTAGACAAAAAAAAACAATTTATAAAAATAATGCATCTTTTTAGTAATGTTTCAATTACCTGGACATATTAGGGCTAAGAATAAAGTGATGGTGAACTGAACGCGCGAACCTTGTGCAAACAACACCCACACCATTGCCTCCATATTGCCACTGTTTTGACTTTTGAGGAACAAGATTTAGCGCAGTTTCAAGACAGTATCTAACACTAATACTAGCTCGCTGCGTACAATGACAGTTCGCGGCGCTGTGTGGGGATGAATGCAAAACCCTACGCTTGAAACTGATCGCCATCGCCATCGCAGTTCGAAACTGTTCGCCGCAATCTTTTCTAAGCTTAATTCATTCACCCGCTAGTCCGGGGTACCTAGGTAGTTTTTGTTCACGGGGATTAAAAACAAAACAATATTTTTGAGGCTCAATCAGTAAGATTTATGTTTCTGATACTAAGGAAAATCGGAATACGTAAAACTTCCCTCACTGTATAGGCATACGCCTATCTATCATTGCGTCCTGAAGTGAGGGTAGTTATTATACCTCCACCTCTCAACGACGATAGCACTCATGTCAATGCTCCATCCAGTCTGCCCACGACCACAGTTATTACAACATAGCCGAAGCGTCGGGGAAAATTATACACGGTAAACACCCATCATCATCATTATCATCATCATCAACCTATATTAGTCCACTGCTGGACGTAGGTCTCTCGCAAGACGCGCCACTGAGCCCGGTCTTCGGCTTTTCTTCTCCAGTGCTTGCCAGCTACATTTCGCAGATCGTCGCCCCACCTTGCCGGAGGGCGTCCTACACTACGCTTGCCTAAACGCGGTAAAAATACCCGTGTAACAGTTTAATGTGTGTTATGATCGCAAAAGTTTAAAAAAGTACTATTGATAAATTTTGCTTAGCTGTCCGGCTTTTCGCAAAACCGGAAAACCGGGTTTGCACGCCCTAGTCAGGACGTAATGTCAGATGGGAAACTGATGGGTGGCTGAACTAATTGATGCCCGCGACTTCATCGACTGTCTCCACGGGTGGTGATTATACACTTCCTTGTTTCGATATTATATTTATGCATTCCATCTCTTATAAAAAAGTCCCCAAATATTATAAATACATTCACTTGTTCTGTTTTTTCTCCATCAATCAAAATATTACACGCTGTTAAACATTCATATCGAATACCATAAACTTAGCCTAATGATTGTATTTGTTTTTGTATTTATTGATTTACTTTGATTATGACGGTTCATTCTAGATATGTAAATGCCCTTATTTTATTGATATTTGATCTTATTCTAAGCTTCTCTCCATCCAAAATTTGATTGGAAAATACTGATTTGCAGCGATATAACCGCCCATTATGCATTACTATATTTTTAAATAGTTTCAAATAAGATTCTATCCTATTATTATCTTACACAACATCTTTTTTTGCTTTTAACGTAGTTAAACAAATATTTTTAGAAGTAATATATTTTTTTTCTATATATAAAATTAATATATATAAAACTAATAGGAAAAACAATTTCCAGAGTTCAATAATATTAGAACGAATCCTCAATAGTTCTCTTTTTCCAAATTTTAGACTCTACGGGTCGTTTTCACCGATGACTAATCAGTAGATCAAATATTTGACGATTGTTTAATACACAAAATTAAGAAAAATTAAGTAGGGGGTAGTAAAACATTAAATAGGGGATGCTTTGTCTGTCACGATCTGGGAACTTTCGTTTTTATTAGTAGTGATCGCAGCGTGCAACTGTCAAAAGACGCGGCAGTGTGTGCGGATGTATACAATTCCCTATGTTGAAACTGAACGGTTCGCCACCGCGCCCGCCAGCGAACTAGGTGTGTTCGAGCCTTTAGAAGAAGTCAAGCCATCTCGTGTAGGGCGCTAGGTGACTGGGGAACGCACCATGGTATAGACATCACCATCTTCCAAGTACACAACACACCAACATTGCAGTTACCAACCCGCCTACCAAGTGGGGTGACTCCGACTAACCCTCGAATTACGAGGGTGGCATGTGTCCAGCGGTAGACATACTCGGGCTAATGTTTCAAAACACAATCAAAACGCAATTACACTCAGATATAAAATCCTCAATCACTCACTCAACACATATGCACATAGTCTACACTAGGATTCATCTTGGTATCAGATACCAATTTAGGTAGTTAGTTGCTCAGATGCGTAGATGGAACCCACATGTTTTGCGTCGCAGCCAGCCGTCGTTCCACAATAGCAACATACTTTTTCGTTGATCACTTTACCATAATTAATCCTCACAGAATACCTAACCTACTTTTCAACAAGTTCATATACCCCTTCAAAAATAAACATTGCAATCATAGTTTTCGCTTCGAAAACGCGGCCAAAACGTAAACGTAGTCAAGCACAATACACATAAATTATTTTTGTTCTGAAAATAGCCTTGTCACTGTTCGTCATTATCAATAGATGTGCGATGGCTTACTTTTTTACTAATAAATCCATAAAACCCTTTTCCCAAAATTAAAGATAGTTATGAATATAATATTGATTTAATTTTCAATGACTAACCAACAACAATCCAACAGGTCTCGTTTCGGTAACTGTTTGGAAGAGAAACATACAGTCAGACACACAATACATGTCTTATAAAAACCTTATTGTCACATTGTTTATTATTTTGATTCCAGTAAACAGCTCCGCCATTCAGGAATAGATTGACAATCATTTTATATAGAATGTTCTTCATTATTCTTGCACGTCTTTTAAGTTTGCGATAATGTGTATGATGCCGAAACATACGATATAGTGTAACGTTACCCTTAGCTTATAAATACTAACTAAGTTATCTGCTATGTATCCCCGGTAGAAACTTTCTTCTTTACGTCGAAGCTCTTTAGTGGATCGTTCTGGCGTGCCTGGGAACAAACATAGATTTAGTGGTGTAGGAAAACTCATAAATCATGGTAAATATCCCGATGTTCGGTCCAACTTAACAACAACAGATGGGCCGACGACATTGTTAAGATCGCTGTAGGTCAATGGATGGAAAGGGCTCAGAATCGTTCTTTCTGGAAATGTGTAGGGGAGGCCTATGTCCAGCAGTGGACTTTTCCAGGATGATGATCCCGTTGTTCATAAAAATGGTGTAGCAAAACACCAAAACATCAGTAGTATTGAGACATGCTGGTCTTCCATGAAAAATTATGATCTTTGGTCAACTGATCAGATAAGTACGATACTGCTGCCGGATTTTGACGGGTCCGTAGTGAGCAGTACCCGAAGTCGGAGTTTTGTTACCACATATCGTTACCAAATGTTGTTTTCGTTTCGCCTATTTGTCTCTCTCTATTGTATGGAGAAAATATGAGACGGCAAAAATACGTTACGTAGTTAGAGTTGTTGTCTCATCTTTTCGCCATACAATAGACAGAGACAAATAGGCAAAACGAAAACAACATTTGGTAACGAAATGTTGTAAATGCACTGGGACTTCGTGCTCAGTTTATGCGAAATCGGTCAATGATCGGGGAACGTTCTAGTGAAAGCGGCCCCGCCTTCTTACCCTAAAGTCAAAACCAGTTCAAAACCAGTCGTGTACTAGTATGTGCACTATGCCAGTACTCTCAAAGTGAAGGAAAACATCGTGAGGAAACCGGCATGTCGTAGAACCTAAAAAACTTGTAGAATCATAAAATGTCGTACTGTGCGTTCTATCGCTCACCTGATACTTATGCCTCTTCTTGCTCCCAAACGTCTGTTTCCTCTTCTTCGCCGGAGCCGGCGCTTCCAGCTCCTCTTCCACCGCGCCCTCACTCCTCAGCGCAGCCGGCAGCAAGTACTCCGGCACGTTAGACAGATGCTGCTGTACCCTGACGGTATGCAGCGCTTTGTCCCGTCTCAGCGCCGCCAGGTCGGAGGGATTCTCTTCGAAGTAACCCTGGAAGGATGAGCTGGTTATTCAGGTAGGGGGTGGTTGTGTTTGTTGTCAGGAGAAGGGACATCAGTGAGAAGATTAGTCGTTCATCATTGGGCATTCATAAATGCTATGTAAGTTGTGTTCATCATTTGATTTGCTAAATTAAGACAGAGGTAATAATGTACTGAGTGAAAAACTTGATCATTCTGAAATGAAAAGCAACCTTCTGAACAACAAAAACAACGGGTTATTATCATCGTCATCACCATCAACCTGTTTACTCCACTTCGTATTTACGCGATCTTCAGCTACTCATATCCACTATTTGCCAGACATTTCGCAGACCGTCGCCCCACCTAGCGAACTATTAGTTGTTAGTGTTACCTGCAGTTTCTTGCAGTTGATGAGCTCCTGTTTGATCTCCTTGAGTCTCGCCTCACGCACGGCGATGCGTGTGACGGCGCGCCAAGCGTCACGTGACCGATACCGGAACCCTTCCACCTCTTCCAACGCAAACTCGTACTTCCTGAACAAGAAAAGAACAATGTGTAAATGTTTTTGCAGCTAATTCACTACACCAAACAAAATGATGGCATAGGAAAAGAACTCCTAAAATTCAGCTCTTTCTTTTCTTTCTCATTTACCTGTATTTATATTGTACTAGAGCTGGTTTTGGAAATAGGACACCCTTACTGAGACCGGGCGACGTGACACATCACTAGTCGTAATGCGTAGATGTTTTATTTTGCCGTGTTATAAAGTTATACAGAGTTCTAGCTATATTCAATGGATAGTTTTCGCCGTAATAGTAATTACCGTAAGTACTGTACCCGAAATCCTAGTGCATTTACAACATTTCGATACCATATTATGTTGTTTTCGTTTCGCCTACGTGTCTCTCTCTTTTGCATCGAAAAATTATGAGACAACAACTCTAACTACGTAACGTGTTTTTGCTGTCTCATCTTTTCTCCATACAAAAGACAGAGACAGGTAGGCGAAACGAAAACAACATTTGGTAACGAAATGTGGTGGCAAAACTCGGACTTTGGGTACTGTTACGGGCGAAACTATACGCAAGTACACTTTACTCAACAGAGGGGCTCCAGTAAAATTATGATAACTTACTGTAGTACTTTCTGTCCTCCAAATCCTTTGGACAAGTGTGATTCAATAGCGTCCATGAGCGGTTTTTCTCTTATCGACACAAATGTCAACACTGATCCCTGAAAAGAACAACTAAAATGAATATAACAAAAATGTATAAAACCTCTGTGTTCTGAGAATTTTCATTATCTTGGAAAATTCTCAGAACACAGAACCGCTTATATGCATCAATTGATCATTGTCATAGATTTGTGCACGAGAGAAGCCTAAATCCTTAAAATCCTTACACCACACTGGTTTTAAAGACCTAGTGACACACAAAATCAACAAGAACATCTTCCCACACCCATTACAATGTTTTATATTTTTATACATTTATTTAAGTGTTAAAGAAAACATGGATGAACTGTGTGAAAGATGACATGGATACGAGAGGAGAGATGACAGCTGACAGAGGGGAATGGAGGAAGAAGACATGTTGTGCTGACCCCACATAAAGTGGGTTAAGGGCAGGATGAAGAAGATTTAAGAGTCATAGTAGAATAAATAAAAAGGTTTATCTTTGGAATCTGACTGCAGGTCAGAGTAATCACTAGTATAGGTAACGGCACATAACTTTAGCGCTGACCGTTATTGCGCAGAAGTCAAAAATAAGGTACCTGAGGGGGGCTAGCGGAATGAAGGGCGGGCGTGCGTAGCGCTGATTGGCTCTCCAGTCGCACTCCGCTCTCTGTACCAATAGGGCACACTGCACACAGCCACACATCCAGTGTGCGCGACATGCGCACACTACGACGCATGCGCCGCTATCCCCTCCGCGTATCGCTCAGCGCTAAAGTTATGTGCCGCTAGTTACAGTTGTAATATACCTGGTTGTTTCCCCTCGCGGTCCGTCCGGCCCTGTGCACGTAGGAGTGTGGGTCGAGCGGCGCGTCGAAGTTGATAACGTTGGACACGTGCTGGAAGTCTATGCCGCGGGACACGCCCGATTCCTTATCCCTCTTACGTTTTGATGTTTGCTGAAACAACTCTTCTATTGAGTACCCAACAGTCACTAACACAAAGTTGTTCTCTGACGAATCACGTGACTAAGCCGCACATCAGTAGGCCTACCACAAGCTCTGTCTGGCAATGTCTCTGGCTCTGGTTTTGATTCTGTGCGAGTGTTGACTAAATAAATCCTACGTCGAAACGTCACACACACACACAGTGTACTACACTGGTGAGTACTCACACAGACTCAAAACCAGAGCCAGACAGAGCTTGTGGTAGGCCTACAGGATGCATTTCTATCTGATTTTTAATACTGCGCAGGTCGCATGGTTAGCCATTTAACGGACTATTTTGTATTTCGCAACTATAGTGACCAAGTAAGTTCGAGGCAAAAGCCGGTACCGACAGCCTAGAACGCAGTCACCCAACCAAATGTTGGTGACGCCACAAACGTGTAATCTGCTGATGATGTTTTACTCAGCATGGGGATAAGCTACTTTACTAAAGAAAATACATTTACCTTTTTCTTCTTACTCCTCTCTTCAATAGGCACTATTCCTCCGTCAGGTTTCTCCAGAGCCTTCTCATCAGAGGCTATGATGATCTGGTACCGGCCGCGATTGAACTGATCCACGGAAAGACATCTGACGGCTGCCGGTAGTTCTGAGTTCAGGACACAGGAACTGATTTTGAACTGTTCTAGGTAGAGTTTTAATCTGAAAGTTATGATTTATTGTAATAACTAAGAACGTCAGGAAATTCACTATTGCACATAGGTTTTTTTATACATTACCAGGAACAGCCATTTTGATCCTTCTCTGTCCAAACTGTTTGGCAAATTCATCATCCACACTTGGTGAGAAAACTGGTTTCCGCAAATAGGCCGCTGGCGGGCCCTTTTTTCGTGACGCTTTTTTAGGTTTCCTCACGATGTTTTCCTTCACTGTTTGAATGTACTGGTATAGTGTGCATACATTTTTCAACAGAAAAACTTATTGGTAAGCACGCAACTGGATTTGAACCCACAAACTTGTGCCTTAGCCCTGCTGTGATGTTTACAATGTGGTCAATCTGACGTGTTGTTGGATTGATGTCTAAAAACCTGATTGAACATCCTGGCTCTTTCTTTCAGTAGAAGGTCTTCTTTGGATAGGAAACCAGAGCAAACTCATCAAAATTCTCTTAATAAGAGAATAAGGTCTTATTAAGCCGTCGTATATAAAATTTAAGTTGCAGAAGCATGAGACTTACTTGTAACACCTGTCTACAGTCCTGACAAATATAATGGTCTTCCCTCTGATCAAGTTTAGCTTCAGCAACGCATACAAAATGGCTGCTTTATCATCTTCCTCCGCAAACAGATGGTAGTGCTGCATTTGTGTGGACGGAGCCAGTTCTGGTTCCTCGAGCTTGAGGGTCACCGGGTTACGGAGCGCTATCTTCTTTAAGCTCAGCACATCTTCTGATAAGGTTGCCGATGCTAAGACTGCTTGGTAGATTTTCGGCATGTGGCTAAAACATACAGATAATTGGATGTCAACTATTATTTTATCAAACTGTAAGACTAAGCACCTAATAACAATAACAATATTATAGACCACACAACACTATCTACACCCAAACTAAGCAGAGCTTGTACCAGATAGCTGATATAATACTTAATACATTTTTTTTGTAAATACATACTTAAAATACCATATACAATATAACACCCAGACAGAGAACAAACATCTGTGTTCTCCACACAAATACTTGTTCTCGATGGGGATCAAACCCACGACCTATGGCGCAGAAGGCAGAGCTACTACCAACTGACCTGAGAGTCCAGTCAACTAAGTCAACAAAGTAATAGAAACTTTAATGGTGATTTATTATTTATTAGTGTTACATTATACACACACAATATAACACCCAGACAGAGAACAAACATCTGTGTTCACCACACAAATATTTGTTCTCGGTGGGGATCAAACCCACAACCTATGGCGCAGAAGGCAGAGCTACTACCAACTGACCTAAGTCAACAAAGTAATAGAAACTTTAATGGTTATTTATTATTTATTAGCGGCCACGGCTTCGCTCGCCCGTTCCCGTAATACCCCGTTCCCGTTGCTTTTTCGGGATAAAAAGTAACCTATGTCCTTCTCCCGGTTCTAAGCTACCTCCTCACTCATTTTCTGCCAAATCGGTTCCGCCGTTCTTGAGTTATAAATAGTGTAACTAACACGACTTTCTTTTATAAATATAGATTAGTGTTACATTCATGTTACTTTGCTGTAAAGACTAAAATAAATTTAGATAATTACCCCAATAGTTCTTTGATTTCATCTTCATACCCGAAAGAGAAAATCAAATCAGCTTCATCAATCACCATAACTGCCAGATCATCCTTCAACCTCATGTTATTCTCTTTCAGATGTACCAGAGCCCTGGATGGAGTGGCCACCACTATGTCCGGCTTGTCGGAGAGCAACGACTTTTGGATGTGAGTGTCTGCACTCGATGATATGTCAATACAACGGACTTCGCGAGCACATTTGATTGTTAGATCACCGATTACTGAGGCAATCTGTTGAGAATGATAACAAACTGGTGAATAAACATGCTAAGTAGGGTTTCACATTCAAAGATTTATTATCTATTAACTAAACTAAACTGTAGGGTAGCTTTTCGCTTCTGTTCCTATGCAGTGTCCCTACACTGCATAGGAACAGAAGCAACGCAACGACAGCACCCTTGATGTTGTTGGTGTCTATGGGCGACTGTGACCGCTTAACATCAGGTGGGCCGTAAGCTCGATTGTCTTTTACATAAAAAAAAAAGAAGCAAAAAGCTACCCTACAGGAAGGACCCTTCCTTACCTAGCTACACTGTGAAAGGATTTCCTGGAACTAAATGGATAGAGCGGTTAAAACTTATATGAAAATATTTTTTGTGAAGTGACTAACCTGACCACATAACTCTTTGCTTGGAGACAATATCAATGCCCTAATACTCTGGCACGAAGTGGTATTCTTGAGGTTCAATATCTTTTGGATGACTGGTATAGTGAATGCTGCCGTCTTGCCCGATCCTGTACGAGCCCTCATCAGGACATCCTTGCCTTCGAGCAGCAGTGGTATGGCGGTCTCTTGAATCACTGTGGGGTCTGACCATGCTAGTTGGGAGATTGCCTGGAATTGATACAACCTGTGTTCATAACCATCACTCACTACTGTATGTAACTTATTGTGATGAAAATCATCATCAACGGCCTAACCTCGTGGTTAGGTGCTACTTGTAACTTTATGTAAACAATGGGAATTGGTATCGTTATCCTGTTTCCTTAATACCTACATTGACGTTACTGAGTTTGCTCTTACTAGCAAAGCACAACCAGCTAGTGCAAATGTATCAGAAGTACAATTTTTACCTTCAAAATGCGATCGTCCAATTCCATTTCATGGAACATAACCTTTTTTTCTTCAGCCATCGTTTTGGTAAATCAAATGTTCCAGGAGAGAATAGCTATATTCAAAATATTAAGTTAGTTTAGCATGTAAGTCATAGCAAATTATGTAAATAACTGAATATATTCTCACAGCACATCTACCAATACCAAACCAAAACACACATGGTTTTATTTTTATTTTTCTCTCAATAGAACGAACGCGTACGAACGAACGACGCTTATCTGTGTTTGAACGAATGAAATGAATGAATTGATGTCACTGAATGTCAATGTCACAGAGTTACAAAGTATGAAGTTCATATTACTAAAATGATGCCAACTTCAAGTAAAACTACCAATAACCGACGTCAAATAAAACTGAGGAATGTCTCAATTCAGTTGTATTTTTTTCGTCTTAGATTTGTTAAGAGCGCATCGTGTGATAATTTGAGATTTAAAAACAACTTAAATTCGAATTAATCTCAAATGTATAGTCTACAATTAGTCCTTTTGCGATTTTTAAAATGTCACTTAGTTATTTAGTTATGATTTTTTTTTTTTTTAAATCTCAAATTTTCGCACGATGCGCTCTTAAAGAATAACTTCGTCGTTTATGGGTAGGTGAAAAAACTTTATCTATTTGAAAGTTTTTTTTTTCTATTTATATTTATATTTTTTATTTCTTACTTTTAAATTGGTCTCATAGAAATTTAATCCAAATCGTTTGAGCTTAAAAAAACAATTCAAACAAATAATTTGAATTGTTTTTTTATGTTTGTAATTATCGCATAATTTTGTCATTTAGGTATTAGTCGTGGTAAAAATATATTTTTCATCCCACCAGCTCTGAAAGTGTGTTTTTGCTGTTTAATTTCTGACTGGAAAAGCCGTTTTTATCCGCTAGAGGATAAAGTAAATTTGAATTTAGAATATTGTGTTCAATAAGTTTGTGAATACACAACCTATTTACTTCTACCTCCATGGTGCCGAACTTATCATACAACCTTTTTTATTTTGTTAAAAACTCGCACTCGTAACCTTCTTGGTGTATTTGTGAATTCAAAACACCATTAAACCTATTTACTTCTACCTGCATGGTGGCGAATTTATCATACAACCTTTTTAAATTTGTTAATAACTCATACTCGGAACCTTCTTGGTGTGTTACTTTTAGTCGCGCCATGTTCTTTTTAGCATTAGTCATTTCCTCGCTGAGGTGGGATGAAAAGTTACGTGTTGCACTCGAGTGCAAAGATTTTTAACCTTGTGCTCTTTTGATTCCTTCGCCAACGCTTAGGATTCTAACTTTTAAACCACTCGCTACGCTCGTGGTTAAACTTTAGAATCCTACGCTTGCTCAGTCATCAAAATTGAGCACGCGGTTAAAAAGCAGCTTTGCACTCTTGTATAACAAATAACTATTTCATAAAAAATAATATTTTCAGATTGACCCTATATAAATTTCACCAAAATCGATTTATCCATTTGTTTTTAAAAAGTTAAATAATTTACTAAATCAGTTTAGATATCATACTTTTATAAAATATTGGTTCCATTGAAACTTCATCAAAATAGTTTTGCCATGAAGTCGGTTTTTCAAGTTTGAACATAGATTATTATGTTTATGGATCTCTATTAGGTGCTTCTTGTTATTATTCAAGGCGAGCAGGTATAAACTAGTTGTTTTTTTAATTCAAGTTGGAATCTCCTCTTTTTTTCTTGATTGCAACACCAATCAATTAATAAAAAAATATTACTATGGCAATACTTACGAACGAATGAGTGAGTTCTCATTTTTCTTTTATGGTATGGACTAGTGAAGTGATGGTCTCAATATTAAATTGACCATTTTTTCTATCGATAAGTTCTAAGGAAGAAAATAATTAATGTGGACAGTTCACTCATCACCTAGATCGATTTATCGCCCCCAAAAACCCCTGCAAACTAAATTTAATGAAAATCGTTGAAGTTGTTTCCGAGATTCTGATTAAATATTATACAAGATTTTCTTGGATACCTTAAGGTTTAGGATATATTTATTATAATATCGATACAATATTTTCTCGTATAGAGGTCTAAGATAAAATGTAAGCATAAAGCAGTGTAAAAGTCTTAGCCGTTACTCACTTCTTCTCTCTTTATTATCAAGATTAGTTTATAATATAAAAAGTCAGTGTGTGTGGCAGCCTGGCAAGCTGACCTACTCATCGATACGATAGTTATTTCACGATAGGTAGAGTGCTACCTATCGTGAAATAACTATCGTATCGATATTTTATTTCACGATGATCGTTCAGCGATGCGATGTTACTAATTAATATTAAACGTCGTTTATCGATATATTTTGGGAGTAGTGACTAGTGAGTGCATGTGCATCCCTACTGCATGCATTTGTTCAGAAAAACATAGCAGCTCAACTAAAACTAAACCAATTTTTCATTTATTTGATGGGGATTCTTATGATTTAGCATCTATGTTTGTGCAAAACCTAACCGTGAATCTCGTTTCCGAATCAACATGGTTAGCCCGGGGTTAACCGCAATGATCGTGACAGATCGCAGTTCATTGCCTTATGTAAAACTTGAAATGGTGTTTCTTCTTCCGTGAGTGACCGAATTATTCAGTGACTTGCGCGTATAGTGTTTGTGGATCTATAGTGTAGTGTATGGTGCTTCGAAATGTCGAATTCAACGGCACAAGTGTTGATGAAGAAGGGGAAGAGAGGAGCAGCTGCGTATATCCACGCGGACTGCGCTAGCGGGTCTCCGCAGCACTTAGGACCAGTGCTGGATGTCCTGCTGAACCCCAGCAAGGCGATCGACGAGTGGGAGACCATAGACTGGTGTCGCTGGCTGCTGGCGGGCGGGAGAACCCCGGATGAATTCGCAGCTGTTGGTGGGTTTCCTTTACTGTATTCTGTAACTGCTTCTCTTTGTAGGTTATAGAACTGTTTATTGAGGCTCTAGGGACGTTGTATGCAGAGGTTTATTGGTGCGGTATTTGCAAATGATTAATTAGCAGTGTGTATGCATTGGCCTTCCATTGTTTGTGTCAAGGTGATTTGTGTTTGTAGTATGAACTTTGTTATTGCGTTTTTATTTTACCTTATTTGTTATCTGTTGGTAGCTTCAAAGCTGATGACTAACTTGATGTTGGCGTTTTTGAGTCGGCATACAAACTAAAGACACACCTGTACCAACAAAGAAGTCAAATTCAGACTCGGTATTTACAAAAAAAATATTAATTTTCCTTATTCTTAACTAAGTTGCGTAATTGTAACACTACAAAAATAAATGGTATGTGTGCATTGCTCGGCCGTTTTTTCTTATAGATTTGCATGATGAAAAATCTATAAAAAAACCATGATGACCAACACTGTAACATTTATCATTATTCTAAGAAACTTTCAATAAATCATCTGCCACTACTTGACTACTAGCTTGATAGCTACTAGAGCAGAAGCTGTTGACCCTTATCTAAATCCTGGTTACACAACATTGTGCGATGCCATGACTCGTCACTCAGTTCAGTGTTCTTGTTTACTTTTGGTCAATGCCAGCTTTGTTTTCATGGATTTGCTTGAAGGTTGAGGGTTAGATGCCCACATAAACAAACCTTGTGTGATGAACATAGAATGTTGGTTCATTGTTGTTTATGTAATAGGTACTTATTTATAAAAGACCTTTATTTTTTAAACACACAAATATAGCCTTTGTTACTCAAGGTGAACCTACGTCCAGCAGTGGACTGATATCAATTGATGATGATGATGAAAGAACATTCTATAACGCTTAGGAGCACTATTTTCTAGAACATTTTGTCCAAATCTAGAATTCAGAACCGTTTGCATGGGTATATTTGAGTATTCTAGATAATTCTGGATTACTAACGTTTGGGTGCATTCCGGATGCTAACCGACTTTAAATTTGATTATTCCAGATCATTCTAGAGCGTCTATGTGCATTCTGTTCTCGTCAAAGTCGAGAATTTTCTGAAAAATCCTTTAAGCGATAGAAAGGGATAGACATATATAAGTCCCTACGTGATAGAAAGGGATAGACATAGATTTCGAAACTTTTGCCCCTTATAAATTAATTACACCTAAATATTGAATATAAACTATCCTATCTTTTAAGTCCGACCATATTATAGGCAGTTGCAAAATTTTATCGAAATCCGTTCAGTAGTTTCGGAGTTTATCGCGTTCCAAATTGTGACACGAAAGATTTATATATATAGACTAGCTGCCTGTCCCGGCTTCGCACGGGGGGACATTTATTCTTTAAACACATAAATAAAGCCTATGTTACTCAAGGTGAACCTACGTCCAGCAGTGGACTGATATCAATTGATGATGATGATGAAAGAACATTCTATAACGTTTAGGAGCACTATTTTCTAGAACATTTTGTCCAAATATATTTGAGTATTCTAGATAATTCTGGATTACTAACGTTTGGGTGGGAGCATTCCGGATGCTAACCGACTTTAAATTTGATTATTCCAGATCATTCCAGAACCTCAAAGACATTCTAGAGCGTTCTTTCCTCGTCAAAGTCGAGAATTTTCAGAAAAATCCCTAAGCGATAGAAAGGGATAGACATATATAAGTCCCTACGTGATAGAAAGGGATAGACATAGATTTCGAAACTTTTGCCCCTTATAAATTAATAACACCTAAATATTGAATATAAACTATCCTATCTTTTAAGTCCGACCATATTTTAGGCAGTTGCAAAATTTTATCGAAATCCGTTCAGTAGTTTCGGAGTTTATCGCGTTCCAAATTGTGACACGAAAGATTTATATATATAGATAGATAGATTAACTCTTTATTGTACACAAGGAAATAAATACAGAAACTATTACAATATATAATGAGTACAATGGGCGGCCTTATCGCTAAGAGCGATCTCTTCCAGACATCTTTGGATGGAAAGGATAGATAAAAATCGGATAGACGGTGGTGCACAAAAAGTTAAAAATATACATAACTGTGTATTCTAACGAGTTAGGTATATCTGGCCCTTGTATGTGTTTACAAAGAATAGTATAATTACCTACATAAATATTCGAACAGTTATCTGGTTCCCTTAGTATTGTCAAGTTTTACGCACTGGAAGTAGTAATTAAATAAATAAATGTTATTCTTGATTCAGATGCCACCTTTGTCATGAATACAGGTGGGATTTCACTTCCCTTACCATTCCATTCGGTTTATACAAGGCCGTCTTAAACTAAGCCGGGGCTCTTGGGCACACAAGAATTTGGGGCCCATTTGGAAAGTAAAAAAAGCTAATTATAATGGTGTAGTATATGCTTTGATACCTTATGATAAGCATACTGATTTGTGAGAAAGTGTATGTGCCCGAAAAAAAAGTTTTGAGAATAAATGTGTGAGAAATTGTCGGTCCTTCGGGGCCCCCTGAGAATGGGGGCCCTGGGCACGGGCCCCGTGTGCCCTTATGGTAAAGACGGTATTGGGTTTATACACATGACACAGAAGTTCATAATTTGTGTGGTAAATCAATTTCAATGAACTCCAATCTCATTTCAACCAAATGAGTATAACATCCGGGCATCAGTCTCACCCAAAACCTTCCACTCATCTCGGTTCGTAGCGGTCTACCACCAATCTATTATTTCCACTGTAAGTCAAGTTGGCAAGTTTATCATGCGCACTTGATGAGGTTTTTCCGCAAGTAGGCCGCTGGTGGGCCCTTTTTTACACTGAATTTGTGTATTTCCACTGTAAAAATTTACAAAACAAATAGCAATAAATAAATAAACGTTCCGATGTCCAAGTAATGACATCATAATGTGCATCACCTATGCCGTTATTACTCACACACAGTGTTTGAAGAAAGGGCTATCCCATTTCGCAGCGGTGGTGCCCAGGATGTTATGGGGACTGTAAAGATATTAAATGCTACATTTCAAATGTTTGATAGTAAATATGTTTCTTATCCTAAGTATTAGTATGGGGTATGGATCCCTTGCTGCTTATTTTTTATGAAAAAAAAACATTGTTTTACTCGTACGTAACTAAACTATAAGCCATTTTAAAATACGCTATCATTTCCCCGACGCGCGGGAGGTCACTAGGCCGACGACACGACATTGCCATTTGAATTTTTCGCCACCTGCCTCGTGTGAGCGCTGGCATCGGCACTCGCCTGACCTGAATGCAGGCTGATGCCAAATTACCATACATTGAACGTCAAGTAAACACCAAATAGTGGAATGCCTATGGGTTGACCCAATGCAGTTTTTAAATGTAGGAAGATTACTTAATTGTACATCAAAGTAAAAGGTAAAAACAAGCGCAAGTAAAATAAAGACCAATAATTATAATGTCATCTAACTGGTTATTATTATGTGATGCTAACCAGATCTTAATATACAGGTAAGTAGATACACCTAGACACTAGATTACCTATAATGAATCATGTCCAACATCATTTATTGATTCAGGTGTTTGGTATTTAAAAGTCTACTGTGTATGCGGTAGGTGTGTGTTTCCTATTAGGTATGTAGGAGGTATCTACTTACTACAATATCTGTTCTAGGTTTTTTTTTATATTTCTAGAACACTGTGGAACACTATAGATAGACACTATAGAAATATAAAAGAATAAAAACTCAAATATTATATTTTCATAACTTTCTACTTCTACAGTCATAGACCAGCTCCCCCATAAGTTTCCAGGGTTTTAGCCTTCGGCATCCCCTGACTCCCGCGATCCTAACGGTCATCTGGCGCGGGGTCAGTTTCCGTCGCACGTGCCCTCTGTGTTTTTTTTAGTTTTTCCTGCTTCTGTCTGAGACTAACGTAATAGTTTATTGTGCTTGTTGCGCCAAATATCAAGGTCATTGGCATCTAAAAATATACTTCAGTATACATCAAATATACATTGAAACCAGAAATGTCCCAAATGAAGAGTCTATAAAAACTTAACAATAAATATGCAGCACAATGAAACCAACCAATCGAAGCAGTAGTTTAGTTGCGCCTTTATTGATCTCAGATTATGGAGTCTTAAAAGAAGCGAGTTCTACAATAAAGACGAAAGGAGTCGTCAATTAAAGCACCACTTCTACCGAGTAGTAATATTCTGCTCTTTTATTAACCTGTAGCCAAAATGGCCTTTTATGACTACCATAACGCAGTCTGGTCACTGACCTGCACACACAGAAAGAACCAGTGACACAAATAAGATCCAAGAGCCGTGTATCGAATACAAATAATGCTGCATGAGTCACCCTTGCTCGGCAAGTAACAACCTTTTTGGTGTTCCGAGCGCTGGCTGGGGTAACCCACCCGTTCGAAGACGAGGTCGCAGTCATACCGGGTGCATTGACTCTTGTGCGTTTTGTATCGGCAGCGCTATTCACCGGCCGTGGCGTGCGTCGACCCGACCAGCTGATCACGGACACGTGCCATCCTAGCCCTCTCGATGCTTCTTTGTTTCTTTACTAGAATACCTCATAAAAACTGCCCGCTTATAGTTCCACTTAATTAGATGATCAAGCACCCTACGTATTACTCGCAGACATGGCAAGTATGTTGCATGCAACATTACTATGACAAATGTGTCTCATTACTTTTAGATAAACATCTCGTAATCGTAGAGTCTTGGATCACGTCTTTTTTGAGAAGTAATAACTTGTTTATAGATAGGTACACTACCCACTTACTAGAGTTGCTTTCGTTATAATACGATATCCATTTGTCCAATAGCCGGTATATTCTGTGAACCCTTTTGCAGACTTTGGTTGGAGTCCATCCTCTCACGTGAATATAATAGAGTAGAACACTAGCTGGTGTTGTTGAATCGTAGCGAATTTCCAGTAGAATTTAAATTCAACAAATAGGTACCTAAACTTTGCATAGGTTCTAAAAAAATGCTACATTTTAAATAATGACATGTGGTATTTTATTATCCTTATCTGGGTAAACCTGTTCCTCGTTGATATAGTAAATTTGTATGCTGGTTTTTCAGTTTAGTATTTGCCCAAACTGGATTTCAAACTGCGTCGTTAAATATCGCCAATATCCTAGGCTGCGATAATAATGGGCATACACTAATTCATACTATCCAATAAGACGCTTTAGGAAACACAACAGACATTGTGACGGTGTAAAGTTTGTGGATGGCTGTCTGAAGAAGGCTGCTGATGGGGAATAAAGCCTTTCAAGTTAAGTTGCAGGAGTGTTGCAAGAGGCTAATCAAGTTGCATCCACTAAAACCGGCCGCACATTATCACTAAACGTCTACCACATAAATACAAACGGCACGCGGCACGAAGATCTAAAACAAAATGCATAGAGGCAGGCTCCGTTCCCGCGCTTCAGACATTTTCCTGTCAGAAGTTTTATGATAATGTGCCAAAGTCATAGAGACTAGACTCGAAAGAAATCAAAGTGGTCCTGGTGATACTACTACTACTAGCCTGTAGTGTCCCACTGTTGGGCAAAAGCCTCCCCCCATTTACGCCAGTCACTGCGATCTTCTGCTATAAGTTGCCAGTCCCGCTCAAAAGCGTCCAGCTCGTCCCTCCATCTCATGCAAGGCCTGCCGCGACGCCGCCTCACTGTGTCAGGGCACCACTTGGCATCCTGGTGATAATAAAGAATAAATATATTTTTGACTTTGACTTTGAGAGTAGAAGCATAAAATGTGTAAGAGGACAGGGCAATAACCAAGCTCACGTAGATAGTGGTCCGTGTCTGCACACGCGACTCGTAATTATTGATGCGTTTCTGCTGACCAGCCATTGCGTAATGTGTTTACTACCTGCTAATTGGCTGGTTAGCTAACTGCAACTGCCGACGATGATCATGACATTGGAAAGTTTTAACTTACATTGTTATGTATTCTTTCTTATTGACTTGTGAGTTGGTAAGAATGTTGTTCTTAATATGAGTCAGTTGAATATGCATCGCATCACGGTCATTAGTCTCGATACTGGGGAGATAGATAGAATAGTGCTTAATCATCGTGTGATCAATAGTTATCTTTCTATCTATTGTAAAATCAAACTGAATGGAAATATTTCCGTATAAGTAATCGAATCTTGAGGCGTAAGTATCTAGAGCAGCACTTTATGGAGTTTCTCAACAAAATTAGCACCTACCTGACCCAAAATAGCCCCATCGCTGCCTTTAAATAAATCGTACCAGTGGCTTCTTTTTGAACCGATGCCAGTTTCACTGCGATTTAGTGTTTCCCTCTGTGACACGATAGTATTACGATTTGTTAGTATATGCGAATTCCTACATAAAGGTCTAGGTTTTGCTTTGATCAGTCATAAAAGTTCAAGTTGGATTTCTACGCCGATATCGATAGTAAAACCCTTGGCACATGAGATTACGTCAAATTACCTGCACGTGACTCTCGTCAAGTCTCATGATAGAATCGCAATGCTGTAAAATTTCCCACACTCTAGGTTCTAATCAAACTAGGTAAGCGTGGGCTTTTCAGACGAAATTGGAGATCTATCTTCTATGCTCTTTTGAACAGTTTTGCATCGAGCACATTAGAACATAAGAACATTAGAACGGATATTGGTAATAATACTTCTGTGTCTCGTCTGATGTACCTAATTTATGATAGAATTGTCTCTGGGTTTTTCTTCAACACCCCGCGATTAATGACCACCTTGAGGCAAGCCACGCTAGTTCGCGGCAACATTCATTCGCATTCCATAACAGCAAAGTGATTACTCAGATCAAAGCCACGAAATGCCAACGAACTTTGTAATTATCATCTGTTAGCTTTTCAATTGTATGTTGTGAGAGATAATTGTGGTTTGTGTGGTTGTGCTCTATCCTTTAGATAAGCTGATTATTTACTGTTGAGAGTTAAGATCTGAAACCTTTGGCTTGGCAGAACACTTGCTGCCGGGCGGGTGAATGACTGAAATGTTTAGTTCCGTTTGACAACCACAGTTGGGTGTGTTGTAACTTTCAATATGAATTCTTGATAGCCCTTCGGTGATCTTATCTAACGAAGGACGAAAACTCATAGTAGGTACCGGACATTTACTCTGGATTTCGGAATTACCGACCCTGAGGATATAATGATGATATTTGGTCCTAAACGATTTGATAACAAAAAAGCAATCTTCTTATCGTGTCTATAGTTCTTTCCATACAATAAGAACAACAAAGGTTAATCTAAAAGTAATTAGTTTTGATTTGATCCAAGGATGACTCTGCAATTCACGCTGACGTACTCATACGAGCTGTTCATGATTATCCAGTTTTGTATTGATGATTCATTCCAAAAATGTGTAATATAAAATTTATCAAACAACCATTTTGATAAATCATTTATTTTCAATTGGTGTTCTGACGATTTTGCAGTCTGGTTTGTGCTACTGCAATGCGGTTTCTTTTAAATTTAATTGGCTATTTAGAGAAGTCTTATTGTTTTCCTTATTCTGATTCAAGTTTTCTTGGCATGCGGTTTTCTTGTATTCTGACTGCATAGTTTCTTATTGCTTTCTCCATGACATTGACCTAACTGGATGCCTGCCAGGATCATTACGATAGATCCTGCTGGGAAGTGATTCTGTTTTGAATTCTTTTTCCTTTAAGGTTTTATCCACGGACAGAAGCGCCAAAATCCTGTCTATAGTCGATTACTCGATCTGTTTCATCCCACTGCTGTTTTAAGTAATAGAGCTTGTCTTGATTGCTTCAAAGCCTATTTTACTTCCGCATCGGCCTATGTTTACATAGTTCTGACCTTAAACTCGTTTCGTCAGTTACCCTCTAATGATGACATCAAATGGTGCAGCTTGCGTCCACGCTGCCTGGCTTACCGGCGGCACGTGCATTTGTTTATTTGTCTCATTAGTCGCAAACCAGTATACTCTCCTCCTGGGCGAGTTTGATGCTAATGTTATTTTTGGATAGCTTTATTGAACCTGTGTGTTGGTTTTAGTTTTTTTACTGGTTTATGCTCGTGACTAAAATACTTAAGTATCTATATTCTAGATTTATAGAGCTAAAAAGTATCTCGGTGCCAAATATCATTAAGCTCGGTTCAGTGGGTAGTTCGTTGTGAAAAATATCTATTAGTCGGAATAGAATAGTATATATTATATACACTTTCGCATGAATAGTCATTTGCGCGGATTATAAGAATTTGCATTTCATTTGGCTTTATGCGATGATGATTTTTGATCGACTGCGCTACTAGAATGCCACCAGATACAACACTTGCCTGAGGTAACATGAAATTACTGTAAATAGTACCTTATAAGGTCTAAGCAGGCACTGTACAGCCTATTTTTATGACTCTAAAAGCAATAACACTATAATTGCATTTCATTTTCCTTCTGATCAATCCCCTTCAAGATGCGTCAAGTGCCTTCGCTTATTTTCCCGTGTATGGATCGGAACGAAACGTGATTAAAATGCAAAGACGGTATCTTCCAGAGTTCTCTTCACTTAGTTATGAAACCACTTATATTCATCTATGATAACTCGTCCTACGAGAACAGATATGGACCGCTCTAGGTTATTTAAATCTGAGCACTTCCGTTTTGCAATGGTAGCTGTCTTCAAGTTATGATGGAGACCTTGTATCTTGTAGACTGCTGGCTATAACTGCTGTAGCCAGGCTTACTCCTGTCAAAAACGCAGAAGCTTCCTGGGGTCTTCGCAGGCGTTGTAGGAGAATTTTCTGTCGTTGAGTTGCTATACCCTCACATTCCAGAACTATGATGGAAATCTTAGAGCGGCCTTGGTCGTCACCAGTTGCCAACTTGCAGTTCTGAGCCTTGTTTTCATTTGTTACAGTGCGCAGCTACGACAAGCACGACAAATGCGGCCTCGTGTGGATACCGCGTGTGGTCGCGTACCGGTGTCGCACGTGCGGCATTTCGCCGTGCATGTCGATATGTCGCGAGTGCTTCCACCGCGGCGACCATTCCACGCACGACTTCAACATGTTCCTGTCGCAGGCGGGAGGCGCTTGCGACTGTGGAGACAAGTCCGTCATGAAGGAAGATGGGTACGTAATGTTCAAAGTGATATACCTGCAATGTTGGGAACTGCTCGTGGTAATCAGACAACAGGAAGTTTGGCAAAAAGTTTCGGTCTTTTCGTTTTCTGTGCGTTGATAGTTGATACTCAAAAGATGCCGGTTGAGACTCTGAAACGGTTTTTATACGTGTGGGGTATACCTGCAACGTTGGGAACTGCTCGTGGTAATCAGACAACAGGAAGTTTGGCAAAAAGTTTCGGTCTTTTCGTTTTCTGTGCGTTGATAGTTGATACTCAAAAGATGCCGGTTGAGACTCTGAAACGGTTTTTATACGTGTGGGGAGGTTTGACCAAAGCTAGCCTTTGTCGTCCAGATTAAGAATCAGTCCCGGGCCATAAGAAATGCCTTCGGGTGGCCTTAATCGCCTATACATGGGCTGCTATCAACAATCCAATGTCTGTTGATTGATATGCGACTAATATGTAGGTAAATACTTGTCGTAGTGGAAAATACATAAATGCACTCGCGTTATAAATATTGTGGACAATTCACACAACACTATCTAGCCACAAACTAAGCAGAGCTTGTACGATTGGAACCAGATAGCTGATAAATTAATCGTACATTCTAGATTCCACAGAAGCATGGTATACCCACGCTACTGGTTCTCTCTCAGGTTTAAACCCCCGCAATTATGAATGGATAATTTGCAATCAAATAACCGATAACGTAAAAGCAAATAAAGACATTGATTTTGTCTCGCACAATAAAAGTGTTTAAACTTAGGCTTACTCACTTGGCCCGTTTCGGCGCGGGGGCGGTGCTGACGTCAATACTACCTCAAACTAACAAGAGTCGAATGCTCTGCTCGGGCCTACGCTCGTGATAAATATGGAACGGAAGACAAGCAAAACAAACTCCTGAGTACAACACGGTACAATAAAAGGAAGTTTTGTACACGTTTGCTTGATTTATCACCATGCTGAAGAAATACAGATGGGAACTGGTGCGTTTATCATGTTTTCTTTTCCTATGGGGTTTGGCGGAGACCAAAGATTTATTTTTGCTACGATACTACTATGTTTAATGCGCACACGCAGGAATAATGTAAGAAAATAAATGACTTAAATATTTAATTTGTCTTGACGTACACTTCCTCTCAATGGATCATTTTGAGGATCCTGTGTACTATCTACTACTGTGTAAGGCTCGCAAAACACCAATGTGTAGTCTAAAGACGAGAATGACGAGTGAAATCACAAGAAAGATTACCTTTCGTGTCAGGGTGACGCTGTAATGCAACACGCGAGCCTTGGCATACTTGCAGCTGTCAAAACATACAGCTATGAGCCCCAAGGATTTTATATACTTAGGAGCCCTCAGTTGACCCGACCATCTGTCTGAAATTAATAAATGTAGTATGTTGAATTTTCCTTGTTTTGATAACCGTGTGATTTCAACACGACGAGTCTATTATGAAATTAAAATTGTTTATATTTCAGGCAAGATAGATAAAAAAACTCACTGTCAATACGAAATGAATGAATACCGGACGAACGAAGTAAATAAAGGCCTTCGCAGCACATCTAGGCGATGGCGATCAGCCGAAACGCTGTCAAATATCGCTGTCATATTTGACAGCGTTTCAGCTGATCGCCTAGATGTACGCAGGCCTCAAATTGAAAATCGTACCTATGGAAAATTTATAATTCAATGTGATCTAATAAAGTAGCCTACAGGGTACTTTACCATCCACTGTTGCGACAAACGATCAAATACTCATTATTTATTGATGGTCTGATGATGGTTGTAATAAAGCAACTTCAATTTAGATAACACCATTACATACGTGATAACTATCGGTGACAATAAACAAAATTCCGTATTACTCGATTTATCCTTGTAAAGCTTAATATATTCTTTATGTCAACCAAGCTCCGTTACACATTTTTGAGGAAGACTAGTGTAACTTGAGTTCAGCCCACATAAATACAAATTAATTCTTCCGTTTTTTAGCTGATGAGTCGTGTCTCAGAAAATTAAATCAGCATTTCGCGAAATCTTTTTAAATCACCATTTTCTTGTCCTTGTCCCACTTCATGTGGGGTCGGCACAACAGGTTTTCGTTCTCCACTCTCCTATTAGCCGTTATTTCAGCAGTCACTCCTTTCTTACCCATATCATCCTTCACACAATCCATGCATCTTTTCTTTGGCCTACCTCTACTTCTATGCCCATCCTCATTCATATCTAGCACTCTTCTCGTTACATGACTCGTACTCTATAACTTATCAGCTGTTATCATTATAAGTTAGCGACGACAGATAGCAGCCCACGAAAACAATAGATCCACGTTTGAACTTGACCTAGAGTCAGACCTCGTTTAGCTGGCTGCCAAGGTGACCCCTTATGCGGATTGCGGACAATTCTGTTACAACTGGTACTATTTACTTCGTTTGTTTGAGCTGTGATTGCGGCCCGTTTATTTCGATAGATATGGTTCTCAGAATTAGATAAAAATACCGGCCAAGTGCGAGTCGGGCTCGTGCACGTAGGCTTTTGTACCATTATTAATAAAAACGGGCAAAAAATCACGTTTTTATATGGGATTTTTTTTTTTGTATTTTTTTTATAGCATCAACAGAAAAAACATCATCTGTGAAAATTTCAACTGTCTTACTATCACGGTCATGAGATACAGCCTGGTGACAGACCGACAGGGGAGTCTTAGTAAAATATCCCGTTTTAACCTTTGGGTATGGAACCCTACAAAGAAGAAAAGTTGCAGATAATATAATTGAAAAAATCCTTCGCTTCATAAGTAATCATAAGTATAAGTAACAACTTATACTTATGATTTATTCCTCGCTGATTAATGAGAATGGAATAATTTTGAAGCTAATCTCTAAGTTTTCCATCGTATTAACTTCCTCTTTATGACTACAAGATAGATTTTCTTTATAAAGTAAATAAATGTAGGTTGAAAAGGTTTGGCGCTTAACTTGCGCTTTTTGCTAGTGTCCACGAAAACTGCGATTCGGCAGACTCCACACATAACAAATGACTGCGTGATCTTTTACTCTTAGACATGTTAACCTTGAGTTCTTGGTTGGATGTTGCAGAGCTGATTGTAAAAACTTCCCAGCATTTACCGAACTCCGAAAGCATGTTCTCACGCACACAAAATTATAAGTCCCTTTTTCCCAAAGTTGTCCGTTGACCTTGCTCCTATGCTCTGGACCAGGCGGCCTTGGCTACTACCAGTGACGTCAGGACGAACCGGTCACGTCATCCCATCGAGAACCTTATTGCCGGTGATATTGTTTTTATTGTGCCGGCGGGCGGCGTCGTCGGCGCGCTGGACTCTTTGTTTATGTGCCAAAATTAATGGAAGATTCTAGGCTATATTTAAACTTTATGGCTTAGCACTTTGAGGAAAAGTTTTTGAGACATTCTGTGATAAAAGTATCATAATATTATACTGCACTAAAGTGCAATCTCTCAGTAAAACTGATAAACTTATAGTGGAAAAGTTATGATATCGCAACTAGATACCTTCTAGACAACAAGCCTATAGTCACCAGATGTTATCCTTTATGTGTGTCATGTCTCTGATTTTTGCAGAGTCACTCTGATCTGACTCGGCAAAACTAACAACGACGAACGAACTAACCTACCTCGAAAAAAACAACGTGGTTAAAGATGCACTAAGTTAGGCTATCTCTCATCTTGTACCTTCTTACTTACCAGTTCAGAACTGGCTGCAGTCCAATTTTTTATGCCCATACTTCCTGAATGCCATGACGTGTGACCTTTCATATTTGTTACCAATAAATGAACTGAACTGGGCCAGCATCGCGTCGATCCACCCATTATACCTAATAACCACGGAAAATAGTAGAACGGCCGTGTGACTGGAAAAGTGTCGCCAAAATACATAAGCACGTGCTTCTTTCACCATACAAATTCCGTAGATTTTCGGTAGTCATACAATGAAAAATGCCTTCTTGCGCAATAATTACTTTCCGAACAAGAAGTCAAGTGACGAGTTAAAACAAAGAAAGACTTTCTTTAAATCGAACTTCCTACCTGTTAGTAATAAAACAGTGAAATTGTACCAGGTTACCATAAAAACGGCACATGATCGCCTTTTTAGGGTTCCGTAGCCAAATGGCAAAAACGGAACCCTTATAGATTCGTCATGTCTGTCTGTCTGTCTGTCTGTCTGTCTGTCCGGCCGTGTCACAGCCATTTTTCTCCGAAACCATAAAAGCTAGACTGATGAAAGTTGGTGAGTAGATGTAATCTGTGAACCGCATTAAGGTTTTTACACAAAAATAGAAAAAAAACAATAAATTTTGGGGGTCCCCATACTTGAAACTGAAACTCAAAAAATTTTTTTTCATCGAACCCATACGTGTGGGGTATCTATGAATAGGTCTTCAAAAATGATGTTGAGGTTTCTAATATCGTTTTTTTCTAAACTGAATAGTTTGCGCGAGAGACACTTCCAAAGTGGAAAAAAGTTGGTCCCCCCCCCTCTAACTTCTAAAGTAAGAGAATGATAATACTAAAAAAAATATATGTTATACATTACTATGTAAACTTTCAACGATATTTAGTTTGAACGAGATCTAGTCAGTAGTTTTTTTTTTATACGTCATAAACGGAAACTCAAAAAATTTTTTTTCATCAAACCCATACGTGTGAGGTATCTATGAATAGGTCTTCAAAAATGATGTTGAGGTTTCTAATATAGTTTTTTTCTAAACTGAATAGTTTGCGCAAGAGACACTTCCAAAGTGGAAAAAAGTTGGTCCCCCCCCTCTAACTTCTAAAGTAAGAGAATGATAATACTAAAAAAAATATATGTTGTACATTACTATGTAAACTTTCAACGATATTTGGTTTGAACGAGATCTAGTCAGTAGTTTTTTTTTTATACGTCATAAACCGTAAACCGCAATTCACCTTTCAACGAACTACCAGGAACCTTATTATGTTACATCAAGTAACATATATAAAGGTTCTTGTAGTTCGTCGTGCTACGGAACCCTTCATGGGCGAGTCCGACTCGCACTTGGCTGCTTTTTTTCTCTTTTCTGTATTCTGTGCTAATTACACTTCTTTCATATTATAAACCGTCCTGTATTCATGATTTATCTTTGCTCTTCCAGATTCTGCAGCAACCACGGCAACAAATGTCCTCGGCCGGGCATAGCTCCAGCCGAGCTGATGTGCGTCGCTGAAGCCATGATGCCTCGTCTCATCCTCAGGCTGCTGCAGCACTTTAGAGAGAACAGGTAAATATCCCAAGCGTGTGTTCCTGGTTCTTTGCCATTAGCCTAGTGTGTGCATTGCATACGTCTGACTAAGTGAAGTGGCACCACACTGGAACTTCACTGCTATTATTTTAGACTATTTTTGATTTGTAAAAGGATCATATAAAAAAACGGTAGGAACCGAGCCGTAGTTTGTTGCCTGTTCTTCTAGGCTTGGTCGCGTGGAAATGGCACCTAGACTCACCTAGCTTTAAGACAGTTCAAAGTGGTTTTTGTAATTGAACTGAATGAAGACTATTTTGATTGATTATTGATTGATTGATTAAAGAGTAAAGAGTTTTCCGAGTGACTGGTTTTTGCCTATAGCATGTGTTTTACCTTTCAAAGTGCCCTGCATGCTAATCCAGGTTATTTGTATGTATACCAGGCACGAGTATTCTCCAAGTGTTATCCAAATCAGACCACCCCTTACGGCGTCATACAGAGAAACATTCAAAGTCTAAACTTTCGCATACAAATTAGTATCGAAAGGGGGCGTTAGCCTTGTCGTAGTCAATACAGTGAACAGATCGACCAAATTAAGAATCAATAACAAAGGCATTAGAATATCCTTTTCTCGCTTACATTTTTTCTTACTCTTGTGGATTTTCCTTGTGCTGCCTAGATTCACCTATGGTTGACGTTTCAGAGTGATCGTTGTGATTCAAGTTTAAATGTTTTTTTACTTTGACTTTTCCGTTCGCTTGTAAGCCGTTGTTGCTAATGAGAACATGAGAGCATTTACTCGATAGACCTCTGTTGACAAAAAGGCTAGATCATGGTTAAATGTCCAATTAACTTGCATCGTACTAGCCTCTTTTAAAATGGTAAGGCGATTACGGAATCCCTACAAGCGTCGTTTTCATTGTCACTCATAAATTCCAGTTTAGTTATTTATAGACTTCAATCAGATTTTTCATACCTGTTTCTTATACGAATGGTATCCACCCACTTGCTTCGATCCGGAAAGACCTGCATACCTTCATATACGATCATTATTGGTTCGGGGTGCTATTGACCAGGCTACCCCCACGTGATAATGTTGGGAAAGTCTTATTTGATTACAGTATGGAGAGATCTTCTTCTTAAATTTAAGAGCTTAGCTCTTGTCGGGGTTTTGATGCAGTTTTCTCCAATTAAGTCTTTCGAATGCGGCCTCCTTGACTTCCTTATACGACATGACAGCGACTTTTTCTTTTATCTGGCTCATGTAACTAATTCTTGGCCTTCCTCTTCCCCGTTTCCCTTCAACCTTTCCTTCAATGATGTTCTTTATGTAGCTGTCATGCCGTAGAAGATGGAGAGATGGTCATATTTATTTAGGGGCAGGAAATACCTATCACGAGGGGTATAAGGAATATTACAAGGGAGTTTTACTTTTTGTACCTTGCAGTGGCACGATGCAGGCTGATGATAATACAGTTGTTATGCCATGACGAAAGCTTTCAGGCAACCAACACGACATGATTGTCAATGACCTCTAAACGAACCAATCCAGACAAAACATTTCCTGTTAAGGTTGTTCGATTCCGATACAAACTGAATTTACACAACTATGGGCAAACAAAGTATAAATGTACACTGAAATAGCTGTAATAGAATTTTACAGTGGTCTTTATTGCCGGCCAGTTATATAAAGTTGGAGAAAACTGTAGGATAACAGAAATATTAATAAAAAACCAAAAAAGAAATTTTTTCATCATTCTTTCTAACGGGTACTCGGCATTAAATACGTGAATGAGCTTAAAACATATGTCTCAAAATAGTCGTAAAAGTCTGTTAGTTCTTTTTCTGAAGCCCCGACTGCCACGACCAACGGCTGACACTCCAACTTTATATAACTGGCCGGTAATAAGGACCACTGTAAAAGCCTATTACAGCTATTTCAGTGTACATTAATACTTTATTCGCCCATAGTTGTGTAAATTAAGTTTGTATGGAAATCGTACCCCCTTAAGTCTCGTTATCTAAATTTAAGTAGAGGAAGTTTAAAATAAGCTGTTGTATTGACACTTGACAACTGAACCGTGTAATTGAGGCGAAAACAATGCATCATAATAAGGATAATGTTTTAATTGTAATTATTAAGAGGATGCATGAATAGGTACCTATGCCGTGACAAAAGGTTAGGTCATGTTCACAGTTCAAAGCATCGAGACTTCTCAACGATACTCTTTTAGGTGCACTTTAAATCCTTTCACCACACTTGGTTCAAAAGAACCAGTCACGCGATAAGGACGCTATTTATCAAAATAACCTCTATCAGCGTCTGTCAGTCTGAAGAAGAGAAGGACTTCTCTTCTTCTCTGCATCCACAGACGTCTTGCCAGTCAGTCAGCCAGTCAGTCCCAGGTCAAAATAGAAAACCATTTTGTCACTTGAATCATAATAAGGTGCCTTTTCTACTCGATCAAATCTAAGAGAACGGGCAAAAAATATCTAGGCTGCAGCTTTGTTTATGACTCCTGTGATCGTATTTAGACTCTAGCTTGTCCACAAAACTGCGAACTTCGCATCGTATTGCACGGTAAAAGGAGTTTGTACAATTTGTACGCAGATTTCTGCAATGTGACCTCCCATCGCAGTTTTCTGTAAATCAAAAATCTAAATCCAAAGTATATTTATTCAGTGGGATCACAAGGATCACTTTGAAACGTGTTAAAGCTAGGTGAGTCTAGGTGCCAGTTCCACGCGACCTAGCCTAGAAGAACAGACATCAAACTACGGCTTGGGTCCTACCGTTTTTTGTGATCCTTTTACAAATCAAAATTATTCTAAAATAATGTGTACAAGCCATAAAGCGGTACATTATGCATGTGTAGAGTGTGCATGGTAAATCATGTGAACCTAAAAGAATCAATTGCACTAATCTTGTTGTAATTATTGTATTTCAGCAGTGGAACTCAAACCACATCAGACAGCTACAGGATAGCGGTGCAGGAGTGCGAGGGTTACGTTCAGATGCTGATGGAGTTCAACAACATGGGCGACCTGATGCGATCCGCCATGACTAAGGCGCTTATCAACCCGCAGGTATGTCCTCACGACTTGGACTTTCGAATTTTGAACCTTGTGATGATGATCAGGAAGATTTAAGTTTAATGGAATAAGAAAACGTGACCGAAAAAGCATATGGCGGCCAACCTGATGTTTAAAAGACACGTACGAATGACGTTCTTAAAGAGGTTAATTTTTATTTAGGTCAGATCTGTTTAAGGGCCCATACCGACATAAGAAGGAGATGCAAATTTAATATCTTTGTTTGATTTCTTTCGTGAATTTTTTATTTAGTAAATGCCACGATAATCGCCTCTGTACTTGCCCGCTTTATTATGTTTATCTATCATCTGTATGTGTGTACAATAAAGAATAAAGGATAAAAATAAATTAAAACGGGCAGAATAAAAAGAGGACAATACATGCTAACTTTTCGGTTTACTTCTACCTCCTTTATTTACAGAGGAATGAAAACATACTCGGGGTGCGAGTTAGCTCTATACATATATTATATCCCCTGAAGCAGAATGGTGAAATTCCGACCTCTTGGTTACCAGCTTCAGTTATTCACTGTCAAGTTCTTCAATGTTGTATGCTATAATTCCAGATGTACCGGAACCTTGTGGAGCCTCCTTTCCCGGAGACAGAGTATGGCTTCTACATGCGCGAATCCAACAAGTGGTATGAGAAGGCTATCGAGATGTTCCCCGCGCCCGAGCCGCCGGACGAGTGAGTACTATATTATAGCACTGCTTTGCGGTAGCGGGTTCAAATCCCACCGTGCACCACAGAGTTATTCTGCCCTAAAATACATGTCCTATGTGCCAGTTCTTTCAAACGCAGGCCGTTGAATCTAAAAAGAAAACATTTGTCAAATGCACGAAAGGAGCCTCTTTGAGGTGCACTTAAAATCCATTCACCACACTGTTTCGAAAAAACTTCTATCGAACTAGTGTGGTGAATGGACACGACCAAGAGAAGAATACATTTATTGGTAAAAAATCGGTTGTCTGTAAAGTCGGTTTACTGATGATAGTTGAACGTGACAACGTCATACAGCTGTCCACGCGGATGCATCGCTCACTCAAGTAGGAGAGAGACAGATCTCTAACGCTACCGAACGCGGAGGCCGTGCGTGCCTCTTTGTCGCTCGTTCCGTGCTCTCGCTTGCACTTCAAGCCTTAAATGGAACGCCTCAGAGCGAGGTAACGCCGCATGAGTCATGTTTTTTCGTGCGTGCAGCCCGCTTCATCGAATAATAAGACGTTGTCACGTCAAAAATTCACACAGTGGATCTCATGTGAAATGTAGCACGATCAACATCAGGTGTGCCTTGGGCTTGTTTTCTTTTCACGTGATAACGTCTTATAAATCGATGGAGCCGGCTGCACGCACGAAAAAACATGACTCATGCGTCGTTACGTCGTTTCGTCGTTCCATTTACCTGAGCCCGAGCCCGGGTCGGGTAATGGGTAAGGGTAAAGGTAAATGAGGGTAAGGGTAAATGAGGGTAAGGGTTCGGTCGGGTTCTGGGTCCGGGTCCGAGAGTTCGAGTCCGAGTCCGATTCCGATTCCGAGTCCGAGTCTGAGTCCGAGTCCGAGTCCGCGAGTCCGCGAGTATTTTCTTATGACGTTATCACGTTCAACTATCGTCAGTAAACCGACTTTACAGACAACCGATTTTTTTATTTGTTTATTTATTTAATCTTAGACTCACAGTTACAATATTGTTTATCTTAAGCTATTCGATATATTTTATACATTAACCAATTTGAATCTACATTATGTAAGCAGTAAAGTAAGTAGGTAGGTACAAAAACAGCAATAATTATTATCTTTCTAAAGTTATCCCAATAAAAAAGTGTAATAGCTTAATAGAATACTTAAATAAGTACATTTGTCCACAGATACCGAGACCTGCCCGCGTTAGCGCCTCGCTTGACACACAACACTCTTCTGGATGAGTTCATCTTCTGGACGTTCAAATACGAGTTTCCTCAGAATATTGTCTGTTTCCTGCTCAATATGCTGCCCGATCAGGACTACAAGGTATATTTATAAACTTCGTCAGCTCTTACAGCTGTCTATAAACTCAGACTCTGTTTAAGACTTGTGATGATATATCTGAATAAAATCGTTTACCAATTCGCATGTTAAGCGTAAACCGAAAAATTTAAGTGCACTATGCCAGTACTTTCAAATGGTGAGGAAAACGTCGTGAGGAAACCGGCGTTTCGTAGAACTAAGAACAACAACACGTGTCATGCGTCACGCAAAAAGGGCCCGCCAGCGGCCTACTTGCTGAAACCAGCCCGCACACCAAGTGCGGATGATGAATTTGCCAATCCGATAGCATAGGTAGCGGCACAAAACACTAGCGCTGACCGTTATTGCGCAGAAGTCAAAAATAAGGTACCTGAGGGGGGCGAGCGGGATGAAGGGCGGGCGTGCGTAGCGCTGATTGGCTCTCCAGTCGCACTCCGCTCTCTGTACCAATAGGACACTCTGTACACATCCACACATCCAGTGTGCGCGACATGGCACACTACGACGCATGCGCAGCGCGTATCGCTCACCGCTAGAGTTATGTGCCGCTAGATAAACAAGCCTAGATAGTATTGTTTAGTTAGAGATTATCCAAAACATTATTATGCTGCTATTTACGTGACTCTTTTGACTAAGACATTCTCAAAGTGAAACACCAGCTTATACAAGTTTGTTTCCACAGGAGCACCTGACCCGTACATTCGTGATGCATTACGCCCGCATCCCGCTCGTGCTGGAGTCAGCAGCCGATCCCGACACGCTCTCCAACCGAGTCGTACACATGTCCGTCCAACTCTTCTCCAACGAGGCATTAGCGCTACGTTGCGTCCAACAACTGCACTTACTACACGTCATGGTTCTATCACTGCGGCTGATGATGGGGAAGATTCTAGTACAAAACACGCTGCATGATCCGGACATGAATTTCCACTACGTGATAGATTGTACTAGAAGGGTGATGAAGGAACATTGTTATTGGCCGCTGGTGTCGGATTTCAATAATGTTCTGTCGCATAAGAGTGTGGCGTTGCTTTTTCTGCAAGACGACGCGTTGGTTGATATGTGGTTCCAGTTCCTGTCGTTTTTACAAGGTTTGTTGTTTTATTTATTAATGTCGCACAAATATTACTTCTCGGTATGAATCGAACCCACATCCCTCTAACGCTGAAGGCAGAACTACTTGACTGGCCTCTCAGATCAGTTGGTAGTAGCTCTGCCTTCTGAGCCGTAGGTCGTGGGTTCGATCCCCACCTAGAACATATATTTGTGTGGTGAACAGAAATGATTGTTCTGTCTGGGTGTTATATTGTATCCCAAGTGTGTATTTACAAAAATAAAAATGTATGTAAGTATTATATCAGCTATCTGGTTCTCTTATTATTAGCTCTGCTTAGTTTGGGGCTAGATAGTGCTGTGTGGATTGTCTATAATATGTATTTATTTTATTACTACCAGCTGAGTTGTGAGGGCAGTTAGAATGTTGTATGATTCGATTTAGTCTAAAATTGAAAATGTAGTCAACGCTATGTATATCATTTTTAAATGCTTATCATGCATTAGTTTACGTGTAATTGGTGTCTGTCAATGTTTACATACACAGACACCAGCAGGCTTTAACAGGGGTGCTTAGAGGTCTTTAGATTTATGCACCTCTATTAATGCCTGCTTGTGATTCTACAACAAAAAACATGAGTAAATTATTTGACAGTTTCTTTGTAGATGGAACACTTTATCTCTCTCCATTTTCTGATTTTGACCTTCAATGTTCTCACAGGTATGAACGTGAACATCCGCGAGACGGGCGGGCACATCGAGTTCGAGCCGTCGTCGTACTACGCGGCGTTCTCGTGCGAGCTGGAGGCGGCCGCGTACCCCATGTGGTCGGTGCTGAGCCACCTCACGGAGCCGCAGCACGCCCCGCTGGCGCGCCGCATGCTCGCCGCCGCGCTCACGCACCTGCAGGACTGGCTCGACGCTGTGCACTTCACTGCGCCCACGGTGCCGCCGGTGAGATACTCCAATGTACCTTTGAACTCATTATTGTACACTATTACTCGCTATAATGTACCCCATGACTCACAGTACTGCTTCCCGTGACTCACTGTACTGCTTCTCGTGACTCACTAGACGGTACCCTGCGTCTCGCTGTAATTGTACCCTATGACTCACTGTAACATATCCCATGGCTCACTGTACTGTACTCCATGATTCACTGTACTGCTCCCCGTGACTCACTAGAAGGTACCCATCGTCTCGCTGTAATTGTACCCTATGACTCACTGTAGTGTACCCCATGAGTCACTTGCTTCCCGTGATTCACTAGACGATACCCTGTGTCTCGCTGTAACTGTACCCCATTACTCACTATACTATACCTCATGGCTCACTGTACTTGTTCCCCGTGACTCACTAGACAATACCCTGCGTCTTCCTGTAATTGTACCCTATGATTCACTATAGTGTACCCTAAGACTCACTGTAGTGTACCCCGTGACTCACTAGACAGTACCCTGTGTCTCCCGGTAATGTACCCAATGAGTAACGGTCCCCTAACATAGTTTCCCCCCGCCAGACGGAGGTGATGCACGCGTCGTTCCACTTCCCGCTGCACCGCTACCTGGCCGCCTTCCTGTGCTGCGGCACGCGCTGCATGGGGCTGCGCGCCGCGGACGTGCTGCCCGCCGCCGACCTGCTAGCCCTGCTGGCGCTGCATCCGCTCAGAGTACAGGTTAGTGCCTGTCTCATGTGTCCTGTGCACGGGGTCGTCTGAGAGACAACACCACATAGCACACACAAACAACTCTGACACAGTTTGAATTCATTGTTATAGGCAGTAACCGTTCATTGAGTAATAATTAAATATTGTACACGACACTATCTAGCCCCGAACTAAGCAAAGCTTGTACTATGGGAACCAGATAACTGATATATTTTTTTTGTACATACCTAATTAGAATACAATATAACACCCAGACAGAGAACAAACTTCTGTGTTCACCACACATATATTTGTTTTCGGTGGGGATCGAACCCACGACCTTCGGCGCAGAAGGCAGAGTAACCAACTGAGCTGAGAGGCCAGTTTTGAGTGTCTTGCCAGTCTTGACCAGATTGAGTGGGCCCTTTTCTTGTTGTCCATCACGTCCAAAACACAGTAGGACATCTTCTGTGATCTCTTGGGTCTTAAATATCCTCAACATTATATAAAGATGTTGCAAACTCATCGTCGCTTCGAAAAAAAAGACAAATTACAAAATCACGAATTTATTACTAACCTTACAAATCTAGTTACAATTATAGTTAGTGAGTATACGAGAATGGTTCTTATGTTTAATTGATGACGGGCGTGAATTCCGTGGCTTCTGGCTCGAAGAACTCCGCTGGCGGGGGTTCGGCCTTCACGTGCTTTGAGAAGTCGTAGGTGAGGAGTTTGACGGCTATGAAGCCGCCGGAGCCGCGAGCGCCGCGGTGGATGATACCCGCACCACTGGCTAAGGCTCCACCTGAATATTTAAAAGTATTAAGGTTTTGATACCAAAAGTTAAAAAGAACACGGTGAAAATCCAATTTATCATCATCTCAGGCGGCGTCAGTATCCGGAAATACTGACGCCGCCTGAGATGCTATAATTTGGGAATTTTCAAGACAAGAGTGAACAGCTGCATTCTCACTTTCCATCAGGTGTGATGGCAGCCAAATGCTTAGCTATCTATAATAAATTAAAAAATCTCAGCCCGATATCACCCATTACTAGGTATTGGCCCACATTTGACGCATCCTCTGTGCTGTGCGTCTCTTGTCCAGGTGTTTCCTTCAACCTTTACTATGTCGTCGATTTGATACAACCAAATCAAAACCTATGTGCTAATTAAAATTACGAATTTTGTATGTTTGCTATCGCATGATTTCGTCATTTATGAGCCGATTTTCATCAAATTTGGTTTAGCAGTTTGGTCGTGAAGTCTTTCTCAAGATTTTTAAACTTACGAAAACTTACTTTATATACTAAGTTTCATCAAAATAGTTTTTATTTATGATGCGCTCACAATGTTCCAAATACCTTCGCATCATCATCATCATTGGCCTTTTTCATCAATTTGCAGATGATTTAGGTGGCGTAGTCAGGTAGTGTACATATGTTAGTAAAATCACTTTTTTTTACTAACCTCCTTCCCGCTATTGGTCAAAGGACTCCCCCAAGATTTCAAAATCACATTAATAAGAATAATTTTTGTGAATTTAATTGTTACCCTTAGAGAAGATTGCACATAATATTAGTAGGTAGGATGGATATGTGAGTAGAGGTAGACCAAGGAAAACATGGATGAACAGTGTGAAAAGTGACATGGATAAGAGAGGAGTGAATACAGAGATGACGGCTGACAGAGGGGAATGGATGAGGAAGACATGTTGTGCCGACCCCACATAAAGTGGGATAAGGGCAGGAAGAAGAAGAATTAGGCTTGTAGGACTTACCTTTAGCCGGTAACACAGGCTGTACGTCCACGAAAGGCACAGTGCTCTGCGCCGCGTCTGCATCGAAGTCCGAGTGCGTGAAGTCTATGTACTGATCGTGGACCGAGTCTACCGCGTGAGGGGTGTGGCTCCGAGTTGGGATGTCGGGTCTAAGCAGCTCTAGTTGCTTCCTGTTATCATAATAAAGTCTTCTGATCAAAATTGATAATACATACAAAGTGAATCTAATTGTAAAGTCAGTTAAAATCAAGTTTTTTAGTAGTAAATTGCTTAAATAAAAAAAATATATACGATACTATACATTCATGATGCCGGACACTTAAGCGGCTCGTTAGAAGTCTTTTGTCACTGTCACTTTTATGGAAACAAATAGAGATGGCAACATACTTATCGGTCTGTTTTAAACTAAATGACTGCTTTAAGACCATAATGAATATGGACCCTAAAGCTAAACTATAACTACAGAATATTCATAGTAAAAGATGTACTATGATATTTGCTATGTTCATTTTACACTGTACAGTGCTATAACGACAGGTTTGTCTCAGTAGATAAACGTAACCTTGAGCTCATTTCACATTTAACAATTACATGTTAGTTTTACTAAATACTAGAGTCCAAGCTAAATAATACTTTCAACTCTTGAATTCTAAGCTCAATATTACCTTGGTCTTTCTGCTCCTTCAGTGTTGTCGTTGCTGATCCACTGACTCTTGCTGGGCGCCAGCCGTCCTGTCGTGTAGTTGAACGGAGTAGATTTTATCTCGAAGTGCAGGTGGGCCCCTACCATTCGGAACCTGCAGAGTAATAAGGGCTTTGTTTACACTTCTTTCCCTTTTGACATTCACATACCCCTACTTATCCTGACTTCACCCACTGCTGGGTATAAGCCTCCCTTAGTTTGTGCCATCTACCTCGATTCTGTGCCAGTCTAACCCATTTCCGCCCCGCGACCATGACTATGTCGTCCATCCATCTTGCTACAGGGCGCTCTATGTTTCTGTAGCTGGTTCTGGCCACCATTCGGATGTTATCCTACTCCCCCTGTCATCACCACGCCTAGCAATGTGTCCTACCCAACTCCATTTGAGCACCTTAATCTGACCTCCGTCGTCTTGGCACTTTGTTCGTCTTCGGATGGAACTGAATATGTCGAGTGATCTATAAATCGAGTGGGTTATGTAATAGGTGCAGATTCTTACCTGACACCAGTCAGTACATGTCCAGATGGTGAGTCTAGGTCGTCCAAGTCCACTGCTCTTCTCTCATACGTCAAAGTGTGGTAGTCAACTCCGTCCATGACGCCTACATCTGATGGATCAAACTTCTGCACCGGCAGCCAACCCCCAGTGGCAACAGATCCTCTTTCACCAAGCACTCCTTGATAGATCTGAAGGTGGAATACTTTTCCGTACTTGACTAGGCGAACCCCAGTCACAACCCTGGAAAATGATAAAGATTAAAGTTTCCAATTCTGATCAAGTTATGGTTTAAAAATGGACTCCCGCACACCCATGCTTTTAGGCCTACGAATGAGATGTCTTTCTGTGATACTGTACAATGTTTCTTAGATTCTAATTACCCGATCCTACCTTTTCCCATATCGATATCCTGGTCCCGGTAGTGCTCCATCATGAAACTACAAGTTTCTACCTTAGCAAAGCTATGCGATGAAGGAAATAATAAAAGATTTCTAACAGAAGCCCCAAGCAATTTATCCAAGTTATCAGAATGCCAGCAGGTTGTTAGCCACTATGAGCCGTCAGTATACCCGTAGTTGTGCCACTGACTTTCCCTTGTCGATATCGGCTACAGCTTCTTTCATGCTGAAGAAACGTGCACTGTGGTACACATCCTCCTCGCAAAGGCAAACGCAGTACGAACAATGAGAAGGGAATCTCCACCAAGAGTCGACCTTTAGAGAAAAAATACATTAATTTATAACTCTACACAATCTTTTATAGCTGCCCTGACAGAAAACGACAGATCTGTTAAATCTCCAGCGAATCCCGTACCCTGGACCCTAGGGATTAATATCCTAAGTCAATTATCACGCCTAATTACTACACAAAAGGAAGTAGATTTCCCAGTAAACAGAAAAACAGCAATGGGTGTACGGTCGTCCCTTGTAAAAGGGACTAACTGGTTGTTTTTGACGTCAGAGGTCGCCTCCCACAGACTGAAGTAGCGGTCCGATGGCGTGCTCTCTTCGCACAGGCACATGCAGTACGAGCAGTGCCAGAATATCCATCGCCACCACGAGTCCACCTGCAGACACTCTCATTAACAACTGCTAAAACACAGCACATTAACCCCCTTACAACAGTTTCCCAAAAGATAATCGTTGCCTTAAACAATTGACATCTTTTACTTACAGTGCCAGGACTAGCTAAGTAAGAGGGTATCAGATGAACTGTAAAACCATCATCTTCCAGCCCTTATTCCACTTTATTTGGACTTCATTCCAATCTGTCAGCCAGATAGATATAATCGTTTTTACAAAAACAGCTTATAGATAGTGCAATCCACGAAGGCGCGCCCCACTATTCCTCCGAACCGTTTATAGTATATGTGTGCAAGCTTCCGACAATGTTTGAGTGTTATCGGTACACACTAATTACCTATGAGTGCACACGCACACTACAATGAATAGACTACGGTTCGCGACTGCCGCTCGGAGCAAACTCCCCGCACCCTTCGCGCGTCTTCGTGAATTGCACCTATCTATAACCCCCTTACAACAGTTTCCCAAAATATAATCGGTGCCATAAACAATTGACATCTCTTACTAACAGTGCCAGGACTAGCTAAGTAAGAGGGTATCAGATGAACTGTAAAACCATCATCTTCCAGCCCTTATTCCACTTTATCTAGACTTTATGTACTTCATTCCAATCTGTCAGCCATATAGATATAATCGGTTTTACAAAAACATCTCATTAATAACATCAAAGTTTGATATGAGCCGTGTGACCTGGTTTTCTACATATTACTACGGTCTAATTCTACATATTATTTTTTATGAAAGTACGTTGTAGTAAACAAACATAAATAAGATGTGTGAATAGGTATCGGTATCGTGTTTGTTCAGATTTTGTTTTGTTAATCTACTGACCCCATATTCGTGATTCTCGTCGGCGAAGATAAGCACGCTAGCCACAAAGGATTTCTTGTGCTGTACAATTCTTGTCATATACACATTGCCGATATTTATCTTATTACTTTTATACTACATTCTTCTGTAGCATACTGATGAGGCCTCTGAAGGATCTATTGTATGATGTCCTGGCCAATTTCGGCTCCAGCGACTATATGACTGAACAGGCGTAATTAAATTCTAACTTAATACTGATTTGAACTTAGTTGATAAGTCTTTTCGGGCGCTCTCTTATGGTTTTGGTACCATTATTATTATGACCTTATCTTTTGGATACACATTGAACTTCCAGAGTCTGATAAGCGTGACTAGGTTAATAAATAAGTGGTTATTTACCTTACTATATCCTGCCTTGCAGCTGCCGACTTGTCCCATAGTTCTTCCATTTTCGAATTCTACATATTCGTAGCGTCTGTTGCTGTCTTTCTGAAATGTGAGAAATTTTAAACATTATGATCAAGATTATTCATCAAACCTCTTCCTTCGGTAAATAAATACTTCTTCTTAAAGTTGTGCAAAGAAAACAGAATTATCCTGCTACTTTGAGCTCGAAATTTCGGTAATCAAGTAGAGAAAATAACAAATAATTTGAAATACTTATTCTAGCTAAAAACATTATCATCGCAATAACGACACAAGTTAATTAGTCCCATTTAAATGCAAACACAGAACGGAAAACGACACTCTTATTTAATTATCGGGCTTTTTGCCTTGAGAAATAGCAATTTAGATGTACAATTCTGTAGGGTCCATATTTGTTGACAGTTTCTCATAAGGTTATCCTTTTAGATATCTCTATTGCTGTTATTGATAATGCCATTTCAATAAACTGATATTGTTATGTAAATATATTTTATTTTTACACACGGACGTCATGGCTTCTGTGCCTTTGGCCGTGGGTTCGATACCGAGAAAAAATATTCGTGTGGTGCACATTGATGTTTGTTCTCTGTCTTGGTGTTATATTGTACAATTGTCATCGGTTCCCATCATACAAGGTCTGCTTAGTTTGGGGCTAGATAGTGTTGTTTGAATTGTCCACAATATTTGTTTATTAATTATTTCATCGATTTTCGTGTAACTAGTCAAATATCAAAATATCAAAAATGGTTAGTTCAGTAGTATCACAAGCATTACTTTGAAACGTCTTAAAACTAAGATTTTTATAATGTCCCAAAAGTTAAGAGCCGAGCGGGATTTAAACCCGCGACCTTCCCCTCGGTACGGTCCGGTCTTAAAACTTGGTGAGTCTAGGTAGGTACCAGTTCCACGCGAATGAGTAGTGAAATGATATATTATCATAATGGCCTGCTGCGATTGTGTTCTGTGGTTTGGTGCAGACTGAAAAAGGCATCACTCACCGCTGATGGACACACCCACATATCGCTGTCCACATAGTTGCAATGCAGAATTCTTCCGCTGCAAACTGGTTGAGCTGTGCATATTCGTTCTTCATTGAAGCAGCGATAGTTCTTAGTCAGGGAATAGAAAGCGCAGTTCTCCCGGCAGGTACCCTCTGGGTTCATGTTCACTTCGTTGTCGATGTAACCTTGGAGGAAGTGGGTCACTTGCTCGAACGTTTCACCTGAAATAAACATTTTGTATTGAGCATCATATTTTTAAATTATATCGTCTTCGTAGCTTAGCTGTTAGTCGAACTTAGTTGCTGTTTCTACTGCGCAGAAAGATTTGATTGCTTTTAAAAAGTTTCGCAGTGAATTAAGATTTCGCTCCCTGAGATCAAACACAGCCAATGCAGTTGTGGTATGTCACGATGATAAAACTCTTGATGGGTCCAAGAAAGAGGCATGAGATGGAAGCATCATTCACCTTCCTCGTGCGTGGGTGGGTCGCATCTGTAAAGATCCCTGCTGGCGATGGTGAGAGCGGCCCGCGCCGCTGTTGCTGCTTGGCCGGTTCTCTCGCTGTACCTCTGTCTTGTCAGACTCGCCTCTTGTGTGTAGTTTCCTGAAAAACAAGGATACATCATCAGGATTTTAGCCTTGTTAGCGTTACAGCCGGTATCTAAAAGTAAACAGGCCTTTGCATCCTATTGTAGATGGTTTATGTGGCGTCAGGGGCAACCGGTGATTGCTCAAGCCCTACTTGCGGGACGCTATAGTGTCTGGGACAGAATTTTAGATGGAATAGGCATGCCCAGCACCTAAACCACCCTGGCAGCTTAGTAGATGATCAATACGTGCAGCAGAGTTAAGTTGAGCGCCTGTATCAATTAGAGAAACCAGGGGTCAAGTTCCATTGAATTACTATTGAACAAATCTTGCCCTTGTTCCATTGGTAGACAATGGCCTACCTTCGCCGGTCCTCAGAATAGCATCCTTCAATAACAATACTTTACTGGGTCCAATTAACTGCCATTGAAATTGATTTGCTACAGATATTGAGTATTATATCGGCTACCTGGTTCCCATAGTACAAGCTCTGCTTAGTTTGGGGCTAGATAGTGTTGTGTGCATTGTCTATAATATTTATTTATTTATTGAAAACATACAGAAAAGTTTTGGTAGCAGTCTTTGTTAACATGTTACTGATATTCTTGTAAATCATATTTTCAAACTATTCCCTGATCATTTGCATTTTACATGAATCACTGCACCCGGCAACACTACTGTACTCCAATTGAGTTCAATGTTAACTTATCGCATCCTTCGTAGTTGAGCCTGTTCCGTCATTTATATCATGATTCAATGTTCCTAACATAATAAATACTTATAAACATAGAAATTGACATTATGCTGGCTCAGTCTGCTCTGCCAGCAGAGTATACAAGGTATTTAATATATGAAAGGCTATGTTGGCAGTGTTGATATATGCACGACATGTGCAAATATGAATCAAATCGGGTTTTGCTGATCTTTTTCATTGGTATGTTTACTCTTGAACGTTAAAACCAGTTGAACGGCTATCGATTTAAAAGGTTTTTCCAAAAAGGGTATGAGTGATTCATCTTGTCCTCTGCTACTCCCCGTCAAACTTTTTGCGATCAAGTTACACATTTTGAAACATGCAAGGAAAATAGCGAAAACAATGAAAAACGCGTCACGTAGCATAACACACTCTGAAACAGATGGTGTTGGCAACTAATGACTTCACGCATTGTTAATCGGTGTGTTTTTTCTATTATTACCAACAATATCATGGTTTTATTTAACGCCAAACCTGTTCGTAATATTTCCACAAGTTCGATCGACAATGATCTGTTGAAAGGTACTAAGTTTTTGTCGAACTCCTGTTCACAAAAAGCATTGACAATTTGTTATGCGGTCTATAAATTTAGTGATTCACCTACTTTATCTTAACTTGTGTTGTTTTTCTCTTAAACAAAACTTCTAGACAAAGAAACCTGTTATTCTGACGCACCTGATGAGATATCATTACCATTTGTAGGCTTTGTAATTACAATTGTGGCAGTAATGTAGAACTGAGTTCTAGCGACCACTTGATATTCGTTTTGTATAAGCCTACCTTGATTTTGGAAAATATTTCATTGACACACTTGAGAATTTCCGTCTGAACATCCAGTGACATTGGTACATCTAACATTTACCAATTTATTTCCCCAATAATGAGAATGTTGTTATTGTTATTTCCTGTTTTGCCCAAAGCCTTCAATTGACACTTCCTACATCTTGCTGTACTTGCTTTTCCACACACGTCGAGTTGCAAGCCTATTGCCGCTACTAAAGTATCTATAAGGTATCTCGTTTCTTCTCGATGTTTTCGTAAAGTTTCGAACACAGTTGCTTTGGCGTTTGTTACCTTTTCCATATATCCTGAGCAGCATCCACGAGAATTGCATCATAGCGTACCCCTTGATCTCCGTTAGTGCTATTGTGTTGTACATGTCGTAGATCAGCTGATGTGGTGACATCTCCAACTCGCAAACGTCATTGCCCTGCTCCTGGAACATGAATTGAAATGATTATTTTTAACAAACTTCTCTTTTGCTTCCCGATTTGCACCTCCAAGCGTGTATTTTCAAATTACACACATAGTATCAAAAAAAAATCAAAACAGTTTATTGTATTTATATTCAGTAAATTGTAAGTTTGTAAAGTACATTATACTTTTTAAGAAATTGCACCAATTCAACAAATACTCTATTTGACTAAGCAATCCGTGAAACCAGCCCTAATGCCTAACCTAATTAATGTACTTTTAAGTATGATAATTGTCTTAAATGCGGTATATTGGTTATTAACATAGATAACGAAGGTTAAAACGTTGATGTTTACTTATTTATAAATTGAAAATGACTGTATTTTACTGAACTGTTCACCAAAGCAAATTGACTTTACTACTTCTATTGTGAGAATTCAGACAAAGATGTTCAAATAACAGATAAGTCTACACAAGAGTCATATATTGTAGGTATTACATAGTGTCGTAGGTAGTCACTCTCTCACAAACTTTCGTAGGTACTTATAATATTCGTGTGATCTGTAAATAACTAACATATTTGCTAGTTTTAGATTAAAAAAGTGATTGGGAAAGCAGATTGCAATTACTGTAAAACAATAACAAAAAGCTCACCGTATGTAGGTATAGCCAATATAAATTCTATCACGTTTGTCAGCGAATGTTTATAAAACACATCACGATTATATTGTGGAAAGTGGAAACGTTACTGACGGAAACTGATTAGACTATTAAGGTCAACTCATCATTATTATAATTAAGATACATGTAGTACCTTCTTAAAACCTAATCCATCTAAAATCCTATTCGGGCACTACAGCGTCCCGTAAATAGGTCCATGAGAGAACAGTTTCCCCTGACGCTATCTAAATCATCAATACTAGATGCAAATAACCTGTTTACTTCTTTAGCTACCTTAAAAACTGGAATAAGGACAAGCAAAATACCGCAATAAAGCGAAAGTGTAACTCGGATAGTGAGGCAACGTGCCCTGTCAGCCACAATCGTTTTATCGCTTGTTTTCCTTTCTACGTACTCGTACATTGCACATCTGAAGATGTTCAACGAGGCGAATTATTGAACAATTAACGAGGTTACTGACACCGTCAAAATAACAAATACACAACGGGACACTTCTTTGTTTGGCTGCGGCGAGTAACCCTGACTCAGATTGCTCATTCGCCGTAAACAAACCGAGATAATATGTTTGTGCTGTCTACCTGTAATGCGGTCCTGAACAAGTCACCGTGCTCCATCAGGTCGTGGAGCTTCCTCACGGCGTGTGCGACTGAGGACTTGGGGTCCATCAGGATGGACTCAGCCAAGTCCAGCCAGTCGCGCACCGGCGCCGGCACTCCGCCTGGGGTCGCCTGCCTCTTGATGAAGTCCATGAAGTTTACATACAGTCCGTCGATGACCTGCAGCCTCTCGAGCGCCTTGTTCCACAGCCAAGACCTGATCAGCGGCCGGCTAACCGATGGCAGGGCCTCGATTTGTTCGTTGATACCGACAAACGTCTTCGTCAGCTCCACATCTCCGCCGAAGCCGTTGTCCCTCCACGCTGGGTCGGTCACGTTCTTCCACATATCATTCTCTAAGTTGTAGAAGTAATCGCGTAAATTGTCCACCGGATTCAAGTCCTTGGCGAGGCCGAGAGCCAACAGCGCGAAAAGCGCCGCTAACCTCATGTTGAGTTCGTGAGATGTGAGCTGTTCGCGATGGCCGGAGGCGCACTGGCGGACGCGGCGCGAGGGGCGCGCTGGTGGGGTCGCCCTAGTGATGCCCCACTATCGATGCAATGACCTGTCGATTTTATGACTCTGCCGTTTCAAACTGGATAGCTTGTTATTTTGAGTACATATTCTTTCCTCTAAGCACTCGACTTGAAGTCTTGATTTGATTTACTCGCTCTTTGACTTTTGATTAATTTTATAGATTGGAATTTGTCATTGATACGTTAAATAAATATGTGTTTTAATGTTTATTTATTTTTTCTAGATAACACTGTTTCAATATCATAATAATGTATTACTTTTATTTATGTACTTAAAGCTGTTTAGCTTTTCGAACTTTACGTAATAAAATCGTATGAGTTCCCCTAATAAAGTATGTATGCGGTTTTTGCAAATGCACTTTATTTTGTTTTTACTTATTTACTAGTTTTTGAAATCAAATGGTTCTTATCGATAATGTTTCATTTCCATACCGAGCAACCCTACCATCCAGCATGTCGGTACTGTTACTTAGTCGAACATTAGGAGTTGCAAGTCTCCCAGCACTTATGCCGACGGAACAGAACGTTTATTGGCCTGATTCGTTTGTCCATGTCACATGTGTTTATTATTATTATTTGCTCATTATACTGCGATGTCAGCTGTCGACTCCCGCGCACTGTGCCTCGTCATGCCTTTGTGATTTTTATCTTTGTTTATTTTACCCAGAAACTAGGCAACATGTCTCTTAATAACCCAATATTGTTTTAGGATAACTTTGTCGATGATTTTTACTGTCGCATTCGTATTCTATCGATAAGTTACAATGCATTTCCTTCCTTAGTCCCACATTACGAACTCGTGAAAGCATTCGATACTGTAAGCCTGTTTGGATGATTACTGCTGATTGCTCTTTCATTTCAATTCAACCTTAGTGAACCGCAATAAGATTGATATTGCAAAAGGTTTTGCTGGAATCAGGTACCTTACCTACCTACGGAAATGCGTATTACCGGCAAAGCGGATTGATGCGTTTCGAATTACGTTAGTTGCTTGTTATGTCATAAGTTCATAACCTAAGTGGTACTCGTAGAATCATAGTGATTATTTCTATAACTGTGGTAGCTATTGTAAGATCGTTGCCTTTGTCATAAGTACCTCAAGCAGCTGTTACGAGAATCTGTAACTGGTTCCTGTGACCAATGTTGCGTAGCTGAAGACAGCACCTGATAACTAGGGCAGTCTAATAAACATTCTGGACAATATAGAATACCTATAATCAGAATTATAAGGTTTGCGCTTTGCTTCAACTTTTTAAACGGGCAGCCAAGGAGTGGAATTTCTGGCCGGCGTCTGTCTTTCCGAACACCTAGAACTTGGACGTTTTCAAGACGACAAGGGTAAATAGGTATCTTCTAGGTAGGCGTGCACCGTCGACCGAGTCGTACACTAGCCTATGAATTGTAAAAAAAAGGTTATGATATGACTTATGACCTTGTTTACTAGTTAGAATGACAAAAAACTTTATCATCTAAATTTGTCAATGGTTTATAAAAGGTTTTCTCTACGTTTCGTCACAGATTTTTTCAGAGTAAGTAATTTTAAACAAGGCTCGGAAGCATACTTTGGAATTTGAATGACGGAATTACATTTAAAGTGTAGCTACTATCGCAGTTAATATAATAGTGTCCACTATTGAGTGATATCACACCTACTTAGTAGGCAGGAAGCAACGAATAGGATAATTAAAAGCATGAGTCATACGCAAACATACTGCAAGAGAAATACGTAGTAAAAGCCTCCAAGCTCTGACTCAACTCTTCTCATTTCGATAGGCATCGCAAAACCGGTATCAAGCTTTTGCAAATAAATCGACTGATACAAACTCTGTACGAATCTGTGTATGATCGAGAGTGGTGTTATTAGCGTGGTAAAAACAGTATGACGACGTGCTATATCGGGTCAATTGGCAATCCGGGTTTTTAGGGTTCCGTAGCCAAATGGCAAAAACGGAACCCTTATAGATTCGTCATGTCTGTCTGTCTGTCTGTCTGTCTGTCTGTCTGTCTGTCTGTCTGTCTGTCTGTCTGTCCGTCCGTATGTCACAGCCATTTTTCTCCGAAACCATAAAAGCTAGACTGATGGAACTTGGCGAGTAGATGTATTCTGTGAACCGCATTAAGATTTTTACATAAAAATTTAAAAAAAACTATAAATTTCGGGGGTCCCCATACTTGAAACTGAAACTCAAAAATTTTTTTTTCATCCAACCCATACATGTGGGGTATCTATGAATAGGTCTTCAAAAATGATGTTGAGGTTTCTAATATAGTTTTTTTCTAAACTGAGTAGTTTGCGCGAGAGACGCTTCCAAAGTGGAAAAAAGTTGGTCCCCCCCCCTCTAACTTCTAAAGTAAGGGAATGATAATACTAAAAAAAATATATGTTGTACATTACTATGCAAACTTCCAGCGATATTTGGTTTGAACGAGATCTAGTCAGTAGTTTTTTTTTTACACGTCATAAACCGTAAACCGCAATTTACCTTTCGACGAACTACAAGAACCTTATTATGATACAGCAAGTAACATAATATAAAGGTTCTTGTAGTTCGTCGTGCTACGGAACCCTTCATGGGCGAGTCCGACTCGCACTTGGCTGCTTTTTTGTTATGTATATGTATACCAGAATGAGCAAACAAAATCTTACTATCATAAATATACATCATAACTATATATAAACGAAAAGCACACTGACGTCATAACGAAATCTCTGAAAATAAAAAGCCTAAATGAGATCGGAAAGGACTCAGAAAATATTTTTGGAAGATTAATTAGAAATAACTAACTTCACGGGACCAAAGTCCCGCAGCATTATAGTATGTTATCATCAGATGATGTCCGAGAGGGTAAGCAGAGTACGTCCTGGAGATATGATATAAAATAAATAAATAATGCGGACAATCCACAAAACACTACCTATCTAGCCCCAAACTAAGCAGAGCTTGTTTGTTATTCTAAAGCAGTTGGTTTATCACTTAACATCAGGTAGACCATGTGCTTCTTTCATCAACTAGTTGTATAGAAAAAAAAAGCTTTCAGACTAAACAACGCTGAACGCCCGGTTAAGTGTTGGTTCACGCGAGCCTGAATGCACTATCCTTGTGATTGTCACGTCGGCTGTGAGGGGGAGATAAGTTATTGATCTGTCTCCCTGTGTCCTGCGTTCATCCACCCCTGAAGGGCATTGTCATACTTCATCACTTAGTTCGGTTATAAGGGGAAATCAGAATCCTCTTTAACCAACTAACAAATTTCTAAAATGAATCAAATGAGATAAGACAGAAAGAATGTACATATTTGCTTGAGCCTGGTACATCTAAGAACTTAAATATAGGTAAAAAGATACTCACATCATTGCCAGAAAACCAAGCATGCAAATATGATACATTTCATAATTTGTGGGGATCGAACCCACGACCTACGGTGCAGTAGGTACAAGGCTCGTGCAAATAACGTTTCAAACAGACTTTAAACTCTGGTTTAATTAGTATCTGTTTCATGTAGCTTGCTCATAGCTATCAGTAAAAACCTGCGCACATGAGAACTGCTATTGTATAAGCAATCATTGCAACGTAACACTGCCACTGATATCGTTTCCCAGAAGCACGCCATCTTTGTCTGAATGGGTCGATTTGAACTGTAGGCACGTGTAGGTAGATACTCAGTTGATGAATGGCCTATCAGCTCATTTGGTTACTACCAAATGAGCTCAGGGGCTTCATCATCTCACTCTGCTGCCTCTGTCTCTCTCTCTCTCTCTCTCTCTCTCTCTCTCTCTCTCTCTCTCTCTCTCTCTCTCTCTCTCTCTGTGTGTGCTCTGACTTATGCGCCATAGGTTGTAGGTTCGATCTCCACCGAGAATTAATATTTGTGTGGTGGACACAGATGTTTGTTCTTTAATTGCATTTAAAGTATTTATTTACAACAAAAATATATACTTAAGTATTATATAAGCTATATCTGGTTCCTATAATAGAAGCTGTGCTTCATTTCCGGCTAGATAGTGTTGTGTGGATCCTCCACATTATTCATTTATTTATTAAATATGATATTTATTTACTTATGCATGAGATAGGAGTAAGAAAACTGTTGGTCTAATGGTGGCAAGTGTAGTAAACCTACCTTCTGATCCTGAAGTCGCTTATTCAAATTATTGGACAGAAACTAGACTGAGAACGATTTATAATAGGTGTTGGACAATCTAAAATTCTGGTAAATAAGACATGAGATAAATGTTGCTTCCATATAATAAATCATCTACAATAGATGCTAAAGCAGCTAAATTATTTTTGAAAACATTTGTTATGGCTCTAAATTTTAATTTTTCCCAGAACAAAGCTCTATTGAGCATCCTCATTGTTTCTAGATATTTGTAACACGAAGACGAACCTGTCAGACTACTAAATTCCATGCAGATCGGGTTAACGGTTCTGCAGATAAGCGATGCACCCATACATGCAAACACAACGTCGCGCGCCGCTTCATCGAAGTTGTTATCTTTGCTCGGTAGATTATTAATCACAGCGGAGTAGTCGGAAACAAAAGATGAACAAGAGAAGAACAAAAGAACAGGCAAAAGACTACGGCTTGGTTCAAATTCCTCAAAGTTCTCTAAGACTATGATGAACTAGGCACCCCTATGATATTGTATTTTTTGAGTACATCATAATCAGTAAACTACAGATGATAAACCCTATGGACACAGGATGGGGTGTTAAAGGTCTTCGTTCACTGGTCGATTGTGCTAATCAAACGCCAGCGCTTATCAAGGACGAACCAGCTTCAGCTGAGCTGTCTGCAGCCCAATCAAAGTTACTTGACCCTACGTGACTCATCTGCTCATCTCTAACAGTTGATTCCTTGTGATCACACGATGTATGTGTTTTAATTCGATCGCAATGTCAAATTAGGTGTTATATTGTATTCTAATCTAAGTATGTTTTTAAAAAATAAAATGTATTTAAGTATTATATCAGCTATCTGTTTCCCATATTAGAAGGTCTGATTAATTTTAGACTAGATAGTGTTGTGTGGATTGTCTACAATATTTATTTATTGTAGTTTTTGGGTCGAAATATTTCTGAAAAAGGTGCCTTAAATCGTTTTAGGGTTAAAGAGGTTGGGTATTTATTATAGCACAGGTACTTCACGAGCTAAGTTATCTCTCAAGTTAGCTTAGCTGCTAAGCTGCTGTGGAGTTGGTAGGAATCAAAGCAACACCGGTGACGACATAGACAAGCGTGTCTATTCCAGCAACACGGCTCGATTGAGTGATCGCTGAATCCGCGTTCCATTTTCAATTATTTCAAACAAAAGTTATCAACTCACATCGATTTATGCGATCGCTTGAGCGATTTGATTGCTAGAATCGCCTAGAACTGTTTGAGCTGCAATAAATTTTCATAAACAATTAATGGATCTGGCTAGGTAGGTACATAACTGATACTGACACACTGACACTGATACATTTAGTAACACTCTCATGGAACACAAACGAATTAATTAAGCTGGATATTAGTGAAATAAGTTTCAATATGTTGTATATATGTACACTAGTTTCCCATCTAGTTTGTACGATAAATACGAACAAACTATTATCGTTATTTGCATACCTTAATGGTCTTTCAAAGTCATAGAAAACAGTCCTCATGACTTTGACCCTACAGATATAGATATCAGTAAATGACTTCTAATGAAATACAATAGCGGAATTTGTCGAAAAAGGAAACTCAAATCGTTGACTCATTATGGGCTGGTAACGGCTAACAATCGTCATTGTAAACATTGTGGGCATACCCACAGTGCAATAGTGTCTAAGTAATACGTATTATTATACGAATTCAATCCGGTATTCTACTATTCGCACAGCATAGGTATCGTTCGTAATTCGTTGCAAGTATAGTGCGAGTAGGTACAAACCTTCAAGTCTTCTAGGAGCATACTCAGCAAACCTCGTCCTAGTAACTGCTTATGTGGCGGCACTATGAGAGCATGTACACGCTCCATCAGACCCGGCAACGCGTTAGGCTCCTGCGAGACGCACCACTCTGCGAAGTTCTGCAGCGTACTCCGCTCCAGCTCTTCTTGCAGCCCCACGTACACCCTCATCACCCTATCGGCTGAGGCTACCCTCCCTAACAGATCTGCCATTTCGTGCAACCTCAGCTCGACCCTAGTCCCTCTACCGCTGTTCTTCGCCAGAAACAACGCCGCTTCCCCTGCCTTGTCCACGCTCAATTCCACCCTCTGTATTGCTCGAGTGACCGCCGCAAGCCGTTCCAAAATTTCCCTCTCCCGTCGTCGAATGATCGGTATCGCAACACCCGCGGATACATTGAACGGTTTCGCTATGAAGTCCCAGGAGGAGAGCACCTCTTCTCCTATATCTTTGCCTAGCTTTAACACGTCTATGATATCGTCGACGAGCGCGTGCGCGGTCGCCGCGAGCGCGTAAACGAACACGAACTGCACGCGTGGGACCTTCATGGCGGACTTGCGCTCACTGACATTGCCTGCCCGAGGTCGCGGTGTGCCCGCTCTCCGAGGAAAAAAATACCACAAACCTTTGTTCATCTCCATGCTCCCATTGAGTTGGTTTGTTATAAAATAACGGCACGGAAGCGTTAATTGAATAAGACGATGCCATATAACTGTAAGGACAATAACATTGCTATATTGATTTATGCTGGATACCTACACTTCGTTGTGCATATTAATCATGCTGCAAACACGTCAAAAAGATACAGTTCTGTTGATCTTATCTTAATCTGTAGGCCTTACGACAGTGAATTATACGCTTATTGTTCGCATAATTGTGTTCAATCTATGCAAAGTTGGAACTAGAACCGGGCAAAGTTTGAGTTGGTAACACAAACAACAGCTTGCCGCACTCTGTTAGTCGACACATTTCTTGTGCACTTTCTATTTCTTTGAGGTTCGTTTTAGTTTTTGTTAGCTTAGGGGTAGGGTTTTAGAGGGTGGCTCAGAATTCCTGCATATTTTAACAAAACTATGCTAATTTAATTAAGCAAGAGGTAGAAAAGTACCTGGCTATGATAAATTCATGAATTTCGATTGTGTCAAGGTTCCGTAAAATCACTTTTCCAGTAGATAAAAATAGCGGTTAGCGGTAAAAGGGTACGTGAACAAAGCCACGTAGTATATAGCATAATTTGAAAGTAACAATCGTGCTCTACGACAGAGTTAACCGCTCAACATTAGGTGGGACATCTGAAAGTTCCATCATAAAAATAAGTAAGTAGGTACTGCGTCTTCGTACCAGTGATACCTTTACGACTTTTTTTATTTTATTTTATTTATTTACTTATGGGTGAAGCGTCAAATCCCTCATCCCTCACGCAGAAATAGACTTGTGTTAATGTAGCATGTAACTTAAAAGTAGCGTGTTTTTATATCATTTCGTGATACTATAATAATCACAATTGTTTATAAAAATGCGTCGTCGTGTTTCATTGTTTGTTGTTGTTGTCGATATCCGGGGAATTACCCAACTCTGTTGTGGTATGTCGTTGTTTTGTCAATTTTGTTGATGTTGCAAAAGAATGTCTTGTATTCTTACATTTCACCGCCCTAGGGCAAACATTTTCGTTCAAATCATAGTGGCTACTCCCGTATAGTAGGCAACAAATATTGCAAATCGGCTGATTTCGGCTTCATAGAGCGTAGTGTGCGTCAGAAAGAGATAGCACACTACGAAAAGAGAAAAGCCGATGTGCAATATTTATTGCCTACAACCGTAATTCGATGATTTTGACAGAAATCCTATAAGATTTCAATCGGTATTCGGTTTGGAATTGAGTGTCGAGAGATCACTCGAGCTCAACTTAATTACTCATATTTTTCTGAACATTATATTGCGATTGTTAGAATAATATTAATACAGCTCATGCACGTATTATAATTAGTTCTTATTCAGCACTAAAACAACAGTCCTGTGCTGTTTTAGTACAAAGCAATAAAATATAATGCTAAATGAAAAATATAAGTAATCCTTTCATTTTATTATTAAATAGCATTTTAATTTTTATACTTCTTAACTTGCTGATGGAACAAACATACTACTTATTACTGACTATGATAAACACCCACAAGTGTTGCCAAATTAATGCACTTGACTGTACATCTAGAATAAGTTACTAGAAGAAAAATAAGGAAATTAACATAAAATTCTTCTATTTTATGACTGACTACGGTATTTATTAAATTTTGTTAAACAGTTCAACAGCGTGAAATGAATATGAGCAAAAATGACATCATTGCTGGAACTAACGCGGCAAACACATCGTCTATAATAAATATCAGTAGCAATGCTCGTAGTTTTTATAACGCTTTTATTAGCTTCACCTGTATGTATGTATGTATGTAACCGACCTCTTTGAGCTCGATTTTGCTCTACTTTAAACGATCAGATTTGATTTAAACTTTGCACACCTGTCAAAGGTCGATGACAATGCAATAATATGAAAAAAAAAATATAAAAAACTAAAAAAAAAACGCTTTTATAACTAATTGAACTGAAAAGTTAAAATAAAACTAATAATCAATTGTATTTTGTACATTTTGTAAATATTTGTTTAACTGTAAGTTTCTTTGTGTAAATAAATTATCATTGTAATGATAATCAATTGAAAAAATTATATTATTGTACAAAAAAGCGTGGGGTGCTTGATTTTGATTGTTGTAAATATTTTATCAATAGTTTATATAGTTTAACTAGCTGCCTGTCCCGGCTTCGCACGGGTGGACATTTATTTTTTAAACACATAAATAAAGCCTATGTTACTCAAGGTGAACCTACGTCCAGCAGTGGACTGATATCAATTGATGATGATGATGAAAGAACATTCTATAACGTTTAGGGGCACAATTTTCTAGAACATTTTGTCCAAATCTAGAATTCAAAACCGTTGGGTAAAAATGGGTATATTTGAGTATTCTAGATAATTCTGGATTACTAACGTTTGGATGCATTCCGGATGCTAGCCGAATAATTTCAGTCTTCGAATAAAATTTGATCATTCCAGAACCTCAAAGACATTTTTCATTACTCATACTCTGAAAGTAGGTCTGAAGTTGCCTGAGGGGCCTAATTGAAAGTAAAACTTTCAGCCCTAGGGAGAATCGCTTTCTACTGACAGCTGTCAAATTATAAAAAAAAACAAGTTCTATTTTATTCAACCATGTTCCAACTTTCTAAAGTCTTTCTAACTGCAAGGAGGTTGTTCAACCAAATTCCAACTTTTTATTCAGCAAGTAGCTTGGAAACCCATTACAACGGTAAGAAGTTTAAAAAGTCTAATTAGAGCGCAATTTAATTTATTTAAATTTAAATAACATAAAGATAGTATTAAATAAATAATATATCTTCTAAATTAATTGATTAGTGTATAGCTTAAACTATTTATTTAAAATAACATAGATTTAAATTATGAAAATGAAAATAATGGCTGAATAATGCTGGCAAGCCGAAGCCGAAGGCCCGCCAGAGAAAAATAAAAAAAAAACCGGGAAGGCGGCAATTCAATCTTCATTTTCACTAATTTTTCTTTCATGTTTTTATTTTTACTTTCCTTGTATTCGTAATGAAAAGCACAGTGTTTACCTCGGGTGAAAGTCTTTTGAGTCCCTCAAGCTCCATTGGCGCCCTCGCTAACGCTCTGGCGCCAAACCCGTCTCGGGACTCAAAAAACGTGACTTTCAACACTCAGGTAACAATGTACTATTAGAGCGTTCGTTCCTCGTCAAAATTTTTCGAAAAATCCCTAAGCGATAGAAAGGGATAGACATATATAAGTCCCTACGTGATAGAAAGGGATAGACATAGATTTCGAAACTTTTGCCCTTTATAAATGAATAACACCAAAATATTGAATATAAACTATCCTATATTTTAAGTCCGACCATATTAAAGGCAGTTGCAAAATTTTATCGAAATCCGTTCAGTAGTTTCGGAGTTTATCGCGTTCCAAATTGTGACACGAAAGATTTATATATATAGATAAATATAATCTGAAGTTATTATAAAAAGCACCCCACGCTTTTTTGTACAATAATATAATTTTTTCAATTGATTATCATTACAATGATAATTTATTTACACAAAGAAACTTACAGTTAAACAAATATTTACAAAATGTACAAAATACAATTGATTATTAGTTTTATTTTAACTTTTCAGTTCAATTAGTTATAAAAGCGTTTTTTTTTTAGTTTTTTAAACTATAATTTATTTGCTCTCCAGATAGTTCGTAAAATCGTGGTAGCCTATGTTACGCAGGGATAATATAGCTTTCTAATGGTGAAATAACTTTTGAAATCGGCCCATTTCTCTTTATTGAATTAGAGTATTTAAATAAGTCAAGGTTAGACTGGCAACTTAAAGCAGAAGTTCGCAGTGATTGGCGAGAATAGGGGGAGGCCTCTGTCTATTGGCCTCTAGCTCAGTTGGTAGTAGCTCTGCCTTCTGCGCCGTAGGTCGTGGGTTCGATCCCCACCGAGAACAAATATTTGTGTGGTTAACATAAATGTTTGTTCTTTGTCTGGGTGTTATATTGTATTCTAAGTATGTATTTACAAAAAAAAATGTATTCAAGTATTATACCAGCTATCCGGTTCCCATATTACAAGCTCTGCTTAGTTTGGGGCTGGGTAGTGTAGTGTGAATTGTCCACAATATTTATATTTATTTATTTATTGAATTAGTGTATTTATATAAGCCTAGGTTAGATTAACAACTTATTGCAGAAGATCGCAGTGACTGGCGAGAATGGGGGTGGCCTTTGCCTATTACTACTTACTAGCCCGTAGTGTCAAACACTTTAAAAATGAAATGAAATGTATTTATTCGCTTGAAGTATGGTCAATTTTGAAAAACTTCTTATTAATAATAATGTAGTACCACATACTTCGTCGGAGACCGACATGCAAAGTTATATGTTAAATTGCTAACATAAAGCAAAACTAAATTTAAAAACAATAAACTACAAAGACAATTAAAAAAATACTAGAAATTTAAAGACAATTTAGGTATACAGTACAAAAACATAGATAGATAGAAAATTCTTTATTGCACAAAATTAAAAATTACTGTACACAGGCGAACTTAATGCTAGATAGCATTATCTACCAGCTAACCTTTGGGTAATAGGGAGATAGGTTGGGTAGTGCACATATAAGATGAGGGCTTACGTAAATACTAAACTAAAAATGAACACACAGTTAAGTGACAACTATCATCACTAATACACATAATCAGGAAAATCCTGCATAGCAAATTAAAACTAAAAAATACGCAATACTTATAATCTAACCTAGCATAAACTCACTTACATACACCAGGGAAAAAATATTTTTTTTATGTTTGTAAGATTCGATCATTAGGGATAGATAGTGGGCAAAGATTTTGAAACATAGAACATAAATAAGCCACTATATAGTTGACGTTATTCTCAGAGCTTATTCTACGAGATCCTGGCGGGCGTATGGGTCCGCAACGGGCTCCAGAGAATTAAAAATTACTTGCACAAAATTAAAAATTACTGTACACAGGCGAACTTAATGCTAGATAGCATTATCTACCAGCTAACCTTTGGGTAATAGGGAGATAGGTTGGGTAGTGCACATATAAGATGAGGGCTTACGTAAATACTAAACTAAAAATGAACACACAGTTAAGTGACAACTATCATCACTAATACACATAATCAGGAAAATCCTGCATAGCAAATTAAAACTTTACCGTAAATAAGGCATTCCTACCATGGGTGTGGTTATAGAGTCAAAACACTGATATCGGTAATAGCACAAACGGTATATTATCTTGAAAGTTAATTGGATAAGTAAAGTACTTTATCCCGTGCCCGCGAAGCTACGACTGGCGTCTCACGCCACGTATTGCCTACGCGACGAAACGCGAGAAGGGAGTTACTTGTGTGCAACTATGTTGCTACAGTAACCTCCCCCTTTTTAAACAAAAAAAAATATAAAAATACTGAAAACCTGATAAAAGAAAGAATACAATTCAAGGTGATAACCCTAGAATTACAATTGCGTTAAAATTGTACAAGTCACATCGCGTGGCGAGCATAACTGCTGACACGCTGAAACATTATCGCTTGGCAATGTCTAAGTACCTAAGCAGTTACAATAACAAAGTGCAATCATGGTAAAATAAACTTGTACAGTCGGCTACGCTAGAATGTATAACCTACAACAAAATATTTGCGGGCACGGTTAAAAAAAATTAAATACATTTGAAAACAGAATATGACACACATTAAAACATAAAATGAAATTTTGTATAAGAATTACATAGTAAAAACATGAGAAAAAAATAGTAAAATAGCAATAAAAAATATCAAATACACTGTATGAAATTTTTAAGAAATACCTTGGGTTAAAAATTTTGTAAACAAAAATTGTGCAAAAAATTAAATTACATACCTATACACTGGGTAAAATTTTATAGTCAAATCAAACAGGGTGGACATAACTTTTAAGAGGCACGAAAGAAAACACAACAATCACTGATTCTAAAAATAATAAGAAAAGTATATCACGTATGTTGACAGGGGAGGCTGTAGGCGCGAGGTTACACTACCGCTGCTGGTACAACCCCCGGCTGTATCACTCTCACGTGCGCGAGCGGCGCTGCTGGCGTAGGAACGCTGCTTGATAATATTTCTTTCCGCAGCCAGGCTCGTATACGATTACAAAATCGTCGCCAAACCACATAAATCACCAGTAAAGCCAATATGACAACTATAGCAACCATGAGAATACTCTGTTGCGTCATGTGCGCTTCCACCTGAGTGGAATTTTGTGCGATAACCACTCGGTTGTCTTCTACTTCTTTTGATTGCTGTTTACCCATTTTAAATATCATGAACTTTACGTGCAACTCTAGTGAAAGTTATTGAAGAAATGCCAAAAATACCTAAAAATTATGTCCAATAAGCTGTACCTGTTTATAGCCTAAATACAATATTTCGTCATTACATTTCAAAGTTCAAATCTTTGCTTATGCTAATGCTACACTTGTAAAAGTATGGCCTACTTACGTACATACCTATGCCTATGGCACTTATAATCTAAAGCATTAAAATTACTATAGTATCCATGTAATAAAACATTTTGCATCGTATGCATCCGCATCAGTACCAACTGTCCTTATTCTGTGGCACAAGGCTTGTGACGTACTATGCCAAAGATGCTCCAAACCGTCTTTCGTCATAATTGTCCAGTGACGAATGGCATGTAATGCCTCTCTGTGAGCGGTTTGAATAACAAATATTTTACTCTTAGATAAACTGTAAACTATAATTATTTAGTCTAAAAAATATACGTAAATAGCTACTTATATTCATTATTTACTAACTCGATCAATACTAAACAACATATACCTACGTTAAGGGTAGTTGTCACCTGCTATATTCAATTACCGAGAGTCAACGGGTGCGACAACACCATCTAAAATTAGGGTTGCGGGCTCATTTCACCACGCAATATAAATCCAAAATAACGTTGCTTGATTAATCGAGTAAGTTAATGCTACTATCACCTACTTAAGATACTACCTACAACTTTACCTTGAAAACCTCGGTCGAACACCATTATTTCATAGGCTAATTATAGGTAACTTAAGTATAACAAAGAAATGTTTAACCTAGGTACCAACCGTAAGTACTTATCACCTAAGCTATAGAATTACATAACACTATCTAACTATAGATTGAAGCGTGCTGGTGTACGTACCTCGCGCCCGCTCCGAGTTCTTTTACCTGAAGTAGGGTTACTAGATGAGCTCGGAACGTGAGCGGGTATGACGTCACCCATGCTAGAAGTGTCGTCACCTGTGTCGTGTGTACTGCTCTGCTCATTGAGTACGTACGCTGGCTTAAGACGATCTATAGAGACATTTACACACCTGTTAGGGAGTTGTACTTTGTAAACCTTACAACCTTTCTTCAAGACACGGTACGGACCGTCGTACGGAGGTTGCAGAGGCTTACGAACCGCATCAACCCTAATAAAAACGAAATCACAAGACTTTAGATCCGGATGAATAAATAACGTTCGTGAATCACGATGTTTTCTTTCTACCGGTCTCAAACTACGTATCTTGTCTTGTAAGTCTTGTACTAATGTATGTGGATCTGAAGCTTCTGATTTAGCAGATACAAAAAATTCACCAGGTAACCTCAAGGTACAACCGTAAGTTAATTCGGCGGCACTCAGGTTGGAGTCGCTACGTAAAGTAGTTCGGAGCCCTAATAAAACAGTAGGTAACTCATCTACCCATGACGTAGATACCAATCGAGCACGGAGCGCTACCTTTAAGCTTCGGTGCCATCTTTCAATGGCGCCGTTGCTTTGTGGATGATATGGCGAACTTCTAATTCTGTGTATACCCATACATTTCATAAGCTGTGAGAAAAGATTACTTTCGAACTGACGACCTTGGTCTGAGGTTAAATACTGACAACTACCAAACCTAGTAATCCAACCGTCATAAATAACTTTAGCCACAGTTTCAGCTGTAATGTCTTTTATAGGGAACGCTTCAGGCCAATGTGTATATCGATCAATGATAGTAAGTAAATACCTATATCCATCTGTGGTAGTCGGCAAGGGACCTACGATGTCAGTGTGGATATGTTCAAAACGTCCAGCTGCGGGAAATTGTCCTAAATGAGATACCGAATGACGTTGAACCTTCGAACGTTGACATTGAATACAAGTTTTAGTCCACTGATTAAGATCTTTATTCATCCCTGGCCAGAAAAAACGCTGGCACACGAGTTTACGTGTTGAATTTATTCCGGGATGACTCAAATTATGTACCAAATTAAATGCTAACTTCCTGAATTTATCCGGTAAATAGGGTCTAATATTACTGGTTGATGTTTCACAATAAATTTGCGTGGCACAATCGGGCAACGTTATTTTTCTAATAACAACGCTGCTATTTGATACCACGTTTCCGTTTGCTAAATAAGCATCGTCGTTCTGGGCGGTCGCTAATTCTGCAAAATCCAACGTACTGGGACACGTGATTGTTTCGACACGACTCAGCGAGTCTGCAACTAAGTTATCGCCACCAGCGACGTACCTAATATCCGTTGTAAATTCGCTGATGTACATAAGCTGCCTAGTTCTACGTGGAGTCTCTTTGTCACTTGATAATTTAGAAAATGCAAACGTCAGGGGTTTATGATCTGTGAAGATGGTTAACTCCCTGCCCTCGAACATACTTCTAAAATGAATTACAGCCAAATAAATTCCTAACAACTCCCGATCGTATGTACTATATTTAACCTGCGTATCGGTAAGTTTACGTGAAAAATAACCTAAAGGCTTCCAATTACCCTTCACTAATTGTTGTAGTACGGCTCCTACACAAGTATTTGATGCATCTGTCATCAAAGCTAGAGGAGTATCGGGCATCGGATACGTTAATGTGGCGGCTGACTGTAAACTTTCTTTACATTTAATAAAAGCTTCGTTAGCCTCGGCTGTCCAGTCAATTTGCGACTTATCGTTTTTCTTAGAACCTCGAATGTACTTGTTAAGTTCGGTTTGATAAGAAATGGCATTTGGCATATGCGGACGATAAAAATTTACCATACCAATGAAACGTCTGAGTTCGATTACTGTAGGCGACGCCTAATTTATTGTCTATGTAAAAAAAAAAAGAAAAAAAAGAAGAAGCAGAATGCCGGCCGGTGCCGGTGTAGTTTTGTAATAACCTCACTTTCTCTTGGTAATAATGCTTGCTTGCAATGCCAGCTCATCTTGTACTTTATAAAAATAAAATCCTCTTTGTAAATCTGTTCAAACATCCCCTTGTTTTACTCTTATGGACATATCTAGTACAAAGTCCTTCGAGCCGAACCGAATTATGTTAACGAGGAGAGCGGTAAAACAGGGGAAGGCTACGGATCAACCATGCTCGTCGCAGACGCCATTGAAATCAAAATCTTTAACAATACGTACATCATCGTCGGCGGCAGCAAGAATGGCAAAATTAGAGCTGGAAGCTGCAGAAGCCAAAGCCAAAATCCAGATGGATCTCATTGACAAGAAGCTGGCGGTCGAAAAAGCCGATTTGGAAGAGAGATGTCATTCTCAATCGGCCTCGAAATCATCGCATACTACACATAGTAAAGTGGAAAAGTGGCTCGAAAGTAGTCAGCATAAACTGAACGCACAGCCCGCCCCCGATCATGGTCACACTTCGGGCGCGCTGTGTCCGCCGACGCAAGGTAATATCGTCGACACAGAAGGGACAGTGAAAATGCTAGCTAGCGCTCTAAAGGATCTCACAGCCGCTTCCGCCTCCACCAACAATGCGAAACTAATGAGCCGCATGATCTGCAACCCTCGAGACTTACCTACATTTGAAGGGGACCCCATGGATTGGCTTCAATTCAAGCAAGCATATGATGAGTCAACAGAACTATGCAGTTACACACCAAAAGAGAACTTATGGCGTCTACAAAAGTGTCTTCGCGGGCAAGCAAAAGAGGCTGTGTCAGCTCTGCTGATCAGCGGCACAATGCCCGAGGATGTGATGTCCACTCTTGAGCTGCAGTTTGGTAATCCGGACGTGATCCTGTCTAAAATCATGTTGGGCCTAAAGAAAATGAACCCAGTGTCCCAGGATTATATAAAAGATATTGTATCTTTTTCTATAAAAGTGAGAAATTATGTGGTAGCGGTGGGTGCAATAGGAAGAAATGAGTATCTAGTGGCCACTAATGTTATAACAAATGTGTTATCGAAGTTACCTACAGTCCTACTATCGAAATGGGCCGACTACAGTTATCCACTCATCGCTCAAGGTAATAAACCCACACTGAACACTCTATCAGACTTTCTCACACAAGAAGCTAGAAAAGCTAACTCTTTAGCATTAATGAACACAAGCAGTCTAGACTATAACTGTAGCAAAAGGAAGACATATCAGGAGCCTACATCTACTCGCTCACGCTCACATAATACAGTTTTAGTACAACAAAATGAAATAGAAGAAGGCAAATGTAAATTCTGTTATGCTTCAAAGCACCCACTGCCAGACTGCAAAAAGTTTCAGAAAGCAATGCGCAAACAGAGGTGGGTCTTTGTAAAAAAACAAAGATTGTGTTTTAAATGCCTTATAACACATCATGACAGAGCCACATGCCCAGCAGCAGCATGCAATGTTGATGACTGCGGGTTACTGCATCATCGGTTACTCCATTACCCAAGCAACAACAACAACAATGTCACTACTCCCAACAACTCGACTGCTGAGCTTCAACCAGGATCCGACGGCGGGCACCAGGTCTCCGGAGGTCCACAGGAGCAGCAACCTGAAAGCGTAACAAACATAAATTCACAAGCGAACTGTAAAGTGATACTAAAAGTAGTGCGTATAAACCTACATGGACCTAAAGGTACTGTTAGTGCGGTTGCATTATTAGATGATGGGTCTACTGTTAGCTTGATAAACTCTGCGTTAACTTCTCGGCTAGGGCTGCGGGGGCGCCCAGAAATAATGTGTGTATCTGGTGCATGGAACAATAATGAGCTTAGATGTGAAACTGAGGTAGTACGTCTTCGATTATCCACTTGTGATAAAAAACAATATGAACTCAATGTGCGTAGTGTAAAAGAACTTAATTTACCTACACAAAATTTAAGCTTAGCTAATTTTAGTAGTTTTAGTCATTTGAGTAATGTTAAAACTTATATAAGTAATGAAAATGTAAAACCAGACTTGTTGATTGGACAAGATAATTATGATTTGATCAGGCCATTAGAGGCTAGGGTAGGTATGTCAAATGAACCTTGTGCAACACTCACTCTGTTAGGCTGGTGTGTCCATGGAAGGGTACCGGTGACGTCATCGCGCTTGCGTCATTCTACGCTCTTGATCCAGAATGATGGCCAGGCTGCATGGGAGGAAGAAGGTATGGCGCTTCAACAGCTGCATGATGAGGTAAGAAACTCATTTACTATCGAGTCTATGGGTATATCTGGCAAACCTCGCCAAAACGCTGAAGATCTGCGCGCCATAGAACAATTAGAGAAATCAGCTGTTCTAAAGGAAGGCAGGTGGCATGTTGGTCTTCCATGGCGTGACCCTAACTGTAGGTTGCCTGATTCCGAGCCAACAGCACTGCGCAGGTTCAAAAATGTGGAGCACAAGATATCCTTGAAGAAAGAGTATGCTCAGAGGTACCAAGACCGGGTCAATCACCTTTTTGACAATGGATTTGCAGAAGAGGTCACTGACCTGACTAAAAGTGACAAGACTTGGTACTTACCGCATTTTGGTGTTGACAACCCTAACAAAAAGAAACTACGGCTGGTATTTGATGCCGCCGCCAAGTCGAAAGGATTATCATTGAATGATTATTTACTTACAGGTCCCGATCTGTTGGTGTCATTATTTGGAATAATGCTGCGTTTTCGTGAACATAAGGTCGCGATCGCTGGGGACATAAAGGATATGTTTTTGAGAATCAAAATACTACCCCAGTGCCAGGACGCACTCAGATTTGTATGGCGAGACCATGTAAGTAGCCCTATCAAAACTTATAAAATGACGTCATTGGTGTTTGGTGCGAGCTGTTCTCCATTCATAGCTCAATTCATTAAAAATAAAAACGCACAGCGTCACCAAAAGTCAATGCCGTCAGCTGCCGAAGCTATATGTAGGCAGCACTATATGGACGATTATATAGATAGCCAGCCTGATACGACAACATGTATCAACCTAGTGCAAGCTGTCAGCCAAGTTCACCAGTCTGGAGGCTTTGTGATATGTAACTGGTTGAGTAACAGCGCTGAGGTACTAAATAGTCTGCCTAACGACAAACTCGCTACCAATGCCCATAAATTAAAAATAGGTCAGCCACTTGATGGTGAACGCGCCCTAGGACTTTTATGGTTCCCTGATGAGGATACCCTAGGCTTTGACGTGTCGTTCAAACGTATTCCAGAAGAGATTCTGAACGGAAGGCGACCTACCAAGCGGGAAGCATTGCGAGTAATAATGAGTATATTTGATGTCTACGGGTTTTTGTCCCCATTTACTATTAATGGTAAAATTATCTTACAGCAAACATGGATATCAAAGATAGGGTGGGACGTCCCGTTAGATGACGATATCTATGAAAAATGGTTGAGTTGGTTGAAGGCTTTAAAGTTAATCGGTGGCATACGCTTACCTCGCTGCTACCAAAGTGCCGTAAAAACAACTACATCAAGTCAGGCAGGTTGTTTACCTACAGGATCAGATGAAGTTCCAAGTTGTTATAGCAACTTAGAATTACATTTGTTTAGCGATGCCTCCACCCAAGGTATGTGCGCCGTAGGATACTGGCGGTGGACGGTTAACGACGAAATAAAAGTGGCCTTTGTAAGTAGCAAGTGTCGAGTAGCTCCTGTCAAGCCTACAACAGTCCCTAGGCTTGAACTACAGGCAGCACTTATGGCAGCTAGGCTGGCGAAAGCTATAACATCCGAACACAGAATAAAACCAACGCGTAGGTATTTTTGGTGTGATTCTACGACTGTTCTACAGTGGGTTCGCAATGATAAGAGAACTTATAAAACTTTCGTAGCTCATAGATTGGGTGAGATCGACGAACTAACAAATGTGAATGAGTGGCGATATATACCTACCGCTTTAAATGTCGCGGACATTGCCACTAGGGAATCATATGATGTAACTGTACTTCAATGCGAGTGGTTTAATGGTCCTTTATTTCTTTCAAGCGAAGAGAAGTCGTGGCCCGCGGACATCGTGCAGTCTGGACCTGAAACAGATAGAGGTGAAATTGAGTGCGTGTCTACCATACAAACTGTAAGTACGTACTTACCTATTGTCCCTGAACCTAGTAGGTTCTCTTCATGGTTGCGCTTGTTGAGAAGTACCGCTGCCATGCTGAAATTCATAGACAAATGTAGACGTAAAATACCTACAGACGACTGTACTTTGATGGCGCGGGCGGAAATCTTATTGATTAAATACTCACAAGCTCAATCATTTAGTGAAGAGCTAGCCGGAATAAAGGCTGGGAAGGGCGTAAGTAGACAAAGCAGATTACTTACCTTATCACCGATCTGTGATGAGCACGATGTACTGCACGCGAACGGCCGCATCGACGCCGCCGCTGGAATTACCCTCGCAACGAAGCAACCCGTAATACTGGATGGAAAAAATTATATTTCGAGGTTAATAGTTCGCCACTACCACATCAAAGCTGGCCATGGTGGCCAAGAAATGGTGGTCAACGAGTTAAAACAGAAGTATTGGATAACTAAGCTGAGGCCAACAGTAAAGACAGTCGCCTCTGGTTGTAACCTTTGTAGGATCCGCAAGGTGAAACCTGAGATACCCCGGATGGGTAATTTGCCGGCGGGGAGGATGGCTCATCATCAGAGGCCTTTCAGCCACTGTGGCGTGGACCTGTTTGGACCTATGGAGGTGGCAGTTGGTAGACACCGCGAGAAAAGGTATGGTGTCCTCTTTACGTGCCTAACGATAAGAGCAGTCCATGTCGAGATAGTCCACTCGATGACAACTGATTCACTTTTAATGGCACTTCGTCGAATGGCAGCAAGGCGAGGCTGGCCTGGACATATCTACTCAGACAATGGTACAAATCTACGGGGAGCACATACTGAACTCAAAAAATCTCTCCAAGAGCTTGATGAAGAAACCTTGAAAATGACCGCGAGCACCTACGGGACCCAATGGACTTTCATTCCGCCAGTGAGCCCTCACTGGGGTGGGGCGTGGGAACGCCTCATCAGGAGCGTAAAGACCACGTTGAAGGTTGTACTCAAAGAACGCGCGCCTAAGGATGAGGTACTGATTACCCTACTCGCTGAGGTCGAAAATATTGTTAATAGCCGACCGTTGAGTCACGTTTCAGTCGAGCCTGGAACGAAGGAGTCGTTGACGCCTAACCATTTTTTGCTCGGCACGTCCTCTAACTTACCATTGCTAGGAGTCTTCGATTACTCTGACCTCTATCTGCGGAAGCAGTGGCGCAAGTCGCAAGCACTTGCTGATATGTTTTGGCGAAGGTGGGTCCGGGAGGTTTTGCCAGATATGATACCTCGGCAGAAATGGCATGACGATCAAGATCAACAAGCACTTCGTGTTGGAGACCTCGTGTTTGTCGCTGATCCCGATTCCCCCAGGTGCGTATGGCCTAGAGGCATCATTCAGGAGATATTTCCTGGTAAAGATGGTCGAGTCAGACTGGTCGCAGTGCGGACGCAAACCGGTATTTTTAAGCGTTCGGCGGCACGCGTCGCCAAGTTATCTACCTTTTCAGAGTGAGTGTTGCCAAGCAACACTAGGGTGGGGAATGTAGGCGACGCCTAATTTATTGTCTATGTAAAAAAAAAAAGAAAAAAAAGAAGAAGCAGAATGCCGGCCGGTGCCGGTGTAGTTTTGTAATAACCTCACTTTCTCTTGGTAATAATGCTTGCTTGCAATGCCAGCTCATCTTGTACTTTATAAAAATAAAATCCTCTTTGTAAATCTGTTCAAACATCCCCTTGTTTTACTCTTATGGACATATCTAGTACAATTACCGTTTCCGGTTTTGGAAAATCAATAATGGCTTTGACCTTACTATCCGATGGCCTAATGCCGTCTATTGTTACTTCATGTCCTAAAAATTCGATATTTTCCTGCCCAAATGCACATTTCGACAAGTTAATCGTTATACCAAAATCATATAAGCGTTTAAACAAGACTTCTAGATGCTGTTCGTGCTTAGCCTTGGATTCACTTGCCACGATTACGTCATCTATGTAGCAGAATATAAACTCTGAACTTGGTTCAAAAGTTCCGTCTTCTCGTTCAATTCCTAATCCCTGTAAAACCGTGTTGTTCATGAAGCGCTGAAAAGACTGAGCCGCGTTGCGTAATCCGAAGGACATTCTAGGAAATTCGAATAAACCAAAAGGAGTAATAATGGCGGTCTTTTCCACGTCATCAGGAGCAACAGGGATGCAATGATATGCCCTATTTACATCAATTTTACTAAAAATATTTTTTCCTGTTAAAATATATGTAAAATCATGCAAGCGCGGAATTGGATATCTGTCGGGTTTCGTGACCGCATTTAATTGCCGGTAATCCCCACAGGGTCGAATTTCACCATTCTTTTTAGGTACAACATGCAAAGGACTTGACCATGGGCTTTTTGAAGGCCGACAGATTCCCAATTCCTGCATAACCCTAAATTCTTCACATACCTTTTTGTACCGGTCGGGAGGCAGCGGGCGCGCACGCGCATGTACAGGCGGCCCGGTCGTCTCTATGTGGTGGAAAACTGTATGTCTAGGAGTGTCCTTAAAAGAAACAGGTTTTGTTATACCCGAGTACTTAGCCAAAAGGTTAAAATAAGGGTGTGTCTCGTCCAAGGTGTTCAAGGTAGGTTGATTACAAACTCTAATAGAACCTACGATATTTAGTTTAGTCACTTCATCTACTAATCTACGATTGCTTAGGTCAACCAATAGCTTATGGTGGATTAAAAAGTCTGCACCTAAAATAGGTTGGTTCACTGCTGCCAACACGAATGTCCATCGGTACGGTCTTCTTAATTTTAAGTCCAACACCATAGTCTTAACACCAAAAGTACTTATTTCGGTACCGTTTGCCGCATAAAGTTTGAAACCAACACTATTATCACTGTTATGCCTAATTTTACGCGCCGGGAGAACCGAAACGTTCGCTCCCGTATCCACAAGGAATCGTAGTCCTGTATTTCGATCTGTGACGCAAAGACGGTTACTACTTACAGGAACGATACAGGCATCCGTCGCTGACTGTACCTCACTTAGTTTCCCTCCTTTTTGTAGCTGCAGGGCGGGATACACTTGTGCGCCTTATCCTTGTAGCGGAAATGGTAAAAACACTGCCAATCCGGTTTACGTGACGCCGATGACGTTCTATTGACACTAGTGGATCTCCCCCTGCTTTGGCTTCGACCGCGCGAGTCGTTCCGTCGCGAGTTATGCAGCTGATCAATCCGCTTATCTATCCGCTTAATCTCATTGATAATCGCAGCTGTGTCGAGCGTACTTGATGATGCGACGGGCGTCGCCCTTACCTCCGACACGGACTGATTATTTCCTTGCGTCTCCATTACCTTGTCGGCAATCTTAGCAAGGATTGTGAGATCACTGGACTCCGCTACTGTTATTATTCCACGAACTGCAGGCGGAAGGTGGCCTTGCCACAGGATCTTAAGGGTCTCGTCCGGTATTTTGGTGCGGGCCAAATCTCGCATGCGTCGTAAAAGCTGAGAAGGCTTTTGATCGCCCAACTCCATCTCGCTCATGAGTTTCTGTACTTGCCGGGTCTCCGATTCTTCGTAAATGGTAAGTAATCGTTCCTTTAATGAATCGTACTTCCGGGTGGTAGGAGGATTCATCAGGATGTCCGTCACTTGCTGGATGACCTCCTTAGTGAGCTTGGTGATGACAAGGTTGAACCTGACCTCGTCTGACATCTTTTGGGGCGCTAGTATGGCCTCGGTTTGATAGAACCATAGCCTCGGGTGATCTGCCCAAAATTCTGGAACACGGGAAGTGACTGTGATGGCAGCCAAATCCATTTTTTCGTCCTTGACCTCCACGCTGGTTGTCGCCGGGCCTGGAGTCGCAACCGGCGCCGGGGTCGGCGTCGGGGCCTGCCCGATAGCAGCGGGTAACATGATGCCGAAGTTTATACGTAACACTGAGGTAATTCACCAACTTTATACAGAAAATTTAGAGTTCACTGAGTGTCCGAAAAAAAATGTGGTCGCGGGGCACGGGATACCTAACTCGCAAGGTGAGTCGTAACCAAAAATATAAAATTGCGGGGTCACCACTTTACCGTAAATAAGGCATTCCTACCATGGGTGTGGTTATAGAGTCAAAACACTGATATCGGTAATAGCACAAACGGTATATTATCTTGAAAGTTAATTGGATAAGTAAAGTACTTTATCCCGTGCCCGCGAAGCTACGACTGGCGTCTCACGCCACGTATTGCCTACGCGACGAAACGCGAGAAGGGAGTTACTTGTGTGCAACTATGTTGCTACAAAACTAAAAAATACGCAATACTTATAATCTAACCTAGCATAAACTCACTTACATACACCAGGGAAAAAATATTTTTTTTTATGTTTGTAAGATTCGATCATTAGGGATAGATAGTGGGCAAAGATTTTGAAACATAGAACATAAATAAGCCACTATATAGTTGACGTTATCCACAGAGCTTATTCTACGAGATCCTGGCGGGCGTATGGGTCCGCAACGGGCTCCAGATCAAAGGCCAGGCGATGACGTACATCCAGGCCAACTTCTGCAACTCCATGGTCGACATGGACATCTACTGGCTCCAGGTCTGCGCGGCGCATCTGCCTGCCGACCAGTTCTTGGATATGTGCATCGATATGTTAGTATATTACGAGTTGCTCTAATTATTTTTCTTCAAGGCCAGAGTGAATATGAGTTTTTTAGAGCGTTCTACTTCATAGTCTGCTACCTCGTTGGCTACCGTCAGGTTAGATTATGGCAAGAGCATAAAAGTCTATTGAATATAAATAAAAAATATCATCCTCCTGAAGAAGTTGACTGGCTGGGCTTCTTCGGAAAGACGATTGTCGATATTGTCGTAGACCTTAGGTGGATCAAGGTGACCACACGATCAAAATCTCAGGGATCTCACCTGGCGATTCGGTCTGCATGCATATTATTGCCAACGTGATATGAAATGGGAACTCGGGAGTCAGTGATTTCGCTCACGTGATCGTAACCGGGTAAATAACCTTGCCTATTTCCCAAAAGTGCCTGTTAGGTATTAATATTTAGTTGGTTTATCCCAGGTTCGGCGTCAGAGAGTGGCTGAGTATGCTGCCGATGTCTCCGACGCAGGCGGCGGAACAGGACGCTATGGTGGAAGGGCTGCTCACCTTCCTCGCCATTCTCGTCTCTTCTAGGACTAATCTTGGTTCGTCTAACGAAATTACTCCATGATTGCCATGTGGCACGCAGGTTTTTAGTGTCCCAAAGTTATCGAAAGTAACAGACTAGATACGAACCTCTGCCGCTGTTGAGCGATGATAAAATTTTCAAGCAAAGTAGTATTTCAAAACTTCTTTCGTGGTCCTAGGTTTAATTCTAGATCTTTGTTTTGTACTAGTACTAGGCCATTAAGACAGCCTAGATATTATTAGATGTGGACATTTCACTGTCCACATCTAATCTAATCCACATCTAAAGGCCCTAGTATCTCATATTTTAATTTTTAGTTATACTGTATGTTATGTGCAGTGATGACAACTCACAAATTGACAAGCACATACGAACACCCTGGTGTTCATGAGAATCATAATTGCAGGTAACGACGAGCTAACTCAGTCGAGGCTGGAGGTGAGCACATTGCTAGCGGCGGGCGATAAGACGCACTCGCAACTCCTGGAGCTGATGCCGGAGCGATCCGGGAACGCGCACACCAGGAACTTCGAACAAGTGCTCAAGGAGGTAACCATGCACGCTTTTTGCATCGAACGTACATGATTTATACGTAACCTTTGACTCATGCCTCTATTTACGGGACGCTTTAGTTGTTGTTTTTTATATTATAGTGTGTGTCTGATTTCTGTGTAACTTAAATATGGATAAATATCTGAATAATATCTATCTAAATAATAAATGACATAATTTAGTGTCTGGGACAGCATGGAGTGTTCTTGAAAAGGGGGTGAGGGTGACCGCATAGTAGAACGGCCATGTGGTCGGTAAAGTGTCGCCAAAATACAAAAGCATGTGTTCCTTTCTCCATACAAATTCCGTAGATTTCTCGGAAGTCCTAAAATGCAAATCCAATTCCAATCCAATACGCATACGTGTTACCAATTGAATACGTCCGTGCTGCCATCTACAAAAAGTTGAGGTTTATGTTCCACCCCATTGATAGTAGATATTGTAATTGTCCAGCTGTCGACGTACCGTCCGCCGCCGAAAGGGTCCGAGAACCTGGAGCAGGGTCTGTTCGTGCCGTGTCCCGTGGTGTGGGAGCAGTACTACGACCCGCTGCACGTGCTGCGCCGCGCCGTGCATCGCAGGGACTTCCACGCCTCCATGGAGAGATACACCGCCGCGTGAGTCTAGCATGCGCATGCGAACCTGGAGCAGGGTCTGTTCGTGCCGTGTCCCGTGGTGTGGGAGCAGTACTACGACCCGCTGCACGTGCTGCGCCGCGCCGTGCATCGCAGGGACTTCCACGCCTCCATGGAGAGATACACCGCCGCGTGAGTCTAGCATGCGCATGCGAACCTGGAGCAGGGTCTGTTCGTGCCGTGTCCCGTGGTGTGGGAGCAGTACTACGACCCGCTGCACGTGCTGCGCCGCGCCGTGCATCGCAGGGACTTCCACGCCTCCATGGAGAGATACACCGCCGCGTGAGTCTAGCATGCGCATGCGAACCTGGAGCAGGGTCTGTTCGTGCCGTGTCCCGTGGTGTGGGAGCAGTACTACGACCCGCTGCACGTGCTGCGCCGCGCCGTGCATCGCAGGGACTTCCACGCCTCCATGGAGAGATACACCGCCGCGTGAGTCTAGCATGCGCATGCGAACCTGGAGCAGGGTCTGTTCGTGCCGTGTCCCGTGGTGTGGGAGCAGTACTACGACCCGCTGCACGTGCTGCGCCGCGCCGTGCATCGCAGGGACTTCCACGCCTCCATGGAGAGATACACCGCCGCGTGAGTCTAGCATGCGCATGCGAACCTGGAGCAGGGTCTGTTCGTGCCGTGTCCCGTGGTGTGGGAGCAGTACTACGACCCGCTGCACGTGCTGCGCCGCGCCGTGCATCGCAGGGACTTCCACGCCTCCATGGAGAGATACACCGCCGCGTGAGTCTAGCATGCGCATGCGAACCTGGAGCAGGGTCTGTTCGTGCCGTGTCCCGTGGTGTGGGAGCAGTACTACGACCCGCTGCACGTGCTGCGCCGCGCCGTGCATCGCAGGGACTTCCACGCCTCCATGGAGAGATACACCGCCGCGTGAGTCTAGCATGCGCATGCGAACCTGGAGCAGGGTCTGTTCGTGCCGTGTCCCGTGGTGTGGGAGCAGTACTACGACCCGCTGCACGTGCTGCGCCGCGCCGTGCATCGCAGGGACTTCCACGCCTCCATGGAGAGATACACCGCCGCGTGAGTCTAGCTCAGTCATACGAGATGAGAGCCATGACAACCTGCTTGCTGCGCATTATTTCCAACCTCCTTGGTTAACCGACGGTGCTGCGATAAGCATTCGTCATCGCTTGATTACTACGCGATGCAACAAACTAATTGGCAGCACACACATGAATGAACGTATCTTCAATAAATATATAAAATACCGTCACTTCGCTAGCCATAGGTTTTCCCATCTAAGCTTGGGGGATGACACGATGTCACCACGGTTAATAAGCTGATTGATCCGCAGTCTTAGTCAAGTACTCGGCCTACCCGCTGGTGTGTTCCCTCATGGCTGTTTCTAATTCAAAATTCCATTGGTCAGCATCACAAGGATCATTTTGAAACGTCTTAAAGCTAGGTGAGTCTAGGTGCCAGTTCTACGCGACCAAGCCCAGAACGTCAGAAAAGTATGTCTATCTGACCTTTAATTCAGCGAAATGTCAGATTGACAGACTTCTATCTTCAGCAGGGTAAAACAAAACTTAGAATATTTGTTACGGCCATTACCCGCCTCGTATCTTTCAACCAAATGTATGTTCAATGACTACAATGTCTGTACTTGTGTGTCCAGCATGCGTGAGAAGCAGAAGGCGAGCGGCGTGTCCCCCCCCTCCCCCGGGTCGACGCTGTGGCCCCCCCTGCGCGTGTCCCCCGCCCCCCCGGGCGGCGCCGGGGACCCGCGCGCGCTGTGCGCCTCGGGGGTGCTGCACGGGGCCATCGCCGCCGTGCTGCACCGCGGGGTGCACCGCCGGGGGGACACGCACGCGCCGCATGCACCCCCCGACCACGTGCTGGCGCTCGCCGTCTACCTGCTGCGGGTGGCCTGTGACACGCACGCGGAGAGCGCCGAACCTGATATGGTGTGTAGCTGACTTAAGTTGTATTTATATTTCAAGCTGTGCTTAGATAAAACACAAAAAATGCCTCTTTGTCGTTAGTTCCGCGCTCTCGCTTGCACTTCAAGCCTTAAATGGAACGCCTCAGATCGAGGTAACGCCGGACGATGTCATGTTTTTTCGTGTACCTGGTTCCCATAGCACAAGCTCTGCTTAGTTGGGGGCTATACCAGTGGTATGTGGATTGTCCGCATTATTTATTTCTTTTCTTCTTATTTAAGAGCAACGCTCTTGGCGGCGTAATGTATGCATTTCTCTCCAGGTATTCCTTTAGAGGGCAACCTCCTTGACCTCCTTATATGACATGACAGCGATCGTTGCTTTTATTTGGCTAATTGGACAATATTAATATTATTATTGGATAATATTATTTATTTATGAATGTGATATTCCCCAGTCGTGCATGGTGGTGGCGGAGAGATCTAGTCCCGGGCGCGGTGGGTCGGCGCGCGTGGAGGGCGTGCCGCTGCTGCGCGCGCTGCGCAGTGACGTGTGCACCAACGCACGCACGCTGCTCGCCAGCGTGCCGCGCGCGCGCCCCGCCGCCGACGCGCATCCCGCGCACCGGGACCCCGCCGCATCCGACAGTAAGTACTCTGCGCAGTGACGTGTGCACCAACGCACGCACGCTGCTCGCCAGCGTGCCGCGCGCGCGCCCCGCCGCCGACGCGCATCCCGCGCACCGGGACCCCGCCGCATCCGACAGTAAGTACTCTGCGCAGTGACGTGTGCACCAACGCACGCACGCTGCTCGCCAGCGTGCCGCGCGCGCGCCCCGCCGCCGACGCGCATCCCGCGCACCGGGACCCCGCCGCATCCGACAGTAAGTACTCTGCGCAGTGACGTGTGCACCAACGCACGCACGCTGCTCGCCAGCGTGCCGCGCGCGCGCCCCGCCGCCGACGCGCATCCCGCGCACCGGGACCCCGCCGCATCCGACAGTAAGTACTCTGCGCAGTGACGTGTGCACCAACGCACGCACGCTGCTCGCCAGCGTGCCGCGCGCGCGCCCCGCCGCCGACGCGCATCCCGCGCACCGGGACCCCGCCGCATCCGACAGTAAGTACTCTGCGCAGTGACGTGTGCACCAACGCACGCACGCTGCTCGCCAGCGTGCCGCGCGCGCGCCCCGCCGCCGACGCGCATCCCGCGCACCGGGACCCCGCCGCATCCGACAGTAAGTACTCTGCGCAGTGACGTGTGCACCAACGCACGCACGCTGCTCGCCAGCGTGCCGCGCGCGCGCCCCGCCGCCGACGCGCATCCCGCGCACCGGGACCCCGCCGCATCCGACAGTAAGTACTCTGCGCAGTGACGTGTGCACCAACGCACGCACGCTGCTCGCCAGCGTGCCGCGCGCGCGCCCCGCCGCCGACGCGCATCCCGCGCACCGGGACCCCGCCGCATCCGACAGTAAGTACTCTGCGCAGTGACGTGTGCACCAACGCACGCACGCTGCTCGCCAGCGTGCCGCGCGCGCGCCCCGCCGCCGACGCGCATCCCGCGCACCGGGACCCCGCCGCATCCGACAGTAAGTACTCTGCGCAGTGACGTGTGCACCAACGCACGCACGCTGCTCGCCAGCGTGCCGCGCGCGCGCCCCGCCGCCGACGCGCATCCCGCGCACCGGGACCCCGCCGCATCCGACAGTAAGTACTCTGCGCAGTGACGTGTGCACCAACGCACGCACGCTGCTCGCCAGCGTGCCGCGCGCGCGCCCCGCCGCCGACGCGCATCCCGCGCACCGGGACCCCGCCGCATCCGACAGTAAGTACTCTGCGCAGTGACGTGTGCACCAACGCACGCACGCTGCTCGCCAGCGTGCCGCGCGCGCGCCCCGCCGCCGACGCGCATCCCGCGCACCGGGACCCCGCCGCATCCGACAGTAAGTACTCTGCGCAGTGACGTGTGCACCAACGCACGCACGCTGCTCGCCAGCGTGCCGCGCGCGCGCCCCGCCGCCGACGCGCATCCCGCGCACCGGGACCCCGCCGCATCCGACAGTAAGTACTCTGCGCAGTGACGTGTGCACCAACGCACGCACGCTGCTCGCCAGCGTGCCGCGCGCGCGCCCCGCCGCCGACGCGCATCCCGCGCACCGGGACCCCGCCGCATCCGACAGTAAGTACTCTGCGCAGTGACGTGTGCACCAACGCACGCACGCTGCTCGCCAGCGTGCCGCGCGCGCGCCCCGCCGCCGACGCGCATCCCGCGCACCGGGACCCCGCCGCATCCGACAGTAAGTACTCTGCGCAGTGACGTGTGCACCAACGCACGCACGCTGCTCGCCAGCGTGCCGCGCGCGCGCCCCGCCGCCGACGCGCATCCCGCGCACCGGGACCCCGCCGCATCCGACAGTAAGTACTCTGCGCAGTGACGTGTGCACCAACGCACGCACGCTGCTCGCCAGCGTGCCGCGCGCGCGCCCCGCCGCCGACGCGCATCCCGCGCACCGGGACCCCGCCGCATCCGACAGTAAGTACTCTGCGCAGTGACGTGTGCACCAACGCACGCACGCTGCTCGCCAGCGTGCCGCGCGCGCGCCCCGCCGCCGACGCGCATCCCGCGCACCGGGACCCCGCCGCATCCGACAGTAAGTACTCTGCGCAGTGACGTGTGCACCAACGCACGCACGCTGCTCGCCAGCGTGCCGCGCGCGCGCCCCGCCGCCGACGCGCATCCCGCGCACCGGGACCCCGCCGCATCCGACAGTAAGTACTCTGCGCAGTGACGTGTGCACCAACGCACGCACGCTGCTCGCCAGCGTGCCGCGCGCGCGCCCCGCCGCCGACGCGCATCCCGCGCACCGGGACCCCGCCGCATCCGACAGTAAGTACTCTGCGCAGTGACGTGTGCACCAACGCACGCACGCTGCTCGCCAGCGTGCCGCGCGCGCGCCCCGCCGCCGACGCGCATCCCGCGCACCGGGACCCCGCCGCATCCGACAGTAAGTACTCTGCGCAGTGACGTGTGCACCAACGCACGCACGCTGCTCGCCAGCGTGCCGCGCGCGCGCCCCGCCGCCGACGCGCATCCCGCGCACCGGGACCCCGCCGCATCCGACAGTAAGTACTCTGCGCAGTGACGTGTGCACCAACGCACGCACGCTGCTCGCCAGCGTGCCGCGCGCGCGCCCCGCCGCCGACGCGCATCCCGCGCACCGGGACCCCGCCGCATCCGACAGTAAGTACTCTGCGCAGTGACGTGTGCACCAACGCACGCACGCTGCTCGCCAGCGTGCCGCGCGCGCGCCCCGCCGCCGACGCGCATCCCGCGCACCGGGACCCCGCCGCATCCGACAGTAAGTACTCTGCGCAGTGACGTGTGCACCAACGCACGCACGCTGCTCGCCAGCGTGCCGCGCGCGCGCCCCGCCGCCGACGCGCATCCCGCGCACCGGGACCCCGCCGCATCCGACAGTAAGTACTCTGCGCAGTGACGTGTGCACCAACGCACGCACGCTGCTCGCCAGCGTGCCGCGCGCGCGCCCCGCCGCCGACGCGCATCCCGCGCACCGGGACCCCGCCGCATCCGACAGTAAGTACTCTGCGCAGTGACGTGTGCACCAACGCACGCACGCTGCTCGCCAGCGTGCCGCGCGCGCGCCCCGCCGCCGACGCGCATCCCGCGCACCGGGACCCCGCCGCATCCGACAGTAAGTACTCTGCGCAGTGACGTGTGCACCAACGCACGCACGCTGCTCGCCAGCGTGCCGCGCGCGCGCCCCGCCGCCGACGCGCATCCCGCGCACCGGGACCCCGCCGCATCCGACAGTAAGTACTCTGCGCAGTGACGTGTGCACCAACGCACGCACGCTGCTCGCCAGCGTGCCGCGCGCGCGCCCCGCCGCCGACGCGCATCCCGCGCACCGGGACCCCGCCGCATCCGACAGTAAGTACTCTGCGCAGTGACGTGTGCACCAACGCACGCACGCTGCTCGCCAGCGTGCCGCGCGCGCGCCCCGCCGCCGACGCGCATCCCGCGCACCGGGACCCCGCCGCATCCGACAGTAAGTACTCTGCGCAGTGACGTGTGCACCAACGCACGCACGCTGCTCGCCAGCGTGCCGCGCGCGCGCCCCGCCGCCGACGCGCATCCCGCGCACCGGGACCCCGCCGCATCCGACAGTAAGTACTCTGCGCAGTGACGTGTGCACCAACGCACGCACGCTGCTCGCCAGCGTGCCGCGCGCGCGCCCCGCCGCCGACGCGCATCCCGCGCACCGGGACCCCGCCGCATCCGACAGTAAGTACTCTGCGCAGTGACGTGTGCACCAACGCACGCACGCTGCTCGCCAGCGTGCCGCGCGCGCGCCCCGCCGCCGACGCGCATCCCGCGCACCGGGACCCCGCCGCATCCGACAGTAAGTACTCTGCGCAGTGACGTGTGCACCAACGCACGCACGCTGCTCGCCAGCGTGCCGCGCGCGCGCCCCGCCGCCGACGCGCATCCCGCGCACCGGGACCCCGCCGCATCCGACAGTAAGTACTCTGCGCAGTGACGTGTGCACCAACGCACGCACGCTGCTCGCCAGCGTGCCGCGCGCGCGCCCCGCCGCCGACGCGCATCCCGCGCACCGGGACCCCGCCGCATCCGACAGTAAGTACTCTGCGCAGTGACGTGTGCACCAACGCACGCACGCTGCTCGCCAGCGTGCCGCGCGCGCGCCCCGCGCCGCCGCCCCGCGCCGCCGCCGACGCGCATCCCGCGCACCGGGACCCCGCCGCATCCGACAGTAAGTACTCTGCGCAGTGACGTGTGCACCAACGCACGCACGCTGCTCGCCAGCGTGCCGCGCGCGCGCCCCGCGCCGCCGCCCCGCGCCGCCGCCGACGCGCATCCCGCGCACCGGGACCCCGCCGCATCCGACAGTAAGTACTCTGCGCAGTGACGTGTGCACCAACGCACGCACGCTGCTCGCCAGCGTGCCGCGCGCGCGCCCCGCCGCCGACGCGCATCCCGCGCACCGGGACCCCGCCGCATCCGACAGTAAGTACTCTGCGCAGTGACGTGTGCACCAACGCACGCACGCTGCTCGCCAGCGTGCCGCGCGCGAGCCCCGCCGCCGACGCGCATCCCGCGCACCGGGACCCCGCCGCATCAGACAGTAAGTACTCTACGCAGTGACGTGTGCACCAACGCACGCACGCTGCTCGCCAGCGTGCCGCGCGCGAGCCCCGCCGCCGACGCGCATCCCGCGCACCGGGACCCCGCCGCATCAGACAGTAAGTACTCTACGCAGTGACGTGTGCACCAACGCACGCACGCTGCTCGCCAGCGTGCCGCGCGCGAGCCCCGCCGCCGACGCGCATCCCGCGCACCGGGACCCCGCCGCATCAGACAGTAAGTACTCTACGCAGTGACGTGTGCACCAACGCACGCACGCTGCTCGCCAGCGTGCCGCGCGCGCGCCCCGCGCCGCCCCGCGCCGCCGCCGACGCGCATCCCGCGCACCGGGACCCCGCCGCATCCGACAGTAAGTACTCTGCGCAGTGACGTGTGCACCAACGCACGCACGCTGCTCGCCAGCGTGCCGCGCGCGCGCCCCGCGCCGCCGCCCCGCGCCGCCGCCGACGCGCATCCCGCGCACCGGGACCCCGCCGCATCCGACAGTAAGTACTCTGCGCAGTGACGTGTGCACCAACGCACGCACGCTGCTCGCCAGCGTGCCGCGCGCGCGCCCCGCGCCGCCGCCCCGCGCCGCCGCCGACGCGCATCCCGCGCACCGGGACCCCGCCGCATCCGACAGTAAGTACTCTGCACAGTGACGTGTGCACCAACGCACGCACGCTGCTCGCCAGCGTGCCGCGCGCGCGCCCCGCGCCGCCGCCCCGCGCCGCCGCCGACGCGCATCCCGCGCACCGGGACCCCGCCGCATCCGACAGTAAGCCCTTTCAACTTGTACTGTCTGCCCTGCCCTAAAAACTAAACAAATAAATATAACAATTCAAATCGGCTAATAAATAACGGTGTTATGCGATAACGAACATAAAAACAAACAAAATTATCACCCGGACCGGCCGTCGGCCGTCGGTTTGAAAGAACTGGGGTGAAATTCTAGCAACAGAAATCACGTAACAGAAAGCGATCGCGTAAATCGATGTGAGTTGTCAGTTTTTATGTAAAAATTTTGAAAATGGAACGTGAATTCAACGATCACTCAATCAGCCGTGTTGCTGAAATCGACGAAACTGCTATTCCGGCAACCCGGCTCGATTGAAAAACCGCTTAATCTGCATTCCATTTTCAAATTTTTAAAACATAAACTCACATCGATTTCAGCATCGATCACAGCGTAATTTCTGTTGATAGAATTGCACCTCGTTTCTTTCCGACGTGGAAAAATAAATTGAGCGGTGAGATAATTGTTATGTGATCTGGTTGTCCAGGTGACACGGAATGGGAGCCGTCAGTGGACGTGGAGTGGATGCCGTCAGAGGTGACGGGTCGCGAGCCGTCCGGTCTCCCGGCAGCCCTCACCAAGTCGGTGCTGCCGGCCGGGTCTACCACCAGCACGGCCTTGGCAGTGCCGCTATCGTTGCAGGTAACATATAGGCACTGAAGAAGAAGAAGCTAATTTATTTACCGTGTCAATAATATATTGTACATTTCACAGCTTGCGAGAGCAGACTCAACGCCAGACGATCAATCAGACAACGGCGGTGACACGCCGCAAATCAGAGCGCTAGAGGTATGATGCTGTATTAAACCATTCACACACACACACACATCAAACACTAAAGAAAATAAGTAGCGTTAATCCCTAGGCACGGTAGATATCTCCTCAAATATTTGAGTGCCAATTACCCACTCAATATTATTGAGGATGATCTTATGCCTGACTCGGCCAAAGTAAATAAATAAATAAATATTGTGGACAATTCACACAGCACTACCCAGCCCCAAACTAAGCAGAGCTTGTAATATGGGAACCAGATAGCTGACATAATAGGTACTTGAATACATTTTTTTTTTGTAAATACATACTTAGAATACAATATAACACCCAGACAGAGAACAAACATCTGCGTTGACCACACAAATATTTGTTCTCAGTGGGGATCGAACCCACGACCTACGGCGCAGAAGGCAGAGCTACTACCAACTGAGCTAGAGGCCAGTCATCACAGCCTCCACAAAGTCATAGATGTAGCCACCTACTGGTCGAACTGGCTTTAATGATTGTAATATCGACACGAAAGAAGAAGAATTGAGGATTTTTTGCAAATAAGCAATGTTTTCAAATATTATAATATACACTGTACGTAAATCTAAATAACCTTTATTCAGATAAGCTTGAAGTTACTTTTACAATTGACCATTTAATCTAGACATCGACAACTTTTCATACTTCATGATCTGTTGTGAGCCCTTAGTGAGTCCGACTCACGCTTGTCCGGTCCACAATAGTTACATTTGGCGTGTGTTTCAGGCAGCGATAGTGGACAGTCAAGCGTTAGCGCTGCAAGTACAGACGTTCGACACTGAAATGAGTCTAGCGCTTACCTCGGATCTAGACATGCCGCCCTTGCCGATAGACTATGGTAAGCACTTCTTATAGGTTACTATAGGTCAGATGGACCGATGACATTGTTCGCGGGAAGTCGGTGGATGGAAAGAGCTCAGAACGGTTTTTCCTGGAAATGTGTAGGAGGCCTATGTTTAGCAGTGGACTTCTTGAGATTGATGATTATAACTGTAGGTCCAAAAACTTGTCATCACTGGCAAAGTTGAAGGTAAGAGACCACGAGGCCAAAGCCGAAGATCAAATCCCCTCCACTGTCAATGTGAAGGTCTATGAAGCAGCAGGTCCAGGTGGCGAAATTTTGGCTTGGACAAAGTGATCCATGGATGGGTCACGATCCTCGGCAGTGACGAGACGAGGAGGAGGTAAGTAGAGTCTACGAGGAAAGAGCCCATAGGGAACAGAAGAGGGAAGCTGATTGGCCATCTTCTACGACATGACAGCTTTATCAGAAATATCATCGAAGAAAAGAGAGGAAGGGGAAGACCAAGGATAAGCTACATGAGCCAAATCAAAGCGAAGATCGCCGTCATGTAAGGAGGTCAAGGAGGTTACCCTTAAAATAAATACCTGGAGAAAAATGCATTACGCCGACAAGAGCATTCATTGCTCTTAAATAAGAAGAAGTACAGTCCCAAAGTACAAAATGACATATAATTGTGTTTGTTATAGAGATGGAAGGCGCGGAGTGGAGCGTGTCAGTCCGCAGCGGCTCGCCGGGCAGCAGCGAGGCCGCGCCCGCGCTGGCGCCCGCCATCCACGCCGACCTGGCCACGCCCTCCACCAGCAACCAGGTACACATCCTTATTCTTCCTGCCCTTATCCCACTTTCACACACACACAAGCAACATTTCATTTCTTTGTATTGTTTTAAATAGCAGAACTAATACTCATAGGTTAAGGAGGTGGGCGGGACGTTTAGCTTTAAATTCGCACACTATGTAACATTGTTCTGAATAAAAACAATTCTATTTCTACTTTATGTGAGCTTGGCACAACATGCCTTCCTCCTCCATTCCCCTCTGTCAGCCGTCATCTCTGCATTCACTTAGGTACCGATCCTAGTATTATTGACTATTAAATGCCTTTGAGGCTGAACTGATCTGTATGCAGTACATTGTAGGACATTCATGACGTGCGCTACCTACGAGGCAATGCTTTTTAGAAGCGATGGTTAACATCAGGTGAGCTATACTTAACATCAGGTGAACCATACACTTGTACGTTGCTGTGAGGCAACGTCAAGAAAACGTGGTGAAAAGGCGTGCATTTTTACTGCTAATTTATTTATACAAACTACATCTTTAGGATCCAATGGTACAGTGGTTAGCGCAGCCCTGTACCAAGGAGAAGGTCGCGAATTCATCCCGCTCACTTTATTGCACATACATTGAAAATACTTAATTGCACACCACATAAAATTAACAATGAAATACAGAAAAAAAATCAAAGTGGATCTCTTCCATCCAACCTTGTCTGAACAGGTCGCTTTACCAGAAACTATTATAAGTGTTGTATGTGTAGATGCAGGTTTCGAGTGAGAGGTCAGGCTCGGGCTCGGGCTCGGGCTCGGGCTCGGAGTCGGGCTCGTTCCCGGTGAACGAGTCCATAATATCGCTGCTGCTGAAGCTGCACTCGCAGCTGTCGGGCCGCCTCGACGCCTTCGCGCTGGAGGAGCCGCCGCCGCCGCCCGAACAAGGAGGTACGTGCAGTCGCGGTATGTAAATGTTCGTCACCTTAAGGTGGGTACAGATTACTACAGATTGATGCAATGCACCATGTTATGTAATATTCTGCCTTACATTGCATGTTCCCTGCTGCCTTGAATGTGTGTCGCGTGCGGTGCGCGCATTGACTACGAAGTCCTGCGCACACTGCGCGCCCCTTTGTGTTCGTACTAAAAACCGACAAATGTCGGATCGAGCCGCGCGCGAGTTGTAACGCTCGGAGCGTGCGCGACCCAGGCGCAGTTCGTGCGCGCGAGGCGTCCACACCATGGGAATTCTGTTACATTACATGATACATTAGGCGACGGTGACCGCTTACCATCAGGTGGGCCGTAAGCTCGTTTGTCTATCTTTTACATTAAAAAAAAAATATGTACCTACAAACCTTACTAGCAGAAAGCAAAATTATAGAACTAAATATGGCAACAAAAGAACTAAAATGAGACATCATAGGCCTGTGTGAGGTTAGAAGAATGGAAGAAATAATCGAAGAATACCACGACTTAATCCTATACCCACACCTGGTACTAATGAAAGAAACGGAGTTGGTTTTTTCGGGGGAGGCCTACGCCAGAAAGGCGACTACAACAACGTAAATACTTATACATAATAAAAATAAACATGATAACAATAGATAGTAATACTTTATTAATATTTGAAATGTATATACAAGTAATATAAATGTGAAATTTTAATATACATATGGAATGATGAAATTTAATTAAGAATAATATGATATGCATGTAATTCTTCTATTGTTGTAGAATAAATGGCTTTTTTACTTTTACTTTTACTTTTACATGATACATTGCAGCAATTATTATTTATTTATCAGACAACTATGTGGTCCATTTGTGTTAGTAAAACTTACAGGCTATCTTAAGCTATGTTAGTATATAAACGCAACACAACAAACACAGATTTAGTAGGTAGATAGGTATGCATATAGATTAAGAGTCTTTCATTCGGTACCTGACCCCCCAGTCTCTCATGAGACTATTGGATCAGGAGCCGAATGAAGGACTTCATTACGGGCAGGTCATATCTATCAGGTATGACCTGCAGGATGCTGTTGGCGCATGGCGCTGCTCCGCAGTCTGCCGAGCAGTGAGGCTGTTCTTTTGCGAAGGATGGCATGGAAACCTCAACTCGTGCCTCCGCAAACATTGTGGATGCACTGCAGAAGCGAGGCAGCCCCATCAGCATCCTGAACCCGTTGTTGTATTGGACGCGTAGGGCATTAAGCGACTTTTTAGTAAAATTGAACCACAGGCTGCTCGCGTAAAATGATTGGCAGTAGGCTTTAAAGAGCGATATTTTAACTTGCCTACTGCATCGAGCAAACCTGCGTGCCAACATATTACTTCTGATCGCCAATGCCCTACGTTCCCTCTCAATATCAGCTTGGTCATCAAGGTCGTCTGTAATGTACTGCCCAAGATATTTAAAACTGTTAACGCGTTTGAGGTCGTTACCTGCCAGTTTGATTTCGGGCACAGACTCGGGTACTTTACCGGCGGCCTTGAACACCATGAACTCGCTTTTTTTGCTGTTATATACCAGCCCGTATTCAGTGGCGTACTTCTCACAGATGCCCAGCAGCTTTCTGAGAGCACTGACCGATGGGCACAGCAGCACCATGTCGTCTGCGTAGCTGATGTTGTTTATGCGAACACCAACTGAGCAGCCGACACACTCACTGCTGAGCCCCTCGATCAGTTCATTGACGTACAGGTTGAAAAGCTTTGGAGAGCTCAATCCCCCCTGCCTCACCCCACACTCCAACCTGTACTCACCAGAAAGACTACCGGCCCACCTCACACTGTTCACCTGGTTGGCATACCAGTACTGGAAGAGACGCAGCACCTGTGTATGCACTCCTGTACCTGCTACCTTTTTCCACAACCTATCATATGACACAAGGTCAAACGCCTTCGAAAGGTCAAGGAAGCATGCGTACACAGGAGTTCGCCTCTGTGTATAGTATTGCACAGTGTGCTTCAAACTCAGAATTGCAGTCTCAGTGGAAAGTTGCTGCCTAAAACCAAATTGTGCATCATGGATGTTCAGATGTTTGTCTAGTTCAGAGTCAAGCACACTGTCCAACACCTTAGCCACCACTGTAGCAAGCGATATTGGCCGGTAATTACATTTGTCTGAGAGGTCACCCGTTTTGTTTTTTACAATTGGCACAACAATCGTTTTCATTAGATCTTGTGGCAGGTGTGAGTGAATAAAACATAGGTTGAAAAACATTGCGAGTACACGGGGCAAGTGAATTCCAGCAAACTTTAAGTGCTCGATGCTGAGGCCATCGTGACCCGGTGATTTGCCTCTTACCATACCTCCAATAATAGTTGATATTTGCTTGGCCGATACACGATAAAGTTCACCACTCAGGACAGGCTCAGCATCGATCACCACGTCTGGTTTTTCTAACGAAGAGCTCACTTTAAAGTGCTGCCTGAAGAGGTCAGCAATCTGGCCACTATCGCTCACACCTGTGGACCTCCAATTCTTGCATTGCATGTTGCATTGCACCAATCTGTACCCACCATTAGCGTCGGTTTTCGCTTGCACCAATGCCTTGATCATGAACACATTTTGACATAATTTGTAACGTTAACTTATCAGTGTATTCTGTCTATTCAGTTTCAAAAGGTAGTATGTGATCGTGATACGTTGAACAAATCAAGTTGAAAATGGACGAACATTTTCATTCCGCCACTAAACCACACACACTCCCCCTTAACCTAACATAGTCCCTATTGCGAAAGCATAAGGATCACTTACAACAGAAGCTCCCAACATTCTTTTTTCTCATGGACCACTTTCAAAGTTTTGCTGGTTCTGGTGAACCCCCTGCTCTGCACTTACATTTTTATTATATTACCAATCTACAAAAAATATGTATATAAGATTTAACTATGCTTTCTTATGACGAATTAACAGTTTTCGCAGTCCAAACCAGATAAATTTTAGTGGACCCCCCCCCGCTCTCAAATTGTGAACCCCAACCCGTCGAGTCTACCACTGGACTGGACCTATGGAACCATGGACCGTGGAATCAATAGACAGCTGTCTTCTATTTTTGCTTTTGTGTCTCGTTGCCCGGTCGCAATAGCGATGTCCTATTCCAAAAACCGGCTAACAGTACTTAGCGGCAACATTCCTTGTTGAGCTATACCCATGACTGGCCCATAGTCCTTTCAACTAAGTAATTATAAGGCCCGTATTCAGAAACAATGCTTGAGTCGTTAGTCTCAAGCATACATTTTTTGACAGTTCTCCATTGAAGAATATCAAAAATCTATGCTTGATGTCGACTCAGACTCAAGCACGGTTTCAGAATACGGGCCTAAGGGTGACAAATCAACATCGAGCTGTGCTGCGCTGTACTGCGCTGTGCTGTGCTATGTTTGGTCAACTCGCTCGTCTTATATTTGAATGAGGATACAAACAAACCATGTTGTACTGCGCTGTGTGAGGCTACGCTCTGTTTAAAAAGGCAGCCGTCTCGAGCGAGGCGCGCTACCCGCCGAGCTGTGCTTTGTTTTTATGGAGCTCTGAAGTCATTTTTGACGAGATAAGATAGATAGCAAAGCGCAGCACAGCTTGATGTTGATTGTTAAAAAAACGTAGCATAAGAAACAGTAGCACAGCACAGCTCGATGTTGATTTGTCACCCTAAGTATTATTGTAATGTGTAGGTGACGGTCCTTACTACATCGGTTCGGTGCTGCGCAAGCTGGCGGCGCTGGACGCGCGCTGTGCGGACGCCATCGCGCATGTCCGCACCACGCTGTGGCCGCACCAGCGCGAGCGGCAAGCCGAGCAGAAGGCTAGGTATGATACTCTTGCAGGCCACTGATCTAGTGGCAGCTGCCTCGCCTTCCGTGCTGTTCAAATCCAGTTGTACACCAATAAGTTTTTCATTCCGAAGATGTATGTGCACTCTCAAACAGTGAAGGAAAACTTTGTGAGGAAATGTAGAACCTCAAAAGTTCGAAAATGTGTGCCAGCGTCATGCAAAAAGAACCCGCTAGCGGCCTACTTGTGGAAATTAATCTGCACACCAAGTGCAAATCAAAGAATTGGCTTTGAAACATACAATAAAATAGCGTGAGGAAACCAGCATGTCGTAGAACCTAAAAAGTTCGAAAATATGTGTCAAGCGTCATGCAAAAAGGTCCCGTCGACGGCCTACTTGCGGAAATTAATCCGCACACCAAGTGCAGATCAAAGAATTGGCCGAATTTAATGCTACTGTTAAACATACTAAATAGGCATCAGGCCAGCTGAAAATATCGGGTAATTAGTATGAAAATGTGACTCAAATTTCGCTTATTACAATAAGGAAACAGAAGAAAAAGAGTTACGGCGATATCTTTTTTTTTGAGTGCTTAAAATACAAATGGACCCAAAACATCCTCCAATTTTCAAACGTATGAAGCTGACTAACAAAAGGAGATAAATAGTAGGGCTTAAATTTTGATTGATGTGCGTGATTTAGTATTTCGGAAGCTTCGCTTCCACATGACGTAATCTTTTTGAGGGGACCTAGGAACCTCGCGTATCTTCGACATCCAAACGCGTTCCAGCCCTCAATGTATATTGCAGAGAGCGTCGCGAGAAAGAAGAGCGGTCCCGGCGCGCGCGAGAGAGACAGCAACAAGTGATGCGAGAGTTCGCGCGCAAGCAGCAGCAGTTCCTCTCCAGCATGCAAGAGCAGGACGCAGCACTCATGCACTGGGACGACGAGGAGACGGAGAAGTGCTACACGTGCGCTATATGCAACACGTGCGCCCCCTCCGCGCACCACGACCCGCAGGTACGTACACATGCACGTAGGAGAGAGACAACAGCACCGCTCCTCTCCAGCGTGCGGGAGCAGGACAGTATATAAACCTGCCTATTTGACACAATTTGTATTATGTCCAGGGATTGGTGGTACTGCTGCAATCAACCTCCGTGCTAGCACATCGACCAAGCGCGAATACCGAAGGTATGTTTGTTTTTAGCAATTCTTTGCGTGGTTATAATGCGTTTAGAATGTTAATTATTTATTGCAAAACCAATAGGTTAATTTTTCCCTAAAATTACGAAATTAATTAACGAGTTATTTCAGAAAAACTAAAAGTTTAACTTTAAAACAAGATGGCGGCGAATCCTTCATCGGGATTAGTTAGAAAATAGAGAGCTATACTTTCAAATATCCCCAGGACGTTTAAAAAAAATCGCTCTCCGGATTTTTTTCTATTTAACCTCACAATACACATTAGAAGAGACACAAAATATAACACTAAACATCTATCTATCTATCAAGCCTGTATGTACCCACTGATAGGCCTCCCTAATACGGCACTCTCTTCGGTCCTGTGCCAGTCTTAAATGTCTGCCCCGACTGGACTACCTGTTCAGTCGCTGGCTGATTGTTGTTGTATACAGCATGAATTTGAATTCGTATGTTATCCCGAAAGGGGGTTATGCTACTCCTGAATGTCAACAGCATTAGTTCTATGACTTTTCTGAATCAGGACTTTTTCATTCAACAAATGGTGTGTAAAGTTTACGCCATGATTTTGCTTAAAAGCTTGCTAAGCAACCCTATAACCAGCTGATTACTTGACCTCTGTTGAACTATGTCTTATTTGACACCCAAAATCTGCCATTGGCAAGTCAAAAAGCAATAAAAATTTATTACCGCCACAAGTGTCATTATTGGCTAGCGGAAAACGTGATTGGCCTGCAATGGCCAAAATCCAATCAAATTAGCGCCGGCCCCGCCCAAGATGTAGGGTTTTCACACAAAACATTTTGTTTAAGCATTTCAATTCACAGAAAGGTTTTCATAGCTTGTGAAAAACCATGGTCCTTATCACCACCTTTCTGGATAACATACGAATTCAAACTCAGGCTGTATAGTGTGTGTGTTGTAGAGGAGCCTGGCGGGGGTGGGAGCGGCGGGGGTGGGGGAGGCGCGGGGGACCGGCTGGCGCTGTGCGAGGCGTCCCGCGCGCGGCTGGCGGCGCGACGCGCGCGTGCGGCCGGCGCGCACCACTACCGCGTGCACGAACAACTGCACGCGCACTTCGGCACGCACGCGCCGCTTGTCGCCATGACGCTCGGCCAGGAAGGTAATCACTATGTACCAGAACATTACAACTTGCACGGCTGGCGTTGCGCGGCTCGCACAGTTTTTCTATTAGGCTAGGTACGTAGCCACAAAAAACAGGCGTTCATACTGCGCTAACATGTGTGTTGTTGAGAAATAAATAAATATACGGAGAATACATTGAGTGGGTTCACGCTTTTAGGATCAAGGATAATAAGTTAGGGGTAGCCGATACCTACAACGCCAACATCGGCTTCAGATTAAAAGAAAGTTCTCGATTCAATTGTATTTTTTCTGAATAATTGTTATTGATTTGATATGTTATATTTTAAAGGAAATACTTCCAAATTGGTTTCATAGAAATTTTATTAAAATTTGATTCTAAGAGACCAAAATTATATTCCAAAGAATTTGAATTTGAAAAGAAGAAGATAAATTCAATTCCATTAAGTCGGTTTCTCTAGTTTTTAAAAACATCATTTGCCGTGCATCAACATTTTGCTGGATTCTGATCTTTAACTCTGTGCGTCCGCAGGTGGCGTGCACGTGAACTCGTGCGGTCACCACCTCCACCTGCGCTGTCTGCACGCGTACCTGCGCACCATCCACGGCGGCGGGGCGCAGCGCGGCGCGCCGGGCGTGGAGCGCGGCGAGTACCTCTGCCCCGTGTGCCGCCAGCTCGCCAACGCCGCGCTCCCGCTGGCGGCGCGCCCGCAGCGGCCGCGCCCCTCGCGCACGGACAACGCGCCGCAAGCCGTGCGGGACATGCTCGCGAGGGAACACGCCCCGCCGACTGTGCATGTATGTATACTCACTACCATCCACGGCGGTACCTGTGCCCCGTGTGCCGCCAGCTCGCCAACGCCGCGCTCCCGCTGGCGGCGCGCCCGCAGCGGCCGCGCCCCTCGCGCACGGACAACGCGCCGCAAGCCGTGCGGGACATGCTCGCGAGGGAACACGCCCCGCCGACTGTGCATGTATGTATACTCACTACCATCCACGGCGGTACCTGTGCCCCGTGTGCCGCCAGCTCGCCAACGCCGCGCTCCCGCTGGCGGCGCGCCCGCAGCGGCCGCGCCCCTCGCGCACGGACAACGCGCCGCAAGCCGTGCGGGACATGCTCGCGAGGGAACACGCCCCGCCGACTGTGCATGTATGTATACTCACTACCATCCACGGCGGTACCTGTGCCCCGTGTGCCGCCAGCTCGCCAACGCCGCGCTCCCGCTGGCGGCGCGCCCGCAGCGGCCGCGCCCCTCGCGCACGGACAACGCGCCGCAAGCCGTGCGGGACATGCTCGCGAGGGAACACGCCCCGCCGACTGTGCATGTATGTATACTCACTACCATCCACGGCGGTACCTGTGCCCCGTGTGCCGCCAGCTCGCCAACGCCGCGCTCCCGCTGGCGGCGCGCCCGCAGCGGCCGCGCCCCTCGCGCACGGACAACGCGCCGCAAGCCGTGCGGGACATGCTCGCGAGGGAACACGCCCCGCCGACTGTGCATGTATGTATACTCACTACCATCCACGGCGGTACCTGTGCCCCGTGTGCCGCCAGCTCGCCAACGCCGCGCTCCCGCTGGCGGCGCGCCCGCAGCGGCCGCGCCCCTCGCGCACGGACAACGCGCCGCAAGCCGTGCGGGACATGCTCGCGAGGGAACACGCCCCGCCGACTGTGCATGTATGTATACTCACTACCATCCACGGCGGTACCTGTGCCCCGTGTGCCGCCAGCTCGCCAACGCCGCGCTCCCGCTGGCGGCGCGCCCGCAGCGGCCGCGCCCCTCGCGCACGGACAACGCGCCGCAAGCCGTGCGGGACATGCTCGCGAGGGAACACGCCCCGCCGACTGTGCATGTATGTATACTCACTACCATCCACGGCGGTACCTGTGCCCCGTGTGCCGCCAGCTCGCCAACGCCGCGCTCCCGCTGGCGGCGCGCCCGCAGCGGCCGCGCCCCTCGCGCACGGACAACGCGCCGCAAGCCGTGCGGGACATGCTCGCGAGGGAACACGCCCCGCCGACTGTGCATGTATGTATACTCACTACCATCCACGGCGGTACCTGTGCCCCGTGTGCCGCCAGCTCGCCAACGCCGCGCTCCCGCTGGCGGCGCGCCCGCAGCGGCCGCGCCCCTCGCGCACGGACAACGCGCCGCAAGCCGTGCGGGACATGCTCGCGAGGGAACACGCCCCGCCGACTGTGCATGTATGTATACTCACTACCATCCACGGCGGTACCTGTGCCCCGTGTGCCGCCAGCTCGCCAACGCCGCGCTCCCGCTGGCGGCGCGCCCGCAGCGGCCGCGCCCCTCGCGCACGGACAACGCGCCGCAAGCCGTGCGGGACATGCTCGCGAGGGAACACGCCCCGCCGACTGTGCATGTATGTATACTCACTACCATCCACGGCGGTACCTGTGTCCCGTGTGCCGCCAGCTCGCCAACGCCGCGCTCCCGCTGGCGGCGCGCCATTAAAAAAAACTATAAATAACCAAGCCGTAGTCTGTTGCCTGTTCTTCGAGGCTTGGTCGCGTATGGAACTGGCACCTAGACTCTCCTAGCTTTAAGACGTTTCAAAGTGATCCTTAAGATACTACTGAATAAGCATATTTTGAATTTAAATTTGAAAGACCCTGAGAAGTTTCTCCATGTGGAGCTTGGTGACCCCGTCAGGTTTTTCTATGCTGGTAAAACTTGGTGACCCCGTCAGTCTTCGCCATAATAGTGACTATGACAACAAAAATTTTGATTTTGATTCAGTAAAAGAACCGATTAAAGTCGACACAAATCTTTGACACAATAATGACTGGCATAACTTAACTCCTGTGAGCTTGAAAGAGAAGGATGATCCTCCATTTTGATTTTCCGCGTCACATGACTTTTCTATTGTCAGGAGCCGAGCAAGCTATCCGAAGCGATGGGCAAAGCCATGGAAGACATAACAGCGTGCGCGGGCGGCAAGCTGAAGCAACGCTACGGCTCGTCTCCCGCCGCCATCTTCGCGTTCGTGGCGTCGCTGGTGCGGACCAACCTCGAGTGCGAGCTGGTGCAGAGGGGCGGGAACCTACTCTCCTCCACGCACCATCGATACAAGCCTAGGAATGAATGCATAGGTGAGGGGTCACTAGAGATTGCGGGAAGTCGGTGGATGAAGAGCTTTCTGCTGGAAATGTTTAGAAAAGGCCTATGTCTAGCAGTGAAAGTCTTTAGGCTAATGCTGAAGGGCGCACACTTTTTTGAGATTCGATACGTAATATGCTAAAATTTGGCATAACTCGGATGTAAAGTTGGACCCACATTGTTTTGATTGCTGTAAAAACCAAGCCGTAGTTTGTTGCCTGTTCTACTAGGCTTGGTCGCGGCACCTAGACTCACCTAGCATTTAAACATTTCAAAGTGATCTTTGACAACTGAATAAGCTGTTTTTGAGTGACTGAAACGGGCTATAACTTTTTTGAATAAAAAGTCGAGTATTTTCCTCGGAGACAAAGGTGCCTTCGTACCTTGAATCTCACGCTGCACTCAGAACACTCGAGCAAAGCGAGTGAGTTAACGCTTGAATCCCTTGTTCGGGATTGAATACGGCGCCCGCGACGTAAGACACTACTTTATCCCTTTGGAGCATAATCTACTATTGTACCACCTTCCAGTCCCCCTGATGGTGGTATGCGGCGCGCACGCCCGCGTGCTGTGCAGCGCCAGCGACAACCTCGCCACCATCGGCGCGCTCGCCACCTGGGACCAGCTGCACCCCGCGCCCCCTGCCCCCGCCGGCGCCCCCGCCCCCGCCCCCGGCTCGCCCGTGCCCGCCGCCCCCTCCGCCTCGCAGGACCGCCCCGTGCCGCTCATGCTGAAGGATCCCTCGGCGCTGCTGATGCAGTTCCTGCTGCTGGCGCCGCCGCATCCACCCTATCTGGATATGCGTGAGTATCGCTCGGATCTGGTTAGATGAGACTGTCTGGTTAGATTGAGAGTCAATGGGTGGACTGTATAATTTTTTAGTACAAGTTTTTAGTATTTTGTGTAACCAAAAGTGGTAATGTGGACACCTACTGGTTCTGGCTATAGCAGTTGCTAAGCCATGACGGAGTAACTAAAGCTTAAACATCTTGGATAATCAGTTGTTTGTAACTATCTAATGGTCATGTCGTGCATGATATTTAAACCACGACGAAATCTATTGTGCAAAGAAAAAGAGATCTCTAACTGAAGCGCCCTCAAGGACCACCAATAAGAATTAAAACAATACAAAACGTATAGTTGTGAACAATACATATTACACATCGGCTAATTTCGTCTTCGTAGAGCGTAGTGTGCGTCAGAAAGAGTTAGCGCTCTAACCGTACATCATCTTGGGAGGCGATAATGAACATCATGTTATTGAACACACTGTTATTACGATGCCAGTTAAGCCACATGCACACTGGAGCAATTCAAACATGATCATTTACTTTTTTGTTCTGGCACTGGATACTTAAACCTTGTCCTTGATACTTTATAGGGCGGATCCGACTAGGATAGGTTAGGTTATGTTAGAACATAAAAATTACGCACAAGGCGTGCGAGCAGAGCAAGCGTGCCGCAACAGCGGCCGCCGCAATGCCAGATAATATTTTTTTCCCAATAACCTCAAAGAGGCTGCCTGTTTAGTACAATTATTCATCGCTAGATAAAAATAAATAGGCCTTTACAATTTTTCAGTGGAAAAAAGTGGCATCGTTTTAACAGTGCGTACATTAACTGGCCGTACATAAACCGGACTCATCATCTTTCCAGAGGAGTTCACATGCATAGTCCAGTCGCTGTACGCCCTCACGTACTACCAGATAGTATGTCAGTTCTGCGCGGGCAGCACGGCGGAAGGACGTGCCGCGCTCGCCTCTCCCCCCGCGCCGGCCGCGGCCCCCGAGCCCGCCGCGCTCCGGCCGGCGGCGCGCCTGCTGCTGTCCGCGCTTGCCGGATCCGATCTCTTCACGGAGGACGGACCGCCCACTGATAAGGCGGAGAACCCCGATCTTATGGAGATGGAGAAACAGGTAGGATAGATAACTCTTTATTGTTCACCACACAAAAGTAAAGTACAGGATATAAAAGTAAACAGTTAGGCAAAAAATGAACGACCTTATCGCTGAGAGCAATCTCTTCCAAGTTATTACTTTGAGACGTAACTTTGAACTTTTTTATTTGAAACTTCACTGCTATTTTGGTTTTTGTTTTGTAAAAACGGTAGGAACCAAGCTGAAGTTTGCTGCCTGTTCTTCTAGGCTTTTAGTCACGTGGAACTGGCACCTTCAAAGTGATCCTTGTGATGCTACTGAACAATCATATTTTAAATTTAAATTTGAAAGTCCCCAATAGTTTTCACCGTATAGAACTTGGTGAACCCGTCAGGTTTTTCCATGGTGGTGAAACTTGTTATGCCGTTGTTTGTTGTGCCGTAGGTCGTGGGTTCGATCCCCACCGATAACAAATATTTGTGTGATTAACACAGATGTTTGTTCTCTGTCTGGGTATTATATTGTATTCTAAGTATGTATTTACAAAAAAAAAATGTATTCAAGTATTATATTATCAGCTATCTGATTCCCATCATACAAGCTCTGCTTAGTTTGGGGCTAGATGGTCTTGTGTGAATTGTCCACAATATTTATTTATTTATTTGTTGCCTCCAACACGTTTATTTATGATTATTAGACTTGGTTACAATTAAAGTGTACAAGTAACTGTTTATTTCCAGTTACAAGCATTGCTGCTGCCGTTCCTGCGGCTATGTGCGTTGCTGCGGCACCACCTGTACGGCGTGGAGCTGCCCGACATACAGACTCCGGACCAGGAGTTTGTGAGACTCGCCTACTACCTGGAACTCGTCACTGAGGTCAGTACTACCAGCGCTAGGCATGGCTACTGCCGTTCCTGCGGATATGTGCGTTGCTGAGGTTTGGAGACATCGCAAGGCACACATGGGATTTTTAGCGATCTCTTCTAAGCGTTTGAAAGAAAGAAGAAAATCACATATTTATACAAGTACTTTCACTCCATAATGATCTACGGTATTGTGTTCTGGGGCATTGCTGCAGTTTCAAATGGGGTATTCATTCTCCAAAAGCAGTATCTTATATTTTATGTCTAAGGCGGCTAGAATCATGCAATAACAGAATTAATGGCTATGACTTTAGTATCAAATTTGACTAGTCTAAGAACATTTTAAATGTCAATAAATGAATAAATGAATTGAAAACATTTACCAAGCATTTTACATCGAATTTTGCTAGAGTAGAGGCTGCTTTTGCCATTCCACACCTGATCTTGGGTTGCCCTCATTCATCTGCATTACAAGACGCTGGTAATGTTGTCAACCCATCGTGCTACTGGACGTCCGACACTGTATTACCAGTCTTCGGCCACCACTCCGTCAATATCTTGCACCACCTATCACCACGTCTCGTTAGGTTTCCTCGTATAAATGCAATGGTGACCCCTATGTTTGTGTGCAGGGCATGGAGTGGAGTGAGTGGAGCGCGGGGCGTGCCCTGCCCCCGTGGGCTGCGAGTGCCGCGTGGGGGTGGGCAAGGCAACTAGGCGCGGCCGCCGCCAGGTCACAACTAGCGGTATGTACACACCAACTCGATACTCACTGCTTACAATACTAATTATAGTTAAGGGGCTAATAACGGTCAAATAACTTCTCGCTGGCACATTTCAAAACATATATTACTGAGTTTTAACTTTAAGAACTCACCACGCAACATAATAATTGCAATATAACATAAGTATGAACGTATTTATAAAAAAAATCCTAGTCAACAAAGTTGTGTGCAATACATTGCACAAGATTTAATTTTTTTTGAGTTGACTTCCGATATTTCGGCACAGTTACATGCACCCGTAATATCCCGTTGTTTCAAAAAAATTGTGTTAAAAACCACGATAGTTTGTTTCAAAAGTTACATTGCACAGATTAGAAGGTTACAAGGTTCAGAGAAAATATCATTTCTACCAAAAAGTTTGTCCAACTAAGTACGTTAAAACGTATTGGCTGAATGATAGAAGTTATAACATTGCTACTAAAAAATTAATAGAAACTACATTATTATTTCCATGACTCTTCAAGCAAACGAGCTCGAAAGCGAATTTCGAATTATCTAAACCAGCTTTCAATAGCTTCACCGAGGTCGTTCAACTTGCATAATGTTCCAGGTCCGTCGTCTCCTGGTGTCGCTGCACGTGGAATGGTCGCAGCCGTCCCTGCTGGCGCTGCCGCGCGACTACGACCGCCTGTTCACGTACTACCACGAGCGCGTGTGCCTGCAGTGCGGCGCCGTGCCCAAGGAGGCGTCCGTGTGCCTGCTGTGCGGGACGCTGGTCTGCCTCAAGCAGCCTTGCTGTCGCACGCACCATGTCGCCGAGGCTGTGCAGGTACAAGATGACTTTTAACGTTTAAATCGTATATTGGTGACCCCGATTACATGTCTGTATACTGGTGATCCCGGCGTGAAATATCTGATTTGGTGGCCCCGATGATGTCGTGTTTCGTGGTTGTCCCGGTTCGGTGACCTAGATAACATTTTTATAAACTGGGGACCCCAATGTGAAATCGGCTTTGGTGGCCGTGTCTGTTGAAATTAATGACCCGATGTATTGTATTGTGTATATTGGTTACCCCATCTTTGTAAACTGGTGAACCCAACGTGATATCTGTCATTTGGTGACCCTACAGAATACAGAAAAGAAATATGCATACACCATGCACCGTTTGTACATGAACCTCTGTGCCTATTTTTACATTTTCACCGATTTGTTTAAAATATCACTAAAAGAGGAGGCCATAGATGCCCAGTAGTATTTCTCAATCGACAAACCAACCCGGGTGGATGTTTTGATTACATCTCCCCCGTTAATAATGTTCCCAATAGAAGAGATTAGGGAATCGATGCCAATAGAAGTATAACTATGGTTTTATGTATTGTATGTCAGCACGCGATGGAATGCGGCGGCGGCACGGGTATCTTCCTGGTGGTGACGTCCACGTACATCATCGTGATCCGCGGCCGCCGCGCCTGTCTGTGGGGCTCGCTCTATCTCGACGACTACGACGAAGAGGACCGCGATCTCAAGTATGCACAACCTATACCTACACAACTCCACTAACACATCATTCAATCACGAGTCTGTTCACTGCAACGGTTTTAGAAAGCTTTCATCCTTTGGTTGTATTAATTTATTTAATGTGATTCCACAAGTAAATAAATACTGGTGCGAGGGCTCTCATTTTGATGGCATGGATACGTGATTGGTGATATACAGATTTAGGCTCAACATTCGGTGGGCCTATTTGTCCCATCACTTTTCAAATTAAAAAGTAAGGCTGTGGATGATGATGTTCTAGTTCTAACCTAGACTCGCCTAGCTTTAAGACGTTTCAAAGTGATCTTTGCACTATGTTTGAATTTGATGTATCTTGTGTTATTGGCAGACGTGGCAAACCGCTGTACCTCTCCCAGGATCGGCTGCAACTGCTGCAAGACCAGTGGCTCGCGCATCGCTTCGACCACACCAAGCGGACCTGGGTCTGGCATCGCGACTCGCTCTGAGCACCGAACCCACGCTCATCCTACAGCCGGCGACAGACTAACCTGGATCAGTCATGCGCTGATATGCTTTGCACATCTTTTGTCGCCTAGGATACACATTCTCTTTAGATAAAATTGTGACCTAATATTCGATAGAACTCTTTTTTGACAAGAATGTTTGCTGTATGGCTTTTTAAACGTCTATTTAGCTATTATACAGGCGTGAAGGACAAATTTTACGGCAAAAAAATACGTATGACGTCAGTATATAAAAATTACTTGAAAACTAAATAATTTAAAAAATAACAGTTAGTTTTGAACTAATTACACATTTCTTGAAACTACTACAATTTTAACAATCTTAGGACAATTAAAAATCTTGCCTTGATTTCTATACTAATTCAAATGCACTTTACTCTTAATACAAGCGTCTTCAATTTTGGTATCGTGTCACCTTTTCACACACTATTTGTTTAAAGGCTTGCCAAAAAAATATAGTGGCCGATTATATTATTAAAACAAATATTGCCGAATATTTTATTTGATTGAAATAAAATTGTCAGTGAGACAACAGCCCGATTATAACGATTTGACGATTCTTTTGTAAATAGCCGTTGTGTACAATGGGTGTTGCTAGGGCTGTGAATATGTAAATTACTATTCTGTTTATAACCGGTTCCTAAAATCTACTTGTATCCGTTAGTATCTACGGATCGCTTATCGGATAACCGTAGATTATAGGAACCGGGACGGTTAACGACATTTTGTTATTCCAAGACTATTTTCACACCACTAAACACCACGGTAGATGACATGTGATCTTAGATCTCCGAAGATGTCTAAAAGTAGTCTTTTGAGAGTATGACTGCGGCCTAAGAGTAGTGAGACGCACGTCCAGTAAAGACGGAAGCTTTCATCGACTTAGCTAACGTAAGTAGTGTGAATTAAACTAAAGTCAATTGGAGGAACGAATGTTGGTGTAATTCACTTGTGCGATTCTTCTTGCGCTTTCTACCTTACCTTTCTAACAATCTTGAGTACTAAAGAATGGCTATTCATGCGCCATCTAACAAGCTGATAAAAAGGAAGCTACACCATAAAACGATTCGTAAATGTCAGTTTTTAGTTTTTCTGCGTGGTATGCATAGCGACAACGCAGTGAAGCTCGAAAGTATAAAATAATTTTGTTATATCGATCTGCAAAGGGTCTGCTACAGTTTATCTATAATAAGAAAATGTACGAGACATTGAAAGCGCAGGACGAATCGAACTAGTATTAGATTAAAATATTTAAATTATTCTATAATACCTTTATTAGAGGTTTAGTAAATGCCTACTACGTAATGATTGATGTAGCTGCTACTAGCATTCTCAGACTATTCATTTGTCTGTGTCTAAGGAAATACATATTTCCGTTTATGAAATTGACTTACGACTAGTTTCATTGCTTTTTCTTATATGAGCAAATAAACAGCAATACAATGAATAAAACATTACGAAAACTTATTTTTATTTAATTGAGCATAGAAGCACACTTCACACCTTCTCGTATTTCTCTACTCCTGGGAGTTTTAAGAACGAGATTATGTATTATATTTTTTTATTATGTTGACTTGTAGTTTCTGTTGTTGGATTACTAACATTTAATATAATTCAATATTTCAGTCTCTTGTAAGCTGAAGCAAGAGTGTCTGTATTTCTTTGCTAAAAAATCAAAAACAGTCATCTAATCTAGCCAGGATGTCTCAAGCAGGGTGCGTATGTTTAGAAATTTATTGTATGCAATTCTCATGTTTATTTTGTTTTTTAAGTTTTAAAGTTCATATTTTTCGCTGTCTCGTAAAATGTAGTCTGAGTTTAATCTTAGTTTATAGAATTGTCTTTATAACTTCATAGGTGGCCAAAACAACGAAAACTGCTTATAATGAAAATCCAAGTATTTTTATGTGATTTGATTTCAGAATCTGAGAACGAAATTTTAGTTTTAACAGTTTTATTTTTGTTTTTGCTATAGATTATTGTAATTAGATGGTAAAATAGATTAACATCATTATACATTGTGTGATTTATTAGTAAATGGTCTCCTAATTCCTATTTAATTTACCCTCTCTTTTCACTAAACCCATGTTAATGAATATAGATACTTTGCTTTTTCTAACTTGTCACGTAACGTGTCAATTTGAGTGCACCATCCGCGATAATTATAATGTACTTGTTAAAACCTATGTATTTTATTCTTGTATATATTATATTCTATCATTAAAGTTGTTGATGATTTCAATTTGTGTTTTATTAGTCGTCAATACGCAATGCCATCTTGTCAACAACGTAGGCACCATGGGACTAGACATGGGATTAAGAGCGCTGGTGGCCTAGTTGTAGCGGCCTCGCCTTCCGATCCTAAGGTCGTGGGTTCTAATCCAGTCGTGTACCAATGTGTTTTTCTTCCCAAAAATGTATGTACACTATACAGGGTTATTCATTATTAACTGCAAATACTCAGGAATTAGGTTCAACAAATAGAATAAAAAATATTTATGAAATTATTTTTTCATTTTTATTTGTCCATTTGATTTTACGCATAAGAATCCCGCGCCGCCACCGCTGCCGCCCCGCCGCCCGCTAATTTCGAGGCAGAGGCCTAAGGGGCAGCTCAGCCAGTAGATAAATAAAAACATTTTAGTTTTGTTAAAAGTTTTATTGTACATCAACTATTTGTTTAGAGGTAGAACTTCCTACGCTTAAATTAAACGGCTAACGTGTTTACTATCATAATAAAATAGTTATTTTTTAATCGCCACGATAATATCATTCTTAGGCGGAGTGAGTAACCAAAAAGTAAAATAATAATTTCCAAAATCATTTTCAAGTTTAGAGGACATAGCTGCATCAAATGTTTTCTTTATTTTATCTTTAGATTATGTACGAGATCCAGGCTAAAGACGCTCATGACATTACCTCCCTGGATATGCTTAGATACGTTGGAGGGTAGTCAAGAGGCAAATCCGAACAATGTATAGCACATGTATATCTCTAATTAATGATGCAAAATATACAAAATATAAATCTATCAAACGAAGTCTCAAAAAAAATATTTGAGGCATCTATATCGAATCCAACGTTTCTAATCTTCGAAAAAAAAATATTTTATCACAGTAAATAATAAATACTATCAAACAATTAGATGGCAACTTAAATTATGCACCGCAGTATATCTAAATTATATATAAAAAAACTGTCGCGTTACTGACTGACTGGCCATCAATGAGCCAAATTCGAAAAGTTGCATATTTAATGTACAAATACAATGGGCTCTCGATTCATGCTTTCATTGCTGTAGAAAACAAACAAATACAAGCACCAAAACAAGTTAAACAACAGTAAATATTACTGGATTATACATGCACTTTAAACAGAGTAAAAAAATACATCTCTGTTTAATATTAGTAGCTTTTTATCGATAAATTGAAACAGCAGTTAGCTGCCCAGTCTACCTTGCCCAAGGGCGCTGCTGGATTGAGTTTGCAAGACGAAGCCGCGGGCATTCCACTATAATGTATAACTAAATAAACTTAGCATGCTACTAAATTATATTATGTTATGTCATAACTAAACATGTATGGCCTTATTTACAAGCATTGCTTAGATGTGAGACATTGCTTAAAGTTAGCGCTGTAACTGTTTGTCATTATCTAGTGGTAAGAGATGATAGTTTCACACTAATTATCTTTTAAGAAACGCTTGTAAGTATGGGGGGTTTTTATGCAATGCTAGATTTAAGCCCTATTTTTAGGGTTCCGCTACCAAAAGGTAAATAACGAACCCTTGTACTAGCTATATCGATGTTATTTTAACACTAAGAAAACTTGTTATATGGTTTACTTGCTTTCATGTTTTAATATAAGTACCTAACTTAGGTATGCAAAATTATTAAAATAAGTCGCAATTTTATGAAAACTATACCTTAGATTGAAGTGTAAATAATATAAATACTCAATTTACAATAATTTTCAGCAAAAATATATAAAACATCACTAATTAAATAAAATAAGGAATGTAATTTCGAAACAATTATTAAAATCTATGATTTTTGCTTAATTCTCGAATAGAAGCTGTAAACGAAATTTATACATAAAAACAATTTACGCTATTCCAAATACACTAATTTCATGAAAAAGAGGATTGATTAAATAACTGATAAATCATAAGTTTCAAAAAAGTAGATACCTACTAGTTTTTAGTTCCACGGTGCTTCTACCGATACATAATATCTTTCTATCGAATTACAAATGAACCTTTCTAAAAACCGGTGCAATACCGAGCCCTCATGTAAAATAGAAAACGCAAACAAAGTGTTCACACAAAAATATGCAAAATAAAAAATGTCTTCTTGATATACTTCTTATTTACATAACTCATTGCATGGCCGCAGTTTTTCAAAAATAGACTCATCAAAACCACAGTCGAACTATAGATTCGCTTATTGTGTGAACACTTTGAATACAGTTTCATTCAAAGTTCACAACACTGATCAATTGAACATGTCCAAAAGTGTACGAAATGTTACAATATAACATTTTACAAGATCGCCTGTACTATATTACTTACCTTACTATATACACGCTAAATTATGTATGTAGGTACAACTTCTAAAAAACTTTGAACACATTTTTAATAAGATATGGGACAGTTTTTACAATCTAAGTGTTCAACGCAACGCCACCGTCGCTTGCAGGTATGGCACTAACTCAATACAATACTATTTTGCATCTTTCTATAACAAGCGGCACATAACTTTAGCGGTGAACGATACGCGGAGGGGATAGCTGCGCATGCGTCGTAGTGTGCGCATCTCGCGCACACTGGATTTGTGGAGAGTGTCCTATTGGTACAGAGAGCGGAGTGCGACTGGAGAGCCAATCAGCGCTACGCATGCCCGCCCTTCATACCGCGTGCCCCCCTCAGGTACCTTATGTTTGACTTCTGCACAATAACGGTCAGCGCTAAAGTTATGTGCCGCTACCTATTCACTGAAACTGAAGAGCCTCCCGAAGTAAACATCGAAACTTACATACATGGCAAACATAATATTGAAAATCTAGTTCTATAGAATTTGAAAAATTTGAAGCCGTAGATTTCGACGTCAACTTCAGGCGATTTAAGTATTTTAATATTTAAGCTGAACTTAAAATTAAATACCGATAGGCCAATGTTACATTTTACTAAAAAGCTTTTTTTACGTATATAAGTGCGATTTGTTACATTCATATTATATTTTCGTTAAATTATAAATTCGTAACGACTAACTCATATTATAATCTATAAACTAAATTTATATTATGCACAGTTAAAATGAAAACATTAGCACTCTAATTATATAACTTTTACGATAATAATATACTGGTCATTCTGAGATCTTTTCGACACCAATCCGTCTCCAATACTGTATCATGATTTAAAAAGTTTCTTTTTAATAATCCCTTATTTAAAAAACATAGTACTAAGTTACTACAACATAGTAGTACAGTAATATTTAACCGAACATGTTTTATTGAATATCTAAAAGAGAGTCTAAAGAAATTAACTTGAAGTTCAAGTTGTAATATTTTTATTTGAGGAAACTTCGAATCGATTTTTTTTTTCTGCCTCACCATAGTACTTCATTTGATATATCAAGACCAATGTGAACGCACGCTTGGGGATTACAATTTTGACAATATGTACTTATCTTAGTATCAATTCCAATCCTCAAAAACTCATATATCCATACTACCAATCTATGCTCCATTTCTTAGATAAAAACACATTGCTACCTTGAAAATCCTCTACAGCGAGCGTCCACTGGTGTACACTGGTCATTTGAGTCTAAGTATTCCACCGGCATAAGAATCGCACAAGCCTGAATGAAACAAGAAACCTTAAACTATTCGAAATTTAACCTTTGAAATAGGCGGCTTGAGTATGCATTAAATCGCCCGGTGACATTTGAGCGGGTATTTTAAGCAGGAAATAGGTTTATATAGGTCTTTAATAATATATGAACCTCTACTGTAAGACTGGCCACTGCTTCGATAACTAAGATAACAGATGAGTTAATGTATAAATTGGCAGATATGTTGCTCTCATAAGTACCAGCTGAACCTAGCTCTAGAATAGTTAGAACCTAGAATAATATAACATACTGTATAAAGAACACACTTGGGCCAAACGGCCGAGTATAATTCACATGAGATGCAAAAGATTGAATTTTTACCCAAACGAACGTAAGCGTTTGTAAGCACTAAATTCAACCTTATTGCATCCACAAAAGTATTTAGAAACTTTCAATCCATCATTTTTTCTCTTTATCCTTTGATCCAATCCTTATATAAAAAAACCTGATCAGTAATTTAATTGTCGCCATAAATAAATATCTACAAACGTCATCCTGCGAAAATCAATATGTATCAACAAAAACCCTGATTAAAAAAATAAACGTGTATATAAAATATTTGTATCTATGAACTCTATTTTCTCTATAGAAAAATATGAAGTAGCCTAATGCTACGCAGAACTATGAACCACCCAACAAGTATATTACAATACTATTACAACAATCCTCCGTTCGATATAATCCTGTGTACGTGAAACGAGCGGACACAATCATGTACGGACCAACGGGCGCAAATACGTATTTACCAATTCCCAACCTTGAATCTAGATACATTAAGATTCAACATGAAAACTTTGGAGGCCAAATGGGCGCTAATACTTATCGCCGGTATTATCATAACCAGGTTCATATTTAAAACCATTTCAAAAATCCCACGACGTTGATACTTTTCGGTTTCCGTAGCCTCGTGTTGAGATAATTCAGTCTAAAACAGCACATCCCTCCAGCATCAACAGTTTTTTGAAAATAATGCTGCTGGTTCCGTCAAGCATAAAGATCATTTCACTTTAGACTGACTGAAGGAATGTTGGATGTGAAAAACTGAGAGACCTCAACTCACGCACGCTTCCGCACTTCTCGTTCCTCATTAAAAGTCAACTTCGCACCCTGCCTAATTTATTGATACACAGGTTTTCGAACCGTAGTCACCAACATAGGTCTTGGGACAATACGGCTGGTGTAACTTGGGCGTGGAGTTCAGTCTTTGGTCATTGTCGCACAAACACTGCGATGCAGACCCACCGACCGGCAAATGAACATACTGAATACCGAAGATTGCTGTCGAATGAGAACATGTGGGGCAGGTGCGCTTTCGAGACTACCGTACAACGTCCGTGGGTTATCGATACGGCTCCATGAGGCATACCGGCGCGCGGCACGTTGGCTATAAGATGTCGGCGTGCCAGTAGGCCGGCGGCGGCTCGGCGGGCAGGTCGTCTGGCGCGGTGGCGGGGCAGTCGCAGTCGTCGATGCGCTGCACCACGAAGTTGCCGTAGTCGTCCGTCAGCGAGCTGTGGCGGAGCGCGCCGCAAACGTGCCGCCGACAACCCTCCGACCAGGACCGCTCTGACAACACAAATGTTCATGTTTATCAATTAATCTTATAAATTTAGTAACAAAAAAGCAGCCAAGTGCGAGTCGGACTCGCCCATGTAGGGTTCCGTAGCACGACGAACTACAAGAACCTTTATATTATGTTACTTGATGTAACATAATAAGGTTCTTGTAGTTCGTCGAAAGGTAAATTGCGGTTTACGGTTTATGACGTATAAAAAAAAACTACTGCCTAGATCTCGTTCAAACCAAATATCGTTGGAAGTTTACATAGTAATGTACAACATATATTTTTTTTTGTATTATCATTCTCTTACTTTAGAAGTTAGAGGGGGGGGGACCAACTTTTTTCCACTTTGGAAGTGTCTCTCGCGCAAACTATTCAGTTTAGAAAAAAACGATATTAGAAACCTCAACATTATTTTTGAAGACCTATTCATAGATACCCCACACGTATGGGTTCGATGAAAAAAAAATTTTTGAGTTTCAGTTTCAAGTATGGGGACCCCCGAAATTTATAGTTTTTTTTTTATTTTTATGTAAAAATCTTAATGCGGTTCACAGAATACATCTACTTGCCAAGTTTCATCAGTCTAGCTCTTACGGTTTCGGAGAAAAATGGCTGTGACATACGGACGGACAGACAGACAGACAGACAGACAGACAGACATGACGAATCTATAAGGGTTCCGTTTTTGCCATTTGGCTACGGAACCCTAAAAATGAGACTTTACATGCAAACAATAAATCTATTATATAAAAAGCAGCCAAGTGCGAGTCAGACTCGCCCATGAAGGGTTCCGTAGCACGACGAACTACAAGAACCTTTATATATGTTACTTGATGTAACATAATAAGGTTCCTGTAGTTCGTTGAAAGGTAAATTGCGGTTTACGGTTTATGACGTATCAAAAAAAAAATACTGACTAGATCTCGTTCAAACCAAATATCGTTGAAAGTTTACATAGTAATGTACAACATATATTTTTTTTAGTATTATCATTCTCTTACTTTAGAAGTTAGAGGGGGGGGGACCAACTTTTTTCCACTTTGGAAGTGTCTCTCGCGCAAACTATTCAGTTTAGAAAAAAACGATATTAAAAACCTCAACATCATTTTTGAAGACCTATTCATAAATACCCCACACGTATGGGTTCGATGAAAAAAATTTTTTTGAGTTTCCGTTTATGACGTATAAAAAAAAAACTACTGACTAGATCTCGTTCAAACCAAATATCGTTGAAAGTTTACATAATAATGTACAACATATATTTTTTTTAGTATTATCATTCTCTTACTTTAGAAGTTAGAGGGGGGGGACCAACTTTTTTCCACTTTGGAAGTGTCTCTCGCGCAAACTATTCAGTTTAGAAAAAAACTATACAAGAAACCTCAACATCATTTTTAAAGACCTATTCATAGATACCCCACACGTATGGGTTCCATGAAAAAAAATTTTTTGAGTTTCAGTTTCAAGTATGGGGACCCCCAAAATTTATAGTTTTTTTTCTATTTTTGTGTAAAAACCTTAATGCGGTTCACAGAATACATCTACTCACCAACTTTCATCAGTCTAGCTTTTGTGGTTTCGGAGAAAAATGGCTGTGACACGGCCGGACAGACAGACAGACAGACAGACAGACAGACATGACGAATCTATAAGGGTTCCGTTTTTGCCATTTGGCTACGGAACCCTAAAAATGTCATGTTGGTTTGTGTACACTTCTAAAACTCGTTCTGCACCAATCGAGCTGAAATTTTAGCGTGTTATAATCCGCATCAAGGATGGTTTTTTCAGTCACAGTCACTGAGTAGCGAGGCTGTGAACAGCTAGTACATTATAAAACGTAAATACTCGGAAAACATAAGCAGAAATCTACGATTTGTATGAATTAATGATTCATGATAAATTTGCAGGAAGTAAATAACACCAGAGTGTGCAATAATTTGTTTTGATTAATTATTAGTTATTCATTAAATTGATAAATTATTTAATAAATTACTAAATAATACTAAAAGGAAAATATATGTTTACCTCTACTAATGTCGACATCATTCATCAGCTCCTCATTCATGAGAGCCGTGAGGGCATCATCTGTTTGCGAATCTGAAATATCAGTAAATTAGTTCTTACATTAATAAATGGTTTTACTTTAGGTTCGGATTTTAGTTATAGTTTTTTAGGGTCATGATTCGGAACAATGTAATGAAATAAATCATATTTATTTTATAGTAGCCATTCGCCATCTTGCTTGAAGGTTTTAAGCTTTTGAAAACTTCGTGAGTTCTAGAGAATTCAATAGATGAGGAGATCTAAACTCATTCATCTTAGAAATTCATAGAAATGGGTGGTTTTCTCCAGCAGCTGAGTGGTTCAACCTGATGCCGTTGACTCACCGATTTCGTCCTTGATGATGAGCTCCTCCTTGAGCGGCTGCGGCGTGGGCTCGGTGGGCGTGGCGGGCGGGGTGGGCGCGCCCGCCAGCCCCGCCTCGCCGCTGCTGTTCGAGCTGCACTCCGGGCTGTACGGCGCCATCTGAACACAACGCACAGTGAGCCAAGGTTCACCAACGCGTCAACCACAGAAAGAGCTACCTGTGGCTTAGTCAATACTCAATACATTTATTGCATACACAATCATGGTTTAGTTTAGGTACATACATAGTTCTTAGGTGTAAGACAGTAGTTCTTAGTTGCAGAACACAGAACGTCGAACAAGTAACATAGCGTGAACGTCCGAGGCTGATATAGAGACGAAGGTTCGTATTATTTAATATCGCCGCCTGGTGGTTCGAAGCTGCTAGCTGAAGGAGATCCAAGCAGTAGTCATTCACTATGCCATTGACGACTAGTAGTCGAAGCTTAAAACGTTGAACACTCTGACCATCTTTACTTGTCAGCTTCTTCAACTTATAAATTACAATGCACGACAATGCTCTGCCATTGAGTTATCAATGCCATTTACCGCTTTGCAAAAAGTTTCCTCTGGACAAAACAAATTGTTGCTGTTTGGTAATTTTTGCACAATCCATAGCATAGCAAAGGTTCAGTATGTTATGCTATTGGTTCAAATGCACACCATTGCATTTTTTATTTTCACCATTAAATCCAAATGCAGCCCACACATAGAGACTAAGGTGCTTGTTGTGGGTTGTTTCTACTATTTATAAAAATGACATCACATTTTCAACTAAAACAAATATAATTCACCTAATGGTTGTCAGAGAACTAGTGATTTTCCAGTTTTTATGACACACACCATAATAAAATGGTATTATTTATAATACAAGAACAACATACTGTTGTTTATTTTTTCTATCCTTATGTCTCATGTAACCTTAATTTAACATTAATGTGTTTTTGAATAGGTAATCATACCTTCAAGCTTCGACGACGTCTCGGCGTGACCTCAGCCATCTTATAGCTGGTGTCCATGGCCCAGTAGGAGCCCTTGCCAGGGTCATCTTTACTCCTCGGCACTTTCATGAAGCATTTGTTCAGCGATAAATTATGTCGTATTGAGTTCTGAAAATAGACAAAGTTATGACATAAACGCTGATGCAAAGGGCAATGTAATAATTTCTATTTAATATCTAACACCTTTACTATCCAGCTAAGCTCAGAAGTTTAGCTCATTTCATCCTTATTAAAGTAACGGCCAATAAATCCGATAGAACATGAGTAAGCCGCTTATTAGAAAACGTTTTTTTTATGTATGGTGTAATTATTTAAAATGTAATTTTTTTTAAGTTCTCTTTTTTATCCAATCATCAATTTTTCAATGAATGGAAGATAAAATTGCACCCTCTTTTATATGGCACTTACATCCCAACTTTATGTTTAAACTAGTATTGAATACAGGTAAATCATGGAGGTTGGAAACCGATTACAATGGCATCTATGAGGTATTAGTCATTAAGTTTCCAGTAACTCACCATCCATCCTTTCCCTGCCTCTTTATAATAAGGGAATGCATTACAAATGTATGTGTAGATCTCATTCAGGGTCATCTTTCCTTTCGAAGAGCTGCTAATTGCGAGTCTGATCATACTTGCGTAGCTGCAATAAAGAATGCATGTTTTAAATAAATCTTACTGAACAGCTTGTGGAATACAAATATAGACTCTCAGAAGCAGACAAAGGTTCACTACCAATTATTTTAATGAGGATAATAGGTACTGCAAGTTTTGAACCCATAACAAATTCCTAGAACAAAGTGTGACGCCGTGCTGACGTAACTACGCAAGCGTGCAAGGCAGTGAAGTTTTTGGCAAACATCGTCAATGTTCCAACAGCCGGGCCGTCGGAGCTACGACTGCAAAGCAGACGTACGCGAGTTCGAGCCTGGTCCAGCTATGAAGATTTTTGTTCGACATTTTAATGTTACCAGAAAATTCTAGTAGCGGCGAGTGCCTTCTTTAAGGAATTCAAATAAAGAACCGAAAGTTCTGGGCTAAAACAAGAAATGATGTAAGAAGGAAAAGACGATCGGAATCCAACAGAAGAAAACGAAAAGACTAACGAAATTCAATAAATGACGATCGAAATCCAATAAATGACAATCGAAATTCCGGGTATATAAGGAGCTGCAAGCGCGTCTACGGGCAGTTCAGTGGAAAGTGATCTGAAGAAAGGAACAAGAAGGAAAAGTGAAAAAGTGGAAAAAGTGGACAGTGAAAGTGAATAGTGAAGTGAACAGTGAATAGTGAAGTGAAGTGCAAAGTGGTAAAGTGCTCCCAGTGGACTGTCAGTGTTCGGAGCACAGCGTTGGACCGTGTAACGCATAGTGCGCGGGGACAGTGTCGGACAGTGCTACGCGTTTCGTGCAGTGCTACGCGTTCAGTGCAGTGTTACGTGTTCGTAGTGCGAATAAATCGCTACTTTCGGTAAAACGTTCGTTTCCTTCCAATCCCTGTACCCACTTCCGTAACATTTGGTGTCAGAAGTGGGATTGGAAGGTAAAATGCCTGTCATGCCGAGAGAAGGCGTGAATACGCGCGCCAAGACTGCTTCGCAGCAAGCCAGTGGCTCTGGCGCCGAGGCTTCCGAGGAAGAAACCCCTGGACGCCAAGACAACTCCGGTGGGGCAACTACCGTAAGTGCGCCGACAAGAACCCAGGTTGGACCAGACCTGGGCGCCTTGTTTGAGCAGCTGCGCGCCATGCAGGAGGAACAAGCCCGGCGGCAGGAGGAGCAGCTGCGCGCCATCCAGGAGGAGCAAGCCCGCCGGCAGGAGGAGCAGCTACGCGCCATCCAGGAAGAGCAGGCCCACCGGCAAGAGGAACAGATGTGCGCATTGCAGAAGAATCTTTTGACCGCTATCACCGACAGCATGCGCAGGGTAGAAGCGGTGGAGGAAACTGTACAGCAACATGGGACTCGCCTCTGTTCCATTGAGGAAGGTGTCAAAACTGTACAACAATACGGGAACCGCCTCTCCTCCGTCGAGGAAGACGTCAGGAAGCTCAAAACAAATGGTATCCCGGGCTCAGTAACCATAGTAAGTGCATCGACTGCAGGCGGAAATTTCAAAGTCCCGCCTTTCGATGGAACCTCTTCCTGGGCAGCTTACAAGCTACAGTTTGAGGCTGTGATGAACCTGAATGGGTGGACCAAGAACCAGGCTAAAACTGCGCTTACTTTGGGACTACGAGACAAGGCTTTGACCGTGCTGGAGGCCTTGGGGAGTGATGCAACCTACGAGCAATTGCTGGAAGCCTTGGAATCGCGCTACGGGGACTCGCACCTGGAGCATGTTTTCCGCGCTCAACTCCGTGATCGATGCCAACGAGCGAACGAGTCATTGCAACAGTGGTCCCTGGAGGTAGAAAAGTTGGTCCGGAAGGCGTACCAAACATCGCCGGCATCGGTCATTGACAGCATGCTTTTGCAGTCGTTTGTCGACGGTATTTTCGACGCGGAAGTAAGAGCTGCCGTGCGTTTGGGTCATCACGGTCACATCAAGGAAGCCGTCGCGCATGCGCTCGAAGTAGAAGCCGTCCGACGAGACCCGAGGAGTGGACGTCTGAGGGAGATTAATTCAACGGAAGTGGAGCGGGTTAACCAACGCAGAGCTTTCGTCCCTAGATGCTACAACTGTGGGGAACGGGGACATCTGAGAAGCGGCTGCCCGAATCGGGTTACAGAGAGACGAGGAACCGATGCTTGTGTACAAGCGTCGGAAAACCAGGAAAACTAATTCCAGCCAGGGCTGAGGGGTGGGCGCTGGCCGGTAGACATGAAGCCCCGAAAATCAAGATTCATCAGAGCACAGATGGCAACAGCTTAACTGTTAATGGATCAGTAAATGGAATTCCGTGCTCATTGACTTTGGATACTGGAGCGTCACGTACGGTAATTGGGACACAGCTGATAAGAAGAAACGGAAAGATCAACGTTCGGAAGGGAGCTTACCAGCTAACAACGGCTACCGGCCAGCGCATACCAGTATCAGGTGAACAGAAAGTGGCTATCAGGATTGGTGATAAACTTTACTGGCAACAAGCGGTAATAGCTGACATTGTGGATGACTGCATTATTGGCCTGGACTTCTTGAAGGACCATCGGTGCAAGCTTGACATTCACTCCGGCCTCCTGAAGTGTGGGGAAGACGAAATACCGATGAGAGGCGGTGGCGAAGGCAAGGTGTACTGCATAAAGAACACTAAACTATTGCCAAGGTCACAGACGCTAGTTCCAGTAATTTTTCCTGGAAGTAAAAGTTTGAAACAGCGACGGTGGACCATACTAGAAAAAGTGGATAACGAGTCATCGTGGCTGCCAGCACGTACGGTCGTCAATTCATCCGCAGAAACAGTGGTACCTGTGTTAAATTTGAGCAATGAAGAACAGATGTTAAAGAAGGGTACCCTAATAGGACGGAGCGAAGAAATCGTGTGGTTGCGGAATTGTCAAGAAACCAAAAAGACGGATGCAAGTTCAATCAACGTCAACAGTATACTGGAAGAATGTAAGCACGATTTGACAACTATTGAATTGCTCAAGGCGAAGAATTTGCTACGTCGGTACTCCGATATATTCTCGAAGAATGATGGTGATATCGGAAGGACGAGTATGGTTCAGCACAAAATCAATACTGGAAATGAACAACCTATACGACAACGACCCCGCCGAATTCCTTTTGCCAGAGAAAAGGAGGTGGACGACATGATTCAAGACATGAAGGATAATGAAGTAATCGAACCATCGTCCAGTCCGTGGTGCTCACCAGTGGTTTTGGTAAAGAAGAAGGATGGGTCAACGAGGTTCTGTATTGACTATCGCCGCCTAAACGACGTGACCAAAAAGGACAGTTATCCATTACCAAGGATAGACGACACCTTGAATACTCTCAACGGCATGAAATGGTTTTCTACGCTGGACCTAAAAAGTGGCTATTGGCAGGTGGAGTTGGATCCTAAGGATAAGGAGAAGACCGCGTTCTCCACAGGAAAGGGCCTCTGGCAGTTCAGAGTGATGCCGTTTGGGCTGTGCAACGCCCCGGCTACTTTCGAGAGGTTAATGGAACGTGTCCTTGCTGGGTTGCTAGGAGAAACCTGCTTGGTGTATCTCGATGACATTATAATAGTGGGGCAAGAATTTGATGACCATTTGAAGAAGCTGGAATCCGTATTTAACAAGTTGAGAAGTGCAAATCTGAAACTAAGCCAGAAGAAGTGCTCATTCTTCAAACGGCAGGTGAACTATTTGGGACACGTTATTTCGGAAAGCGGCGTCGAAACGGATCCATCAAAAATTTCGGCGGTTAAAAATTGGCCTGTGCCTGCGGACAAAACACAAGTACGGGCGTTTATGGGACTTTGCTCTTATTACCGTCGTTTTGTCAAGAGTTTTTCGGATATAGCGAAGCCATTGCATAGACTAACAGAAGAAAAACGGCCTTTCGTCTGGGACCAACAATGCCAGGCGGCTTTCGAGGAACTTAAGAGCCGGTTATGTGAAACACCAGTACTCGGATATCCGGATCAGTGCAATGAATTTGTAGTTGACACAGATGCAAGTAATACAGGGATAGGAGGAACACTCTCACAAAGAAAAGGAGATCAAGAAGTTGTGATAGCTTATTACAGTAAATCCCTGTCAAAACCAGAGCGGAATTATTGTGTCACTCGAAGGGAGCTACTAGCAGTTGTCAAAACACTTCAGCATTTTAAGAAGTATTTATTGGGTCGGAAATTTCTAGTCAGAACAGATCATGCAGCCTTGAAGTGGCTACTGCAGTTCAAGAATCCTGAAGGACAAGTTGCGCGATGGATTGAACAACTACAGGAGTACGACTTTGTAGTAGAGCATCGCAGTGGGAAGTCTCATGGGAATGCTGATGCTTTGTCAAGACGGCCGTGTTCTGAAGACTGCAAACACTGTGTGAAACAGGAAGATAAAGAAAAATCTATGGTCCGAGTTATAAGAACTGATACAGTAAATGATGATTGGAGCAGCGATGCCATGCGTAAACTACAAGAAGAAGATGAAGACCTTAGACCAATACTCAATTGGGTGAGAGATGGATCCGCACGCCCAGGATGGAGTGAAGTTGCCGGAATGAGTGCAGTAACTAAGAGCTATTGGGCACAATGGAATAGCCTGCTCTTACACAATGGTCTTTTATGTCGAAAATGGGAGAGTGCATCAGGACAAGACAATCATCTTCAGACAGTTGTGCCGAAGTCAAAGATTTCTGATATACTGCGAGCGTATCACGACGGAACATCAGGCGGTCATCTCGGTGTGAAGAGAACTTTGGTGAAAATTCGTCAACGTTATTACTGGTTGCACTGCAAGGAAGATGTTGAAGACTGGTGCAAGAAATGTACGAGTTGTTCCTCTGTCAAAGGACCTCAAACAAGAAGTCGGGGAGCGTTGAAGTTGTACAACGTGGGTGCTCCTTGGGAACGAATAGCTTTGGACGTGGCCGGGCCGTTTCCAATGACGAATAGTGGAAATCGTTACATTTTGGTAATAATGGATTACTTCACAAAGTGGCCAGAAGCGTTCGCATTACCAAATCAAGAAGCTGTTACTGTGGCTAGCAAACTGGTGAATGAAGTTTTCTGCCGATTTGGACTACCCCTTGAAATCCATAGTGACCAAGGCAGGAATTTCGAGTCACAAGTCTTTCAGGAAACATGCAAGATTATGGGGATACACAAAACTCGGACTACGCCGTATCATCCGCAATCTGATGGAATGGTGGAGTCATGGAGTGGATGGTTCAACCAAACTCTGGAGCGGCATCTGGCAAAAGTTGTTGAAAGCCATCAGAACAATTGGGACGAGTACATTTCTCTGTTCCTTCTGTCGTATAGAACGGCAGTTCATGAGAGTACCTCTACTACTCCGGCCCGAGCGAACTTTGGTAGAGAGCTTCGACTTCCAGCGGATCTTCTCGCGGGTTGTCCTCCAGATGCGCCTAGCTGTATTTCGGAATACGCGGAAGATTTGAGAAGGAAAATGGAGGAAGTTCACGGGCATATGAGGGAAGAGAATCTGCGTGCTAGTGAGCGAATGAAAACGCGATACGACAGAAGCGTCAACTCCAAGTCCTTTGAAGAAGGTTCTGCTGTTTGGCTTCACAACCCCGTTCGAAGGAAAGGAAAATCTCCAAAACTACAACCGAGTTGGGAAGGCCCTTTTCAAATAATTACGAGGATCAATGATGTCACATATAGAATTCGGAAAACGTCAAGAAGTCCAGCGAAAGTGGTTCATGTGGACAGGTTGGCACGGTACTATGGCTCTAACGATGCTCGGGACGAGCACGTTTAAGGAGGGGGTAGTGTGACGCCGTGCTGACGTAACTACGCAAGCGTGCAAGGCAGTGAAGTTTTTGGCAAACATCGTCAATGTTCCAACAGCCGGGCCGTCGGAGCTACGACTGCAAAGCAGACGTACGCGAGTTCGAGCCTGGTCCAGCTATGAAGATTTTTGTTCGACATTTTAATGTTACCAGAAAATTCTAGTAGCGGCGAGTGCCTTCTTTAAGGAATTCAAATAAAGAACCGAAAGTTCTGGGCTAAAACAAGAAATGATGTAAGAAGGAAAAGACGATCGGAATCCAACAGAAGAAAACGAAAAGACTAACGAAATTCAATAAATGACGATCGAAATCCAATAAATGACAATCGAAATTCCGGGTATATAAGGAGCTGCAAGCGCGTCTACGGGCAGTTCAGTGGAAAGTGATCTGAAGAAAGGAACAAGAAGGAAAAGTGAAAAAGTGGAAAAAGTGGACAGTGAAAGTGAATAGTGAAGTGAACAGTGAATAGTGAAGTGAAGTGCAAAGTGGTAAAGTGCTCCCAGTGGACTGTCAGTGTTCGGAGCACAGCGTTGGACCGTGTAACGCATAGTGCGCGGGGACAGTGTCGGACAGTGCTACGCGTTTCGTGCAGTGCTACGCGTTCAGTGCAGTGTTACGTGTTCGTAGTGCGAATAAATCGCTACTTTCGGTAAAACGTTCGTTTCCTTCCAATCCCTGTACCCACTTCCGTAACAAATCAAGACTAGGGATAATAATCATTGTGTGCCCTTGCAATAAGTTGCATGGAGTAAATATGTACATACTATAAATGATGAGCAATAAAAGAATTGTATACCTACATACCTAAACCACAATCAAATTAGCATATCAGCCACATTACTCAGTGGTGAAGGGTCACCTCCAGCCCACGACATGACGCACTATGTGTATCATTAGAAGGCGCACGGCATCCAGGCAAAGGAAAACATATAATTTACCTGTACGCGGGTTTCGCGTGTTTTATTTTGTTCGCGTTCTCTTTCTGATCATCCTTGTTGTTGTTTTCCTGAGAAAGCGCCAGCGGCTGGACATCCTCGTAGAGAAACCGCGGGATGGGCCCCAGAGGGCTGTGTCGCGGAGGGCCCGGGCTGTACGCGGGCAGCCACTCCACTCCTGGAGACTCGCTCATTGTCCCACGCAACACCAACACCGACCAACACTGCGAGTTACCATTCCCTCATCGGGAACCACGAAAACCAAGGCACTTCCTCTTATATCTGGGCGTGTTACTCGTCACATCGCACGGAGATGTTCCTCATTGTGGAGCATCAAGGATCCTTGAAATTACGACCTATGCAAAATCGCTTATCACCACGCCGTTCAACACGTTTCTCGCGAACATTAAACTATTATAACACAGAAATATACTGCAAATATAAAGATAACACAGGAAATAACGAAAAGAACGAAAGAAAATTAGAAATTTTTAGACAAATTGAAATTATTATGACATTTGATGCACCTACTACAACAAGGAAAATGGCGGATATGGTGGGTTGCGTTCGGAAGTATGTTCAAAAATCATGATCTGAAAAGTTTGATTTATAAAATATTATGATTGTATTATTTATCTAAATTGATGAATGCCATTTATTTAGTTTATTTACTTGTGATTGATACTTTCTAGTGTGCGAACCACTCGTAACTCATACATACTGAGTGATTAATTAATAAAATAAAGTGTTTTCGTTCAGAATCTAGTTAGTACAATTTAGTACCGTGATTATGGCAATATCGCCTTACAAAAATGAGTTCTTGCCAACTTGGCACAAATGGTGCCAGATCTAGCAATAATAATAATATTTTCATCCCATCTATTCGAAGACGCCTTTTGTTCCTCAATAAGTATGCGCAAAGTAGTTCATTCCGGCGCACCTAATAACAGTGCGAAATGACTTTTGAATTTGAAATATTATATAAAAAAAGAGAAGTTTGAACGCAATTCGCTTCAATAAAATCCTGGCTGATATTATAAAAAGCAAGCCTGCTGCCCACATAAACCCTGTTACCCAAATAAAAAAACATACGCGGGAACTTCCTATAATCAAAATCAAAAGTATAAGTGTATTCCAGTAGGATTGCAAGAATCACTTTGAAACTTATTGGATTGTTATAAAATACTAAAAACATAACTTTAATAATGCACAAAAAATTAATAAAAGATGAGTTTTAGTTGTGAAAGTGATATATTAACACCAGAATGTGTAAAATTAAATGCAGAAACTGTCTTAACAATTTGCTAATGAACAAATCGAGAGAAAAATAACTAAAGCCTATGAAAATTTCATCACATGGAAAAATGAAAAAGAAGCAGTAATTTGCAGAAACTGTAAGCTAAGCATATTATTTTCAACATTATCTACTACATTTACACCTCTTATTTAATTTTCTCATGGAGGATGAAAAGCAGAGTGCCACGCAAAATGACATGTCGATGTCGTCATAGTGGCCCTGGCGGGATTGCGAGTACTAATGTTATGGCTACTAATGTTATGGTTATGGGAAGCGTAGACCCACCCACCAGATGGACCGACGATATTGTTAAGATCGCGGGAAGTCCATGGATGGAAAGGGCTCAGAATCGTTCTTCCTGGAAATGTGTAGGGAAGGCCTATGTCTAGCAGTGGACTTCTTCAGGCTGATAATGATGATGATGTTATGGCTAAAAACATTAGTTCTCGCAGTCCCGCCAGGGGTGCTCATCATTTCTCCCTATAAAACCGGGGCTAACGACTTTGCTAACAACAATTAAGTCATTTTGCGTTTATCAAACGGCAAAATGAAGTTCAAACTCAGAATAAGCCCTCTGGTTGTCAGCGAGGCGAAATGTGGTAAGGCATTTAGCCATCTACTATCTAGTTTAGATGTGTACTACATACAACTTGTGCCTTTGAAAAGTCTAAATCTCTGATCTCACCATTGAGGTATATAATATTATTTACTTGTATTTCTATCTATTCATCGCCATCTACCAGGTAATTATACAACTTTGATTATAAAATCCCTCATTTTGAGTAGTTCTAACTATAAATAGTTTTACCGAGCTGGTAGCACTTCGCATATAACCGCTATGCGCTGTCTTGATTTGTCATTGTCAATGTCATTCTCGTTTCTACTGTCATAATTCCTCCACTTCCTCCTTCTCGCCTTCCATACCAATATCATACCCCCTTGTCCCCCTTCTTTAAGCCAGTTTGAATGAAATGCTTTGAGGGAGAGGTTGCGCCTCGGCATTCAATTTTTAACGGTTTGTTGACATTGTTTTAGAAAAACTATAAAATAAAACTTATGTCGATAGTGTGTGACCATTGTTATAAGTGTGGATAGCGTTAAATAATTTCAATAATGGCGACTCAACCAGAAGTCGGGGTTTCCGACTTCGTTCTGCTGGACAACTTGACCACCGAAAAGTTTATCGAAAACTTGAAGTTGAGGTGAGTTTATTTACTTACAACATCCGTGTATCAACCTTTTATTTGCATGTAGGCAACGAACGAATGGCAAGGTATACTTCTGGTTGTTAGTCGATTTGAATGGTTGGGGTTGGGGCCAGGCCACCGCAGAGTTCGTTACACAAAGTGGTTCTGCCGGTTTGCAGGTCAATTACAACCATCTGTTGCTGTTATTATAACTTTGATGAATAAAACACTATATCTTTAATAACTTTCAGTCAGGATTACACGAGATATTGCTTTTAGCAACTACAATACCAAGATTAACTCTTATAAGTTGTAACTGGTAGCTACTACTAGGTATTCTATATGGTAAAATATTTACTGCTATGTACCGACTTACAGATTTCTGATGATGATCTTTGGTTATAAATATTCAGGTAGGTACAAACCAGAAATACTTACCTTAATTGGTCTCTGACTGTACCTTTACAGGTTATTCAGTAAAGGCCTGCGCACATCTAGGTGATGGCGATGATGTGTGTTTCAGATGATCGCCATCGCTATAGGTGTGTGCAGGCCTTAGGTAAGTTTGTTCATACAAATAGTCTAGATATCTCTATGACCATGCTTACAACTCCAACCTTGATGGGTGCACCTGTTCATATAGTTACAAGTACCTATGTCTTAAACGGTTAAAACTATAGACCTATTTATTTGGATTGCTTAAATTGCTTTTATGGAATTTATATGGATATCTACTGACAAAAAGACCTGAAACCTTTGCCCAGCTGAGGTACAAAATAGGGTAAAAAAAAAACTACCAAAAGAGTCACTAAAATACTTAATTGAATAAATAAAAAATATCTTAGGTTCTTTAAACTGTGAATAAGTTTACAATTTTAACGTTATTCAAGTCCTTTCAAAATATTCTCAACTGATAATTCTAAAAACAACAAATCTTTAAAGCCTATTTTGGTAGGGTCTACGTATAGGTTGATAATTTATGCAATGTTCCGCATGTTTTGATAATCAATAGTTATGACATCACTTGATGACTCACTGCCTTGATGAAGTCAGTACTTCGTCATGTTTATTTCTTTATGTTTGAATAGAAATTAATTGCTGACTGAAGCACTACAAATGTAATTTATTATACCAGCCTAAATATTTGTCTTACAATATTTTACAGTGAATTCCCAAACCAAACTTATAATTCAGAACTGTTTCATGAAATAAATTAATTTAAATCAAATCAAAAGTTATAAACTAGTAATTCTACTTTAATGTATTGTAAAATTTTAATAAGTAGCTACATACGTAGCTACTAAAAAGGCAATAAATTATAGTTTAAAAAACTAAAAAAACGCTTTTATAACAAATTGAACTAAAAAGTTAAAAATAAAACTGTAATAATCAATATTGAAAAATTTATATTATTTACAAAAAGCGTGGGGTGCTTTTTATAAAAACTTCAGATATAATAAACTATTGATAAAATATTTACAACAATCAAAATCAAGCCCCCCACGCTTTTTGTATAATAATATAAATTTTCAATTGATTATTACAGTTTTATGTTTAACTTTTTTAGTTCAATTTGTTATAAAAGCGTTTTTTTAGTTTTTTAAACTATAATTTTTTTTTTTTTTTTTTAGTTTTTTTTTTTTTTTTCATATTTTTTTTTCATATTATTGCATTGTCATCGACCTTTGACAGGTGTGCAAAGTTTGAATCAAATCTGATCGTTCAAAGTAGGACAAAATCGAGCTCAAAGGGGTCGGTTACATACATACATACATACATACATACATACAGGTGAAGCTAATAAAAGCGTTATAAAAACTCTTCACTGGTTATAGCTAGAGGTCTGTTTTACTTTATTACACGACAAACAATACAACTACGCATGACGACGCCATCTTCCTCTAATCCTCCTTCTTCCCCTTCACTAGAGATGTCTCGTTGTTTGATTTGATTAGGGATGTCCCATTCCCAGAACCGGTTAACACTATAATTATTATACTTATTATAATTATTATACTTATTCAAACGGAGTTCGGCAAGTTTATCATGCGCACTTGATGTGCGGGCAGGTTTTTCCGCAAGTAGGCCGCTGCGCTGGTGGGCCCTTTTTGCGTGACCCTTGACACGTGTTGCTCGCACTTTTTAGGTTCTACAACACGCCGGTTTCCTCACGATGTTTTCCTTCACCGTTTTGAGAGTACTGGCATAGTGCACATAAATTTTTCGATAGAAAAACTCATTGGTACACGAGTGGATTTGAACCCACGACCTTCGGATCGGAAGGCGGGGCCACTACCACTAGTGCTCTCTATTCAAACGGAATATTTATATGTTTTCCCAAGTTCGTAAAGAGCAGATAGCACCTTTCCATAGAGCAATCTTAAATTAAGTATTTAGTAGTACACATTTATTCATTATAATGACGATCAGTTAACTTGGCTAATTTGTCAACATATAGACACAGAACTATGGTGTGGATAGAAGATGTGGCAAGGAGTGTTCTTTTATCTTAAAAAATTCAAATAAAAATATCACAAAGATCACTTTAAAACTTCTCAAAGCTAGGTGGCAGTTTCACACCTAGGTAATCTAGGTATTAAAATGTCTGCTAATCTATGTACAAGACAACATGTTGACTTATTCAAGTCATGATGTCATTGCTCAAGGTGTGAGTGCAGCCCTTTCATTAGTTTTCCTTAGGCTATTGTTTGAGCACTTATGTCAATTGGCTTCTTGTCTTGTGCTGCCTACAACACTTGTTTTGAAGATAATTCAATAGTGGCATTATACTACACACAGACACACACACAGTGGTAATGTCAATGAATGGCTTTCTGCAGTATCCATTGCACTTTCTCACTATACAAGACATTACAGACTAATTATTTATGAACACAAGGTACCTTATCTAGGTAAAAGTGACTTCAGGGCCAAACTACAGAACCGATTTAAATAAAATCTATGTTACCAATCTGGACGTTATAACTTTTCAGTAAAAAATATTTTTGTAAAATCGGTTCTTAAATGTCGAAGTTATGCGATAACAAATTTTAAAAGCAAAAGCAAACGAATTGAGGCCCTCCTTTTTTATTTGAAGTCGGTTAAAAAAGCTATGTTCGTCAATAAGTTCAAGGTAAAATAATTTGGCCAGCCTACTTTCATGCCTTGCAAGTTTCCAACAATAAAAGCAGCGGTTGGATCCAGATTGGCATCGCAACGCGTGCTATTAAAATAACACATGTCGAATCAAAACAACATGGGTTCTGTTCTGTAGCTGTTATGATCTTCGCGAATCTTAGACGTGAGATAAATAACTGAAAAACCGCGACTCATAAAATACCTGACAGTGCACTCCTTTTTGGAGATATTTAATCCTTTTCCTTAGATTATCAAAAACATCTCTAGTTAATATTTTTTTATTAATTAATAGGTATTTTTCTTACACTTAACTCATGACAAAAATATACCTTTTTGCAGTACAAGTATTAGTGTATTCAAGTATTATATCAGCTATTCGGTTCCCATATTACAAGCTCTGCTTAGTTTGGGGCTGGGTAGTGTTGTGTGAATTGTCCACAATATTTTTTTTTTTTTTTTTTTTTTTTTTTATTTAGTACCTAATTTTTTGCCTTCTGCATCTCTTTGCAACCGGCAATAATGAAGGCATCAACCACAGATTTTATCGTCGTTTGGCCATTCCACCGTATACAAACAGTCTTAAAACCATGTCGTTTTCGTCGTTTTCTTCGATGCCGCGCCAAGTTCAAAGGGCCGCCGCAACAGTGTGAAGAATGGGACTGTAAGGTTTTCACTTGTAATGAAGTGGTTAGTGGTTCTGACCGCAGCGCAGGAGCACGATTGAAGCACAGCACAAAGCAACATTGAATAGAAGACAAGACTTTTGTTATATTTATGGGCTAATCATGGACATCATAATAGTTTATTTCTTAAAAATAAAATCATAGAAATTCTTAAAGAACAGAACAGGCAATTTAATAAAAAAAATCTTTTGTGCATAGGTGTTAGGTGAATTTTATATCCATGGGCTAATTACGCACATGCATGATGCACGAAACTTCCTCTTAAGAGGGAAGTACGTAAAAAGGGGAGCTCACAGTTGACAGGTATTACTTATTTAGACGTGTGACAAATATCATTGTTACAATAATTCTTATTGACATTACAAGATCATTACAAGATCCCAAACTATACTTAGAATTTATTCCATTAAACAGGTTCATCTAATATAATAAAGGGCTTAGTTAAGTTACTGATCTAAAGGGGTCACCATTTGAAAGAAACAGTCTCAAGAAATCTCTAAAGCGGTAGTCAAAATCCTCGAAGTGCGAGAAGGTGGCAATCTCTATCCTAATATGGTAGATAAAATCTTCAAAAAGAGGACAACGTAATAGCCACCAACTAAACTAGGTACCTGCATTAGGAAGTGCCTCCTTCCTGTATTGATGTATCCTGTCCTAGGCAGGGCAATTGCATGACCAGCGAAGTAGGTCGCATACCGGTTTATTAATACTTCGCAATGCAGTATGCAAACCGCTCTGCATTCATGCATTTCAAGAATGGGCTTTTGCGTTGCCTGGCGGATCATCAAGGAGTTTGTATGCTATCAGTGTTATCAATTATCAATACCACTATCAGTGGGCTGTTTAAAAAAATAATTTAGTTTACGGGCAAAGAACCTGGCCGATCGATGAGAGCTTTTGAAGCTACCTCAAATTGAACTCAAACCTCAAAAATTCATCGCAGGAACGCGCAAAGTAGAATAAAAGCAAGGTCACCTTGTGTTTATTGCTTTTCATATAACAATGCGTAGATAACGCTTAGCCATATTGTTTATCGCATATTACGTAGAAGTGCAGCCTTATCGATAGGTGATTATTACCTAAATCCTACTCGTATCGTAAACAAACCCATTTTCTATGCCCTTTGCTCGTTGGACTTCAGAACTTCACAACTTTCCAGTGAATTATAACACCGTCCTAGTTTCCTTGACAACCTGCCCACCTGCCATGGTGATAGTAAAAGATTACGAATTCGATTATAGTATTAGGTACAAGGGGAGTTTGTGTGGCGTGAATGGCAAAGCCGACAACGACCCAATTAGAGCACCGTCAGGTTTCAGTATTTTTACGATTTGGGGACCTTTTTTGGGTGTCATTTTTGTGCTCTGTTTCCCTCGGAAAGGTCACGTTGATGTCACCATCATGTAATAATGCGTACCTGAGTATTTTCTTATTTTATTAATACGTATAGAAAGGTTTAAGTTACTCTAGATTTCTTTTCAAATATCATGCTTAATATTAGGTCGCTCGCTCACCATGATGACATTGCAAATTTGAACCCTTGACTCAATTGAGTAAAGAAAGACTTAAAGATATTTTCAAGGAACGGAGCTGCATATCTTATACCTTTAAACGAGAAAATCTTGTATATATATATGTATATATATATATATTTAGGATCTCGGAAATCGAGCCAACGATTTTCATAAAATTAAGTATACAGAGGGTTTCGGGGGCGATAAATCGATCTAGCTAGGTTTCATTTTCAGAAAAGACTAGGGTTAAAAGTTATTTTAATAATAAAAAAAATTAGCGCCATCTCTTGCCGAGTAGTCGTAATCACGAATTAGTGTCAACTTATACATAAACTTATTTTAACTATTCCAGCAGATGGCGCTGTCAGTAAGATCGAAAAATATTATTAAAAAAACCGAGCAAAGCTCGGGCGTACCAGCTCGTCAATCGTTTATGTTACACTAAATGTTAGTCTCAAGTTTTAAAGCAGACTGGTCATGAGATCACTTGGACACGTGAGGGACATTATTGTGATCATTTGGTTTCCATAACAACACAATTAACGATAGAGTTCTTTTGCTATGCTTTATCTAGAGTATTTGGAGTATTGTATGTGTGCTTTGATAAGATATACCTAGTTGTGTCTAAGCAGGTGTAGACTAGGTATAATCTTATAGATAACCTATCAATATCATTGGAACACGTTAAGTAAGACTACTATAGTATTTTTTTGTATTCAAGGTCTTTTTGTTTGTTCTCTACTACTCTTTTATATCGAGTCTTTCTTCGTGATCTTGTTATACCATCCTTCCTATAAATTTTGTACTCTGAGTTTAAGGCAAATTAAAAGCCCCATCCAGCGGAATCCATACCTAAAGTTTAAAAAAACATGTCCAACATAAGAAAGTTTTAAAAACCCCAAATTCCGTGATAATATCCTCGTTAGAAACTTGACACTTAATGAACAGTAAGTGCTGTAGGCATTAGCTACCATTAGCGGGGTCGGTGACCTGCTCGGGTCACGCTCGGTAGTGCGAAATTGAACTCTACCAGACGTCTGTCTCGACGTCTTAGAACGCCAAGATCATGGCCTCCCTAAATTTTATGTAACTTTTAAGCGGCATGGTACCTTTCAGGGACAGGACACATAAAATAGTTTAATCATCTGCTGTAGAGCTCAACAGAACCAAATCCAAACATATACAAAACCCTAAAATGCAACCAAACAGTCCAGTAAGATAGTAAACCGCTTGGAAGTTTTGATAAGGAAGTATGATAACATTCTCACAATAAAATTGCACGTCTTGGGAAACCAGCTGAGAACTGTCTGTTACTTAACTGCATAAGTGCATGATTGTATTGTACCAACATTGACTGTTCGTTACGAGTATTTGCAGAAACGTGATACTAATCGTCGTCGAGCCGTCATGGTTATGCATTATCTTTAAACCAAATGCTAACATGTTGGTCTTGAGTATCAAAGAACTACGTTGTGTTAAGTTAAAATATTGCCATAATCACTCTTCTCGCTGCACTGTCGTCCAGTAACTTAGACCAGAGGATAAAAAAGGTCTAAGCCCAGTAACGCTGCGCTGTCGGAAGCCGGCATTATATTACTGGCAGCATTCTTATCAGAAGTCATTAAGAAAGGAATGAGCACCGAGATTACAAATGGTAGAAGGGCGTGGAAGAAGACAACCTGTTGTGCCGACCCCACTTAGCGTGAGGTAAGAGCAGAAGATGGATTCTTACTAGTCAGGACAAAAATACCTCTTCACCGTCAGTGGTGCCAATTTTCATCCCTTGAGCACGAATGATAAAGGAAACCGAACCACACAGGATGGTGTAGGTACCTAATTCGTTATTTTGTTTGTCTTACCACATCTTTTCCAAAAATAGTGTTCAAATCATGTCGACTTCAAGTGTTTTTGTGAGTATTTTGGCGAATTGATTCATGCATGTTTTTACTACATCACCTTCGTACCTCTTGTAGATGATGTAATCTCTTCTCCTGCTGTTGATTTTATTTATTGAACTGTATAAAACTTAATCTGTTATTATTGGGACGACCTCGTGAATTTCCAAAGCAGTTATATGCTGGCGATTATTTCTGGCGAGATTAGCCCAGATTTTCTTACAATAAGAACAAGGTTGAATTTGAGTTGCTTGCTAACTGGATGAATTTAGAACACCATAATTTCTTGTGTTATTGTTAAGTTATTTGTTCGACATTGTCATATTTTTTATTGAAAATTAATTGCCGTAGTCTAGTTTCCCAACAGCAAGATTCTAAGACGAGCAAAGGTCAAAGATGTTGGGAATCGCATAACGGAACTAAAATAGAGCTGGGCAGGACACCTGGCAAGGTGATGACAGGTGGAGTAAGGCGCTAAAAACTGAAAATAGAAGCGTCGTTCGTCCTACGGATGGGCAGAAGATGTGGCGAACATCGCGGGCAAAACCTGGATGAGATTAGCACATGATCGTCAACAGTGGCACATATAGAGAGAGGGCCTAGCCTATACCCAGTTGTAGGTGAATTCGGGCTGTGGATGAGTCTAGTAGCTGTTTTTCCGAAGTCTTATCCAATTTGAATGTTTGGCATGTTACCATACGTTTTTTGCTCCGAGAAATACATGTTTTACTAACGTGAACAATATTTTAAAAAGTCATTCTATGCTCACAAACTTGTTTTGTACCTACCTATTCAAATATCAGATATTCATTCAAATTTAGTAAGTAAGTTTATATTGTGTGCGGTTTAGACATCAAGTTCAAAGTCTCAAAACTCGATATTTGTGCATTTGTATCTGTGCTGTGTGTGTAGAAACAAAACTGTAAATGTAGTACATTGCGTTGGCATAGATTGAGGTCGAATCATGCATGGCGACCGCAAGATGACTGCACACTATTGCAAACCCTCAATATTAATACTAGCGTTCCTAACTTAGCAGTATGAAATAATTTCCTAAACAGAAAGAAGCCAGAGCCCTACGTGACAGTGCTGGCTCAAATACCTAAGCTACTTTAAACGGCCTGTGTATGGCCAACTGATTCTGAAGCTCACATGTCTTAGGTTCTTCAAGATGGATGAATGCTTGTCGCTTGAGGAGTAACGGATACAGCGGCCAACAGCAGCAGTGGTGTTCATGCAGTAGAGAGGTCTTCTTGAAGCTGCAGTTTATGAACCTCGTGCATACTATCAAGGACGCCATCTGCTTTCTAACATACTTAAACGTAGAAAAAGTTGCGTCTTTTGTAGTGTACAGAGTAAGTGCAATTTTCGTCTCGATACTACTCCCTTCGGCTCGTATCATAGGTATGTTATCTTCATAGCAGTTGTTTCGCTTTCTGTAATTGTGTCATAGTCATTCGAACCAATCAGATATTGAGGGCATCTATTTAGAAAGGTACTGCTCAGCCCATGAGCTGGTTGAATGATGCTGATTGCTGATGTTAACTTCTTTTGACTATTGTTTGTCTGTCTATTGGTTAATATTTGAATTACAAAAAGAAAAACCGTTATGGGCTGTAAGATTAGCGTTAAACACATATTGGACGACTTTTAAGGGCTTTGGATTTTCTTAATAAAAAAAGTAAAAGTAATTAACATGCAATAATACTAAATAATTATGGCTAGGTTTTCTTTTAAATAAAATTAGTGTTATTTTTAAAGAGAAATAACAAAGTCATCATTATCACCATGACTTCACCCACGTCTGAGTATTGCACCGTCTTGTTCCTTTTTGGAAATAATAATATCCAATAATCCAATCTCTCATGCGTAAATTTAAAAATCCCTATACCATACAAAAATTCCAACTCATCACTTCAGAAATGCTTTAAAATCCTCAGTCCAATTGGTTTGAATGGGTGGCACTTATTTATAACGTCTCTTACGACATCGCTTTGGATTCACACATTCACTCCATCAGCTTTAGTATATTACACCATAGTAGCACGGTGCCTATGACGCCCTAAATAGAATGGAGGTGTTTGACACCATTGCCTTGAATGAGAAGTAGCTGGGAGTCGTACTATATCAAGGTTTTGGAAGACGCTGAATGATAAATGGAAATAACTAAGAACATTTGGAATTTTTGATTTTGTCTCGAAATGAAGCAAGACACGCTCTTTGCGATATTTTTATAAAACCGATGGAGGACATGTATGTTTTAAGACACAAGACTGACGGCCTAAACCTCCGCGTCAGACTTAAAGCTCTGGTGGCTGGACAACATATAGCCTAGAATTTGACTTTTTCCATAATTTTTTGATTTCCCAAATGTTTTTGATTGCTTAAACACCGAAGTAGTTGACTATTTATTATTTTTAGCTCCTCTTTAAATCTCATTTGAGCTAGTGAAAAATATTAAACATTCTACATTACTAAATAATTTTTCTCACAACGCACCTGAGGGGATATTTGAATCGTCGGAAACTCCTGTTTATTCTAGTAGTACATCACTCCTTCAACTTCCCGGGTAGTTGCGCCATTACCATGACACAGCTTATCCATCGGAAGGAGTGTCGCCCACCTCTCATCGCCGTCTTTTTGGCGTTAGGCAGGTCATTTCCGGCTGCATGAAAGCACCCATCGTTCTACTAACACTATTATTAACAGTTATTGATGGTTTGGTTTTTTATATTTCGTTCAATGGACTAGAAGTTGTAGTCAATGTTTTGAATTAAAGTTAAAAAACAAAACGGAAAAGCTCCCAAAAGAGTTATCAGGGGTATTTTGTAGGAAATCGATATCGCCAAATTTCTCAAAACTGCGCGAATGTGTCACCAGCGAAACTCATGAGAAATTTATAGAAAGTCGTAAATTGTCATGTTGTCTATCCTGGAAATCCATGGAGCATACCTATACAGCAGTAAATTTCTTGAGGCTAGTGATAAAAATTGCATTGCATTGAGAAGATTAACCCATGATCACCAAACTGCTGCAACCCGCCGTTCGAATTATTCTCAAACGTTTCGCATCTTGCAGGACGCCGACGGCGACGGTAGCTCTACCGTCCAAAACGAGTGTGAGTAGGTACCTGAGTGTGCCATCCATGAGTGGTGAAGCTTCAATGTGTGCGTGTGCCGGTGACCTGCAAGTAATAGCATAATAGGTCGGTGTAATTCAAGCCACGTGCCGTCGCGGTCGTGTTGTGTCAACAATGACGTTCAAAAGACTCTTTTGGGCAGAGTTGAAATTGTATATCTCAGTATGAATACCTGTGGCTCAGCTATGACTACTGAGTTGCTCTACCATGAACAACTTGCCAGGTGTAAATCCTAGAGCCTGGGAAATATGCTAAACTCATTGTTTCTCATCGTCAGCGTAAAAAAGTTAACCTTGCTATGTATAGTATAGTCGCCTGCAAAAGATGGTTGTATTTCGGAGTTTTAAAAATTTCGTCACAGCTTCATGTCTACTAAATTCTGTAATTGTACAAGACGTGGTACAAAAACTATTACTGATATCAGGCGTATTTACTATACATTATTAAAAATTATGATAGTGCAGACGCCTGTCAGTACCTTAGTAGTTATAATAAAGTTAATTGTTGTTCTTGCTGATAGGTAAATAAATGGTCACTACCTTCTAGACATATCATTACGTCTTAATTCGGTCTTTATAACACCAAATAAATTCATGCCTTATTTGCTCCTTAATGAAGGTCAATTATGTTATAGAACGAATAACTAGGTATTTACAAGTTGTAAGGACCTTTTCGCTCTAACAAAATTGTAATGGTGTAAAATATGCTACTACTGAAAGTTGAAGTTATTTGCACAGCCTGCATAGGTACAGTACGAACTGCATGAAATTCAAGGATGCCCTGTTATGACGCCACTTACCCGCGTCAAGAATAACTCAAGAAGTCTACACAGATAGAATGGTTAGTCGATTATCATGATCCAGTCATGGAGTTACGTCATTACGACTAACGTGATTCACTGGTACATGGTCTTATTTACCGTGTATTTGATTTACGTATGCTTTGTTTTGGGATAACTAACTAAGGCTATCAAGTGACAGTTCCTCCAATAAACCTCTGAGAATAGAAAAGAGACAGACTCTCGTCCATAGAAAAACTATATGTTTTCAAACTCCATGCCAATCGGATACTGTCTAAAGTTTTAGGAAAACAAGTCGATTCGAGATTTCGTTCGCTACAGTTTCAGTACTGTTTGACTTATTTAGGTATTTACATAGTTAGGTATACCCAAGCCAATGTCCTCGTTGCCTCGTCCTTCCATGTTTAAAAGGTTGATTTCGGCTACGGTTTCACTGGACCGGGCCGCCTCCCAAGAGGCGCGCTGTGGCTAATTAAGTAATTATGCATGCGAGCGCCCTACAAAGACACGCTTTCTCACATGCCGACCAACACATTCGTATGCCACCAGCGTCCTTTGACATTACTCAAAGGTACACAAGACTGTTTGACGCTGTGCCCATTGCTTGTTAGGTTAAGGACAATAGGATAATTTTATTCGAAAATCAGAGTAACTAAATTGATATTTGAGGTTATTATTTGGATCAGGAAAATTAAAAGAAAAACTTCTGGCGGCATGATTGCATTAGTATGCGTTCTTGTGTCCAATGTGGTCACTCCTCGACGTCGCACCTTGACCGAACATCACAGAACACATTGGCTGCGACCATCATCGAGTCATGTTTTGGTGCGATAGTTAGATATTTATTGCACTTCCTTGTATTGTTCGAGTATACGATGATGCTAAATTTATTCTGAAGGTCTATCTTCAACCGCTATCCCCATACTTTTGAACGTCGCATAAAACTGCATAAAATTAACTTTGTCGCTGTTTTTATTAGCATTTTTGTCGAAGGCAACCATTGCTAAGATTAAGTAGGCAATGGTTTATGTATTATAATCATTCGTGTTGGGCTGACCAGACTTAGCTTGGAATTAAGACAAATCACAAACAAACAATAGAATTAAGGAAAATCTCATATTCCTATGTGTGATTTTTATAGTAAGGCGTAAGGGCTACTAAAATTTCGTACTAAAGGATTTTAGATTAATCGCAAAAAAAAACTGTAGGTAGGTACTTTGAAATGAGTAAGTACGTAGCTTCGATATCATCAGGAGATAGTGTTGATAAGAATTCGAGATATCGTGATAATAACAAACATTAGGCTCTTACTAATAAGTACTCGTACTATAAGCTTGGTAAATAGGTGTATTTTTGTCAGACACAGAGTATGTGCAGTATGATTCATACAGGTGTACCTTATTTACTTAGCAAGTTGCATGTCGTAGAATCGAAATATTCTAAAACATGTGCATATGAAAGGAGCCTCTTCGAGGCGCAGTTAAAATCTTTCCACCACACTGGTTGGTAAGAATCAGTGACTTGATAAGAAGAAAAGCACGTTACGCTATTGTGTGTGAACCATTTGAAATAAATGGCATTTTGTAAAAAGCAAAAAATTACGGAAAAACGGAATAACGTTCACGCAGTTTTAGTTTTTTCCATAACGTTCGAAGTTAAATGACATTATAGATCTCAAAATAAGCCCTCAGCAGGCAGGATAGGAATAAAAAAAGGTTATAATATAGATTTTTTCCATATTCTCTATTTTTGTATATGTTTTCACTTTCTATCTATGATAAATAAAACTGAAAACAGATTTCAATCACAGAAACGATGACACGATGACCACCAATGAATCATCTACCCTGAGTCACCATTCTATGATTATTCTATTGTATGCTAAGTTAAAGGACTCTTGGTATTACATAAAAAAATTTTTCAAAAGATAAACTGTTGCCATCTCTTACTAGTGAGTAATGATAAAGTGAGAGGTCTACTAAGTAATTCTTGCGTTTTTTTATGGAGATATATCTCTAAGGTCATCAAATGGTAGGTATATTTTAACGTCCTTAATTAGTAAAACAGTTGAAATTTTATTTCAAGATGTAATAAGTACATACCTACAATTTCAAAGTATAATTTTATTGGTATCTTAGTATTTGTACACATTGTATAATTGAGACACGAAACTATTAATAGTAGTTACTTGTTTTAAACATGTTGTTAAAATATTATAGGCAATTGGGCATACTCGATATCTCTCAACATTTCTGCTAGAGTCAGGCACCTCCAGACATTATACATATTTGGCACACGCCTTCTTTTAACACAGTTGTTTAGTTTATTTATTTCATTAATAATTTTTGAATCGTGTCTGAAAAACTTATAAATAACAGTAATCGTACATAATAAACTTAGCTTAGTAAATAGGCACTTAAGTACAAAAAACAAACAATTGAATTCATGAGTAGGCATGACCAAAATAAGCATGAAATTATGGGTCAATAAATAATTAAATCGAATAAACATATTTGATTGTTATTAGTTACACACCATCAAATAATCCTAAATACTAATAATACATAGTACGTACCAAAAGATCTGAAAAGAATAAAATTGTCTACAGTGTTAGCGATGATAGTAAAAAAACTAGTACCTAATCCATACCGTACTTTAGGTTACTTAGAATACTTCATAGTATCAGTAGCTTCATTGATGCTACTGATACTTATGAAGTATTCTAGCGTATCATCTAGTAGTATTTAATTTATTCAAATCAAGTAGAAGTCTCATGAGCATTTCCCCAGTAATGCAATTAACAAGCTAACTGGTCGAATGTGCAAATTGCCCGACCTCGGCTCCTGATCTTGAACCAGAAACGCATACGCAGAATAACTAGCAGTGTAGTTGAGGCTTGCGGGGTGACGTCAACGAACAGCAGGCTGCTATACTTTCGATCTAAAGATGTGTTTACATTTTCAAGTCGCATGGTGGTCAGTGAAGTGCACTTGCCTCTGATATCAGCCATATAACAAAGCATTTCCTCGTAGGTCACGCACGTCAGGAATGTGCTCTATAATGCACTGCCCTGTGTCCAACAATTGAGGCATACAATAAATGTTCAGCCTCACGTGCCAGTAATCCTACCGGCACACACACCATTCAAACCGAAACACAGTCACGGCAGAAATAGGCATGGTGGTTATACTTCCCCGGACGAGCCCTTCACAAAGAGCTCTACTACTACTAAATCTACAAGATCAGTTATTCAAGAAACTGTCTAATTTTCACTTCCTTTAGATCGACTTCAGGGATATAAGATGTTTATTTCGCGAGCTTGCACAAGACATCCACCTTTCTGTTGCCAAGCAAGGACTTTTCGTGACTCTTGCATTGCTGTGTTCCGATATGAAGGGGTATTTGTGTCAATGCAATGACAAGCTCATTCATACCTTTGTTGATGAGTGATGGACGTATTGCCATGGTGCAATGTCCTCGGTAGACGTGCGTGTGGTAATTTGAAGCTGAGCCATCGTAGATAGCAGCTTGCCAAGTGTAAACGGTCCACGAGGTTTGATATGGCATGGACCCCTTATGTAGTAAGATGCGTCATCGTGTTGAGACAGCTTTTTGTCCGAATACAAGGTAGAGTAGCGCTAAGCTGAACGAATACAATGTCAATGATACCAGGACTGATAATGTCAAGTGTTTCTGACATTACTTGTAAGGCTCTTGACCTTTGTCTTAATTACGTTTGCTGGTCCTTCAAAAGGAACCGGAGATTTTGCTACTTATGGTATGGTGAACCATGACGTCATCAGTTCGTTTAATAAAGCCATGACATAAACAACCTTGGTTCGTCCCTTGCTGAGGTTTTGTTTGATCCTTTATTTTAAACAACCAACGAATGTCTTTTCATCCTCGGCTCTAACTGAAAGCTTTATGGGCAGGGCTTTCTTAATATGTAGCTTATTCTTTTAATGAACACAAACTACAACACACACACACACACTACTACTACAAATTTGTTGTGCAAATTATTTAAAAGAAACCCTTTTTGTGCCAGTAAACTTTTGCGAGTAATTTTGTAAATCCATAACGGCTCATGTCGTTCTTTCTATAGAACCATCGTGCTATAATATCGGAAACATGATCATTTTGTTTATCAGATGGTAGGATAGTGTTTAGTCACGGACGATGATTACACCATGGGTCGCTGAACTCATAACCCCGTGAAGTTATGATGTGAGACACGCGATTTACATTTTATTCCCTGAAAAGGGGTTCTGAAAACTCAAATTTACGAACTGGCGAGTTTCACGAAATCATTAATAATCATGAATAAGGTTGTGTTTCTTGAAACACAAACAACCTTACATGGTCGTGCGTGAAGCAATTACTAATTGAATTACTTATTTAATTAACATTTTTATTTCTTAATAAATACTTAGTCAAAACAGGAACATTTTAATGAGTAGGTAACATTTTTATTTATTTTTCCACAAACTACTTCTTGTAGTTAAACAAATAATGTATATGGTCTTAGAAATCTGAATGCAGTAGCTGCTATGAAGGTTCCGTCATAACTTGGCGACATCAGACTACTAGCAGTTTCCTGAAATAAGAAGGTGGAAATCCTTTTAGTTCGACTGACTGGGAACAAAAATGCTGGAACAAAAATGCTGGAACATTTTTGTTTTGAGCTATGGTGTGCTTTTTTCGTAACAGACGTAGTGGGAAAAAAAACCCAGTAGTTCGATCAACAGAACTGTTCAACCGAACTACTGTTGACTGCACCGCATATCATGTCGGAAACTAAAACCGAGCATAACGTCAATAATCCAGGCCTCGGGATTATGACACCAGTTTTACCTTTTGGATCTAAACTGAAGACGATAGCGTTCATATTCATTGCAAACTGTTTAGTTTCCGTTTCCAGGCAGCTTAAAGGTCTGCTTTGTCACAGATGTCGAAAAAACGATCTAGCACGATTTTAAGATCTCTCACGACCATGTCTTTCAATCAAATCGTCTACATAAATGCACAGCCTGTTTACTCACTTAAATTGAAATCAGATGAATTATTTTGATTGTTACGTACTGTGCATCATTGTCGCACATCGAAAGTGTGGTTTTAATGGATAGTTTTATTGTAAACAATAGTTAATCAGCTGCCGTGACGAAGCAGTAAGCGCGTTAATCGACCGGAATGGATGTGGCTAATTCAATCGAAACTGATTTAATGCCTGTCTGATGGATGAATGACAATGCTATTTGTTAGGGTAATTAGAGACTCAACGAGTCGCGCCGAATTCTTTAACACACTGGTTCTCTTGATATCGCTTTTTTTACCATTGTCTCTAGCCGTTGATCGAACTTAGAGCCTGAACCGCCATCAAAGGCATGCAAAGCCTCCCTATTGCTAATTCAAAGATTTACTGTGGAAGTGAGGAGGTGGAAGTACTGAGGAATCACTTCTCTATTAGGTACTATTAGTTTTTTTACTCAACCTGAATATTTTATTGGATCCCTCGTTTCGACATTTACATAATAAGCAATGGTCAAAAGACTGCAACAGTGTGATAAAAAACTACAGCTATTTTCAAATTTTCTCAAACAATTTCCCTTGTTCCAGATTCCAGCACAACAAAATCTACACATACATCGGCGAGGTCCTGGTTTCCGTGAATCCGTACAAGACGCTGGACATCTATGGCCCGCAGCATATGGCGCAGTACCGCGGGAGGGAGATGTTTGAAGTCAGCCCGCATGTGTACGCGGTTGCTGATGCCTGTCAGCGGGTGCTGCGGCAGCAGGTGAGCTTTATCATTACTGCTTGTCTTCTCTGTACAAGACATGGCGCAGTACCGCGGGAGGGAGATGTTATTTGCTGATGCCTGACAGCGGGTGCTGCGGCGGCAGCTGGTATAATTTTTGCTTCTTGTTGGCTTCATCTTCAAACTCTCTCAAAACGGGAAAGAGCAACATACATTTTGAGGCTCAGCCTTCTGCACTGAAGGTCGGTTTAGATTACTACCAAAAACATACTCTTTGTTTTGGGTTTTGAATGATCTTTCACGAAGCAACGAGGCTATTAGCATTTTTGCATAGTAGGTAAGTGTGAGGCCAGTAGTTATAAAAAATTTAGTCGGATAATTGAATATCATAATGAATCTTATCATTTGATTAAAAGTTGAATATTTGCGTTAAATTCCACGTTTCATAATTTTAATATATCCTTCCTTAGATCACAATCGCAAAACTTTGTCTATGAATCGCAACAAACTTAGCTCGGTAGTGATCTAGCAGCAGCGATGGGCTTGCTACCTGTCACGTATGGAATACTAACTGCAAAACATGCATGAACCGTGTTATACGTGTCTCTTACTAGAAACCCCCTCAAGAATCTTGACTACAAAGTTGTCTGAATATCTACCGTAGCTTGGCTGTTGTCGAACATTTCTTTTTCAAAAATTGCAAGGACCGGCTTAGTCGCCTCTTCAGAACTAGGGTTCCACTTGACCCTGTTTCGCTACCTTGCTCGGCTGAGTGAGATGCGATGCGAGTAAGGTTTCAATTCCGGAAGCCCGCATACTAGGCTCACGCGCTCATTGTCCTTGTATTTGATGTTTGAAAAGTTTTTATTGTGGAATTTACGTAAGCGTATCACACATAAACAAACGAATATATTAATTAGTTATTCATGCGCGTAAAAAGAGAACCTCTTGTTGGTCCGTGCTGAAATAAAGACAGACAGACGCTCGTAAAACGAGTTAGTAGAAATTGTCCCGAAGCGGCAGAGAAAACGGGACACATTACCGTGAACATTCTCCATTGTTGTACTTTGTAAAGGAAATGTAAAAGCATTTTATGGGTGCTTCACAGTCTCTTTGAGCTTGCCGACAGCTCTTTTAATTTGCGAACCTTCCAAGCCAATCGCAGACCGCACATAATGTCTCCCATTCGTTCAACCAACGACGTCTCGGTGGTGTGCACCATCAATTGTTTTTAAATACGGTCAGTTGTAAAGTCAGCATAAAAAAGTAGATTAGCAATTTCTGTTATTCAATACACCTTTTCTCTGGAGTTGTCAAAGATATGGCAACTTCGGCTTGCAAATAGTTATGGCCCAAAGCGAATCTTCGAATACGGTTCAAAACTGCAATCGAAAGTGAGCTTCCATAAGAAATATCACACTTCGGCCACCAGGGTCCTCTAACCTGACCCCCACCCCAAGCGATCCCAGTAAACTCATCAGTTCACCAGAATTTAACAATTCAATTGCACTAGAGCACTAGTGGTCTAGTGGTAGCGGTCCGATCCTAAGGTCGTGGGTTCAAATCCAGTCGTGTACCAATGACCATTCTGTCGAAAAATGTATGTGTGCACTATGCCAGTACTCTCAAACGGCGAAGAAAAACACCGTGAGGAAACCGGCGCCGGCGGCCGGCGGCCTGTCGTAGAACCTTAAAAAGTCAGAGCTACACGTGACAAGCGACACGCAAAAAGGGCCTGTCAGCGGCCTACTTGCGGAAACCTGTCCGCACACCAAGTGCGGATGATGAATTTACCAAAACTAGTTAGTTACGTTTGACGCTGACTATACTATGTAATTCGATTGTATAATAGAATCTCTTGTTATTATTTACAGGGAAGAGACACGTGTGTTCTCATATCGGGAGAGTCCGGGGCGGGCAAAACAGAAGCCTCCAAGTTCATAATGAAGTACATCGCCGCTAACACGACACAAGTACACAGGGAATACATTGACAGGTGATCATTTACCTTATTTCATCATCTACCTTCTAGACTAGTGATGTTGGCACATCATGTTCTTTTCTTCCTTTCTTTCACCCCTCTTCAGTCTTCCATCTCTTTACATCCCTCATCTCACTACTCACTGGTCACTGCGTTGTTAAACATAATTAGCCACACCTCTTTTCTTTACCTTTTTCGTCCGACTGAATTGAAACTGAGAAGATCTCCTCCAAAGAATTCCACTTATCTCTCTGGAGCCTGCTCTCAAAGGTGTCGATATCGTCTCACCAACGCTTTCTCGGCCAACCCCGTGGTCGCCTCCCATCTGAGATCCTAGGTGTACTGATGGTCGCCCGCCTATCGGTATGTGGCTGGCGTGCCCTGCCTAATTCCATTTAAACTGGCAGCATTGACTCAGTCAGCAGCAATGTCGGTTAAGTTATCCTAAATGACATGCTATTAAATGTAATAAATAGGTACTAGTGTATTGAGTATAATATATACCTACATATTATTACCATATTAGGTGCATGACTGCCTTTACAGCTCAGTTGGTAGTAGCTCTGCCTTCTGCGCTGGAGGGCGTGGGTTCGATCCCGACCGAAAACAAATATTTGTGTGGTGAACGCAGATGTTTGTTCTCTGTCTGGGTGTTATATTGTATTCTATGTATGTATTTAAAAGTATTTAAGTATTATATCAGCTACCTAGTTCCCATAGTACAAGCTCTGCTTAGTTTGGGGCTAGATAGTGTTGTGTGAATTGCCAGCATTATTTATTATTATGAGCTTCCTTTTAGTTGAACTATCATTAATCAAAGGCATTTACCTTATGAGGTCACGCATTTTCCGTTGCGGATATTACAAATCCCCGCACACCTGATTTATTGGCCAATCACCTTCAGTTGCGTTTACAAGGTTAATCATCATAAACAATCTGCCCCCGGTCTACTCCTGGACATAAGCCTCCTTTTACATTTCCAGGAAGACTCTGAGCCTTCTCCATCCACCGACTCCCCATCACTTGTCCAGTGGGTTACTGAATGTATTGACTGAAGATTTCTCATAAAATCCTTACGTCCTCAGGGTAAAAAATGTGCTAATCCAGTCCAATTCCATCCTCGAAACATTCGGCAACGCCAAAACAACGCGCAACGACAACTCATCCCGCTTCGGCAAGTACATGGACATCCACTTCGACTATAAGGGCGATCCTGTGGGAGGACATATCAGCAACTACCTGCTGGAGAAGAGCAGGGTGGTTAGTTTGCAGCCGGGGGAGAGGAACTTCCACGCTTTCTATCAGGTGAGTCTACGCAGCCCCATTTTACTGCGGTCTGCCAGAATTTTTAAGGTAAGCTCAGAGAGTTTCTGAGTTCTATGTTTGCTTTGGGTCTTATAGAACTCTGACCCTACCGCTTGGACAATTTCCACCAGGTGTAGTTCAGTTCGTCCACTGTTTCGCAATCGGTGAGGCATCTGAAGCGATTGGATTGGAGTCTCAGCTACTGACGACATATTTGTTTGGACTTAGGACTTAAAGGTTATCTGGTGATGGATTTTTAGCCCCCTATCAGGTTAGCTGGAGTTTTTAGGCTGCTCAAATGGTGGTCTTTAAGCTTCATGGCGGAGAGTGGTTTTTCATCATCAGCCTGAAGAAGTCGGGTGCTGCACATAGACTTGGTCTATCCAACGCTTCGTCTTCCAGTTCATGGTAGCCATTATAAAACCTTTATACGCCGACGGTTTTCGGTGCTATGAATTATGTGACCCGCCCGTTGAAAAAGTTGTAAAACACGCAATGAGGTAATACATATTAGTTAAGACAGTAAATGTTGATGTAACTGTGTATAACAGACGCTAAGCTAATTGGCAGCCGTTGTAGAAAGTAGTGTTTACAAACATAGCACGTGGATAACTGGATACAATAGATTAACTAGGCACATAACAGTTAACACTGTTCAGTAAGTATATATATTCTGTACTAGCGACTGACCGTGGTTTCGCCCGTGTAGTTTCCTAGTTTTATTTTGTTTTATTTTATTTATTAAACAAAATCCACAGCCCTTAAAGTAGTACAATTATGCTCTTAATGCTAGTCTTACGGCCAATAACGGATTTACTTTATGTAAATTAGTTTTTTTTGGGGATAAAAAATGTCATCCAATTCAGTCAAGTAGGTAGTTGAGCCTAACACATCCAATTATCAAAACATTGTAACTTTCGCATTTATACTACAGTATGTATACATAAGGACGGAAGTATGATAGGAAGTTGGAAGAGGATAGGGCGGCAAATCAGTCCGCTGAATGACCAACCACGTGATTTGCGCAGGACGAAAATTCATATCAAAAATGCGTACTGCGCAGTCTAGTGATGTAGTTCGGTAAAGGACAACTGTATACTACAGCGTGCTAGGTTTTGTATTTATTTTCGTTCCTTCTTTTATGATGATGTACCTACCTATTTGATTTCAGCTGCTCAGCTCAAACAACCACCAGACGAAGAAGTTCGGCCTCGCGTCCAGCGCCAACTACAAGATCCTCGGCAGCGAGCGCACCACAGCTCAAGATAGCAAGCTGCACGCGCAGACCAACAGCGCATTCAACGCACTCGGCTTCCCTCCGCAAGTGGTTGATGATGTGTGGAGCGTGGTTGCTGGAGTTATACTCTTGGTGAGTTGGTTTTTTGTTGAACAGTGAAGCTAACAGTTGGGTAGCCATTGAGCAGTATAGTCTTAGCTCTATGGGCATTGTTTTTTTATACAATACAATTATTATTATTATTATTTATTTATAGATTTTTCTACCAAAAATTAAATGAAATGCACGGGCCTAAGCCAAGTGCATATCAGTATGTACCTAATGTGTTACTAGAAGAGTTATCAACATGAAGGTCAGTCTGCAAGAAGTTACGGACTAGCCTACAAGTGTTCAGTATGACTGCCTTTAAAGAAGAGCGAACGTATGTTTTGGAAGATCTAAGATATAAAGCGAGAGAAATATTATTATTATTAAATCGAAGCACAGCACAGAAATAAGCACTACACTGACATCAGTGTAGTCTTAGTCTAAAGTTTGTCGAAAGGCCGTCTGATTCTGTCTAAAGCCTAAATTGACTTGAAAATGCCAAACCACATCCTAAAATAGTAAGGTTCAGGCGCAAATCAACAGCGATTTCAACGCTCTCGACCAGCCAGGTTTAATGTTAGTCTAGGTCTGGGTAATTGGTAACAAAGGAATGTATTTCTAGATAGGTACACCTGTATTTCCAGTTTCCACATTATTAATACCTACCAATTTCCAGGGAGAGCTAGACTTCACGGAGAGTCCAGACGGCCAGCTCACCATCGGCGGTCCCCTGAAGCAGTGCGTGAACGCATTCGGCGTATCGGAGCAATCGTTCCGAAGCGCCATGATCAGCCGCGTGCTGTCCGCGGGAGGAGATCTCGTCAGCAAGGAGCATTCGCTACTGGACGCCAACTACACGCGGCTGGCGTTGGCGAAGGCGGCTTATGATAGGCTGTTCACTTGGATTGTGCAGCAGGTTGGTTATAGCGCCATCTGTTGGCAGACTGCAGTGTAGTTGAACGGTTGCCCTTTAGTACTTTCTTCTTTTAGTGCTTATATGCTTCTTTGTGTTTTACAGGTTTATGTGTGCTTATAGTAAATAAATAAATGCATATGTTTAGTGCCTGTTCAAAGACGATAAGCTTACCGTCCCTAAATCACTTTTTCTATTTAAAGAAATCAAACAAACCCGAAATTTTCAATTTGGTTTTGTTTAATTTTGAAGCCGCCCCAATCTGAGTCGAGTTTCAAGTAGATCCATTAAGAAGTATAAAAAAAAATCTAATTATTTATTTTATGCCACACAAGTATTACACAAAGATCATTACAAGTAACAATGACATAAAAATTGGTCGTCACTCAGCATAACATGTTATAGAGTGCCCTGAGCGAGTGCCATTAAAACGCTCTATTTAAGGCTCTAAGCTCGAGCAAGACTCGAGTAGTGTTTCTGCATAATGATGACCAATTATGATGGACTAGCGAAAAGGTCACTAATAGACAATTAAATAAAATAGACGAAATCTATTATTCAAAATATGTCCCTTGTAATAGTACAAGTAAAGTGTGTATTCGCTCACAGATAAACAAAGCGATCGACGTCCCGGCCGGCACATACAAGAACACACTGATCGGAGTGCTGGACATCTACGGCTTCGAGATCTTCGACACCAACAGCTTCGAGCAGTTCTGTATCAACTATTGCAATGAGAAGCTGCAGCAATTGTTCATTGGTAAGTCCTTGAATTAGTTAGTTGAAGTGGCAATGGGCAAGTCATATAGCTCAAAGAACTGAAAACCGTTGGGGAATGAATGTTCTCGAATGGCCCACCCACCAGATGGACCGGCGACATTGTTAAGATCGCGGGAATGATGATGATGTCCTTGAACAGTCCCTCCAAATTTTTTGAAGTGAAAACTTCTTTAGCGGCGTTGAGCACTTTCTGAATGGGGATAAAATCTTAAACTCGCGTCAGGATCACGTGACCCTGATCGAAAAAGCGTAGGACGGATTTTTTGCAGAAATGTACCCTAAGACTACAACGTAGAGTTCATAATAAAAATCGAAAAAGCGACGCTACAGATACGCTAGTAGTTACTATGACACGGTAACGTCACAGAATAGATAATAGTTAGTAGCAAGCATACCAAGGCGTTTTTCGTGGCTGTAGTAGGTATAGGTACATACCTATTATAGATTTTATGAACTAGCGGCCGCCCGCGGCAGGTAGTAGTGGTCATTGGTACATGATTTTATAGATCTACTGTATTTATTTTTCGAGTGGAGCATTGCGGCGAGCGAAGCGAGCCGCCACGTGACCACGGGGAACAGCGCGGCGAGCGAAGCGAGCCGTGCTGTGACCCCCCCTAAGCCCCCCAGAACCCCCTCCTCCGAAACCCGGGGGGAGCGTCGCGGCGAGCGAAGCGAGCCGCCACGCGATCACGGGGAACAGCGTGGCGAGTGAAGCGAGCCGTGCTGTTACCCCCCTAAGCCCCCCAGAACCCCCTCTTCCTGAACCCGGGGGGAGCGTCGCGGCGAGCGAAGCGAGCCGCCACGCGACCACGGGGAACAGCGCGGCGAGCGAAGCGAGCCGTGCTGTGACCCCCCTTAGCCCCCCAGAACCCCCTCCTCCTATGTCTGCCGTTTTACTTCATTTAGGACCTACTTGTAGGTCGCGCGACAAGGTCCCTTCTAGCGGTTCCGACCCGTTGAGGATTTGGCTTTACGTAAAATTTAGGGTTCCGTATAGGGTTTTGATTGGGGTTATACTATATTGAGGAATTTGATTAAATGGTCGACTTTTAGGGTTCCTTAGGACTTTGATTGGAGTTTCAACTACACTTAGAAGCTTGATAATGTTAAAATTTTTAGGGTTCCTTAGGACTTTGATTGGGGTTTTACTACATTGAGGAATTTGATTAAGTGGTCAACTTTTAGGGTTCCTTAGGACTTTGATTGGAGTTTCAACTACACTTAGGAGCTTGATAATGTTAACATTTTTAGGGTTCCTTAGGACTTTGATTGGAATTTCAACTACACTTAGGAGCTTAATAATAAACAACTTTTAGGGTTCCTACGTTAATAATCAAGTTTTCACTTCTGCCGGCACTCCCGGAGTGCAAACCGTATTTTTTTTTTTTAATCGCAAGCATCACTTTGAAACGTTTTAAAGTTAGGTGAGTCTAGGTGCCAGTTCCACGCGACCAAGCGTAGAAGAACAGGCAACAAACTACGGCTTGGTTCCTAGCGTTGTTTTATATAATTCTTTTACAAACCAAAAATTTATAAATATAAATAATGTATCCTAATAAGATTACGATCTAGCCATAATGTAGGCTAATGAGCAATTTTATGCTGACTTAAATTTCTACATTGCTATTCTAAGAATGTGTCCATAAGCACGTTTCTTACAAACCAAAAATAACACTAATAACAGTGAAGTGTAATAATTCTTACCAAATAAATGATTATTGATTATTATTATTGAAGTTCCAGTGTGGTGCTACTTCACTTAGTCAGGCGTATGCAATGCAATAATACAAAAGCAAGAGTTCCAAAGACAGCACACGCTAAGTTTCAAAGTAATAATAAAGCACGTAATAAGTAAGAAGGCGGGCCTAAGAGCTGGAGTGACGTTCCCCCCGGTCCCCAGAGCTAGTGCTGAAGCAGGAGCAGGAGGAGTACGCGCGCGAGGGCATCCAGTGGACGGCCGTGCAGTACTTCAACAACCGCGTCATCTGCCAGCTCGTGGACGCGCCGCTCCACGGACTCATCGCCATCATGGACGAGGCGTGCCTCAACCCCACCAAGGTAACCGACGGCCGTGCAGTACTTCAACAACCGCGTCATCTGCCAGCTCGTGGACGCGCCGCTCCACGGACTCATCGCCATCATGGACGAGGCGTGCCTCAACCCCACCAAGGTAACCGACGGCCGTGCAGTACTTCAACAACCGCGTCATCTGCCAGCTCGTGGACGCGCCGCTCCACGGACTCATCGCCATCATGGACGAGGCGTGCCTCAACCCCACCAAGGTAACCGACGGCCGTGCAGTACTTCAACAACCGCGTCATCTGCCAGCTCGTGGACGCGCCGCTCCACGGACTCATCGCCATCATGGACGAGGCGTGCCTCAACCCCACCAAGGTAACCGACGGCCGTGCAGTACTTCAACAACCGCGTCATCTGCCAGCTCGTGGACGCGCCGCTCCACGGACTCATCGCCATCATGGACGAGGCGTGCCTCAACCCCACCAAGGTAACCGACGGCCGTGCAGTACTTCAACAACCGCGTCATCTGCCAGCTCGTGGACGCGCCGCTCCACGGACTCATCGCCATCATGGACGAGGCGTGCCTCAACCCCACCAAGGTAACCGACGGCCGTGCAGTACTTCAACAACCGCGTCATCTGCCAGCTCGTGGACGCGCCGCTCCACGGACTCATCGCCATCATGGACGAGGCGTGCCTCAACCCCACCAAGGTAACCGACGGCCGTGCAGTACTTCAACAACCGCGTCATCTGCCAGCTCGTGGACGCGCCGCTCCACGGACTCATCGCCATCATGGACGAGGCGTGCCTCAACCCCACCAAGGTAACCGACGGCCGTGCAGTACTTCAACAACCGCGTCATCTGCCAGCTCGTGGACGCGCCGCTCCACGGACTCATCGCCATCATGGACGAGGCGTGCCTCAACCCCACCAAGGTAACCGACGGCCGTGCAGTACTTCAACAACCGCGTCATCTGCCAGCTCGTGGACGCGCCGCTCCACGGACTCATCGCCATCATGGACGAGGCGTGCCTCAACCCCACCAAGGTAACCGACGGCCGTGCAGTACTTCAACAACCGCGTCATCTGCCAGCTCGTGGACGCGCCGCTCCACGGACTCATCGCCATCATGGACGAGGCGTGCCTCAACCCCACCAAGGTAACCGACGGCCGTGCAGTACTTCAACAACCGCGTCATCTGCCAGCTCGTGGACGCGCCGCTCCACGGACTCATCGCCATCATGGACGAGGCGTGCCTCAACCCCACCAAGGTAACCGACGGCCGTGCAGTACTTCAACAACCGCGTCATCTGCCAGCTCGTGGACGCGCCGCTCCACGGACTCATCGCCATCATGGACGAGGCGTGCCTCAACCCCACCAAGGTAACCGACGGCCGTGCAGTACTTCAACAACCGCGTCATCTGCCAGCTCGTGGACGCGCCGCTCCACGGACTCATCGCCATCATGGACGAGGCGTGCCTCAACCCCACCAAGGTAACCGACGGCCGTGCAGTACTTCAACAACCGCGTCATCTGCCAGCTCGTGGACGCGCCGCTCCACGGACTCATCGCCATCATGGACGAGGCGTGCCTCAACCCCACCAAGGTAACCGACGGCCGTGCAGTACTTCAACAACCGCGTCATCTGCCAGCTCGTGGACGCGCCGCTCCACGGACTCATCGCCATCATGGACGAGGCGTGCCTCAACCCCACCAAGGTAACCGACGGCCGTGCAGTACTTCAACAACCGCGTCATCTGCCAGCTCGTGGACGCGCCGCTCCACGGACTCATCGCCATCATGGACGAGGCGTGCCTCAACCCCACCAAGGTAACCGACGGCCGTGCAGTACTTCAACAACCGCGTCATCTGCCAGCTCGTGGACGCGCCGCTCCACGGACTCATCGCCATCATGGACGAGGCGTGCCTCAACCCCACCAAGGTAACCGACGGCCGTGCAGTACTTCAACAACCGCGTCATCTGCCAGCTCGTGGACGCGCCGCTCCACGGACTCATCGCCATCATGGACGAGGCGTGCCTCAACCCCACCAAGGTAACCGACGGCCGTGCAGTACTTCAACAACCGCGTCATCTGCCAGCTCGTGGACGCGCCGCTCCACGGACTCATCGCCATCATGGACGAGGCGTGCCTCAACCCCACCAAGGTAACCGACGGCCGTGCAGTACTTCAACAACCGCGTCATCTGCCAGCTCGTGGACGCGCCGCTCCACGGACTCATCGCCATCATGGACGAGGCGTGCCTCAACCCCACCAAGGTAACCGACGGCCGTGCAGTACTTCAACAACCGCGTCATCTGCCAGCTCGTGGACGCGCCGCTCCACGGACTCATCGCCATCATGGACGAGGCGTGCCTCAACCCCACCAAGGTAACCGACGGCCGTGCAGTACTTCAACAACCGCGTCATCTGCCAGCTCGTGGACGCGCCGCTCCACGGACTCATCGCCATCATGGACGAGGCGTGCCTCAACCCCACCAAGGTAACCGACGGCCGTGCAGTACTTCAACAACCGCGTCATCTGCCAGCTCGTGGACGCGCCGCTCCACGGACTCATCGCCATCATGGACGAGGCGTGCCTCAACCCCACCAAGGTAACCGACGGCCGTGCAGTACTTCAACAACCGCGTCATCTGCCAGCTCGTGGACGCGCCGCTCCACGGACTCATCGCCATCATGGACGAGGCGTGCCTCAACCCCACCAAGGTAACCCCCCCCCCATCCACGCCTGTACCTGAACCAACAAGATTATTATTATGAACCTGTGGTGTCCCATCCCACTGCAGGGCAGAAGGCATCCCTTCCTCCTTCCTTCCTTCTCTTCAGTACTATCTATTTTATGCCACTTTGGACCATTCTTTGAGTTAGGCGTCCATTTCATCCCTCAATTTTCGCCGTGCTTTACCGCGAGGTCGTTTTCCATTTTGGTCCTTATTTGGCTTTTTCCATCGGCAAGTAATTTACAAAGTTGAAAAAAAAACAACGGTAGATATTTATTTAAATTCCAGATATCAGATAAGCAGCTTCTAGAAGCGATGGACAAGCGGCTGAATGGGCACAAGCACTACACGTCCCGTCAGCTCGCGCCCACGGATAAGAAAATGAAACATGGCGTCGACTTTAGAATCACGTGAGTCACTACTTTCCCTTCGTCGCATTTTACAAAAAAAATATGCCAAGTTTTTTTGTAAATACATACATATTATGTACTTAGAATACATTACAACACCCAGATAGAGAACAAACATCTGTATTCACCACACAAATATTTGTTGTCGGTAGGGATCGAACCCACGTCCTACGGCGCAGAAGGCACAGCTACGATCAACTGAGCTGAGATGCCAGTCAAAACGTTTACATTCTATGTGTGATGAGTATGACAATAGAGAAATTGGAAAATATTTGAACCTAATGTACGCTATTGAAATTAACTTCTTCTTAAATTTCCCTTAACACCCCGACCCCGCCCAGACAAGAGCTTAGCTTTTAGCTAGCTTCGTGTATCGTGGGTATGAGAATGAGTACGTCATGGTTGCAGGCACTACGCCGGGGAAGTGACGTACGCGATATCCGGCTTCATGGACAAGAACAAGGACTCCCTCTGGCAGGACCTCAAGCGCCTCCTGCACTCCTCCACGGTGCCCTCGCTCAGGGATATGTGGCCGGAAGGCGGGACTCATATACAGAAGGTACACGAAAGGCCTACCCTCTCTTCTTAAATTTAAGAGCTCAGCTTTTATCGGGGTTAGGATGCAGTTTTCTATGATTAAGTCTTTCGAATGCGACCTTTTCTTTTATCTGACTCACGTAACTTATTTTTGGTCTCCTTCTTCGTTTTCCTTCAATGATGTTCTTTATGTAGCTGTCATGTCGTAGATGTCCAAACATTATTCCTCTTCGGTTTTGTATTGTCCAAAGTCATAAAAATTGCTCAACTTTGCAAAAGTTTGTGGCCGAATAAATCCGTTTTCAGTGCGGGTTTTTTTGTGAAAACGCTTTCTTCAAAAGCTATGTTTTGTCGATATTCATTACCTCTGTTAATTTATACATTTTTATAAAATTAAATTACCCTTAAGTCCCGCTTTTTTTTAGTTTAATCTATATTTTTGTCAGCAAATAAATTATTTCATTTTATTGAGAAATCATAATTCATGGCCGGCTCAACCGATTTTGTTAAAATTTCTATGGGATCAATTTGGAAGAATCAAATCTGTACATAAATTACAAAGTTATGCGATAACAACTTTTTGTTCTTCCTACTTTTATCCCACTTTATGTGGGGTCGGCACATGTTCTCCTCTTCCATTATCTTTTATCAGCCGTCATCTACAGAGACTCACTTCACTTCTTTCTTATCAAGTTATGCGATAACAAACATAAAAAAAACAACCGAATTGGTAACCTCCTCCTTTTTAATTCCAAGTCGGTTAATAGTTGTTTTGTTGCAGACATCGAAACGCCCTCTATCGGCGGCGTCTCTGTTCAAGAACTCCATGTCAGCGCTAGTGTCGGGCCTGCAGACCAAGGAACCATTCTACGTGCGCTGCGTTAAACCCAACTCGCTGCAGTCGCCGCAGAACTGGGACGAACAACTCGTGAGTTTGTATAGCCCGCTCATAATTATATGTGGGGTGATTGCGTATTTATTGTTGTCAAAGTCAAGAATCGAATTATTCAGTAGTATCACAAGGATCACTTTGAAACGTCTTAAAGCTACAACTAGCTTTCAACTCAACTCAACAGTCTAGGTGACAGTTCCACGCGACCAAGCCTAGAAGATTTTCTAGGTTGCATTTGCATTTGCGTCTGTTTTTCCAAACACGTAACTTGGATGTTTATAAGAGTAGGTAGAGTGAACTGGAGCCTAATTCTCGGGCCGACCGAGATTTTCAATGTCCCTTAGATACACATTGGCTTTGCACAACCCCGCACTTTTTCTACGTTTTCCGTACATCGTAGCTGTCGAGGCTTTTACGATGAGGTCGTCGATGAATTACTCAAAGAAATCATCCATTCTCTCTTCGAAAAAAAAGCAATTAAATAAAATTGCAAAATGATCCGAGATGAGCCGAGAAATAGGCTCCGGTTGTTGACTTTTGAAGATATTTTTTTAAAGACAAAACATTGAATAAATAATAATTTAATCCACATCTTAAAAAAGTCCTCATTTCGTTTCATTTACTTTGTAACGGTTGTCTCCGAGTGTCTCTTTTAATAAGTTAACAGGAGTAGTGGTTTAACCTTCTGTACTTTTTTCTGTCGAAAAATTGATGTGCATTATGCCAGTACTCTCAAAAACGGTGAAAAAAAACATCGTGAGGAAACCGGCGTGTTGTAGAAATAAAAAAGTTCTAGCAACACGTGTCAAGGGTCCGCAAAAAGGGCCCACCAGCGGCCTGCTTGCGGAAAAACCTGCCCGCACATCAAGTGCGCATGATAAACCTTACCCTTCTTCCCGCACTAAGCGCTTTGCCTCCACTTTTATAATGCGGACAGCCAAAGAGTGGAACTCGTTGCCGGCGTCTATTTTTCCGAATTCCTATAATTTGGACGCTTTCAAAAAAAGAGTGAATAGGTATCTTCTAGGTGAGCGCGCTACACCGTCGATCGCATCATCACTTAACATCAGGTGAGATTGCGGTCAAGCGTTAGCCTATAAATTGTAAAAAAACTTTCCGAACTTCTATACTTGTCAGGTTCGTCACCAAGTGTCATACCTCGGCCTAGTGGAGAACGTGCGCGTCCGCCGCGCCGGGTTCGCGTCCCGGCAGCGCTACGACCGCTTCCTCAAGCGGTACAAGATGCTCAGTCAGTACACGTGGCCCAACTTCCGCGGGAACGGCGACAAGGAGGCTGTCATGGTGCTAGTCAAGGATCTCAACGTCACGGACGTGCAGTTTGGACATACTAAACTCTTTATTAGGTGAGTTACAATTTCATTATTGGTTTTGTAGTGTTTATATAAGAAATCACAAATATTTTTATAATGTCCCAAGTGAAGAGCCGGGATATGAACCCGCGATCCTTAGTACGGGGCTGCGCTAACCGCTGCGCCATCGAATTCTAATCGCACTCGATAAATAACTGTTAAGGCCTGCGCACATCTAGGCGATGGCGATGGCGATCAGCTGAAACGCTGTGAAATATAATATTATTTGTCAGTTTGAGCTTCTTTTTGTCGTGTCGTTTTTCGGACCAGTGTGGCGAAAGGATTTTACTGAGCTGGTATGCTAATTTGTACTTTAACGTCGGCAGAATAAGGTCTTTCATTTTGTCAGTCCTCATAGCTCAGTTGGTAGTAGCTCTGCATTCTGCGCTGGAGAGCTTGGTTTCGATCCCCACCGAGAACAAATATTTGTGTGATGAACGCAGATGGTTTGTTCTCTGTCTGGATGTTATATTTAATATATTCTAAGTAGGTATGTATTTACAAAAAAAAACTGTTAGAGTCTGTTCAGAAAGAGAGCCGTCGTGGCCAAATTGTGAACTAACGTTTCGATTTTTATATGGCAGCTCATCCCTTTCTTTCTGTCAGCATTTTACATCATAAAAATTAAATAAAGGAATAGTACACTAGTTGTGATAGGATCAAAACGCAACAGACGCGCTATTGTATTGCCCACTAAACAAAAAAGGTAATTAAGCACAGCAGCGCCCTCATATCCCACGACGGCTCTCTTTCTGAACAGACTCTATCTGGTTCCCATTGTACAAGCTCTGCTTAATTTGGGGCTAGATAGTGTTGTGCATTGTCCACAATATTGAATGTTGTTGGTTTCCTCTCCCAGGAGTGCCAAGACGCTGCACAGCCTGGAAGCGTCTCGCGCGGAGCTCATCCCCTCCATAGTGGTGCTGCTGCAGAAGCTCTGGCGCGGCGCCTTGGCTCGCCAGCGATACAAGAAGATGAAGGCCGCACTCACCATTTACAACGCTTGGAAGTTAGTACTTATTTATTAATTCTAGATCTATTGGAGCAAGACAATCAACAATATGGGCTGTTTTTTTTAGTACATTTTATTTGTGCAATAACGAATTTTGTATCTATTAATAAGGCGAAACGCCTTCATTGATTTTAGCTACAACTCTGTTTTGCTTTATTACACGGCAAACAATACAACTACGCATTACGACGCCATCTTCTTCTTCCACTAGAGATGTGTCCCGTTGTTTGATCCGATTAGGGATGTCTTATTCCCAAAACCGGTTAAGGGTCCTTTCTCACAGACCGGGAGTGCATCGGCGCGCTTTATTGGAGACCGACTGGAAGCGATCTGAAAGCGGATGCGCTCGCAGCCGACGAGAAAAGGACGCGATCGGAGCCGGACAGCTCCTCTTATTATTTCACACCAAGCGCGTTCAAGCATTCTTAAATAACAAAAGCAGTGCAGATGCAAAAATAAACCTTGCTACAAATACTAAAAACTCTGTTTTCAACGTGATAAAAATCTGCTCTCCTCCGAGCCGGTCTGTGTGAACGGACCCTAACACTATGTATTTGTTTGCAGACGGTACTGCGTGCGTCGCTACATAGAGTCGTTACAGACAGAGCTGCAGAGGAACCGCAACGTCATCAAGCATTGGCCCACGCCGCCTAGGCGACTCAACGTACGACTTATACAGGTATACATCATTCCTAATACTGAACGAGCTATCTGTTTCCTATATTTTAGACGAGACAACATCTTATAATTCGATGGCTGCACGCACGAAAAAACATGACGTCATGAGGCGTTACCTCGCTCTGAGGCGTTCCAATTAAGGCTTGAAGTGCAAGCGAGAGCGCGGAACGAGCGACAAAGGCACGCACGGCCTCTGCGTTCGGCAGCGTTTGACATCTGTCTCTCCTACTCGAGTGAGCGATGCGTCAGCGTGGACAACTGATAAACAATAATATATTTAAAAAAAAAAATATAATAAATTTTTGTAACAAAAATAGCAATCATTTTCTTAATTCAAAAAGGATCATACAGCAAAATGGTAGGAACCAACCACGTGGAACAGGCATCTAGACTAATCTAGCTTTAAGACGTTTCGAAGTGATAACTGAATGCGCCAGTTCCACCACGTATCCCTACATCCGTAATCTCAACAGGTAGGGAAGAAGAACATAATTACTTTGTGTTTCAAGATGTGAAGTCCTGTCTCGTTTTCCCCCCAGGGTGCGTACCGTCGCTGGCGAGCCTACCTGGTGCTAAAGCCGATCCCCCGCGCGCAATGGCCTGCGATGAAGATGAAGATATGCTGTGCGTCCGCGCTGAAGGGCCGGCGCGGCTGCTGGGGCGCGCAGAGACCCTGGCTCGGGGACTATCTCGCAGACAACAACTACAACGCTAAGGCGGGTGAGTATCCGCAGATGTAGATATGCTGTGCGTCCGCGCTGAAGGGCCGGCGCGGCTGCTGGGGCGCGCAGAGACCCTGGCTCGGGGACTATCTCGCAGACAACAACTACAACGCTAAGGCGGGTGAGTATCCGCAGATGTAGATATGCTGTGCGTCCGCGCTGAAGGGCCGGCGCGGCTGCTGGGGCGCGCAGAGACCCTGGCTCGGGGACTATCTCGCAGACAACAACTACAACGCTAAGGCGGGTGAGTATCCGCAGATGTAGATATGCTGTGCGTCCGCGCTGAAGGGCCGGCGCGGCTGCTGGGGCGCGCAGAGACCCTGGCTCGGGGACTATCTCGCAGACAACAACTACAACGCTAAGGCGGGTGAGTATCCGCAGATGTAGATATGCTGTGCGTCCGCGCTGAAGGGCCGGCGCGGCTGCTGGGGCGCGCAGAGACCCTGGCTCGGGGACTATCTCGCAGACAACAACTACAACGCTAAGGCGGGTGAGTATCCGCAGATGTAGATATGCTGTGCGTCCGCGCTGAAGGGCCGGCGCGGCTGCTGGGGCGCGCAGAGACCCTGGCTCGGGGACTATCTCGCAGCCAACGACTACAACGCTAAGGCGGGTGAGTATCCGCAGATGTAGATATGCTGTGCGTCCGCGCTGAAGGGCCGGCGCGGCTGCTGGGGCGCGCAGAGACCCTGGCTCGGGGACTATCTCGCAGACAACAACTACAACGCTAAGGCGGGTGAGTATCCGCAGATGTAGATATGCTGTGCGTCCGCGCTGAAGGGCCGGCGCGGCTGCTGGGGCGCGCAGAGACCCTGGCTCGGGGACTATCTCGCAGACAACAACTACAACGCTAAGGCGGGTGAGTATCCGCAGATGTAGATATGCTGTGCGTCCGCGCTGAAGGGCCGGCGCGGCTGCTGGGGCGCGCAGAGACCCTGGCTCGGGGACTATCTCGCAGACAACAACTACAACGCTAAGGCGGGTGAGTATCCGCAGATGTAGATATGCTGTGCGTCCGCGCTGAAGGGCCGGCGCGGCTGCTGGGGCGCGCAGAGACCCTGGCTCGGGGACTATCTCGCAGACAACAACTACAACGCTAAGGCGGGTGAGTATCCGCAGATGTAGATATGCTGTGCGTCCGCGCTGAAGGGCCGGCGCGGCTGCTGGGGCGCGCAGAGACCCTGGCTCGGGGACTATCTCGCAGACAACAACTACCCTACCCGGGTTACCCTAAACCGGTTCCGTGTGATACTACTGTCTTACACCTAAGAAATACCTAAACTAAACCATGAGTATGCAATAAATATATTGCGTATTGAGTATCTGTTTCCTATTTCCTATGTCTGTATTTGTATGTATCTAATAGATTGTGATATGTTTGGTACAGCGGTATACCAGTCAGCGATATCGTCCCTGCAGAAGACGCATCAGATAGGGCGGGCGCTGTTCTCATGCCGCGTGCACAAGTTCAACCGGTACAACAAGCTCGCGGAACGCTGCCTGCTGATCACCGACTCGCAGCTCTTCAAACTGGACGCCACCACCTTCAAACCGCTGAAGAAACCCACCATGATTACAGAGGTATAGCACTTAAACAATCGGTACCTTCCAACAAAAGGTACCTTCCAACAAAGGGTACCTTCCAACACAGGGTATCTCCCAACAAAGCGTATGTTCCAACAAAGGGTACCTTCCAACAAAGGTTACCTTCCAACAAAGGGTATCTCCCAACAAAGCGTATGTTCCAATAAAAGGTATCTCCCAACAAAGAGTATCTCCCAACAAAGGGTATCTCCCAACAAAGGGTATCTCCCAACAAAGCGTATGTTCCAATAAAAGGTATCTCCCAACAAAGAGTATCTCCCAACAAAGGGTATCTCCCAACAAAGGGTAACCCAAATTAAAAAAAAAGGGTACCTTCCAACAAAGAGTACTTTCCAATAAAGGGTGCCTTCTAACAAAGGGCACCTTCCAACAAAGGGTACCTTCCAATAAAGGGGACGTCGGCGTCGATGGATGCAAAAAAAGTATACCTTAAATATTCTACCAGTTATCTGATTCTCAAAGTCCAAGTTTTACTTATTTTATTTATTCAGGGCTTCCAGCAAATAATACACATTTCTCACAGTTAAGGTTGTTCGATTCCGATACAAACTGAATTTACACAACTATGGGCAAACAAAGTATAAATGTACACTGAAATAGCTGTAATCGAATTTTACAGTGGTCTTTATACAAAATACAAAATACAAAATCATTTATTTACCAAAGAACAAAATATTACAGTCTTATTTATTGGTGGTCCCCGCACTAGGACAAGCCTGTATCGCGGGAGGCCAAAGTACTAGAATAAGATTTCTAAAATGTGAAACAAAAGCAGACAACACAGAAACAAGGCAAGACACGAGAGAAATAAAACTAATACAACTAAGAAACAAATTAATAATATGTAGGTAAGCAAACTGAAGAACACGACATGATAAACACCAGTTTTGAGAGTGTGTGTGGGGTGTGTAGGGGGTGTATGGGGTATTGCCGGCCAGTTATATAAAGTTGGAGAAAACTGTAGGATAACAGAAATATTAATAAAAAACCAAAAAAGTAATTTAATCGTCATTCTTTCTAACGGGTACTCGGCATTGAATACGAGAATGAGCTTAAAACATATGTCTCAAAATAGTCTTAAAAGTTAGTTCTTTTTCTGAAGCCCCGACTGCCACGACCAACGGCTGACACTCCAACTTTATATAACTGGCCGGTAATAAGGACCACTGTAATAGTACATTGTTACCCGAGTGTTGAAAGTCACGTTTTTTGAGTCCCGAGACGGGTTTGGCGCCAGAGCGTAGCGAGGGCGCCAATGGAGCTTGAGGGACTTGAAAGACTTTCATCCGAGGTAAACACTGTGCTTTTCATTACGAATACAAGGAAAGTAAAAATAAAAACATGAAAGAAAAATTTGTGAAAATGAAGATTGAATTGCCGCCTTTCCGGTTTTTTTTTTTATTTTTCTCTGGCGGGCCTTCGGCTTCGGTTCGCCAGCATTATTCAGCCAAAATTTTCATTTTCATAATTTAAAAAATGGTAAATTGTTTGCTCAAATCTATGTTATTTTAAAGAAATAGTTGAACGTACGAGTACGAATATAATAATTAAGCCGTATAAGGAATCAACACACGAGGATAGTAGGCAGTGCTAATTTTTATCATATTTTTTATAAATATTGTTGACATGGATGATATATTAATAAAGTAATTTAGAAGATATATTATTCATTAAATCTTTATGTTATTTAAATTTAAATTTAAATTTTACATTGCGCTCTAATTAGACTTTTTAAACTTCATACCGTTGCTTGGAGGAATTAGAAATGGAGGCGTCAACGTTTAAATCCACGAACAATATTTTCTGTCAAATTTGACGGGGGACGAGGTAAACACGCATGGCACACGCGCATAGCAAAATCCTATTCATGTAAACACACACATTGGCAATCCCGCACACGATCTTAAAATTTGCACACAGATAAAAAATATAACGTAGTTACGCAGTGTCTAGACTCACATTAGGATAATCTCTAGTGATGGGCATTCAGTAAGACCGGTAAATTGAACGATGAATAAAATAATGAATGAAATGGGTTTTTAGGTAAAGGTAATTTAAATAAGTTATGCACAACAGGTTTCACATTTTGTAGAGTCTGTTCAGAAAGAGAACCGTCGTGGAATTGGAGGGCGCTGCCGTGCTTAATCACCTTTTTTGTTTAGTGTGCAATACAATAGCGCGTCTGTTGCGTTTTTATCCTATCACAAATAATGGACTATTCCTTTATTTAATTTTTATGATGCAAAATGCTGACAGAAAGAAAGGGATGAGCTGCCATACAAAAATCGAAACGTTAGTTCTCAATTTGGCCACGACGGTTCTCTTTCTGAACAGGCTCTAACAGTCAGAAAATAAAAGAACTGAATTTAGTTGTTATGTTTTATTAATGGTTATAAGTTTGAATCAATAGTTCTTAACATGTTATAGCATATTACACATAAGTTTAGTCTTTTACTGAATAATTGAAAAAAATATATAAAGTGAAATCACATTACATCGTCAGCCTTCACATCACAGCGAAGTTTGTAGTTCTGCCTTCTGCACCGGAGGCGTTGGTTCGATTCCCACCGAGAACAAATATTTGTGTGGTGAACGCAGATGTTTGTTTGCCCGAGTTTGAGAACTTTCTGCAAAATGTTCCGAGCAAATCACACTCGTTCTTGTTGCATGCCAAGTTGATTTTTGGCCAAAAAATTTTGTCCACTCTTCAAGCAACAGGGTTTTTTGGAAACCTGCACAGGACATAAAATAAATATAAAATAGGCAAAAAAATGTTTTCACTACGCCCACGACTATATTTTTGAGTATGATGTCATGTCCTATTTTATACATTGATGAGTAGAGGGTTTGATGACTGGTACCTAGGATACCCCTATATCGGGATTTGTGAATAAATGTAATCCGATATATCGTGGCGGCAGCCATCTTGTACCGATTTTCATCAAAAACAGCTAAGAACACTCCCGACTATTCACCTTTCAAACAAACAAAAAACCAAATTAAAATCGGTTGATTCGTTCGGGAATTACGATGGGACAGACAGACACACACACAGACACCGCAAACTCATAACATCCCGTCGTTTTTACGTCGGGGGTTTAAAAAACACCAAATACGTAATTAGACAACACATGGCCTAGGTAATCCATCTGTTGCCTTTGCTCACTAAATAAAGTAATTTTTAAGATGTATTGTATCCCTAGCATTAATAATTTCTCGCAGTTCGAAGGGAAGCGCTGGAGGTCGGGATACAGAATTTCTCGTCCGACCCCCAACACACCCTACCTACTTTATGTTTGAGTACGTACGAGTTTAAAATTTCCCTAGACTAGGATAGATATATTTAGTATGATATTGTTTTTGTAACTCGTTTGTACTTGTAACTCTAATTTTTGTGAAATAAATTATTTGATTTGATTTGATTTGACATTATGTGATAATAATTTAACGTTTATTTTATCATTCATTCATTCATCAATTTCATTCAACTTTTTCAAACACTATGCCTTCTACCAAGGTTTATTCTTTGACAATGGCGTCGTAATACTGTCGCTAATCTGTCGCAACCGGTATTTCTTTTGAACTTAAATTCTACAAAATTACAAACACAATTGACAAAATAATACTCCCTTGTGGTAGGAAATACCATGTTCCCGGAAGTTTGATGTCTCTGATCGTCTTTTACAAGAAACTACCATGCAATTCACCATTTTCACGGAGCTCCACTTCGCGACATGAAACGACACACAATGGCTGCGGTTGCGAGTAAAACGGTTTTATTTAAAGGATATGATCGAGATCGTTATATGATCGGCAGAGGGGAAAGCCCTGCCTTGACATCTCCATTTCTAATTCCTCCAAGTACCGTTGTAATGAGTTTCCAACCTACTTGCTGAATAAAAAGTTGGAATTTGGTTGAACAACCTCCTTGCAGTTAGAAAGACTATAGAAAGTTGGAACATGGTTGAATAAAATAGAACTTGTTTTTTTTTATAATTTGACAGCTGTCAGTAGAAAGCGATTCTCCCTAGGGCTGAAAGTTTTACTTTCAATTAGGCCCCTCAGGCAACTTCAGACCTACTTTCAGAGTATGAGCAATGAAAAAGCCTATTACAGCTATTTCAGTGTACATTAATACTTTATTCGCCCATAGTTGTGTAAATTAAGTTTGTATGGAAATCGTACCCCTTTAAGTTTTACAATGAATATTCCATTCCTATGCTCTTTAAAAGTAACTTACCCCTCAAACAACGAAGCCTTTAAACAATAAACAATAATGTCTATCTATTTACAGTCACCGTAGCCGAAAACGACTAGGAAATCATCATCATCAAAAGTAACTTAGCTTGAAGCTAGGTAACGTTGTGTGATCTACCCTCATGGTTGTTCCAGGTGGGCGCCATCCGTATAATGAGTAACGAGGCGCAGCTCGTGGTGATCAGTGTGCCGGCCTCCAAGAACGACTTCGTCATCGGCCTGGTGGCGCCCCCCTCGCCGCCGGGGCAGGTCGCCGACTTAGTGGGGGAGCTAGTAGGAGTACTGGTCAATAGGTTCTTTATGTGAGTATACTATTTTACTATTATAGAGGTGTGTCAGGATCGTAGCAAGTGGAAATCCGTGATCTCTGCCTACCCCCATGGGAATAAGGCGTGATTATGTGCGTATGTATGTATTTTAGTTTCATTTCGTTACCAAATGTTGTTTTCGTTTCGCCTACGTGTCTCTGTCTTTTGTATGGAGAAAAGATGAGACAGCAAAAATACGTTACGTAGTCAGAGCTGTTGTCTCATCATTTTTCCATGCAAAAGAGAGAGACACGTAGACGAAACGAAATCAACATTTGGTAACGAAATGTTGTAAACACTGGGACTTTGGATACAGTCAGTTCTAACCATTTTATGTTTGTTTACGAGTTTTCTTTGTAAGTTTTGATTTGAATAAAGTTATTCTTATTCCAGGTTGTCCGGCTCGGAGCTACCTGTGGAAGTAGAGAGCGGTGCTACCACTCGCTGCACGCTGGGGGGCAAGCCGCGTGCCTTGCAACTCCCCCCTCCCCCGCCCTCCGCCCCCGCTGGCTCCCCCCTCCACGCGCCCGTCTTCACGCACGCGCATAACGTCATCACTTACCATCCCGCCTCCGCCAGAGCATAGGCGACTCACTTCACTAGAGTTACCGTCTTCGGATTAGAACGTAAACTGTTTAGATCGACCGGCGTAAGGCATTTGTCCGACCGCGGACGAGTAGTCAGCTATTTTTTCACTGAAGAACGAACAAATAAGATTTTGTGCTTTAGTCACCGTGTTACCAACTGAGTCGTGCGGCCATAAATCATATCACTATGTCTATCTCGCTCGCACTTGTGGGTCTTATGGAGCCGCATAGTGATGTGCGTAAGATTGTTACAGGCGCATATCGATACGAATAAAATCGGATAAAAACATAGTATTGGGTGTGGCCCTGAACAGGTCCGATTGACGACTCAGTTGGTAACGCGGTGACTATAGTAAAGAGACGTATTATAGTTGCTCGTTGGCTTGTCACACTGCCGGCTAGAACTCTGTCTCCAGCTCCACTATTATTATAGCCCAACTAATACACACTTCTACCTACTCGCCAACTCGCTTCTCGCCAATCACCGGTGGTCGGACAAGTTTCTAAGCGTGCGTTTCGTAAATGTTTACGAAATCTCACGAATGGAGATTTCGTTGGGTATTTATTTATTGACGAAAAACATTTTTCTGTAGATATAGAAACGATGGTACTTGACTAGACCCCTGATGCTAGAGACCAGGTAACAGTATTTTTAGATTCTGTTAGTACTAAATTGCGGTTCTACGTTATTTATCAACATTATAATTAATACAAATAAAATAAAAAGTTAATTGAAAGATAAGAATAAATAAGATATCAAGTGATATAGAAATTGTCTTCAGTGTGCCTTTATCACAATAATTCGTGTGCCTAAAAACATTATATTAAATAGTTATGTATGGACGAATAAAAATACAAGTTATAAATTTAGACTTTGCTATGTAGACGCACAAAACATTGTAAAAGCAAAATTATGAAATATTTTAATATTTTTTAATATGCATTTGTGGTTGTAATTATTTCAATAGAATTAATAATAGTATTAGCATTAGTAATGGTCAATATAGTTCTTATTAAATATTGAGTCAATTTAAGGTGATAATAATAATTTAAACAACGTACTTTATTAGATTTAACTTATTCTACTTATAAAAGCTATATTTTTGTTATTTTTGCATATGAAAACTATTTTTTTATAGCTGAGGGAAGAAGCATATGGCCCACTAGATGTTAAGTGGTAACCATAAAACAGTGTTTCGTAGGCTGTTGCATTGTTTTGTTTAGTTTAACATTTGGCTTCTACATAGAAAATGAAATACAACATTTTGAAAATGAAGTTAGAAACTTTACATCAAATAAAAAAGTAGATTCCGTTATAAAAAAAATGATGAAATCTTACAAATATTTTAAATAATTCTGAGAATGTACTTATTACTATAGAAAATCTTAAAGATATTCAATTATTACTTTATAAAATTAATTTAAACGATCCGTCTTACAGACAAACATTTTCAATGATGTATCTAAATGTGATTTAATTTGTACATAATAATAAGTATGTACAAACACAGTGATTGGTAGGTATATAATATAGTATTTATTTTAGGTCAGTATTAGTTATTGTACGATACAGCGAAATAGCGTTATATTCGTTTTAATTATTTTAAGTAACATGTTTTTTTTTGTGATTCAGATGTGCCTTGATGTGGTGCCATTAAGAATTGTATTCTAATGAATAAATTATATATACAATGAATTATCCTGTTTTTTTTTAATTTGGACCTACCATTAGCTGTATATCATTAATCATAATAAAGCTGGCTGACTTACCAGCGCAGTTGGTATAGGTAGCGGCACATAACTTTAGCGCTGACCGACCAATAGGACACTCCACACATCCCGTGTGCGCGACATGCGCACACTACGACGCATGCGCAGCTATCCCCTTCGCGTATCGCTCAGCGCTAAAGTTATTTGCCGCTAGTTATAGTAGCTCTGCCTTCTGCGCCGAAGGTCATGGGCTCGATCCACACCGAAGACAAACTGAGTAAAAATGCTGAACTAGGTTTTGTTGTTATTCATTATGTGTATTGAGGACCTCAAGGGGTGGTCCGGTCAGTTTGTGCTCATGGCCCGAATTTTAAGGATGTGTGAAATACCAGGTAAGTATAATTATTTGGATCTCATAATACAAGCGGAGTTCTGTGGATTGTCAAATATTTATAATAAAAACAACCATAGGTACGTGATTAATTTTAATTAAGTAGTAGGTACTCTCAAAAGGTGATAGAAAGCATCGTGAGGAAGCCGACATGTCGAAGCATAAAAAGTTTGAAAGCATGTGTCGAGTGCACGAAAGGAGCCTCTTTGAGGCACACTTAAAATCCTTTCACCACACTGGTTTGAAAACCAGTGATTACGGCACTTAGACAATTTAGAAAATTGTCTAAGTTACGGCACGAAGAATTTTAGTCAAAGTTGGGGAAGGTTCGACTACCTTGACCCGTGAAAGCATAGAACTTGACAGTTTTGATAGTCTTATGACCATGACATTGACATCAAATTAAATGTGTCACTGTTTTATGGTTTCTGTTCTGCCACCCTGGCCCTACCATGAAATAAAAGAGTTGCTAGAATAATTTGTGATATTATTACTGTGCTTCTACTTATTAATTAATCTAAATTATGAATAATTATATAGTCCTTATTTTATGTTTTTTCTATAGAATAAGCTAATTTTTGTTAAAAAAATTATCATCCAAGTTAGGAAGAACGTACCTAACGTGAAACATGAACGATGCGTTAAATCTTTACGATACGATAGGTAGGTATACTCGGATTTTTAATTAGACGAAGCTAGCTGATGTTTACTGTGTTGTCAGTTTTTGATGAAATAAAAATAGTGTTGTGACAAAGTGAATGATTGAAAAAAACTCCTGAATGAATAAAATTGCCTCGTTTTTCTAGTAAATAGTTAGTGTGCCGGACTTGACTTGACGTGCTTGGTTGAGGATCCATATCGTTCACGCGAAACAATATAGCAACAAAATACACACACACAACGTAACGAAAAACTTTACATAAACAATAACTAAACAGCGTGAGCGCAGAAAAACATTCGTGCTATCAGACCAGAGGTTAGAAACCGAATTACAAACAAAATGGTGACCGACGCGCATGGCGTTCATCGGTGTTGGCACTAGTCGCCACGCCGCGCTTTGTAATAAACCGTCAAAAAACTGATTGTAGTTACATACTACAAGTAACTTATATCAGAGCACTTTTATACATTTTTTTATACAAATACCTATATTATTTTATAGTTTGAAATGATTAACTATTCACTCATTGTTCATTCATCTGATTGAACGAGAACTGAACGCAGCACTATTACTTTAAATATGGCAACATTATTTTACAAAGTGACATTAGCTACTGTCAGTCATTATCGTCTAATTAAAAAGGCCGATCTTATTTTCACGAAAAAAGAAGAAGCAGATTTCTATAGTATATGTGTGCGTGTACGTATGTATATCTACATTTGTGTGCATAAATCATAAATTACAACTGTCAAAACTGACATCTCAAACTGTCAAATGTCAAGAGGTCAATGTCATGCTTGCTTCTGCTTGCTACTGTTTAGATCCGAAAAGGACAGATGCCATTCATTAAGAAGAAGAAGAGATACGAGCTACTCTATTTACGAAATAAATAAAATCTACCGGAATATTAAAAGACAGAAATGCGATGGCTGCAACAGCATCAGTAACTAATGATCTGTCTTATTATTATCATCTGAAGAGTATTTACCATTTCCTACAGCACAGACGACTCCAATGCCTCCAGCAGCGTTGGGAACCAACCGCTCCTAAGCAACTTCTACGCATAGTTAGAACTGGGCAGTCATCACTAATGAGAAGAACTTTTAATTCTTCAGGGCTGGACACCTCTGCTGCATGCCAGACACCTCGTGGGCTTTCATCTTCAGTGGGCTGAAGATGTGTGTCAAACTTAGCGCTAGAAAGTGGTAGACCAGACTTTAGTGGGTGTTTGAAGTGTGTCTAGAACCCTGCCAAAAGTGTGTGAAGTCAAATTGTGAATGAAGTAACTACCTACTAAAGATATCTACAATGTTGTATCAATGTTTTTATAGCGTTAAAGATTTCATATAAATTATTTTCTATTTTCTTTAAGAATTATTATTCTGAATTGATTATTGTTATTATTCTGACACACTGATTCATTTTAATTTTACTTATATTTTCTACGTTTTGTTTGAATTTTGTATATCATTCTCCGATATACAAAATTCTAGATCTCATAATTGTACCATACTTCTTGCAAATAAATATATTTCATTTCATTTCATTTGTACCACCTGTCTAACTACTCAGTAGTTACTGAACTACAGAGGCAGAGTTATTGGTGAGAGACTCATTTCCTGTAGGTTTAATTTGCTCGAACTAGGTATAATGTAACTATGTTATTCGGGGATAATTCAGCATTATAGTGGCAAAAGAAATTTATCAGTCCAGTAGTTTTTGAGTTTATTTGTTACAAAAATACAAATCTGTACAATTTATAATAACAATGATGATCCACAGTAGCCCAAACAAGAGATAAATGGAGAGAAGGAAGGGAGGCCTTTGCCCTGCAGTGGGACACAACAGGCTTTTAATAATAATAATAATGATGATGATAAGTTACCTACCTATGTACCTATAAGTACATACCTACCTATTTGCTGAGAAGTCCCATTGTTCCGATCCGCCTAAGGTCGTGGGTTCAAATCCAGTCGTGTACCAATTAGTTTTCTGTAGAAAAATTTATGTGCACTATGCCAGTAAAACATCGTGAGGAAACCGGCGTGTTGTAGAAGCCACAAAAGTTCGAGCAACACGTTCGTGTCAAGCGCCACGCAAAAAGGGCCCACTAGAGGCCTTGCGGAAACCAGCCCGCACATCAAGTGTGGATGGTGAATTTGCCGAAGCTCGTCGTTGGCATCAGTGCCTTGCCTACCTTATTCATAATACCTAAATAAATGCAGTAGATCTATAAAATCATGTACCAATGACCACTACTACGCGGGCAAAGCCTGCCGCGGGCGGCCGCTAGTTCATAAAATCTATAATAGGTATGTACCTATACCTACTACAGTCACGAAAAACGCCTTGGTATGCTTGCTACTAACTATTATCTATTCTGTGACGTTACCGTGTCATAGTAACTACTAGCGTATCTGTAATTCGAAAATATCTTAGAGTCACGAAATCTAACATCATCATCACCCTATCCCTGTCGTGAGGAACACCTTTTTTCTTTTTTTTACATAGTTGCATCCAGTAAAAGCCAAGTTACGGAAAGATTTGACTTCCTTAAAAAAAATGTTTGCTAATTGTTTGCTAGTGTGCATCATCAACCTATTATTGTTTAATGATGAAACGTATAATAAAAAATCAATGTAAAATGAGTGCAGTGAGATCTAACGTAGAAGAAGCTTACAAAGAAAGAAGAAGTAGAAAAATAGTCGAATATTACAAAAAACTTTAGCCCTAAAAGTTAAAATAAAAATTCAATTTCGTAAATACAAGAGCGCCGAATTAAAAATCCGACTATAGGTATCGTTATTTTTGGAATTTGACATTTGAGTTTTGTTCGTTTCACGGTTGGACTGCCGAAATCCAAAATAAAATAGTTGTTGAAAAAGAATGGGTATAATTTGCAAATTTTAGCATATACGTTCAATTTTAGTTTAAGTCAGGCTGTGCTAATCTAGGACAAGACATTTTTGTACATAGCATAGCACAATAAATAAATTAATGTAGTGTAAGGTTACCGCAGGTATCGATTACAATAATGTCTTTTCCGGGGGACGAATTGCTCGGAAACTACGAACATGAAAGAAGAAATGTAGCGCAAGGCTACAGCTGGCGACAGGCGTACCAAGATGGTAAGTTGCATCAAATATTCCAGTGTAAAGATCGTGTTGATGTGAACCTACTATTTCTGTACTTAGGGGCCGCATGAATGTGTGGAGGTGAATCCTGGAGGTGTTTCAGGGTTAGTCAGTCAGTCAGGTATTTCTGATATGTAACATACAACTGTTTAGGATAGGATAACGAGCAAAGCTAGCATGCCACCGGCGCCGGCGCGCCACGTCGAACCTCCATCGCTTTGCCTGTAACTCTTGGCAATATTACATCATACAAAATAAGTACATACGGGGCCCATGGTAGATTATAGGGAAAATGTAAAGTAGCATTTATTTTCGTTTTGGAGACAAATATATATGGCATGGTCGATAGCCACATGGTAATTTGTTTATTGAAGTAACAGCTGCCTGTCCCGGCTTCGCACGGCTGGAGTTTTTTTTTTTAACTCAAAATTGAGCCTATGTTACTCAGGGTGAATGTAGCTTTCCAATGGTGAAATATTTTTTTGAAATTGGACCAGCATTTTATGAGTTTATTCATTCCAATCAACAAAAACACAAAGATACAAAAATACAAATCTTTCCTCTATATAATATTAGTATAGATTTGTATATTTAAAAAACCGCATTACAGTATTAAAGTTTATTATTTGATAGCATGTCTGTTTACTGTTTTAGAGTAATTACTTAATTAGTCACAGATAGTATTCTTATCTTATGAAGTAAAAAGTACTAGTGGAATATCTGACTTTGTTTGTGTAAAACTCTTTCATACGGCAAACTTAACCCCGCATGCCTGGCAGGGCTTGAGCTTCAGGAATTATTTTCCTTATGCATAGCCATACTAACAGGAAACAACTCAAATTTCATATTTCGATTACTTCTATTTTTTCCCGTTGGTCGAACAACATTGTTGCAAGTACTGGAAATGAGTGGATGAGACTCGTGAGGGACCGGAAAGAATGGCGCAATAAAGAGGAGGCCTATACTCAGCAGTGGGTGCAAACAGGATGATGATGATGATAATGATTACTTCTGGCTTTATTCAGTCAGTCAGTCAGGAATATAATATGTAGATTATACATTTATGAAGAAGATAAAAAATATTAATTGAACTGACCTAAGGTTAATAAATTATGATTTGTTGAAACACAGTAAGAATTGTAAAATCGAGGTAGGTAGGTAGGATAATTAGGATATCATGGTTGATTTGCTGTTCCCAAGGCCATACTTGGCGATGGGTTCACCACATTGTGATGGTGGAGGGAAACACACAGGAGGCCTATAACCAGCAGTGGGTGATACTGGGCTCATCAGATGAAGGCCACGCTTCATATTTTCTTGATGTATTAATAAATTAGGGCACAGAATCAAATATTGTCGTAAATATATATACATGGTTTTCGTAACTAAAATAATCATTGGATTTCCTGCAGTTTCCTTTGCCTCTTGGCAAGGTCTCCTCTAACATTTTCCATTGGGTTCTGTTGTGCGCTACCTTCTCCAGTAACGACGTACATTATATACTGTTGTAAATAATTTAGATATACAAGATATAGTAACAACAATTGTCTGCAATATTCATAAAGTTTGATAATGAATAAGTGCCTAAATTGACAGCAAGTTAAATGTGTCCCAATTGATCTGTTAAGGCCTGCGCACATCTAGGCGATGGCTATGGCGATCAGCTGAAACGCTGTCAAATATCGCTGTCACATTTGACAGTGTTTCAGCTGATCGCCATCGCCATCGCCAAGATGTGCGCAGGCCTTTAAGCAGTTGAGAGTAGAGGTTGTTCCTCTTTAGTAATTCTTAGTCGTCGGGGGAATCATGATGTCTTTGATCCGTGAGTGTTTGTTGTTTTCATAAATATATGTAAAAAAAATTAAAAGCTAAATTCTAGATAGACCTAGCTTTTAGTAATACTTATTGATGTAAAAGATAGACAAATGAGCTTACGGCCCACCTGATGGTAAGTGGTCACTTTCGCCCATAGACACCAACAAAACCAAGGGTGCGGAAGGATTTTTCTTACGACGAAAACTTTTTTTTTTTTATTATTTAACTTGCTGATGGAACAAGCATATGGCCCACCTGGTGTTAAGTGGTAACCATCGCCTATAACAAAGCCATGCCTCGTAGGTCACGCACGTCAGGAACGTGCCCTACGATGCACTGCTCTGCGTCCATCAACTGGAGGCATACAGATATTCAGCCTCACATGCCAGTAATTACACCGGCACCCACACCCTTCAAACCGAAACACAGCGATGCTGCTTCACGGCAGAAATAGGCATGGTGGTAGTACTTCCCCGGACGAGCCCTTCACAAATCTCTGGTGGTAAGTTATTCCACAATTTATGAGCATGAGAACTAGTGCAAATGTACTTACCTACCTATAACTACTATGTAACATAAACATAGGTATAATTAGGTTGTAACCCTAATTTGGTCAAAGCATCTGCCATTTTTAGCTTGCCTAGGTTTGGATAGTTTGAGAGTAGTCTGCAATTTTTCGGATTTCGCTGTGTTAACAGCAATCTGATCTGACTTAATCTGATTTCTCTTCTTCTTCGTCCTGCCCTTATCCCACTTTAGTCTCACTTTAGTTGGGGTCGTCCTCCCTCGGGTCGGGAGAACATGTTATCCTTTTGCATTCTCCTCTATCAGCCGTCACCTCTGTAGTCACTTCTTTCTTAACCATGTCATTTGCCTGAAGTCGAATCAGTCAAGCGTAATATTTAAAGATGCCAGTTTTTATGTAGGTATAGTTTCATAATATCGCGACAGCTAAATTACTTAATAGTGATCGTTCATGTGGTTCAGCCAGTGCAGTGAAGTGTTCCATGGTGCAGTGGTGACGTGGTTTTCATTTGACGGCTCTGCTATTGTAAATTCATTTTGGCTTGCTTTTACCTTATTGGGAACTTGGGGTTAGAAACTCTCGTTATGCCAGGTCAGTTTGATTTACTCAATTTATTTTTAACACACTGACGACATAGTATCCAATAAATATGTACTTAGTCTTAATATAGGTAAAGTTAAAGATAATACATATCTTACTCGTATACCTAAATATATAAGTCGTAACGCGTCGGTACACAAAATTGGTAGGTGGATAAAGGATGCTACTTTAAAAAAAAAATTCTTATTGTATTTGCAATAGTTTTAAATAAGTAATCAAAGAATTTTATGGTTTTGGTCTTATAAAACCTTGAATTTTGTATAGATAAGGTACGCATTATAACTCATTAATCATTATATTGTGTACACAGCATTCTTGATTAGGACGTTAAGGCCACTTAACGGCTGATCAATTTGATACCAATCTGTAAAACACCGTTAAAATATTAGCCGGTATAAAGAAAGCACTATCGATTGTAACATCATCCTTATGCAAAGACGCATACACTCGTAGATATCCAATTTTAAAATGATTGGTATTGGAATGGTAAACCCGCGTGACTTGCCGTGCCCTTGTAGTACCTAAATGCTGAGTGGTTAATTTTTTTTGCTGTCATTTAATCTAAGTTGAACTGTACCTTTTAATTTTAAGTTAACGCAAAACAAATTATTTCTATTAGGTATTAAAAATATCATATAGGCACCTAAGTTTAAATACACTGGCTCTGGAGGTTTTAGGAAGTAAAATACAATTTTAGTTTGTATTTTCAAACGAACAACTGTACTGTTTTAACGAGTTACGATGTATAGTTCATGCATTTCACGAAGACGCATCCAGTGATATTTATCTGGTTGTAATAAGAGCCAAAATGCTCTAATTGACGCGTCTTCGTCAATTGCATCACCTATATCACATCTGTAACCCGTGTTTCAACAAGCATCCGACTTATAACCATATTCCAGGGGGCATCAAAGCAGGCGCGGCCCGCGCGGCTTCCCTCGCCTATGGCGCCCTCTCCCGCCGCAAGGTAAATATAATATTTATAGAAATAAATGTATACGTTTATTAAAACTCGTGAAACCGACTTAATGGCCACCTGCCAGTAATATAAATAAATAAATATAAATATAAATATTGTGGACAATTCACACAACACTACCCAGCCCCAAACTAAGCAGAGCTTGTAATATGGGAACCGGATAGCTGATATAATACTTGAATACATTTTTTTTTGTAAATACATACTTACAATACAATATAACACCCAGACAGAGAACAAACATTTATGTTAACCACACAAATATTTGTTCTCGGTGGGGATCGAACCCACGACCTACGGCGCAGAAGGCAGAGCTACTACCAACTGAGCTAGAGGCCAGTCAAATATCACCGGCACCCACACCCTTCGAACACGGCAATGCTGCTTGGCGGCAGAAATAGTACTTCCCCGGAAGAGCCCTTCACAAAGACTTCTACAACTGCTGCTTATCTGTTTCTGTATAGTATTTTTAACTAAATATCCAAATTGTAAGTTGTTAACCCTTTTGTAAACTGTACCTCGAGTAGGAGTTTTGTTACAACATTTCATCTACCAAATGTTGTTTTCGTGTTAGCACGTGTCACTCTCTTTTGTATGGAAAATTGATGGGACAACAACGTGTTTCGATCGTTTCTACGTAACGTATTTTTGTTGTCTCAGTCTCATCTTTTCTCCATACAATAGAGAGAGAAAACAACATTTCGTAGACGAAATATTGTAAATGAAGTGAGACTTGCCCTTTTCATATAGGTCTCCCGCGATATAGGCTAGTCCTAGTACGGGGCCCATTGTATTTTGGTAATACAATGGACCCCGGGGATTTTTGTAAAACTGATTTATCAAGTTTATTATGCGCACTTGATGTGCGGGCAGGTTTTTCCGTAAGTAGGCCACTGGTGGGCCCTTTTTGCGTGACCCTTGACACGTGTTGCTCGAACTTTTTTAGGTTCTACAACACGCCGGTTTCCTCACGATGTTTCCCTTCACCGTTTTGAGAGTACTGCCATGGTGCACATAAATTTTTCGATAGAAAAAACTCATTGGTACACGAGTGGATTTGAACCCACGACCTTCGGATCGGACGGCGGGGCCACTACCACTAGACCACCAGTGCTCTAAACTGGTTTGTCGAATAAATAGTTTAGTATTTGTAATATGGCGCAAATATGCAGGTCTCGACAGAGCCTACTTATTTGCTCCTCTTGGGGTTGAGACTCTGGGTCCGTGGGGAACCGAGGCCTCGCGGGTCTTCAAAATGTTGTCTAGGCGACTGATCGCAGCGACGCGTGACCCAAGAGCTGGTGGGTATCTGGCGCAGCGTATAAGCATTGCTATTCAGCGTGGCAATGCCACCAGCGTCTTGGGGACACTTCCGTCTGGCACTGATTTGGATCAGTTGAGCTATCTCTAGATCGTTTGTAACGATCTGCAGATAGCTCAACTGTTTCTTGTGTATTTTGTACATTTTGTAAATATTTTGTTTAATTGTAAGTTTCTTTGTGTAAATAAATGTCGTATATGTAATGAGTATTTGTATATGTATTGCAAGGTAGCAGAAGACGGTGCCGCTAGGCTGGCCCGCGTGCTGTCGGCGCTGGACCTGACGGCGCTGGGCGTGGGCAGCACGCTGGGCGTGGGCGTGTACGTGCTGGCGGGGGATGTGGCCAAGAACTACGCGGGCCCGGCCGTCATACTGTCCTTCTTGCTGGCTGCGGTGGCCAGCGTCTTTGCAGGTCAGTGTTTACTGCGGTCTTCTAATTCAAATAGTTGCGTTTATTCTTTGGCGTGTTATTTAAAGGGGTCACCATTATGTAACTAATGAACTCAAAAATATTAACTCGAAAAAAAATACTAGCCATACTTTACTAAGAAAATGGACCAACGACCTAGTTCAGATCGCGAGAAGTCTGTGAATGAGATAGAAGGCTCAGAATCGTTCTTCCTGGAAATTATTGGGGAGGCCTATGTCCAGCAGTGGACTTCTTCAGGCTGATGTTGATGATTTTACTGAACTAATAGCACGGAAAATAGTGGTAACCAAAGGTAACTTTTACATTTATGGAATGTTTTATGATAAATGGCTAAAACGTAACAGTTCGATTTCTTTGGGATCTTTTTTAACAGACTTCAAATAAAAAAAATCTCAATTCGGTTGTACTTTTTTCTGAAAAGTAATACTGACATTGTCCCATAGATTTTATAAATTTGTTAAAAATCTCTTTTTTTCAAGTATTTTGAAATTCACTTGTTATTGGATGGCCTATTACCTTACATTATTATGACTCCGGTGTTTCACCACAGTTTCTACGCGGCTCGATGACTCCATGTTAATTTATTTAATTCTTTATTGCACCAAAAACAAGTTACAATAGGAGCGCTTAATGCTAGATAGCATTTTCTACCAACCAACCTTGACAGGTGAAAAACAAAGAGGTTAGCGTGCAAAAAATCATTGTGTTTCTGTGTCCAGGGCTGTGCTACGCAGAGTTCGGCGCCCGGGTACCGAAGGCGGGCTCCGCATATGTCTACAGCTACGTGTGTGTGGGGGAGTTCATCGCATTCATCATCGGGTGGAATCTTATACTCGAGTACATTATAGGTATGCTCAACAAAAAAAAAATATTTCGATATGGCCAGCAGCATTGGGTAAAATATGCATAAGATCAAACAAAATGGTATTTAAAAAAATGCCGATACTTATTTTGTAAGAAGTAACCGCAAAAAGTTATGATTCCGGCCAGGATCGAACTGGCGGCCTTCTGCGTGTAAAGCACACGGAACCCCATGTAGTCAATGCCGAAATATAGAGTTTGGATTTACCGTATTTTGACCCTGCGGCCTTGCCAATAAAAAGCTTGTGAAAATAGAAAAACTATTAAAGTAGACAATTAATAGGTATGTAGGCCTTTCTGTTAAATAATCTGGTTCTCTAACATAACAGCTTAGTAGGGTTTTGGCTTTGTTAATTCAACTAATATTATAAACGTGAAAGTGAGTATGGATGGATGGATGTTTGTTATTCAATAACGCTAAAACGATTGAACGGATTTGGATGAAATTTGGCACAGAGATAGATTATAGGCTGGAGCTATTCCAGCCTATAATCTATCTCTGTGCCAAATTATACTTACTACTTATTATACTTACCAAAATATAACTTACTTTGTACCCCGGTTAAATATGGTTCCCGTGGAATGGATTTGATTTAAATCATATTGTGTATAAGAGAAAGTTCTGATTATAACTCAAGAACTGCTAAACAAATTTGGCTATAAATTGATAAAGAGGTAACTTAAAACTAGGAGACAGGCATTGGATACTTCTTATCCCGAACAAATAACGGGAACGGGGCGAGTGAAGCCGCGGACGGCCGCTTGATAATTATAATATCAAGCGGCCGTCCGCGGCTTCACTCGCCTCCACAATTATTATTTGTGGTGGCTAGGTACTTTTAGCCACAGGAATTGGACTGACGCGTACGATTTTGGTGTTGCGTCGCCATTTGTCTCTCCCTGCTCACACTTTGAGAACATGTAGCCTTAGTGCAAATAAAGAAGTATGTATTTGTTACATGAGTATCTTGCTGCACCATCTTCCAGAAAGTAAGATTGTAAAGTTAAGGAGCATCATCTCATCAACCCCTACAATATTTTTACGTTATATTTTGTAAGACTTATACACCACTATTTTGTAATTACCAAAAAAAAAATGCCGATATTGGCTGCTAATACTGATCACATCCACGAAAAAAAAATTTTTTTTGAGACAAAAAAATATTTTTAAATAACCAAAATTTTTGGTCAAATATTGAGAAATGATTCAACAAGCAAAAATCATTTCATTCATAAACGCTAAATACCAAGCGGAACCGAACAGCGTAATTTTTTTTCTCTCTAGTACTACGTAACTAATGTGTCCATAATTTTATGCAGGATTTCTGAAAATTTTAACATTTAATAACTTTGTCATTTTATCGAAACTAAAAATTCTGATTGCACATTCATAATGTTCTACCCCTACAAAATTACCCTCTTTTTTTTTTGGTAGTTACTAGATAGTGGTGTATTGTTGTGTGCAGGCGCGGCGTCGGTGGTGAAGGCTCTGAGCGAGTACCTGGACTCGCTGCTGAGCCGCGCCATCTCCTCGCACCTGGCGGCCGCCATGCCGCTCGACACGCCGCATCTGGCCAGATATCCTGATCTCTTCGCATTCTCTGTCATCATGCTCTTCTCCGGTAACTATTATCTCACCGGTACACCAGTAGGAACCGAGCCGTAGTTTGTTGCCTGTTCTTCTAGGCTTGGTCGCGTGGAACTGGCACCTAGACTCACCTAGCTTTAACACGTTTCAACATTTTACAGAACAAAAATTGAAATAGCAGTAAAGTTCCGATTTCGAGAGGTAGGAAATGCAAAAGGTCTTCCCCAAAACCTTCCACTCATCTCGGTTCTTGGCGGTTTTCCAATCTTCCCTCTGACCGTAGAAATCAAAAAGGCTACAATTTATGTAGTTTGGTGTTGATACTAATATGAATTACAAAGTGTCAAACATTTTCGTTGACAGTGGCGCTCGCGTTCGGAGTGAAGGAATCGACGAAGTTCAATAACTTCTGTACCGGAGTCAATCTGTGTGTGGTACTGTTCGTCATCATATCAGGATCGTTCAAAGGTAACTCGTCAACAATAGTTATATAGCTAATGGAAGCGGGCTATCCCAAACAATCTAAATGCCAAAGTGTATCTCTGTCTGTTTGGTGCGTTTTTATAAACCACTGAAATAGTAAAGATTATAATATTTGTTTTTGATACAGCTAGCTGATGAGACAAGCATATAACCCTGATATTAAGTGATAACCATCGTCTACTTCAAAACATTGCCTCGTAGGTTACGCACGCCAGGAGCGTGCCCTGCGTCCATCAACTTGAGGCATACAGATGTCAGCCTCACGCGCCAGTAATTACACCGGCACCCACACCCTTCAAACCGAAACACAGCAATGCTGCTTCACGGCAGATATAAGCATGGTGGTAGTACGCACCCGGACGAGCTCATCACTAAGATATTTGCATAAATAAGTACAACAGTACGGTGGAAGTCTAAGTTACGAAAGGTATTCTTGCATCTCCACAGCGGACACCAAGAACTGGCGAATCCCTGCTTCGGAAGTGCCGAAGTCGGATACAAAAGACTTCGGAAGCGGTGGCTTCGCGCCGTACGGCATCGCGGGGATCATCAAAGGCGCCGCCGTATGCTTCTACGGCTTTATTGGTAAGTAGTACTACTTTCGTCTGTAGAATAGAAAATAAAAAAATAATAGTTACTTGTTATACAAGAGTGCAAAGCTGCTTTTAAACCGCGTGCTCAATTTTGATGACCGAGCAAGCGAAGGATTCTAATATTTAACCACGAGCGTAGCGAGTGGCTTAAAAGTTAGAATCCTAAGCGTTGGCGAAGGAATCAAAAGAGCACAAGGTGAAAAATGACCGAGCAAGCGAAGGATTCTAATATTTAACCACGAGCGTAGCGAGTGGTTTAAAAGTCAGAATCCTAAGCGTTGGCGAAGGTGAGCACAAGGTGAAAAATCTTTGCACTCGAGTACAACACGTAACTTTTCATCCCACCTCAGCGAGGAAATGACTAAATGCAAAAAAGAACATGGCGCGACTAAAAGTGACACACCAAGAAGGTTCCGAGTATGAGTTTTTAACTAATTTAAAAAGGTTGTATGATAAATTCGGCACCATGGAGGTAGAAGTAAATAGATTGTGTATTCACAAACTTAGTGAACACGATATTCTAAATTCAAATTTACTTTATCCTCTAGCGGATAAAAACGGCTTTTGCAGTCAGATATTGAACAGCAAAAAACACACTTTCTAATATGTGGGTGTCCCAGGTTTCGATTGCGTGGCGACGGCGGGCGAGGAGGCGCGACGGCCGCAGAAGTCGATTCCATTCGCGGTGGTGGCGTCTCTGCTGGTGGTGTTCCTGGCGTACTGCGGAGTCTCTGCAGTCCTCACGCTCATGCTGCCCTACTACATGCAGGTACTACTACATGCAGATACTACTACATGCATGTACTACTACAGGTACTACTACATGCATGTACTACTACAGGTACTACTACAGGTACTATTACATGCAAGTACTACTACATGCATGTACTACTACAGGTACTACTACATGCAGGTACTACTACATGCATGTACTACTACAGGTACTACTACAGGTACTACTACATGCAGGTACTGACTGGCCTCTCAGCTCAGTTAGCTGTAGGTAGTAGCTCTGCCTTCTGCGCCGTAGGTCGTGGGTTCGATTCCTACCGAGAATAAATATTTGTATGGTGCACACTGATGTTTGTTCTCTGTTTGGGTGTAATATTGTATTCTAAGTATGCATTTACAAAAAACAACATATAAATAACTTCTTCTCGGGTAATATAAATAAATAGTATATCATCTATCTGGCTCCCATAATATAAGCACTGCTTAGTTTGGGGCTAAATAGTGTTGTGTGGATTGCTTTAAATGTGTATTATTATTAAAGCCATAAAGGCGATGTGCAATATAGATAGTATAGTACCGTATCGTTGGTTGTTGCAGGACGAGAACGCTCCGTTCCCGTTCGTGTACCGGCAGCTCGGCTGGCGATGGGCCGAGTACATCGTCACTGCCGGAGCCATCTGCGCACTCTGCTCCAGGTACATCCACACAGCACATATACACATCTACTGGACATACGTCACTACACAAATACCTATTTGAATCACGGAACATCTTTCTTCTTTTTCTATCCCTGTTTCCCGGGTCTCCTCACTTTTCTGGGCGATCGGCTCATGCAATTGAGCTTTAATGAAGTCTCTCTTCGTATTGGTCCACCAGGTGGATGGCAGGCGGCCTCAATTATAATAATACTATGACACTGCTCCCTCCCCCCCCCACCAATAGCCCTTTCCGCACCTCACCACCGTTTCAAATCTTCATGTTAATCTGATTTTAATACGAAACAAGACAAACGCACTTACACGCGTGTACAAAACGACATTATATGTATGTGTATAATATTGGTTGAACGCGGCCTTTGTATGGGATTTGGTCAAATGTCCGGGGTGTGGCCATACTATGCTAACGTAATAACAGGTACTACATAATATTTCTATGACTAACAATGGTGTATGTTCTCTGTCTGGGTGTTATATTGTATTCTAAGTATGTATTTATAGGCTTCGGGTTATAGGTTATATACTGCTGGAAATAAGCCTCCCCTATACATTTCCAGGCAGAACTATTCCCAATATTCTCCGTCCACAGATTTCCTGCGATTATGAAAGAAAGAAAGAAATGTGGCAGTGTTAAACACAATAAAAACAGTAAATCCGCATTAGGAAGCTATTTGCAGCATTGTAGCCTGCAGCGGGAATCAAACCAGCACATCCAGTGACCTAGTCATTTTAAATACCTATCTTTGGAAGTTTTGTCACAGTAACTAAACGCAATCTTCATAGACCGCGGGTTCGAACCTCCGCAAGCTAATACAACTTGTTGCATTATTATTTTCAGTCTCCTAGGCGCAGTATTCCCTCTCCCGCGTATAATCTACGCGATGGCATCAGACGGGCTACTGTTCAAGTTCATGGGGAGTGTGAACGAACGCTTCCAGACTCCTATGGTGGGCACCATTATCTCTGGACTCTTCACTGGTCAGTTTTATCTTTTAGCGGTATATATCTGGGAAGCACATACACTTGAAATTGTTCTAGTTTTCACTTCTGTCGGCTTTCCCGGAGTGCCACTGTTTTTTTTATATTGAAGCAAATAAATGTTAGTCTGAGATGGTTCTTAACATCTTTGGTAGAAATTCATTCAGACATTTCCATGTTCTGAGGATGCTAGATTAGATTAGAAAATACTTTATGTCCAAACTAAATTCTAATTAACTCATTTCTTCCAGTTAACCATTGTGTTATGTGGAGTGGGTGGTAGTGCTTTGAGACAAGAGAAGAGTGAAACATTTACCTAAAACTATTTACCTACCCAATAGAATAAATGTCTACAGTACAGAGGGATACAGCTCAAGTTACCTAAAAACGAAGAAAAATGACTCTTACTGCAAGGACATAAGAGCTAGCAGTGTATGGTCTGATGCGTTTTTGAATGTTGCTGAAAACGCTGCTATCACTGTGATCGGAGTTTATTATTTGTAATTTGAACTAGTATTGTTTTGTCTGAACTACGTCGTATTCCAGGTATATTGGCGATGTTGTTCGAGTTGAAGGAGTTGATTCACATGATGTCTATCGGCACCCTGCTCGCCTACTCCATGGTGGCCTCCTGCGTACTGCTGCTAAGGTAATGTTATATAGGTAATATACAGGGTTATTCATTATTAGATACCAATACTCAGGAATTAGGTTCAGCAAATAAAATAAAAAATATTTATGAAATGATTTTTTAAAGTTTTGTTACGAAAATCCCGAGAAAATCGATAAAGATTATCCTTGCAAATCATTGGCGCGTTGTTACATCTAACAGTCCATTTCTAATCAAAGGCAAGCCATCTGACCTTTTTTGACCTTTGATACGTACGCGCCCGCAATATGTCGTAAAGAAATGAATAAAAATAAAATTTTGAAACAAAAACTTAAATCAGTTTAGGAATTAAATTGATTCGGCCAAACAAAATTATTCACGACCCAAAATATTAAGCCCTGTCAGATTGTGTAGCTAATAATGAATAACCCTGTATATTGTTGTATATACTATACCAAGGCTAGAGACAAATGAAGTTTAAAAAACTTGAGAAACAGACTTCAAGGTCAATCTGCTGAACCGATTAAAAAAAAAAATGCTATGGGATGAGTCTGGACCATCCATTACTAAGAAGAAAATCAAATCGGTTCATAAATGACGAAGTAATGCAATAACAAACATAAATAATATACAGAAATGACCTTATCAATTTAAAAATGCTACATCATTTTTATGACAACGGGATATTGACCATCATTAAATTTTGAGAGTTTTGAATATCCCGTTGGTTCATAAAAATAATGTTAAAAACCATGATAGTTTCAAAAGTTAAATGCCAAATTATTCCTGAGTAACATTTACTATATTTACTAGTAATGAATATCAAGTATTTTCTTTTGCTGAATCAATCTTACTATTGTTAAACCTACAGATATGAAAGGACCAAAAGCAAAACCGTGGAACCGTTGAAGCTATCAGTGCGTGTCACGACGCGTCAGTTGATCAACGCGGACAAGCACTCGTTGCCCACGCCACTCAGCTCTGGCATCGTGTCTACGCTGGTCACTTTGTATGGTGAGACATTTACTTGCTATCGTAAAACTTAAATCCTTTCACCACACCGGTTAGGTGGTACTAGTGACACGACAAGCAGAATAAGCTCCTTTATAAGTGATTCAATACTCAATCGATCAATCATTTATTTGCAGGTAAGAAATTTACAATTTATAAAAAAAGTAAATCACATTTTTACATATAAAAACAAAAACAACAGTAAAATACATAGGTAACTTCATCAACGTTACAAGTCATGTGCCGAGCTCCCAGGCTTTTTTATCATCAAGGTAGTCATTAATCTTGTAGTAAGCTTTTTTTGTCAGGATAGCTTTAACAGTTTTCTTAAGAGGGGGTCGTGCGAAAATTTGAGAATTGTTGTTAAAAAATTCATAACTAAATAACTAAGTGACATTTTAAAAATCGCAAAAGGACTAATTGTAGACTATACATTTGAGATTAATTCGAATTTAAGTGTGTTAAAAAAAAATACTATTTAACATGACATTCTATTTAACGCTAATGAAAATCGTATGTCAGCGTCCCGCTCTTAAATTTACTCTCAGACAGCTTTACAATGTCAATAGGCAGTTTGTTATAAAACTTGACTCAATATTTTTATTTGCATACGCATGGTTTCATCATCATCCTCCACAGCCCGACTTCACCCACTGCTGGGTATAGGCCTCCCTTAGTTGACACATGGTTTAGTCTAGGTAAATAAGTACATAGTTCTTAGGTGTAAGTCTCAATGTTTTCGTTCACCGTTTGACAGCACTAGTATTCTCCAAGTACAATTTTAGACAGAAAACTTATTGGTGAACGACTGGTTTTGAACCAACGACCATCCAAAGGCGGGGCTGCTACCACTACACCACTAGTGTTCTCAATGCTGCTGATGATGATAAATTAAACTGTTAGTAAAAAAATGAGTTTTTTCCAGGTGTGTGGTGCTTCTTAACGATGTACATAGTACATTTCCACTCGGCGGCTATACTAGCGCTACACCCGGGTACTCTCGCGTTGCTGACTGTCTCCACCACTTTGGTAGTGTCCACTCTGTACTTCATCTCCAGGCAACCCGTATCGGAGAAGAAACTAGCGTTTTCTGTGAGTATTTACTGGCCTTTCAGCTCAGTTGGTAGCTCGGCCTTCTGCGCCGTAGGTCGTGGGTTCGATCCCCACCGAGAACAAAAATTTGTGCGGTGATTTGTAAAAAAAAAGTCTGAGTATTATATCAGCTTTACTAAATTTGGGGCAAGATAGTGCTGTCTTGATTTATTTATAGTAGATGATATGGATAAGAAAGAAGTGAATACAGAGATGACTGATAGAGGTGAATGGAAGAGGAACATGTTGTGACGACCCCACATATAGTGGGTCATTAGTCATTACATTATACTCTTCTTCCTGCATAAAGGCAGGAAGAAGATAGATTAACACTTTATTGAACACAAAGAAATACATACAGAAACTATTACAAAAATAATCAGTATAATGTAATGACTGAGGGTGGTACCAATGAAACAGGTACCGAATGAAAGACTTTTAATCTATGTACTTATCTACTTACTGAAGCTGTGCTTGTTGTTGCTTGTTCATACTAACAAAGCCCAAGATAGCCTGTAAGTTTACTAACTCAAATGGACCACAAAGTTGTCTGATCAATGTGCCTTTTGGGCACATTGCCTGCGGTCGGTGATCTGAACTCTGTTTTCTACCTGTAATACCTACAGGTGGAAAACAGAGTTCATTATTTTATTCTCTAGTTTCTTATAAAATGTAATCTTTTATCTACCGCATGCCAAACGATCTTTGGGCCAAAATAACAACTGAATGGGCCCCCAACAATGGTAGACGACCTCGCGGCACACCAAGACTCAGATGGCGGGACGATCTTGACGCGTTTATGGTGGACTGGGCATCCACAGCACAGGACCGGGAGGAGTGGTTAGGGAGGCCTTTGCCCTGCAGTGGGACGATGCAGGCTAATAATCATAATAATAAATAAACATAATGTAATGTGCGTAGGTTCCGCTGGTGCCGTGGCTGCCGGGGCTGAGTATCCTCATGAACGTGTATCTCATGCTGAACCTGGACTACGTCACGTGGGTACGCTTCGCCGTGTGGATCGCAGCGGGTACGTCGCCATCTCACTCTAACTCTAACAATAATAATAAATTTATAATAAACTAGCTGTGCCCGCGACTTCGTCCGCGTGGAATAGTGTCTATGGGTAGCATTTTAAATATGCAGCGAAAAAAAACGCATGTGGCACAGTTATCTGCCCTCTTACTAACACTTGGGCATATTTCCACACCTACACCACTCCCCCCTCCTCTCCCTCTGTTAATGTACATTTTTCCATACAAACTTTCATTCCCTATTGTTATTTTACACCCATGGTAATAGAATAATTAAGTGGGGGGGCGGGAAGGTTGATGAGAAAAAATAGAAACAAAATAATTTTCCAAAGTAACAATAATGTCTATTTAATAATTTTGGGATGTCGGCCAAGATTGATTTACTAATAAGGAGTCCGGAGGCTTTGTTTGACTGGTTTTTATTCTAGTTGTCTCAGTATGTGTAGTTGGTCTGACTCAGTCTTACACGGACTCGGTATTACAGTTTATTTAAAACAAACTTAAATGTTGGTCTCACTCAGTTTTACAACACGCTTGATCTACCAAAATTTACAGCTGTTGCTTCTAGGAACTCCAGAATCAATAATAGGTATTATGTACTTGAATACAGGCCAGGATAACGGACTGACCACACCATGAGCAGGTCTGTCTTCGTATGCCTTTCTCTTCAGTTTGTTATGATTTGTTGTGATGTCTACCACATTTAGTTGTCTATCACCAAGCCTGAGATCTTCAATTTCAATTTCTGCTATGTTTTAATCATCAGGTTTTGTTTGTGAATCTTCTGATGATGATGGTTGTTCCTGATATGCTTGGTTCCATGGGAACACGGACGGGATAGCACTCTTCTTTAATATTTTTGGAGTATGATCTATAACTAAAATGAGTACCTACATTAGGATTTCAAAGTATGTAACAAAATACATGGTATTGTAGATAAATAAGTAAGGACTTACCCAATTTTGTCTAGCACAATGGTGTTATAGCAAAATCAGAAATGAGCTGAGCAATTGTTTCGTACGGTTAATCCAGGCTTGATATTATGTTATAATGCTTGTAACATTGTTGTCTTGCTTCATTTTTGGGTAAACGAAACGGTGTGTGGCATTCTATCTATCTATCGTCATGCGTATACGATTAATTTGTCTACACAATACTCAACTACTCACGGGGATTAGTATTTAACAATGAGTTTATAACGCTACGCTAATAGTATCTAACACTTAGTATTTGTAAACAGAAAATTTACAATTTGTTGTGTTGTTATTTTCATGCAGTGTTGCCAGATGCGAAAGTTGAAAATGCGGTAACGGTACTCCAAAAACGCGGATTTTCAACAAAAAAAGCAGAATTTCCTGTTTTAACGTTAGATCGATTTTTCTCACTCAGTTCATAATCGTATTACAAAACAAAGAGTTATGTGAAGTAAACTTCCTTTTCATTGCTCATACTCGGAAAGTAGGTCTGAAGTTGCCTGAGGGGCCTAATTGAAAGTAATACTTTCAGCCCTAGGGAGAATCGCTTTCTACTGACAGCTGTCAAATTATAAAAAAAAACAAGTTCTGTTTTATTCAACCATGTTCCAACTTTTTAACCTGCACTGGCCCACTGCTGGGCAAAGGCCTCCCCCAAAATCTTCCAACTATCACGATCTTCGGCGACTTTCCACCAATCCTTCTCCAGAGCTTCCAGATCGTCTCGCCATCGTTTTTTTGGGTGGCCACGCCGCGCGCCGTCACCTTCCGTCCTCCGGCACCCAATGAGTCGTTATGTTTGCCCACTTTTTAGGGTCCATCCTGCTGACGTGGCCCGCCCACTCCCACTTGAGCTTGGCTGTTTTGCTCTCTACATCGGCAATGCCAGTCATTAAACGCAGCATTGTATTTCGCACCCGGTCGATGCGTTTAAGGCCGAGAATGCTGTGTTCCATTGCCCTCTGGCAAATCTGCAGTCTAGACTTCTGTAACTCAGTCAATGACCAAGTCTGGCAAGGAGGTTATTAAACCAAATTCCAACTTTTTATTCAGCAAGCAGGTTGGAAGCCCATTACAACGGTAAGAAGTTTAAAAAGTCTAATAAGAGCGCGATGTGAAATTTAAATTTTAATAACATAAAGAGTATTAAATAAGGAATATATTTTCTAAATGACTTTATTATTATTTAGCTTCAACTATTTCTTTAAAATAACATAATATAGAGCAAAAAAATTACCATTTTTTAAATTATGAAAATGAAAATAAAGGCTGAATAATGCTGGCCAGCCGAAGGCCTGCCAGAGAAAAAAAAAAGCTGGAAGGCGGCAATTCAATCATCATTTTCACCATCGAGATCTAAGTACTACGTGATGATTTTCACTAATTTTTCTATCATGTTTTTATTTTTACTTTCCTTGTATTCGTAATGAAAAGCACAGTGTTTACCTCGGGTGAAAGACTTATTTAAGTCCCTCAAGCTCTATTGGCGCCCTCGCTACGCTCTAGTGCCAAACCCGTCTTGGGACTCAAAAACGTGACTTTCAATCCTCAGGTAACAATGTACTATTACTTCACAGAACAGAAACAGAAGGTGGCTCAGGGAGGCACAAAGATATCACTCAAGTTCAATCCACATTCTTCACAGTCAGTGAAAAACTTGTAGCTCGATCTGAACTTGCGCGTGTGCAACTTCATAACACTGTGTACCATTAAGACAATAGTGATTTGACAACATAAATTTCACGGACTATATGGGACAGCGCTATACTAAGAAAAGAGATACAAGTATTTCTGTCTTGCTTTCTCGTATAGCGCTGTCTCCTACCCAACCTCCAACCTATCTCCCTATTACCCAAAGGTTAGCTGGTAGATAATGCTATCTGGCATTAAGTTCGCCTGTGTACAGTTATTTTTAATTTTGTGCAATAAAGAATTTTCTATCTATCTATCCTATTTGGCGTAGTTTTGGCAGGAATGTAGAGGCCGCTATAGACATTTTTTAGGTTCTTCTATTTGAAAGAGTAAACGGATCGGTGCCCATAAAAATGTCTTTAGTGGGAAGATAATATTTTAATCCTCATGTCCTATCAAAGTCGAAAAAAGTGGAACCCCGCTGGCTAAAAGCGGATGGCGGATCCATTGTCAAAAAGGCGGTGTAAAAAGTGGAAAAGCGGTATGATCTGGCAACGCTGTTTTCATGTCACTTGACCATAGAATTTTTTTTTTCTTTTCGCTCCTTTCGAAGCAGGCTATAGTACCAAGACTATACCGCCTAGTCTTACGTTTTGGTGACCATAGAATGCATACTACCACTTCGTTTCTCTTCTTCCTAATGAATGGCATCTGTACTTTTCGGATCAATTTTGCCAGTGTCGATTATTAGGTATAGTGAGTTTAATGATGATAAATCACATTCTTCAACTCCGCTCACCAACATCTCGACTGTTGACTGTTGTGTGTAAGTAACAGTTGACACATGTTGACACGTGACAGTGACAATTCAGTTGTAGGCTCGGTGGTAGTGATGTCCACTTTAAAAAGATACATCGATATATTTCCTATTCGATAAATCAGAGCTGTACATCTATTTCTTTCGATTTATCGGATGAAAACATTGATATTTTGTACGTATCGAGTACTTTTTAGGGTTCAGTATCCAAAGGGTAAAAACAGAACCCTATTGCTAAGATTTTGCTGTCCGTCTGTCACAACAGAGGGGCTATTCTGACTTTTGCAACACCATTTTTGGTGTCGTGTAAGACATAAGGTGTCGTGTTAGCGTTTTGTAAAGAGGTTTTAACCTCTTTACAATCCCGATTTTGTATGAAAAACGATGAGCGCCTCTGACGGGCTTTGCGAGAAATAATATTGCTACGTATCTTCACTTACACCGGTACACCGGTGATAGTCTATCGTCAACACCAAAATCGTACTAAATCTTTTCGTTAGCTTCACGATTCTGACGGTTTTTGTGTAAAATGCTATTCTTAGTTTCGGAATGTATTTGACAGCTTCACGATCGATCAATCAAAATGAATTAGTAAACAAACATTTATTTGTGCATTTTTGAAGTCAATAATTGCTTTTGAGAATGTCTGCAAGATGTTATTTTGCAATGCGGATGGTCGAGAAAAACCGGGTTCGTAAATTACGGGAACTGCGGGCTGGTTTACGGAAAGCTTTCAATCCTATCGAAGATCTTCCGGAGACCATATTTTGTCGTCGGTATCGTTTGTCCAAGGTTGCCTTCGCGTTCTTATGCGAAGAGTTGCGACAGCATAACGACCTAAAGTCTTCGCAGCGCGTGAGCTTTGAATTAAAGGTGAGTTATGTTATTTTCATTAATGTGTACCTACCACCTAAGATTACCAACCCGGTATTACTGCTTATGTAGGTACGTACAAAGGTGTCCCTCAGGAAAACATCCTAACTATATGGTAACTATTTAAGTACTTTAGATTTTTACATAGAAGATACCTATTTTTGTTTGAGCTTCGTAATAAAAATTATCAACATCATTTCAGGTGACTCTGGATACCCACAGTGGCCTTGGCTCATGACACCATTCTTAAATGTTACTGCAACTCCCCAGAAAGAATGTACATCCAGAAGCATATGAAAGCCTTGGTCACAATAGAAAACACTTTTGGCTGGTTAAAAACAGTTGGCGTTGGGCAAGGATAGGGTCTTGCACTACAAGCCAAACAAATGTGCACAGATCATACAGGCTTGTTGTGTACTTCTCAACTTAGGCCTTGATTTTGATTGTTCAGATCCCGAAGAAGATCTAGTTATCAAAAGCCAACATGTGAATTATTTGCAATGTCTGTACCTACCTACTATTTTCGTATCTTATTTTTATATGCTGTGTAGGTACTTTACTATTACTAAGCGTAGCGTGTGCGTGTTTTGTAAAAAGATCATACAAAAAAAGTAGGAACGAAGCCGTAGTTTGTTGCCTGTTCTTCTAGGCTTGGTCGCGTGGAACTGGCACCTAGACTCACTTAGCTTTAAGACGTTTCAAAGTGATCTTAGTAATACTGCAGAATAAATTCTTTTTTTTTATTTGAGTTTTAATTTAAATACGCCCTATACTCCAGATCGGTTTTAATAAATAAGTCTCCTGAGTTTGCTCGTGCGCGGCGTCGTGCTGGTGAGCGGTGGTGGCGGCGACCACGCCGTGGTGAAAAGCGCCGGCGAGGTGATGGTGCTGGATAGTGAAGTATTACATAACATCAGTGTAAATGTCTTTAGGGATCCGTAGTTCTGGATATCAGAACAGAACATATATATAGAGTATATAGCGTCTCAATTCATATTATGCTGAAAGCCCGCAGAATTCTAAGGATTTTTGGTAAACCAGATCTTAAAAAAGTCGAATACAACAAGAGTTACCTACGATTTGGCACGAAAAAAACTTCAAATGCTTCTCCTGTAGGCCTACCATGAGCTCTGTCAGGCTCTGTCTCTGGTTCTGGTTTTGAGTCTGTGTGAGTGTTGACTAAATAAATCCTAGCTCAAAACGTCATACACACAGTATAATGCACTGGTGAGCACTCACACAGACTCAAAACCAGAGCCAGACAGAGTTCATGGTAGGCATACTGAACAATCGTGAATTGTCAGTCAATTGAACCAGCAGTCATCTTTATGGTCTTTATTTTGAGGAATCTATGCCCGATCCATGTTGACAACTTGCTAAAAAAGAAGACTTCGTGTTAGATTCATTGCGGCCAACATCGAAATGTTTGCGTCTTATCACCATGTCAATTTGCCTAGGGTAGCACGAACACGAAGTAAAAAGTGAAGCTAACACCCAAAAGCTTGTCAATTCTTGGAATAAGCCCTCAGGCTGTATTTCATGAACCGTGATATTTAGACATTATGACGTTTTCACAGATTATGTTGCCGCTATAAAAACAAACACCAACAAATAAAATTTACAGGTTCAACTCATTCCAACATTGTTTTATTAAAAAAAGTAAGAGAAAAATCTTTAACGTAAGAACTAAAAAAAACATCCGCATTTACTTAATCTTGAGATCAATAAAAAAATATGTAGGGCTCTCATTTAGTCTGCCTTCGTAAGTAAATAAATAGTTTATCTGAAATATAATGGTCAGATTTCACCGTTTTCCAACTCATGTGGTTTATTTAGTTACGATCTTCTCACAGATTAAAATAATTAAACTGGTCAAAGTTGAGTTCTTATGAAATTACCGGCTCGATTTCGATGTTTTTCTATTAAAAACCGAAAAAGCATCGATAAATCGAGTACCTAGGTATATCAAAAGCATTTCAAAACATCGGGTCGGTTCGATGTATCCCATCCCTAAGCGGCGGTCGGCTGTCAGTCAGTCACTGTGATACGTAAACGAACAAAAAATTCTAGAATCGAAGGTCGTCGAATTTCTTTTCAAAAAGCGCAATTCTCATGAAAAATGGTGTTTACAAAAAGTGTTTTGCATTGATAAGTTGCATAGATGACCTTTCTAATGCCTTTGCCTATCTGTGTACCAAATTTCGGTGATCTGCATGTAATCGGCGAAGTGGTTTAGTGTAAGAGCGAGACAAAAAGTGAGACAGAAACATCAAAGAATTGCTCTTTAGAACGTGTTATTTATGGTTTGTAAAACCTTTTTCACAATAAAAAGTAGCCTATGTCCTTCCTCAGGCCCTGAACTATCTGTGTACCAAATTTCATTTCAATAGGTTTAGTAGTTTTGGCGTGAAAGCCAGATAGGAGGACAGACAGACAGACAGAGTTACAAACGCATTTATAATATTAGTATGGATTTATTTATTGGTGAACTTGTACAGGCGTATATAAAATATTGAAGTGAACGCTGAAAACTACAAAAGTAAAAACTGTGTCGCGAATATAATATGCATAGGTCAAAGTACTCACAGCAATCCTACAATGCCTTGCGGGTCCAGTACAACCACGGCTTCAGGATGCTGTAGAGGCTGCCACGGTATTGTAGCGTATCAGGGATGTTTGCGGAGGCGCGCACAGATGATTTCTATTTATACGCCAGAGAATCGCATCCCTGATGAGCCGCTTACGGGGAGGCACCAACAGTCTGCTGAAGGTCGTTTCCGAGGACATGTACTCATCTTTTATGAGACACTGGCTGGCTGTGCTTGGGCCGATCTCTAGCTTAGTGTCTAAGTAATTGTGTGTGCATGTATACCTATTTGTTTATTACTAACATACCGTATTGTTTATTATTATTATTTATTAATATATTTTAGTAGATTTTATTGCTTTTATAGTGCTTACTACAACTACAGCAACAGCAAGAAAAACATTTGTTTTTTTAATCTGCAGATCCTGTCGTTTTTATGGTATAAAAAATTGGGATAGTTCAGTTTACAGATTAGATTTATTTTTCATTCACTTTGAAAAAAGGATCAGAAATCATTTATTCTTGTAGCTTGGTGAGTCAGGTGTATATAGGAATTATTTTTCAAACAAAATATTTTTTTAAATGTTCCTCAATTATGTTGTATTTGAAATAGATTGTAATTGGAATGGAGGCTTCAAAGTCCAGTGCAACGCAGACACACTAAACGCGTTTTAATATGAGATCCTGTGAAATGAATCGCGTCCGGACGAATTCAGTGACTGGGCCCGCAGTCTATTGCGCACTGGACTTCTATAGCCCTGATTTGATTAGTGATACTTAGCCAGCGTTTCCAAAATAGACTCATATACAACCTTATCGGCTGTGTTCGCCCACATGAGGTCCAGATGGTTGTAGCTAGGATCGTCCAATATCTTCCACTCTATGACGTTGGGCAGCTGGTCGCGCAACAACTGAACGTCCGGGATAGTAGACACGCGGTCGTTCCTACCACTTATCAGCATCACCTTCATAGTCACCTTCTTCAAATCGTAAACAGGAACTTCGACAGTGCCGTACTTCTTCAAGTTCCTCTCCTCGCCGTGGTCGAAAGCAGCGAAAATACGACTCAGACCTATCTGACTGTAATGGATCAGAGTCTTTCTAGAAGTGCCGGCGGGGAAGTGGCCTATTACCTTATCGAAAAAAATTTGGTCGATGGTGTCGAAGTTCGGTCCTATGATCTGGCTCGTGACGCCGCGGAAACACAAGTCGTAACCGAACGACATCTGCGTACACAGCACGTTCAGGAAAGCTTTCGAGAACGAGAAGTAACCGGCTATTTCGTTGATGAAATTAGGCAGGATCACATCTAACAAAGGCCCCATTTTTATTAGAAAATCTAAAGGGCCGACCGCGTTATGCACGTACGCGATGGGCGCTAGGCAGACGCTGAGTTTGACTTTGTCGTTCAGTTCGGGATGCGTCGCGCCGGCCACGTAGCTCAGCGTGGTGCCCTCGGAGAAGCCGACGAGGGTCAGCTGGCTCTGGCCGGTCTCCCGCAGCACGTAGTCCATGGAGGCGGGCAGGTCGTAGCCGCCACCCTCGTGGAAGCTGTAGTCCCAATAGTCGCGGTCCTTGTCAGGGTTCAGGTTTATGTGACGGCGTGCGTACCGGCAGCCGCGCTGGTTCAAGAGCCACACGTCGTATCCGGCCGCGGACAGCATTGCGGCCAGGGAGCGGTTCCCGCGGAGGATCCATCCGTCCGCGGAGTCGAACACCCCATGCGTCATCAGCACCGGCCGCGACTTGTTCCCCGGCATGTGGAACAGCGAGATGATGTAGTTATCCTTGGTCGTGATCAGATGTTGGGTCGCCCGAGAGCCGAGGTTCATGGCCATTTCCAGGAAGTCTCTCCGCCCGTCTTCGGGGATGTTCTTGAGGGTCGCGTTGATCGTTCGCGATGATAAGCTCGATGCTGATTCGTGGACGATTAGAAGAACTATTACTGCGTATGAAAACATGTTCGCGATGTGGATCCAAGTATTGCTTGTTGATGCTCTAGGTTAAAAGTCGCCGACTATTCTAATCACTGAATTGAAAAAAATCGTTTTATATGAATTTGTTTATCTCGAAACCGGCACGTTCAGTTGCGCGAATCTAGTGCGATTGTAATAGGTCGCAATTGATTACCTAGACCTAGATGAGGTTTAGGGATGTGCCCGCATGGTGTCAAGGTCCAGCTTTAACTAATTTAGCTTAGTGAAGATAACTTAATTTGGTAGGTATTAACTAATGAGATTAATTGATTCATTTTAACCTGTCTGCTGGTCCCCATCAACTAATGAGGCACACCAACACGTCACTTGTTCGCATCAAAAATGTTTTCGACTGCAAATTCGATCAAATAATGTAACTTTTATTTCAATCTACATTTCCACGCATAACAATATTATGAACATAAAAGAGTCGTGCTATAACTATTATTCTTGAATATCTTACGCAGGTAAGTTTTAGTTGATATTTTGTTTGTGATTTTTTACTATAGGTATACATTAGGGCAGTGTGTTCACTGAGCGCAGAGCCCTTCAAATAAATGAATTCCACTTTCCCTTGGTCACACAAGAGCACTGGTGGTCTAGTGGTAGTGGCCCCGCCTTCCGATCCGAAGGTCGCGGGTTCAAATCCACTCGTGTACCAATGAGTTTTTCTGTCGAAAAATGTATGTGCACTATGCCAGTACTCTCAAAACGGTGAAGGAAAACATCGTGAGGAAACCGGCGTGTTGTAGAACCTAAAAAAGTTCGAGCAACACGTGTCAAGGGTCACGCAAAAAGGGCCCACCAGCGGCCTACTTGCGGAAAACCGGCCCGCACCTCAAGTGCGCATGATAAAACTTGTCAACTTCCCTTGGTCACGCCATCACGCATGAAAGTCTAGACCTGGATTTGACTGAAAATTAGCAGGGAGGTCGTTTTGAACCAGGATACGGGCATAGAATTTCTATCCCAAAAAAATTACGGGAACGGGGCGAGCGGCCGCTTAGAAAAAAATAAGAAAATCTTACGCAGGTGTCCTCATGGTGTCTTTCTTCGCTTTCTTGTAGCTATCCACAGTTATTTTATAAAGACTAGAATTTAATGGACACAATGTTCTGTAAAGTTAATAGATGCTTAGTGGTGTGTTTCACCATCTCTGAGTAACGCTATCCGTCGGGTAAAAATAAACCTTATCAATCGTTTTTTGACGGCTCTCCATAGAAAAGTGTCTAAAATCTATGCTTGAGCTTGACTCAGACTCGGAGCAGTGATTCTCGCATTGCGGTGTTTCGATTTGAAGTGATACTTCAGGCACTTGAAACCCAACCTTTGCGTCTCAGAGTGATGATGGCATGTACTATAATGCCACATAAGACACATCTTCTGTGGACAAGCAAGGTTATATAGGTAGTTGTATTTTGAAAGTTTTTAAATTAACGCGACCAATGTGCAAAATTACATGGAAGAAATAGGTATTTATCGCGACCTTTAGTATTTCCCGACGTTTCGACCACGACCACCACCACTCTGCCCGCGACCACGGCTGTTGTATCACGGTCGAAACGTCGGGAAATAGTTAAGATAATCGCGATAAATACCCGTTTCTTCCATATAACTTTGAAAGTTTATTTTAAATTATTGCAATTGTTGCTGGGCTAGGTCGCATTGTCTGGAAGAAAAGGCATTTTCGCGTTGTCGTGCTTCGTATTAAAATCAGATTAAGAGTGTACGTAGTATAGTAATTATGTTGTGTGATTCCAGGGTTAGTGATATACTTCACATACGGCGCATGGCACAGTTCTGAACGGCGCCGTACAATCGACTCGCTCCAACTGGCTGATCTGCACAACGACAGCCAGACCGGCCTGCTGGCGCACACCTCTCTCTCTCACGCGCTCGGCTGACCCGCGCTGTCAGAGAGAGACGACGATACCTGCGTCGATTCCGTCGGTGTCATCAGCCCCAGCGGGACGGTTGTCTCTTTCGTGTCTAGCATTTAATAGGTACTTAATTTTTTAAACAGTATTTTTGCAATTGCTACGAATTCGAATATTTGTGATTCGAATAACGCTGTGATGGCCGGACCTACATATTTGGATATAACTTAGAATAATTATAGTGACTAAGATCATAGGCTAGTTTCCGGTACGCAAGCAAAGCTGCAGACGATAGCTAGTTTTGTCTGATTGGCTGAGGTACTTATGGCTTGAAGTCGAACCTTGATTTTGACGACGTTCGACGTTTTAGACGAAATTTGTAACGATACGATTTAGGTGGGAGTGAAAAGTAAAAAAGATTGTGCTTAAAAGCTTGAGCTTTTTTGTATCGGATCACATTCGTGCGCATAAATACAATCCAGTTTTGTACGACATAGGGCTTATTGAGAGCACTGGTGATCTGTCTCCGATCCGTCTTGGGTCCAAATCCAGTCGTGTACTAACGAGTTTTTCTCTCGGAAAGTGTATGTATAAGAAGAATGAATGAGTTGTTTGTACTTTTATAATAAATCAGATAGTTTTCTTATATCATTTAAATGTATTTAAATAAACTAATTGTGATATATTTATGTGCGGTTCTTATGTCATGATGACAATAATACAATAGTGAAATGTGCTGTGTATTATATGAATTAATACATATGGTTGTAGGCAATAAATATTGCTAGACGGCTTTTCGGCTTTCAGAAATCAGAAATATTTATTGCATATCTGTTGTACAGAGAAGATCTATAGAGAAATATAAGAATAAAGAAATATAAAGCTATATATCTATAAAATATATATAGCTTTCAGACGCACACTACGACCTATGACGCCGAAATTAGCCGATGTGCAATATTTATAGCCTACAACTGTACAGTCGCGGTATGAAAATGTTCGTCACCTTAGAGTCGGTTTTCGCTTGCACCAGTGCCTTGATCATGAACACATTTTGACATAATTTGTGACGTTAACTTATCGGTGTATTCTGTCTATTCAGTTTCAAAAGGTAGTATGTGATCGTGATACGTTGAACAAATCAAGTTGAAAATCGACGAACATTTTCATTCCGCCACTATACAATGTAATTTGTCCAAAGATCTTCACCATAACCAATAGACAATGCTCTATTACTGTATGTTTTGTAGTATTTAATGCAGAATAATCATTTATGAATCTCTATGACTTGTTCCTTATATCGCCAAAGTTATTATTTTTTATTAATTATATTTTTGTTTGTGAAAATCATGGTTATGACACGATGCTTTGGATGTTTTTATTTATTAAGATAGTAATATCCAGTATTAAATAAAGCAAGCTGAGAGCTTAGCTTTTATGTTTTAAATTGCAATGAATGAAAGCAGATCAATGCCATTCATTCATTCATTCTATGACAAATCGATCTACCCTCTTCACAAAACTAAATCATGGCAAATATCCCGTTGTTCATAAAAAATAGTGAACATATTTTATAATCTGGCAAAGATCCACTAGTTGTCAGCTAAAATACCAGACTCAATATTATGCTAATGTAAGGGCAGACCAGTGTTGTGTCTAAGAAAGCTCTGGTTCTAAGAGAACTACTTTTATCTTAGTAGATTTAATTATCCTTAAAAACTGCCCTAATTATCTTATTTTCTAATCTGGAGCCTAATTCTCGGGCCGAACGAGATTTCCAATGGCCCTTAATTACACATTGGCATTGCACAACCCCGCACTATTTCTACGTTTTCCGTCTATCGTAACTGTCGTGTCGAGGCTTCTACGATGAGGTCGTCGATGAATTACTCAAGGAAATCATCCATTCTCTCTTCGAAAAGAAGCAATAAAATAAAATTGCAAAATGATCCGAGATGAGCCGAGAATTAGGCTCCTGTTAAGGATTTTCAATATTACAGTGGTTTGCATTTTTCTATTGTCAGTAAAAGCTTATAAGTAGGAGGTAAAGTTAAGTTAAATGTGTGAGTTAAAATAAATGAATGAAACTTAATGTGTTATTTTTATTTATTCTCTAAAACATTTATTAAATAATCTACGACTTCGCAAAATCACAGGTTGTTAATTTTTACATCTAAATAATACTAACTTATAATAATAAATTGTTCTAGCTCAAAATTACAAAAACTCTTAAATTCCATAATGTTGAATGGTTTGGATTAATAACAACCAAATTTTTCGGGCTAAGTATCTTAATTTTTTTTGAGATGTTAAAAGTCTAAACTTTACGTTGTTTTACAATTTGAATAAACTCACTAAATAATATCTTAAATATCACGATCACACAACATATCACATTTTAACAATCGATAATTACTATTTAATTGGCTTAGGGTCGGTTTCACGGATTGCTAATTGACCAATCAAATATTAGACAGTTGTTTAACTCGAATTTTAAAAGCACCACCATGCCTACTTCTACCGTGAAGCAGCATTGCTGTGTTTTGGTTTGAACATCATGCCCCAAGCTGATGGACGCAGGGCAGTGCATCGTAGGACACGTTCCTGACCTACGAGGCAACGCTTTGTTATTGGTAATGGTTACCACTTAACATCAGGTTGGCCATAAAGCTTGTTCCATCAGCTAGTTAGTAACAAAAAAAATTAAACAACTAATTTATTGGTCGATTAGCACTCCGTGAAACCGGCCCTTAAAGACATTCTCACAATCCAGTAAAAATAAATAAATATAATGTCTCTTATTAAACAAATACCTACCTACGGTTATATTCCCTTAAAATTCGGATTTATCATTTACCCTGCATGTACTGTAATAAATTTAAAAGCAATAACAGAAAGTATCTATGGGATAAAGTTACTAACACGAAAGAAGCCTCTTTGAGGCGCACTTAAATTCTTTCAACACTCTTGCGTCGAAAGAATGAGTGACACGACAAGAAGAAGAAGTTAACCGAGATGACGGCCCACACAGAGAAGAATGGGAGAAGAGATATGTTGAGCCCGTTGAGCCGATCCCCATAAAGAATAGGGCAGGAAGAAGAAGGATTCGAAAAGCAGGCAAGTGCAATTTTTTGGTTCGCTACCCACCTTCACACTGAGCCTTCACACCAGTGTTAAGGTAGGGAAATTAAATTCCCCGCCTTAACACTGGTGTGAAAGAAATCCCGGCCTTCATACTAGTGTTAAGGAGGGGAACTCAGTGTGAATGACGGGAAAAGGCTAAGTGTGAAGGTGGGTCGCGAAGGAAATTATCGTTACCTATTCTAATCCTCCACAAAGGCTGGCTGCCTCCACTTCTGATAATTTCTATTACAAACCTCTTTAGATATTGTACTGTCCACTTGAGAAACTTAAGATGTTGATTCTTATTATGACAGGAGTATGTCAGAAATTCTTTATTCTTATATTGTTTGTCTTTTCGGATTCAACAATTGGGTTTTATTAAATTCAAAAGGCCTGTTTTGTAATGGAGTCTGGTGTGGCTCAGTGTGATGGTGGGTTGGACGAGAAGTTTTCTATCATTCATAGAAATGGGGGAAAGGTCCTTTTATTCGAAGGACGTCAATATCTTAAACAAAAACTTTATGTGAACGGTAATATCATATGGTTTTGTTGTAATCGGCGGAAAAACATGAAGTGTTCTGGATCTGTAACTACAAAAGTGAGTAAAAGCACATTTTTATTGATTATCTCTTCAACAAGGTAATTACAATTAGTCTGCGAACATAACATTTTTATTTTCAGAATGATATTATAGTAAAGAAGGTTGAACATAACATGACCTGCGTGCCCAGTTATGCCAACAATGAAGTTTCAATAGCATTGGAAAAGGCCAAAAACGAAGCTCAGTCCTCTGATGATCGTATCACTATGATTTTTAAAAAATCGATGACACCTTTGAAAAACAAAGGTTTAGATTTAGTAACAAATATTCCAACGTTTGACAGTGTCAAACATGCCCTATACAACAGCAGAAATACTGCTTTTCAAGTTAAAAAAACTATTTAAGAATTTCACCGAAGTAGAAGTACCCGCTCAATTCCATAAATATTTATTATCAGATTATGAAGAAAAGGATACCAGATTACTAATTTTTTCAACGGCCGAAGCAAAGGAATTATTGGTAAACATTAAGGAAATATTCATTGATGGTACATTTAAGTCCGTCCCAGGCCCGTTCTACCAACTGATTGTAATACACGGAGATTTAGGGAGCACCTCTGAATCGACTAAAGTAGAGCCTCTCATTTATGCTTTATTGCCAAGCAAAACGGAAGAAGTTTATCATATCCTGTTTGATCTAATAAAAACTGTTATCCCAGAATGGAATCCTGCTATATTACATGTTGATTTTGAACCAGCAATAACGAATGCCTTAAAGAAATTTTTTCCCCGTATAATTATAAACAGATGTTATTTTCACTTTACGCAAAGCCTTTGGCGTAAATCAAAGAAAGTTGGTATAAAATCTAAAGTCTGTAAACGCATCGTTCAATTATGTTGTGCCCTTCCACTTTTACCTCCAAATTTTGTATTAGAAGGTTGGCAATACATTACAGCTGAAAGCGTAGTAGATGCAAAAATGCAAAAATTTATAGCGTACTTCGATAAATGCTACATGAAGGCTGAATCAATACGAGAATGGTGCATTTACAACGCTCGACACCGCACCAACAATGTGTGCGAGGCATGGAATGGCGGAATTAATAAAAAAATACATAAAAATTATGTAACCATGGCCAGACTGCTTACAGAAATTTTTATAACGCCGAATTCAAAATTAACTTACACGAGAACACCAAATTCAATACTTCGTGACAACATCATTATTAATGCCCAAATGCAGCTGTTAACCAATGAAATAAGCATTGGGCATTTTTTAGAAAAGCTGCGTTAGTGTCCTTGCTTTGCAGTGCATGTAAAGTGCTCTGTGTCTCGTGAATAAAGGCACGTTTCAGAAGCCACAGCGTTTGATTCCTATCCCAGACACAGAACCCGCTTCCGTAACACTATGGTAGTAAGGTGGGTAACGAAGAAATGTTTTAGTCTGCTTTTTGTTATTCCCAACGTTAACACTGTTGAACGAGGTTTTGTTATTCCCAGCGTTAACACTGTTGAACGAGGTTGTGACCCACCTTCACACTGAAATTTGAAAATATGACAGTGTGAAGGCGGGGAAATTAATTTCCCCTCCTTCACATTGGTGTGAAAGCTCAGTGTAAAGGTGGGTCGCGAACGAATTTTTTTTAAGGTTACCTGAAGAAGGCTGATTACCTCATAGATATTCTACAAAGATTTTGATCAGGACGGACATAAATATTTAAAACGTTGACAAACGAAATTGTCAAACTGACACTGTCAAAGATTTTTTAAGACAAGAGTGAACAAGTGGCTAATGGCTAAGCATGCTGCATCCTTACCTACCATCAGGGGCATGATTCTCGGGCCGACCGGGATTTTCAATGTCCTTATAAGATCTCGGCCTATTGATCTCTGACAAACATAAGCTATCCCGAGTGAAAAATGTCTGTCTATACTCAAAAAGCCAATTCTCACTGAAATAGGACATTTTATCCCGGTTGATGGCATATTTTTCAACCGAGATGCGTTACGTTACACGCTTATCCAATAATCGAACGATTAATCGATCGATTATTTACTACTATTCTAGTGTTTTGTTCAATTATCTATCAAATGATATTTCAATTTGTTACTTCAAGTGAATTACGTATAAGTAAAGCTAAAATGTTGGGAAAAATTGAGTTTTTATGTCAAAATTCAAGTTTATTGTATCAAACTGACCAATAACGGAACGTAAGCGGGCATTTCAACGTAGTAGTGTTTGCATTTGATTCTTATGTCTTGGCGTTAGATCTAGCGGTTGGATTACTTACTCTCACCGACAATTTTTTTCAGTCGAAGTGTAGAATAGAAAATAGTGTTCGTTATCGTCCCCATACGTGTGGCATTTAAGGGTGAATAGGTCTTCAAAAATTATGTTGAGGTTTGTAATATCATTTTTTCTAAACAGAATAGTTTGTGCGAGAGACACTTCCAAAGTGGTAAGTAGTGGTGTATTTTTTGCCTCCTGATCAAAAGGTCCAAGTAGCAAAATGTCCAACAGAGCAAAAGGTCTAATGAGCAGTAAGACTAATTAGCAAAATGACCAAGTAGCAAAACGTCCAACTATCAGATGGTCTGTATAGCAGAACGTCTAGGTAGCAAAACGTCAGGTTCTCAAAATGTCTGTATACTCAGGCGCAAAATTCAACACACTTTGCATCGGAAGGGAAACGGACACGGCATTATTATACAGACGTGCACATACTATACTCTTCGGTCTATGTACATAAAGCGTAATAAATCATCATATCACAAATACAATAATATGTTCTCTAGATCGTTTGTAACGATCTGCAGATAGCTCAACTGTTTCTTGTGTATTTTGTACATTTTGTAAATATTTGTTTATTTGTAAGTTTCTTTGTGTAAAAAAAAGCTTTATTCAATAATATGTTATTTGAAGGAAATAAGAGAAGAAAGATCGATATAATATTCAATGCCAAACACAAAAATGAGCTGCAAAGACTTAAGGGTCAAAAAGCTAGTCTTTTTGTTTTTTTTTAAAACCTTGGCCATAATAATGGGACAAGGACAAGAAAATCATGATGATAAATTTTCATCCACCCAATGAAAAATAATATGTGTAGCAACTATTTTATATCTATTTGTCTACTGATAAACTTACAACAGCTTTTACAGAACAGAAAAAACAAACGCGGTTAATAATTTTCTATTTTTTTGATTGAACTAACTGAAATACATTTCACTAGCGGGCAACACTCAAACCAGAATCTCAGAAGAAGAAGAAAAATTTGTTTGTGTTTTTTGTAAAGTAAATAAATGATTTTATCCCCTAAATATTAGCATTAAGGACAAAACTATAAGCAGTAGGGCTCAATGGGTTATTTACAAAGTGTTAATGAGATGTTTGGAACTGTACCTACCTACCAAGCTGGAAAATTACCGAATAAAACTGAATAGAGGTTTTTCTACTCAAACAGCAGATGAGACTAGTATAAACAAACAGCAGTAGACGTACACTGTTAAATTTTACTAAAAGACTCGTGTAAATCCCTGTCAATCATAATAATTATTCATTGTCTCATTGAATACTATTATTTAATTGTCCAAATCTTTAGTTTTGATGTTTTGATGCATTACAGACCTATTTACTTGGTATAGGTGCTGGGCAAGCCTATTCCATCTAAAATCAAATCAAAATTGTCTTTATTCAGTTAAATTGCAAGAATCACTTTGAAATCCTGTTCCAGGCACTATAGTGTTCCTCGAGTAGGGCTTGAGTAATCATCAGTTGCCCCTGACGCCTATTTATATCATCTACAATAGATGCAAAGGCCTATATATAAATGCTTTTATTCATATTTGTATTTATTTATTTTGTTGCAGGAACATCTGATTATGGAAAGGTTGGCGAAGCCAAAAGAGAATTTACTGCAAAGCACTGTTATGGTTGACTAAAAATAGTGCTGGAAATTATATAAGTACTATCAGGCAACAATATTGACCGTCTACCACTGCACGCAGGACTTATTTACTTACTTTGCTTCGTCTATCTGTACAAACCATCGAGCTTGAAGCATTATTTGCAATCAGTCTGCGAATAGCCCAACGGTTTCATGTGAATTTTGTAATTACATGTTTGTAAATAAAGATGTGGTTTTTATTCAGTCTATTAATTTTTTTCCTATAGTAGGTATATAAAGTTTAGTAGGTATACAAATATTATTTATTTCTCTTTTAGGTAGAGACTGTTTGGAAACCATCAGTCTTATGATGTTTTTCTAATAATGTAGGTAATTTTTGATTTTGATTGTATGTAAGTTCTCTAGTCCAATTATGGTAACAGTATGGTAAGAATTGTAATGAAATCTCTTGTATTTAAATGATAATGATTAAAAAGACAAGCTTTTATCAGAGCATTGATTTAATATATTACTGCACTTTTATTCATCATATTATGAGTTGACTGTTGTGCCGGTAACTCTTGAAAAACCTTCCCCAATCTTTAGATACTGCCTCAACGGGGGTCGTTGGGAAGTGTACCCATTTTTTGAATTCTCTTGATACTGAAGATATGACAGATCCATTAGGATGCTCAGCCATAGCCGGTACCGACTAGCTCCCTGTGCCAAGAAGTATAATGTGATGAAGACCTAGAAAAATAATGTAATTGACATAAAATAATACTTAGTTTGCAATCCACAATGGCAGAACAGTGTACTAATTTAACTTATTATTTTCGGTAAGGCCTTATAGGTAGGGACTTGTCTTATTATGCTGTTATGAGGCATATCATATCCACCAAAGGTTCCTCACCATTGAATTATATTTGGTTGGTAAGAGGTTAGGTTACCACATTATACCTTTGATTTAGTGGAAATCTTTCTCTGCTGCAAGTAGGGACCGCACAATATCTTCGATGAGTTCCCAGGCCAATGCTTTACTTAGCTTATAGTGATTTTTATAAGCATAAACGGAGAGCTCAAAGGCATTGCACAACCCCGCACTTTTTCTGCGTTTTCCAAATATCGTATAGCTGTCGAGGCTTCTACAATGAGGTCGTCTATAAATTGCTCAAGGATTTAATCCATTCTCTCTTCGAAAAGAAGCAATAAAATAAAATTTTGCTGAAAATAATATTGTGTTTTGTCAAACCACTATCAAATTCAAGAGATCTCGAATACTGCGTTCTGTCTCGGCTAGTCCGGACTAGACGTTGCGTCTCGCATGAACTTCGACCGAGAAAATTGAAGGAAGAAATCGTGAGAATACGCCAAGATGGTTGTCACGACTTTTTGACCGACCTATGACGACATCTCCACCGAAAAATAATCCCGGTCGGCGCGAGAATGATGCCCCAGGTGTGATGGCAGTCAAATGCCAAGCTTATAATAAAAAAAGTGAAATTAGTAGGAATAAATAAATGCAAAAAAAAATTAAACAGGCTAAGGTCATTGTGGCAAAATCTATCGTCTCTCATACATAAACTAAATAGATACTAGATTTTAAATTAAAAAGCCTTAGGCCTAAGATTCTCAACAAAAACCAGCGGTTAAACTGGAAAGTGACCAGTAACCGTCAGTTTGTTGGTGAACTTGGGCATAACGCATTTCATAAGACAAATCGAATTATGACACCGATTCGCATAATTCGAGCGATTCCTACTTACGTATTTAACTTAACCAACGATATGCCCCAGTTCAACAACACAAACAGGAGGGTTCAATGGTGTTTGTGTTTTTTAACCGACTTATTTTATGCCTAAAAAAATCGGTTTTCTGTAAAGTCGGTTTACTGACGATAGTTGAACGTGACAACGTCATACAGCGGACGCATCGCTCACTCAAGTAGGAGAGAGACAGATGTCGAACGCTGCCGAACGCGGAGGCCGTGCGTGCCTCTTTGTCGCTCGTTCCGCGCTTTCGCTTGGACTTCAAGCCTTAGATGGAACGCCTCAGAGCGAGGTAACGCTGCATGAGTCATGTTTTTTCGTGCTTGCAGCCGGTTCCATCGAATTATAAGACGTTGTCACGTAAAAACCTACATCAACAGAGTACGAACACTACCGATGATTATATCAACCGCTCGGTTAAGCATTGCTGAACTTGGACCTTGGACCTAAAATTACAATTGAAATCTATTCTCTCTAGTCTTTAGCGTTTCTGTTCATTTGTACGAGAAATTACTAAGAAAGTTACGTTGTCGTTAGAACTTAGTGATGATGACTTGTCTCTTCTCGTCTGTGATGTAGCCGTTGGTGGGCGCCACCTTCTGGTTGAGCGAACTGTTCCGGATGCCGTAGATGAAGTAGATTAGATATCCTGGAAAAAATACATAGGAGTTTGAACATGAAAGAAGTGAGATAACTAATAATAGAGATGTGTGGAAGAAGAAAACCAGGGGCATGATTCTCGGGCCGACCAGGATTTTCAATGTCCCTAAAAGATCTCGGCCTATTGATCTCTGACAAACATAAGCTATCCCGAGTGAAAAATGTCTGTCTATACTCAAAAAGCCAATTCTCAGTGAATTAGGACATCTATCTCTGTTGATGGCATATTTTTCAACACGAGATGCGTTACGTTACACGCTTATCCAATAATCGAACGATTAATCGATCGGTCATTTACTATTATCCTAGTGTTTTGTTCAATTATTTATCAAATGATATTTCAATTTGTTACTACAATTGAATTACGTTTAAACAAAGCTAAAATGTTGGGAAAAATTGAGTTTATAGGTCAAAATTTCAAAATTCAAGTTTATTACATCAAACTGACTAATAACGGAACGTAATTCGGCGCATACTTCATCAGTGTTGCTATTTAATTCTATCTAACGATAAAACTCTAGATCTAGCAGTTGGAGGACTTACTCGTAACTAATATTTTATTTTTAGCCTCGAAGTAGAATAGTTCTTAATAGCAACAAAGTTGTCTATATCACGTTATTCAAACTGTACAAACTAAAATAAATAATAAACAAATAAATAATGCGGACAATCCACACAACACTATCTAGCCCCAAACTAAGCAGAGCTTGTATTATGGGAACCAGATAGCTGATACATTACTTAAATAATCCTTTTTTTTTGTAAATACATACATAGAATACAATATAACACCCAGACATAGAACAAACATCTGCGTTCACCACACAAATATTTGTTCTCGGTGGGGATCGAACTCACGCCTTTGATTTGTTTGAATAATTCTTCATGCCGATTTTTGCCCATAGGATTTCTGTCAAAATTCCGTCCAAACTTAAGATTGGGATCGGGATTCGTTTTTTGTCATTTCGGGAAGTCACATAGCTTTTTGATTTTAATTGTTTTTCTGGTGTTATTTTGAGTTCTGTTGTGTAATTTCGGTGGTATTTTAACAAACATTACTTGAGGTTTTAGCTCAAAGTGTTAGCAGTTGGAATTCAAGTGTATTATGTGATATTCAGATTTGATCGAAAATGTTTCAGATGGATATGGAAGAAACGGCCATCTTTCTTCCAAAGACAATTAGAGTAGGGCCGACTCGACTTTGACTGACTCGACAGAACGGAAAAGTATTTTATCTATGTAATATATTATCATTCTCATTAAACTACTCGACACTGGCAAAATTGATCCGAAAAGCACAGATGCCATTCATTAAGAAAAAGAAGAAGAAGATTGGGATCGGAATCGCGTTCAAGAGTAGACCGGCTGACCCCACATGAAGTGGGACAAGGACAAGAAAATCATGATGATGAATTTTCATCCACCCAAAGAAAAATAATATAGCAACTATTTTAATTTGCCTACTACTATTAGCTTAAAACAGCTTTTACAAGAACAGAAAAAAACAAATGTAGTTAATAATATTCATTTTTTTTTATTGAACTAACTGAAATACATTTCACTAGCGGGCAACACTCAAACCACAACGAAGAAGAAGAATTTGTTTTGTTTGTGTTTTTTGTACAAAAGTAAATAAATGATTTTATCCCCAAAATATTTGCAATAAGGACAAAACTATAATAAGTGGGGCTCGTTGTGTTATTTCCAAAGTGTTTACGAGGTATTTGGAAGTGTACCAACCAACAAACACTAGCAAGCTGAAAAACTACCGAATGAAACTGAATAGAGGTTTTTTACTCAAACAGCAGATGAGACTAGGGTTTAAAGAGCAGCAGTAGACGTACACTGTTATATTTTACTAAAATCATCGTGTAAATCCCTGTCAATCATAATAATTGTTCACTGTCTCATTGAATCCTATTTAGTTGTCCAAATCTTTAGTTTTGATGTTTTGATGCATTAGGTACCTATTTAGTACCTATTTACTTGGTATAGGTGCTGGGCAAGCCTATTCCATCTAAAATCAAATCAAAATTGTATTTATTCAGTTAAATTGTTCCAGGCACTATAAAGTTCCGCGAGTGTAATCACCAGTTTAGCCCCTGAGGCTTATTTATATCATCTACAATAGATGAAAAGGCCTGTATGTAAATACTTTTATTCATATTTGTATTTATTTTGTTGCAGGAAAATCTGAAAAAACTAATAGGGAATGGTTGGTGAAGCCAAAAGAAAATTTACTGCAAAGCCCTGTTATGGTTGAATAAAAATAGTGCTGGAAATTATATATGTACTATTATGCAACAATTTATATTTTTTCTACCTGTACAAACCACCAAGCTTGTGGCATTATTTGCAACAGTCTGCGAATAGCCCAACGGTTTCATGTGAATTTTGTTATTATGTTTATAAATAAAGTAATGGTGTAAATAAAGATGTGGTTTTTATTCAGTTTATTAAATTTTTTCCTCTCGTGAGTAGGTATATAAATATTATTTATTTCTAGGTAGAGACTGTTTGAGAACCATCAGTCTTATGATATTTTTCTAATAATGTAGGTTATTTTCCATTTTGATTGTATGTAAGTTCTCTATTCCAATTTTCAAGTGTGGTAAGAATTGTAATGAAATCTCTTGTATTTAAATGATAATGATTAAAAAGACAAGCTTTTATCAGAGCATTGATTTAATATATATCTGCACTTATATTCATCCTATTATAATTCATAATTCTTCATTGCACACAGAGACATTTACAAATTATCTTTTATTATGAGTTTACTGTTCAAGTGTTCATGCCGTTTTGTGGAAGGTCCGGTAGCTCTTGAAAAACCTTCCTCAATCTTCAGATACTGCCTCATCGGGGGTTGTTGGGAAGTGTACCCATATTTTATTGAATTCTCTTGATACTGAAGATATGACAGATCCATTAGGATGCCTATATAGCCATAGCCGATACTGACTAGCTCCCTGTGCCCTAGAAGTATAATGTGATGAAGACCTAGAAAAATAATGAAATTGTCATAAAATAATACTTAGTTTGTAATCCACAATGGCAGAACAGTGTACTAATTTAACTTATTATTTTCGGTAAGGCCTTATAGGTAGGGACTTGTCTTATTATGCTGTTATGAGGCATATCATATCCACCAAAGGTTCCTCACCATTGAATTATATTTGGTTGGTAAGAGGTTAAGTTACCAAATTATACCTTTGATTTAGTGGAAATCATTCTCTGCTGCAAGTAGGGACCGCACAATATCTTCGATGAGTTCCCAGGCCAATGCTTTACTTAGCTTATAGTGATTCTTATAAGCATAATCGGAGAGCTCAAAGGCATTGCACAACTCCGCACTTTTTCTACGTTTTCCGTAGCTGTCGAGGATTCTACGATGAGGTCGTCCATGAATTACTTAAGGAAATCATCCATTCTCTCTTGGAAAAGAAGCAATAAAATAGAATTTTGCTGAAAATAATATTGTGTTTGTCAAACGATTATCCAATTCAAGAGATCTCGAATACTGCGTTCTGTCTCGGCTAGTCCGGACTAGACGTTGTGTCTCGCATGAACTTCGACCGAGAAAATTGAAGGAAGAAATCGTGAGAATACGCCAAGATGGTTGTCACGACTTTTCGACCGACCTATGACGACATCTCCACCGTAAAATAATCCCGGTCGGCGCGAGAATGACGCCCCAGGAGCCTAATTCTCGGCTCATCTCTGATCATTTTGCAGTTTTATTTTATTGCTTCCTTTCGAAGAGAGAATGGCAGATTTCCTTGAGTAATTCATCAACAACCTCATCGTAGAAGCCTCGACAGCTACGATATACGGAAAACGTAAAAAAAGTGCGGGGTTGTGCAATGCCAATGTGAATTTATGGGACATTGAAAATCTCGGTCGGCCCGAGAATTAGGCTCCTGTTGTGCCGACTCCACTTAGTGTGGGATAAGGGCAGGAAGATGATGATAGAGAGGAGGCCATTGCCCAGCAGTGGGAAGGAAAAAATTAAAAAGTTTTTTGAATAAAATACATTTTGATTTTGAAGACAGGCTAGAGAAAAAAAGTTTCCGGTACGTGCAACCCTATCTAGGAAGATAGCGTTGCACGAATTTATAAATAGAAAGAACGAAGAAATTTATTTTAATTTGAAAGTTTTTTATTGTGTGTATTTTGTGCTGAGTGTCCTTTGAAAGTGTAACTTTGACTTGATATCACGCGAGGAACATTAGCTCAGGAGGCACGTGTATTTAGAGGAATATATCAAGGTATAGGTCACAGTTTGATAGGTCAGAAAGGAGTGTCTCACCGATGACGAGCCAGATGATGAACCGCACCCAGGTCTGGTAGTCCAGCTGCGCCATCAGATACATGTTCATGCACACACTCAGGTAGGGCACCAGCGGCACCAGCGGGACCTACCACCATGCAACGACAACAATACAATCAATATAATGTAAGTATTTACAATAAAATTGTTTTTTTTTTTTTTTACATATAATAGGCTTGCGTTTGACCGCAATCTCCTGCTGTTAAGTGATGATGCGGTCGACGGTGTAGCACGCTTACCTAGAAGATACCTGTTCACTCTACTCATAAAAACATCCAAGTTTAAAGTATTCAAGTATGTATTATAATATCACCTATCTGGTTTCTACAGTACAAGCTCTGCTTAATTTGGGGCTAGATAGTGTTGTGTGGATTGTCCGCATTATTTATTTATTATTATTTTTAATTATTTATTCTATTTTAGTACCTAGTCAAATAGCAATTTGTGACCCATCCTAATTATTAGAAACACGAAAGTTTGCAAATGTGGATGGATGGATGTTTGTTATTCATAACGTAAAAACTACTGAATGGATTTTAATGAAAATTTACAATAATATAGCTTATGTATCAGAATAACGTAGTTATCAAATAAAACATCATCGGTTTGTAAAATAGCAGTAGGTTTTTAAGTAGTTAGTTGCAGAACCTTTTTAGCTTAAATACTCCTGTGTTCCTAAATTCCAGTATTTCTGTAATTATTAGATACGTTATTATTTTATGGAATAATGAAATACGATAGGTGTTTCGAATAGCATCGGAATCCCACTCTCAGAGTGTATCAAATGTGATGCGTTGTAAGTACAAGCTACCTTGAAAGAGAGTTCCTTGGTGCTGTTCCGTGGCTGGCGGCACAGCACGAGCAGCAGCGCCAGCAGCACGGCCAGCAGCGCGCCCGCCGCCGCGCCCGCCTGCCAGCGCAGCGCCACGCAAGTCGCCAGCGCCGACACGACTGTACAACACATAGTAATGACTAGCAGCCCGTCCCAGCTTCGCACGGGGTAGACAATATTGTTGTACATTATTTTGTTCTATCGCTAATAGTTTCGGCAGCCTTTCGGCAGCGCATTCGACGAAAGACATTTTAGGACTCATTTTTCTACACCTTCGGTTACATTGTTCAAATTTTACCAAGGATCCCTAATTTTTTTCAAAATGAAATGTAGCCTATGTCAAATTGGAAGAATGTAGCATTCTATTGGTGAAAGAATTTTTTAAATCGGCCCAGTACTTTTTGAGCCTATATTCATTACAAACATAGGTACAAATCTTTCCTCTTTATAATATTAATATAGATGAACCTTCTATTAAATCTCATCAAATCAAATCTCTCTCTTGTTAATGTTCGGTTTTGTCCATCCCAAGGTTGCCTGGACCCTGTATAATAAAGCTGACAATTCGACATTGGTAATATATGTCACAAAGCGACAAATTTGTGGAATTGTCGCGCTTAGGCTATTGATAAAAGTGACAAATATGTCACAAAAGCGCGACAATTCCACAATTTTGTCGCTTTTTGACATATATGTCGAATTATCAGCTTCATTAAATAGGGGCCTGGTAGAGATCGCGATAAAGTCGCCCACTGTAAATGTTTATTTCCAAGCTAAAAACTGTATTTTTATATGTGTCATGATGCCATATTAAAGATATGGGAAGATAACAATGTGCAAGCTAGGGACCGACATAGCCAGACTCTTGCGCGTTAGGCCACATGGTCTAACTAATCTAACACGAATGATTCTCTAACTAACGAACTATAACTAGTCTAACTAATGATTGGCATACTATATACCTATTAATTTTTGGTGTACAATAAAGTAATCTGTTCTATTCTAAAGTATGCCAATCATGAGTGAAGCAGATTGGTTTAAGTTCCAGAATTTGGCACAATCTTGTTAAGTTGTTGGCCAAAATATCTAGACCACCATCTGTTATCAGGACTGTGTGGCCAGGGTGTTTTGTTACTTTGTAGGTACCTCATGCATCATAAGGATCCAATGTTCTTAAGGTATTAAAAACTTCATAGTTAACACATAAAAACTAAAAAAATGGGAAATTTTCAGGGTGAATTAAATTGTCTTGGAGGGCCGAAAAATCTAAATTTGTAATTGTTTTTTTTTTTTTTTTTATGTAACTTGCTGATGGAACATGCATATGGCCCACCTGGTGTTAAGTGGTAACCATCGCCTATAACAAAGCCATGCCTCGTAGGTCACGCACGTCAGGAACGTGCCCTACGATGCACTGCTCTGCGTCCATCAACTGGAGGCATACAGATATTCAGCCTTGTGAGGCTGAATATCTGTATGCCTCCAGTTGATGCCAGTAATTACACCGGCACCCACACCCTTCAAACCGAAACACAGCAATGCTGCTTCACGGCAGAAATAGGCATGGTGGTAGTACTTCCCCGGACGAGCCCTTCACAAAGAGCTCTACTACTACTAAAAATTTTGGGCTATTATTGTTGCATATGAGCAAACCGACACAAATGCGAAAATTGACGGGGTATAAAGAAAAACCTTACATAAAATAACGATGGTGCATTTGGCGATTGTGGACGAAAGTTGCGTGGGGTACTTGAGACCCAGAAGGTTGAAGGTCTGCCGGGCCACCGACGCCGGGGTCTCCGGGACCGGCTTGCTGCCTCCGTTCAGGTGCAGGGGAGACTCCTCTTCATACCTGGAAATATACAAAAAAACACTAAGTAACTGATACATCTGATAGACGTAGAAGTGGTGCATTTAATTTTATTGGCCACAAAGACTTTGATGTCGTGATTTCAGTACCTAATAAACGGAACATCTGTATGCCTCAAGTTGATGGATGCAGGGCAGTGCATCGTAGGGCACGTTCCTTACGTGCATGACATACGAGCCAATGCTTTGTTATAAGCGATGGTCACCACTTAACATCAGGTGGGTCATATTATGCTTGTTCCATGAGCAAGTTGTATAAAAAAAAGGTTATCTAGATTGAGTTATAACCCGTATTCATTCAACCTTCATACATCAACCTTGTTGCAGTTTTTTTACAAGGCAACTTAGGTAGGCAACCTTAGCAACCTATCCGTTTATCAGACACTAATTATTCAAAAATGGAGTTATGTAATTGACTATGTTTTTCTTGCATCTCCGCCCGACTCCGTATCTACGTAACCTAGCGAGATTGTCTACAAACTACATGATGTGGTTCTACACACAGACCGCCACCGGTCCGTCATCACAAACACCTCTCAACACATTTTAGTTGTTATTATTGAGATAAGTAATAGTCTACCTGAGGATGAGTACGCTGGTCGCGACGATGGTGTAGGCCAGCAAGGTTCCTATGGACATCATGTCGATCAGCTGGTTCAGGTTGAAGATAGCCGCCATTATTGCTGAAAACAAAAACAATTTAGCCTTAACCACGTGTGGGAACATACAGTACGCGCCGCCACCGACGTCTGCGTCGTGCGCGCGCGCAGCTCCACTGACGAGCGGCACCCGCCGCGGAATATTTATAGTTGCGCCGTCCTGCTCTAACTAGAGTGAGACGTCCCAAACGGATTCTTATTGGAGCTAGTAAAATTAGATGCTCCGTGAATGAGTGTTAATCTTAGTGAAAATATTGTAAATATTATAAGGATAGTTTTCTTAATAAATTATGTTCAGTTAGCAACTTGGCCTTTTACTTAGAATCCCAATAGGAACCCTCAGCTAGGAAAAGTGGTAGGAATCAGTAGTAGGTAGGCAGCGTAGGGCAGTCCATAGCGACCGCTGAATTGCATTACAACCGCACGCACCACCTCTAGGTTCATCTGTGCCCTTCGGCATATGTGGAGGTATCTGTACCTCTACATGTTGGTGACCCTCGACGTTTGAAGAACCGAAGAAATTCAAGAACAGAAGAACCGAAGACCGGAACACAGAAGAACCGAAGAACCGAAGACGCGCAATGGAAGACGCGAAGATCGCTGGAACGTCTGAGGCGAGCATCAGCGCCGGTCCCAGTCAAGTCACGGCTATTCAATTCGACGTGTTGTCTAAGCAACTGGAGAAGCTCACGTTGCAAGTTGTCGAATTACGCAACCGGGAGAGATCGCAGTATCAACGTCCCTTGCATTCACGTTCACGTTCCCGCTCAAGCTCTGCCAAGGAAACAAAGGAAGGAACAGGACTGTGTAAATTCCACTTACGCTATGGTGATAGAGCGAAACGATGCGAATCACCGTGCGCCAAGAGAAATTCAAAGTCGGATATAGAAAACACGCCAACCGTGGCCGAGGTCGGCGTTGTCCCCACAAGCAACCGCTTATGTGTCTACGACCGCAACACAAACCAACGTTTCCTCGTGGATACAGGTGCCGATATATCAGTCCTAGCCTGCACAACTGCACATAAGAAGAAGCAGACTTCAAGCGCCTACAATTTATATGCAGCAAACGGGACACAGATTAAAACGTATGGCGAGAGCTGTTTGCAGTTGGATTTTGGGCTGAGGCGGAATTTTCGTTGGACATTTGTGGTAGCGGATGTGAAGACATCTATATTGGGAGCGGATTTTCTTCGTCACTTCAAGCTGTTGGTTGACCTACACCGTAAGAAGCTGATTGACCAAGTCACGGAATTATCCATCGACGCCGTACAGATTACCTCAAGCCAAGAGACCGTCCATGTCATAAGCGAGAATCATACGTACCACGACATTTTGAAGAAATATCCTGACGTACTACGCCCGATGTCACTGAAGACTCCATCAAAACATGATGTTGTGCACCACATTGAGACCACGGGTGCACCGCTTTATGCACGAGCGCGTCCATTGCCTCCTGACAAATATAAAGCCGCAAAAGCCGAGTTTGAGCGCCTGATGGAAATGGGAATTTGTCAGCCGTCGAAAAGCCCATGGGCGAGTCCGCTGCATGTTGTTAAGAAAAAAGATGGAAGTCTACGTTGCTGTGGAGATTATAGAAGACTGAATGCTGTTACGCAACCAGATCGGTACCCGATACCGCGAATTCAAGATTTTACGTATCATCTCCATGGCAAGAAGATATTTTCAAAGTTGGACTTGAAAATGGCGTATTATTGGATACCTATTGCGGCTGAGGACGCTCAGAAGAGTGCGATTATAACGCCGTTTGGCCTTTTCGAGTTTCGCTGTATGACCTTCGGGCTTCGGAACGCCAGCCAGACATTCCAGCGCTTCATGCACGAGGTACTCCGAGGCATCACGGACTGTTTTGCATTCGTGGACGACATATTGTTATGCAGCGACACTGAAGATAAGCACAAGACTCTACTTCATGAAGTTTTGAGCCGCCTGGACCAGTATGGAGTTACACTCAACGTGGATAAATGCGAGTTTGCCAAGTCCAGGATCAACTTCCTGGGTTACGAAGTAACTGATGAAGGCATCAAACCAACGAGAGAGCGCACTGAAGTCATCTCAAGCTTTCCCCAGCCGAAAACCGTCTTAGAGCTACGTCGTTTCCTAGGAATGGTGAATTTCTACAGAGACTGTTTGCCGCGTCAAGCCCAGTATCAGTGCGAGCTAAACAAGTACCTACATGACAGGAAGAAGAACGACAAGACGCCAATTGATTGGACGCCGGAAGCCGAAGTAGCCTTTCAGAAATGCCGCCAAAGCATCGTGGAAGCTACAACTTTAACGCATCCAGTATTGAACGCTCCACTCAACATCATGTCAGACGCATCGGATCACAGCATTGGCGCAGTGTTACAACAGCAAGTGGGGAAGACGTGGAAGCCGCTAGCATATTTTTCAAAAGCGATGAGCAGCACGCAGCGAAGATACAGCACGTACGATCGCGAGTTATTAGCTATGTACGCCGCTATCAAACATTTTCGTCGTCTCATCGAAGGATGTGAAGTCACAATACTCACGGATCACAAGCCGCTGTCTTTTGCTCTGTCACGACCGCCAAGCAGCAGTGACACACCGCGACGAGAGAGACAGCTACAATTCATCAGCCAGTTCTGCTCGAAGATTGTGTACATAGAAGGAGAGAAGAATACTGTCGCAGACGCATTATCACGGATTGAAGAGATTCGATGTCCTTCCAACATGGACTACGACGCTCTATCTAGAGATCAAAGAAGCGACCAAGAATTGAAGCAACTCAAGCTACAACCGAATTTGAAGTTCGTTGACGTCACTCTCCCCGGAATAGACCAGTCAATCACGTGCGAGCAGTCAACATCAACACTACGACCGTACCTACCTACGGCACATCGTCAAGCAGCTTTCAAAGCGCAACACGAGCTGTGTCATCCAGGCATACGGACTACAAGGAAGCAAGTCACATCAAAATTCTTTTGGCCTTCAATGAACAAGGACGTGACTTCGTGGACCCGGAACTGTCTTGGCTGTCAGAGAGCGAAGATCAATCGACACAGCGTCACACCACTGGGAACGTTTCCCGCCTCTGAACGTTTTGAGCACGTTCACATCGACATCGTGGGACCACTCCGGCTATCTCAAGACTACAGGTACTGCGTGACGATGATCGACCGTTTCACCAAGTGGCCGGAAGCTGTACCAGTACGCGAGATAACAGCGGAAGTCGTTGCCCGAGCACTCTACGAAAATTGGATCGCAAGATTTGGTTGCCCTCTCCGGATATCTACGGACCAAGGAAGACAGTTCGAGTCGTCACTATTCAACGCACTGATGAAGAAATTTGGCATCACTAGAATACGGACCACACCATTCCATCCGCAGTCAAATGGCCAGATAGAGCGACTCCACCGCACGCTAAAGGCAGCACTTATGGCAAGAGGAGTAACTACGCAATGGAGTGAAGAGCTACCTACTGTTTTACTCGGACTACGGACAGCGCTACGTGAAGATAACAATTTCAGTCCAGCGCTACTTACATATGGATCGACTTTACGCATTCCTTCAGACTTCATTGCCCCATCAAGCTCGAAGATTGAAGATGCTGAGTTTGTACGACGCCTCACCGAAGCCATGGCGACACTAGCGCCAGTACAACGCCCCGCCACAACGACTGCAAGACCGTTCGTGCACAAAGATTTGGCGACATGTACGCATGTGTTCATCAGGAACGACACAGTGCGAGCGCCACTCACACCACCATACGACGGACCATTTCCCGTACTACAGAAGCACAGCAAATACTTCAAGATCCAATTACCAAGGCGAGTTACAGTGGTATCGTTGGACAGACTCAAACCAGCATACATCTGTAACGAAGAAGCAAGTTCGACGCCAGTCAGCGAAGCTCCGGCTACAACGACACGGCCTGCAGCACCTCCGTACGTGACCAGATACGGCCGGACCGTCAAGAGATCCGTACGCTTCGCTTGATGGGGGGTACTGTGGGAACATACAGTACGCGCCGCCACCGACGTCTGCGTCGTGCGCGCGCGCAGCTCCACTGACGAGCGGTTTTTTTTTTTTTTTTTTCGAATGGACAAAATGCTGGTGATCGTCTGGCGATTCTTACAGCGCTACCGGACAATCGGCTGACGAGCGGCACCCGCCGCGGAATATTTATAGTTGCGCCGTCCTGCTCTAACTAGAGTGAGACGTCCCAAACGGATTCTTATTGGAGCTAGTAAAATTAGATGCTCCGTGAATGAGTGTTAATCTTAGTGAAAATATTGTAAATATTATAAGGATAGTTTTCTTAATAAATTATGTTCAGTTAGCAACTTGGCCTTTTACTTAGAATCCCAATAGGAACCCTCAGCTAGGAAAAGTGGTAGGAATCAGTAGTAGGTAGGCAGCGTAGGGCAGTCCATAGCGACCGCTGAATTGCATTACAACCGCACGCACCACCTCTAGGTTCATCTGTGCCCTTCGGCATATGTGGAGGTATCTGTACCTCTACACACGTATAGATCCTGGTATGGAATAGGACAGTCCATCATGTGGTCGTGGATGTCGTGTGAGACCACTGAGGAAACGCGCCCTGGGAAGGGCATAGCAACATCTGTGCACTGCGGTCATTAACCCGACTGCCAAGTGTGGTGACTATGGCAATCAAATCAAAACAATGGCAAATAAAAAATCCAAATATAGGCGATAAATTTTTAAGTACCAAGTACCTACTTAAAAAACCAGTTTAGTAACCAGTGTAATCCCAGAGTGAAATAACACTTATCATGCTCAATCTTTTTTTGTGGTGAACGGACTTTTATTAAATGCACCTCAAAGAGGCTCGTTTTATGCACTTGAGACATGCTTTCGATTTTTTTAGATTCTACGGCATGCCTTACTCACACTGTTTTCCTGATTCATATCATCATCATTATTTCAACCTGGTATCACCCACTGCTGGGTATAGGCCTCCTTCATCTTCTGCCAGCCTCCTATGTTCTGCGCGTCTCCTGTCCAGCAGGCCGATCATGTATCTTTTGTTGCAATGGTTTCAATCAAAATCTTATTGAAACAGTCAATTTTCGAACTAATACGTGATCGCAAATTGACAGTTTCAAAATGATTTTAATTTTTGGCCTGTTGGTGTTTCCTGCGACCTTTACGATGTCGTCGACCCATCGCGCTTTCGGACCCCATATCATGACTGTAAATAAAAAACGAACCCGCCAAAAGTCCGCTCAAGAAGGTAGCCAGCAACGGAGTCTTGGTCCGCTTGCAAATGGAGGCTAAGGGTCTGAAGAGCACTCCGTCCGTGCCCATAGCGTACAGGACTCTGGGCAGAGGGAACATGGCGCCGAGGAGACTGGTGCAGAGCGCGAAGATGGCGCCGATGGTCACGATCCACTTGATGATGGGCAGCCCCGTGACCGTGAACACGTGCGGGAACGGAGCGTCTGCGTCCTAGGGAAGAGAATCATTTTTGAAGATGAAAGATAATAAATAAAAAAATATTATGGACAATCCACTCAACACTATATCTAGTCTCAAACTAAGCAGAAGGAACCAGGCAGCTGATATACTCGTAATACTTATATAATTTTAATTATATGGAACAAACGGGTGTTTAACGCGATTACCTTTATTAATTCCCGACGTTTCAACCGTGTTACAACGGCCGTGGTCGCGATAAATACTCGTTTGTTCCATATGCATAAGGATCGCGTTAATTTAAAAAGTGTTAAATATATTTTTTAGTACATACCTACATACTTAGAATACAATATAACATCCAGACAGAGAACAAACATCAACGTTCACCACACAAATATTTGTTCTCGTGGGGATGGAACCCACGACCTACGGCGCAGAAGGTAGAGCTACTAACTGAGCTGAGTGGCCAGTCAATAATCGAAGCCTTAGTGAATCAATTTGGAAAAGCCCTCATAAGCTTGCCTGGAAGAAATCGCTTTCAGCGTCACGCCTATAGTTTTTTATGATGGTATCCTTGTGTACAATAAAGTCAGTGTGTATCATTAATCAAATCTTATCTTATACCTTTAAACGAGAAAATCTTGTATATATACATATATATATTTAGGATCTCGGAAACTGCACCAACGATTTTCACGAAATTTAGTATACAGGGGTTTTCGGGGGCGATAAATTGATCTAGCTAGGATTCATTTTAAGAAAATGATTATTTCTTTCCGAGTTCAATAATTAAACATAAACTGAATATGTGACTGCTCCTGCCATCTATTGACGATTGTGAGCAACTAACTGCAAGCATGTCCACCAGATGGCGTTGTTTAGTAAGAATAAACCAGTAAAGATGATAATAATTATGACTCTTAGATTTCTTTAAAATACAAATTAACGAAAAAAATTCCGAGCGAAGCTCGGTTACCAACTGCTAGTAACAGTAAAAGTATAATCAGGTAAAAGCCGAGGCAGCGAATTGTATCACACTTACACTTCTTCTACCAAAGATAAGTTTTGTTGCGGAGTCATAAACATTATTGTAATTTGGAACGTACATACTCTCGCCTTACCCAAGGACAGCCGGAAGTTAAATAGGAATGTACTTATCTAAATTACTAAGCAATCACAAAGGTCTACCTTGCCTCGTCCGAATTAATTTCAACCACAAAGGTCGAGTACGTCCTACCAAAACATGTGCCGTATGTTACCTACCCATAGTACCTATACTTAAACCAGGTACATGTAGATATTGAGTTGGTACAAAAACGTTGTTATTGCTTCGGTGGGCAGGTGTTTTGTTTGTTTGTTGTTTTAAAAAATGACACGGATTGATGATTGGTATTATTTGTCATCATGAAAAATTGAAAACAAACTCCTTGTGTACACGGCAAGAGTTGTCGGGGGCAAGGAAGAATGCAAGGCACACGAGCGCGCATTCTTTAAGTCTCCCTTTTTGTATTTTTACTTATCTATTTCCAAGGCTTCATATCAGGGACACTCGTGCAGTTTCTGGGGAAACACTTTTCGTACAAAATATCCCCGATATACTTATATTCTTTACATAGATTTTTTTCCATAATAAGAAAGTGAGTCTCACCTGCAAGTAATACGGCAGCATCATAGTCAGCACAGTCGCTATCGTGAAATACGACACGAATATCACGACCAACGACATGACAATGGACAACGGGATGTCTCTCTTCGGATTCTTGGCTTCTTCGCCCGTGGTAGCCACGCAGTCGAACCCAACAAAGCCGAAGAAGCATTTAGCAGCTCCGGCCATCACGCCCGCCATTCCCCACGGCATGAAGCCACCTTCGCCAGCCTTGTCTTGATACTCCGCAGGGATGTCTTTCAGTTCTATGAACCAATTGGCTGGGTCACCTGGAGGATGAAGAATTGAATAAAAACCGGTCACAGTTCTGAGTCAACTTCTCGAAATTATAGACTAAAGTTTATATTATTGTCACCTTGCGTCGAGAAGGGTATTTCGAATAGCCTAAAATGAGTGGATGTATATGAACTGGGAAGTTATTGATAGGGATTTTTCGTTTTTCAGCAGTAATCGAGCTGGAACTGCTCCACTGGCGTCTAAATATTTATCCAACAAGTCTGCAGCAGTCCTAATAAGTAGACTTCATTATGCCGATGATAATGATTTAAACATGGTAAAACAAATACTTCTATTACCTAGCTAATGCTTTAGTAAAATCTGTCATCGCGCTGAATGAATAGGCTATTCATATCTTTAGACACAAGTCTTTTCATATACATATTATGTACGTGGTAGGTATATTATGCAGGTACAGTTACTCATTTGTGTTTTTGTGGATGTGTATAGATGTTTATAATATCTACTATACCTTCAGTTTTGAGTTGTTATTCTATGAACCTGATTCCATAAATACTGGCACTCACTCTTGATAGCGCCGGCAATGACAACCACGATGACGGTGATGAGGTTGAGTGCTGTGAACACGTTGTTCAGCTTGGTGGACTCCCTCACGCCCGCGCTCAGGAGCACTGGAACACAACAGTACGAACATCAGAAAAGTAAGTCCCAGAAAGTCCCCTATGAATTTGTGAAGATTGCGGAAAACCGTTGGATCGAGGTCGAGTCAGTTTAAAAGTCGTTATCTTCCCATTTATTTGTAAAAGGATCATACAAACAACGGCAGGAACCGAGCCGAAGTGATTCCCTATTCTTCTAGGCTTAATCACGTGGAACTGGCACCTAGACTCACCTAGCTTTAAGACATTTCAAAGTGATCCTGTGATACAACTGCATTAATACATTTTTGATTTGTTTAGAATCAGCCTGAAGAAACATACTGTTGGATGAAGGCCTCCCTGTACATTTCCGTAAAGACAGAATTTGAGTCTTACTGATCCAAGTCTCCTTCAATGTCATTGGTATGAGGCGGGACAAATAAGAAGTAGGTAAAGGTCTTACCAGTTATAAGCAGAACCAGTGTAAACGCGAAAAAGTCAGGATAATCCGCCAAGAACGACACGTTGATAGGCGCGATCTCCGTCATAGTCTTCGCCATGGTGTTATTCGTCAGGCTGTCTATGTACATCGCCATGCCTTTCGCCACACTGGCGGTTCCTATGACGTACTCGAGGATGAGGTTCCAGCCGATGGTGAAGGCGATGAACTCTCCAACGCTGACGTAGCTGTAGACATACGCCGAGCCGGCTTTGGGCACGCGCGCTGCAAATTCGGCGTAGCAGAGACCTGGGGAACATATATTATTTTCTCTTTGTAAATAATTGTCCTTATCTACTAATTATGGCTGGCAGCTCTGCTTAGTTTGGGGCTAGATAGTGTTGTGTGGATTGTCCGCATTATTTATTTATTTATTCATATTATCGTAATCGGCAGAAAAAGTAACTACCTATAAAATGAATTGGACCTAACATTGCCTACAGAAATAAAAAAAATATGAAACTGGTTTTCACGCTCATTTAATTAGCCGTCGCACGAGTAAGTCACCAGCATAAATTACAAGATAAATACTAAGTTAGGCACGCGCTAGACTCGTTTAAAACCAATAACTGTGTCAGTGTCATCAGTGCCCACTTGAAATAGGTATTTGTATTTGTATCGAGGATTGTAAGGAGAAACATTTACACTTAACCTTATACCTACCTAATTCAGATGGGGACATTCCTGTCAATTCAATTTAAAAATATTCTGTTGTATTATACGTATCACTTTGAAATGTCTTATAGCTAGGTGAGTTTAGGTGCCAGTTCCACGCAACCAAGCCTAGAAAAACAGGCAACATTCTAAGGCTTGAAATGAAATGAAATGAAATGAAATGAAATAATTTATTTGCTTGAAGTATGGTAAGTACATTTTAGATCTTATACCTAATAGGCAAATAATAATATAGAATCACACACTTCGCCAGAAAAACCCAGCATGCAAACATAAAAAAGTACCTACATAAAAAAGTACATAAAAAAATAATAGTATATTATGCAACGAGTGAATAAAAGACGGATTTAAATCGAGGACCAAAGATGAATCACGAGCATGTGCAGGAATCTAACGACTGAATCACGACCGTAGGGAGTGATTCATGATGATTGAATCACGAGCGTAGCGAGTGATTCAAGTGTTAGAATCCTAAACGATGCGAGAGATTCATGGCCCTCGATATAAATCCGTTTTATTCAAGAGTTGCATACTATACTTTATACCATGACTTCGAGAAAAAGAAAGATTTCAGCGAAAAAGGATTAAAAACTATGAACTTTGTTTATACTGTTCTTATATGACATAGAACAAATAATTTTAGATTATGATTTGATTTGTAAATAAAGAAGGATAAATTAATGCAAGTTTTCTACTATACCTACCTCTCTTCCATGAACTCAACAACTCAATTGAACAACAAACAACTCAGCACATCTTTTTCATTCCTAGAATGCATTTTAATCGAATTACTATTAGCGAACTTTGTGCTGCATAACTTACTAAGTACAGAATTCAAAATTGCGCAAATTTACTAGTGTATGATAATGACAACAAAGAACATAAAACAGTTTTTAATCCAATGCTAAAGTCCTTGTCAAAAATTTCGACCAATCAAATCGAGAGTATTTATGCCACAAGGAGGTTGTAAGGTATTGAGATGGACGTTGACCTTATTCGTGTGTTCCAAATTCAAACACCAAAACAGTGATTAAAAGAGCTTTTTATTCACTGTTTTCAGTGAATAAAATAAGCTTTTTAGAGGGGGTATGGTATAAACTAAATTATTTAATACAATATGATAGGTATATTATAATTATAACTAAAATTAAATGTCAAATTAACATAAATAATAAGAGATTGTATTGAATTCAATTAATAAATAAATCATTTACCCTATAAAAACACTTATCCACTAACCATGAATACAGTTTTGCTCTAAACTTATTGTAAGGCAGTTCCCTGATAGCTTTAGGGATTTTGTTAAAAACTTTTATTGTCATTAAGTGGCTGTTTTTGCGACATAGGGCAGTTTTATGACTTGGGATCAATAACCGTGTTGGGTCTCTCAATCTCAATTTAGAATTAAGCTTATCCTCATACCGATTGAAAAATTTACTATGCTCTATTACAAAGCAACATACCTGATATATGTAAAGTCTTGGCAAGGTGAGCAATTTTAGTTCTTTAAATAGAGGTTTACATGAATGTAGTGGTTCAACCCCACATACAGCTCTGACGCATTTTTTTTGGACAATGAATGCTTTATTGATATCCGTGGAATTGCCCCACAGTACCAGGCCATACCTCAGAACCGAAGCGACATATCCGTGATAGGCAGTCAGGGCAGTTTTACTTCCTGATGTTCGGCGTAGGTTTTTGATTGCAAAGACGAAACGGTTAAGTTTCTTACATATATAGTCAATATGTGACTTCCAATTACAGTTCTTATCTAAATTTAAGCCTAGGAATTTTATTTCATTAACATTTTTTACACATTCATCACGACATGTCAGATTTATATTTTCATTATTTTTATTATTATAATTTTGAAATTGAATAAACTTAGTTTTCGAAATATTCGCTCGTAAATTATTACATTCTAACCAATTTATAATTACTTCTACCTCCGAGTTCATAGCGTCCTCATGTTTAATATTCTTATCAGTATCAGCAATAATTATTGAAATGTCATCAGCGAAGAGAACGCATTGACGTTTAGTGACTAAAGGTAAATCGTTTATGTAAAGTAGAAATAATAGCGGCCCTAAAATACTTCCTTGAGGAACACCAAAATTATTATTGAGCGGACTTGACTTATACGATGTGATCATAAGATCCGTATTTAAACTCTTTATTTCTACATATTGCTTACGGTCCTTAAGATAACTTATGAGCCAATTTAGTGCAAGGCCTCTGATTCCGTATTTTTCACATTTTTGAAGTAGAATATCATGGTCTACAAAATCAAAAGCCTTGCTCATATCAAAAAATATTACTGAAGTAGGAATACGCTTATCGATATTTTCAATGACATTATTTACTAAGGCAAAAGCTGCTAGAGTCGTGGACTTATTCTTTTGGAAACCGTTTTGCTCTTCCTTAATTATTTTAAATGTATCTAGGAAACTCGTAAGACGTGCAAACATTGCTTTCTCAAATAGCTTCCCAAAAATAGGGATGAGAGTAATAGGACGATAGTTTGTCATTTCTTTTTTATCGTCTTTTTTATGTATAGGTCTAACCACAGACAGCTTTAACCTCTCTGGAAAGACTCCACTTGAAAGTGAAAGATTGAGAAGGTATTTCAAAATAGGATGCAGTAAAAATAAACACTCTTTCAAAATGTGTGTTGAGATTCCATCAAATCCTACAGATTTGGTGTTACTAAGCGAGTTTACAATTTTAACGACTTCAATATCCGTAAGTGGTCTGACAAACACACTAGCAGCACAGTGTGGTATTATTGGAAGTGATTTGTCGCTTGTGAATAGTGCATCATTAGTTAATTCGACAAAGAACTTATTAAAAGCTTCAGCTATTTCAAGTGGTTTTACAATCATCTTATCGCCACAATTAACTGCTTCAATACCGTCACAGCTCTGTTCACCATCAACTTTGTCCTTAATAATATCCCATGTAGCTTTACATTTATTTTTAGCTTGTGACATATATCTATTATTTAAATTTGCTCTTGACTTATTAATGCATTGTCTAAGAATTGCACTATATTCGGTGTATTTTAATTTTTGTTCCGATGTTTTGTTTTTATAGCATAAGAATCTTAGTTCTCTTTTATACTTAGTACTTATTTTAATGCCTTTAGTTATCCACTTAGGTGAGGTGTATTTGCATTGAATTTTCTTTTTCTCTATTGGGAAGCACAGATTATATAAAAGACAGAAAACGTCATGGAATTCGTCAAACGCTGTATTTAAATCTCCTTCGTTTAAAACATCTGCCCATGTTAAGGATGATAAATGCTCAATGAACTTGTTTAAGTTGTCCTTATTATAGTTTCTAACCTCTATAAACCAATGTTGTAAGCGCTTATGCTTTTGAGAGATTGGTATGGCAAGTGTTTGGCATGTGTCATGGTCAGAAAGATACATTTTATGTACATATCCTTTAGCTCCATCTATGTTACTGATGATATGATCAATGCAGTTATTCAGTCTAGTTGGCTCCGTGATGTGGAATGTAAGATTATAATTCAATGCAAGCTGCTTTAATCGCAAAGATGCATTGTAATCCTTCAGTAGATTTATGTTGAGGTCACCAGCAATTATAACTTTTTTAGATAACCTTATTATAAATTTATTTAAAAGAACTTCAATTTTTTCAAAAAATACATCCACATTACTGCCCCTACTGCTTACTTACTGCTTGGTTCCTACCCTTGTTTTGTTTTTTTGTATGATCCTTTTACAAATCAAAAATGAAAATGGAAAAGTTTCAATGTGGTGCCACTTCAACTAAGTGAGACGTAGGCAAATCAGCTTATTTGTCTCAGAAAAGACAGCTCCTTTACGATGTTTTTGAGTTTACGAGTCGCATATTTTATAGTATAAAAAAAATTCACGGCTTCGAACCTATGACTACAAACAAGACGAGACCTCTGCAACTACAAATGTATATCAAAAAGTAAAATGTAATATAGACAAAAAAAATATTTTCGAATATTTTTTCGCATCGGCTCATAAACGACGAAATTATGTCATAACAAACTTGAAATAAAACAACTGAATTGAGAACCTCCTTTTTATTTGGAGTCGGTTAATAATAAAAAGGTAAAGCAGAGCTATGCTTGAACGGGTCACCTACTAGCCTATAGGGCCTTGCACTAGAATTCTAGATTAAATAATATGGTCCAAACGGCCAGCCGTGAGGCGGTCCGGCCACTTTCTTTACGCAATTTTCTCTGCTCATACAGGATCTATCTACTTATGTAGATCATTATAAAATGTCTCAATAAATAGTGGCAAATGAAAACAAATTATAGAGCGGTAAAAGTAGCCTTATAATCCATATCAATTTATAAATGCAAACGGATGTCCGAGGATTTTACACGGAAAAATCAATGAACCGAAGGATTTAACTAATAGTTTAAGACATCTATGTATATGAGACACAGATCAGCAAGCATTTAGTTTCTTTTCTCCAGTACCGATGGCGAATCCAACCACAAATAGAAAAACTTAACGGCCATCCGTCGGCGTCGTTTCTAGAAAAACCAGAATCCATTTTAATTATAAAAATACATAACTGCTAATAACTGGATACATGCGATCAAGATGGGATTTCCTAAATATAACCCGTATCTGCTCATAAAAATATAATTTAAAAAAACTTGAGAAACCGGCTTCATAGCTGAACCGATTTTGATGGAAATTCAATGGAACCAATCTGGAAGTATTTCAAATTGGCTCTTCAAAGACGAGGTTATGCAATGACCACCGTAAAAAAAACAACCAAATTGAGAACCTGCTTATTTTTTATTTGAAGTCGGTTAAAAAGGTTATTCCTTTTCCTCATCGAAAATATTATCTGAGTATACCTAGAGTACATTATTTTATACCCAGACATGCTAGATCTTTCTAACGTACCAGGAAGGAGACTGATGAGCAATTGCCGACAAAAGGCGCTTTGGACATTCAGTCAGACCAGACTATTCAGTAAGTATTCAGAAATAGCTCAATTGTCAAGCTGAAGCATTGTTGGATTAAATCATCATTGGTCATTTCAATAGGTTATTCACGTTGATTTGTAGTGCACGTGCCTTCAATTAGGCCGGAGGCGAATCGACATTTATTTATGAACTACTTCTGAATCGTTCATACGGGTTTGAAGTTTCAAATACCGAATCTATGAGAGTTAGTATGAGGCTAAATCATGAAAGATTATGAAGATGGGGACTTTGAAAAGAGTTTCTACAGCGTAGGTGAACTCACCAGCAAATGCACTTGCTATAGCAGCAACCAAGAAGCTCAAGGTCACTGCTGGTCCCGCGACGGTCTTCGCCACAGCACCAGCCAGCACATAGACTCCCAGTCCCAGGGTGCTGCCGATGCCTAGCGCCGTCAGGTCGGTGAGGCCTAGGCACCGCGCCAGGGGCGTCGAGTTGTCATCGCTGTGGAGCTGCTTGCAACGGCGCAGCGCCGAAAACAGTCGAGCAAAGCCCATCTGGGGAAGCAAAAAGATTTTACAAATGACATCTTTTCGAAAAAAAATACAGAGGTTAGGTATTGCTCAGTAATTTTGTAAAGTCTACAAAAGATATGAATAAAAATAAATCTGTGAAAAATCTTGAAAATCTCAGTTATTACCGGTTAATATAACAGTCAACACAAGATACAATTTATTTTACAATCTTTATAAGTAACAATGTAGCGAGATATTAACTTTTTCAGACGTTCAAAAAGTCTGTGATTTGGAGTGCAAAGTGATCGAACTAAACTCAGTGATTGCTTCTCAAACGAAAACCATTTTGAATCTCATGTCAGCTGTTGAGGGTAGTTGCCCCCAAGGCAAGACCCTGGACGCCGCTCCTGCCCCGGTCACCGTGTCTCAGCCAGCGCTGCAGCGGCCTGTGAGACAAGTACGACTTAACGCCATTGCTACGAAAGCAGCTCAAACTGCTGGGAAGCATCGAGTATCCATAGGCGAAACATCAACTACGCCTGACGTCACCCGACAAGTGCAGAAAAAACGGACGAGTGTGGCCACGAAACCGGCGAGCTCATCAACGTTTGACAAACCAGTCCAGATATTGGACAGCACGAAAAATGACTCTCAGAACCCTAATGACTGGACCACAGTGACCCATAAGCGGTCGCAAAAAAGGAAAGTCGTGAAAGGAACTGGACAAACGGATGACGATCTACATACTGTAGAACAAATGAAGTACTTGCAAGCCTGGTCTTTCACACCTGAAACAACTGTTCAAAATGTTCTGAACTACCTAAATAAACAAGAACTTTGTAAGGAGTATATAGTCGAGAAGCGGATCATAAAAACCGATAAGTTCTCATCGTTCGTGATTGGCTTCCCGGAGCGACTGTACGAGAAACTAAGTTTGCCTAGTTCGTGGCCACCGCGGGTGAAGGTGTCGGACTGGTTTCTGGTGCGTCCCCGCGTCCCTCGCGGGGAGCCTACAACTGCATCGTCGGCCGGCGGCTCCTCGCCCGCCGCCAGTCGCGGCTAGCGCAGCCGCCGCTGCAGGCGCGCACCCGCCGCCACTAAACGGATGTTCTACTGTACATAAGAATGACTTCGGGATAACGGTATGCTTACAAAATATCCAGTCCATCGATAAAAAAACTCATAAATTAGAAGTGCTGCTAGCGAGCGTATTAGCGTGTGATGTGATAGCATTAACGGAACACTTTGTTATTGATGAATCTAAAATGAAGTGTATTACTATTGGTGGCTATAAACTAGCATCGTACTATTGTAGGAATAATATAACTCACGGGGGGTCGTGTTTGTTTGTTAAGGACGGTATCAAATGCAAAGAAAACACTGACGTGTGTAAGCTTTCGGTTGAACGATATTGTGAGATTTCCGCTATTGATTTATTAGATTATAATTTTTCTATAATCTGTGTGTATAGAACACCGTTAGTTAGTGCAATCGAATTCCTCCCTCACTTGGAAGGTTTGTTGCAAATGATCAGTGTTTCAGGGCTGAATTGTGTAGTTGTAGGTGACTTTAATATAAACTCGTTAGACCAACTGCATTGTGATACTAAAAGACTTTCAGATATACTGTCGGCCTACAATATGACTAATGTGGTGGATTTCCCAACTAGAATAACGAGCCACACCGCGAAATGTATTGACCATGTCTATACAAATCTAGCGGCTGATACCATAATCTCGTCACCTGTTACCACCAATATTAGTGATCATTTAGCTGTTAGGGCAAAAATCTATTGTGATAGGCTGTCCACTGACAAGCAAGTAATGTTTACTAGACATTTTTCATCGATAAATCGAGACAACTTCACAGGTTCCTTACTGAGTATTGACTGGGATGGCATACGGCAACGTAACACATCAATTGATACCTACGCAATGACTATAATTAACATTATTATTAGTAAATTTGACATTTGCTTCCCGTTGAGGAGGGCAATGCCTAGGGCTGCTATGTCGTGGGTAACTGAGGAAATTGAAAATTTTAGGTTATTATTATTTGACATTATTGACATACACTCCAAAAATAATGAATGCGAATCAATACAATTATTATTAGGTGACATTAATAGGAAATACGATGATTTAATTAAATTTAGGAAAAATGAATACTTTTCTGACATTATTTTAAATAGTAAAAATAAATGCAAAACTATGTGGCGACTTGTAAATACTGAGAGAGGTAAGTGTAATACCAGCCCGGTAAGCTTTATTGATACAGTTCTGGATGCAAACGGTAAACCGTTTCATTCAAAGAAAGATGCTGCGAACGCAATGAACGCAAGGTTTGTTGGAGCTGCTGTCGCCTGCGATGCACCGAAGGCCAATTTGGTCAGAGTGCAGACTGCTTTAGGGTCATCGAGACCGCCTGCTGATCGCTCGCTGAGACTAACTTGCTTTACAGCTGAGGAGGTGTACCGTATCATCACCAAACGGATACCACCCAAGCCCTCTAAGGATGCATATGGGATGTCCATGAAACTGTTGGGTACCGCAGCGGGGCCTATGGCTCCTGTATTGGCCGACCTCTTCAACTTGTGCTTGCGAAGTGGTACCTTCCCGACTTGTCTCAAGCTCGGTAAGGTATCACCAATATTCAAGGGTAAAGGAAGAAGAGCGGACATAGACTCTTATAGACCAGTTTCTATCATTCCAGCGATAGCTAAAGTGATTGAGAACGGGATCAGCTCGCGGCTTACATCATACTTAGCTGCTACATACGCACTATCAGATAGGCAGTATGCTTACCGTGAGGGAAGGTCTACTACATCGTTGGCCCGTGAAGTACTGCGAAGGGTCATGGAAGCTCGAGAGAGGAAGCAGCAGGTGGCTATAATTTGCTGCGACCTCTCGAAAGCTTTTGACGTGGCTGACCACGCAGTGCTAGTGGCTAAGATGAGCCATTACGGTATACGAGGCGCTGCGCTAGATGTTCTCAGGAATATGATGAGTGGTAGGTCACAGGTTGTCGTGGGAGAAGGTGGCGATACGAGGTCAAACCCACTTACCACGACCATGGGCGTGGCGCAGGGGTCCGCAGTATCGAATATACTTTTCTCTCTGCTCCTCAACGACCTTCCAGAAGCGGTGAGCACAGCGGAAGTACTCATGTATGCTGATGATGTAGCTGCAGTAGTGACTGCCGCTTCTTTGGACAGCTTAGAGCAGAAGCTGAATCTTACCGCCTCGCGACTGGCCGGGTGGTTTGGTGACAACGGGTTAGCCTTTAACTTGACAAAGTCACACTTTGTCCATGTTTGTTTGTCGGGACGTCCGTGTAGAGACTTGACGGTTCTAGCGGGGGGTAACAAACTGGAGCAAGTGGAGAGAACTACGTTTCTCGGCTTCGAACTTGACAGAGTGCTCACCTGGGAGTCCCACATTGATAAAGTGTGTGGAAAGCTAGGTGGTGCATGCTATGCGCTTGGTCGACTGTCCAGATTTTTGCCGGGTCACGTGGTTCGCTCTTGCTACTTCGCCACTGTCCATTCGCTCCTACAATACGGAGCTGAGCTGTGGGGGCGTGCTGCTGACTGGCAGCGGGCCTTCCGCATGCAGAAGCGAGCCGTACGAGCGATGGTGAAGATACCGCAGGATACCTCCGCGAGGCCGTACTTCCAAGAACTGGAATTATTGACACTCCCATGCATCGTCATTTTTCAGGTAGCCGTATATGTCCATAGCAATCCGGGGATGTTCGCGAGGAATAAAGATAGGCATCTATTTAATACCCGTGGAGCTAATAGACTCGCTATTGTATCTCGCACTCTAGCTAAATCAGCCAAGCTCACACACATAATGGGGCCGACAGTATACAATAGATTACCGACTACAATTACTGAAGCTGCTAGTATTGGTTCCTTCAAACATAGACTGAAACGCTGGCTCATAAGTAACACCTTCTATAGTTACGAGGAATTCATCGAAAAGACTTAACTTTGAATTGTACATAGGTACATAATGTACCCGATGATGCATTTTTTTTTTTCCTTATTTTTATTTAATTAATTTAATATTATTATTGTATGATTGAATTGAACTATGACTATTTGTATTATAACTATTATTATTATTTTTTTTGTATGTTACTAGGTATATAATGTGTATTAGGCAATACCTATACCAAATTCTTTCTGACTTGTAATATGCTTACCAAATAAATGATTATTGATTATTATTATTGATTATTGATTACTGTTTGAGTCCTCACCTGTGTATTATACTGTGTGTGTGACATTTCGATTCGGATTTATTTAGTTAACACTCACGCAGACTCAAAACCAGAGACAGAGACAGAGGCAGACTTGTGATAATATAATACCTACTGATTTGATGATAATGACGTTTTGTTTACCAGAAACCTAATCCGTCTACCGCAAACTGGCATAGGTACCCTAATCAAGTCAATCAGAGTTCATCAAAATGTATCTCCAAATTACACATAAAAATCACATTAGCAGCAGCATATTTCTAAAACCCTATGGATATGCTGACGTACAAAAAATAATACTATCCCTTAGGAATACCAAGGCTGTAGGCTATGACAACATTGCCACCAATGTCCTAAAGATGTGCTCTAATGTATTAGTACCGGTCCTAACTCATCTAATAAATTTATCTTTTACAGCAGGATGCTTTCCTGACGCCTTAAAATATGCGACTGTAAAGCCCCTTTTTAAGAAAGGAGATAGAAAAAATCTCGGGAACTATAGACCAATAACTTTGATACCTGTAATATCAAAGGTATTTGAACGTGCTATGCAAAATCGTGTATTAAATTTTATTGAAAAACATAATATTTTTAAAAATGAACAATATGGTTTCCAAAAAGGTAAATCGACAACATTAGCCTGCTTTAACCTAATGAAAGATATAACTCATAACTTAGACTCGGGAAATTTAGTGACTGTGGTATTTTTTGACATGTCTCGCGCATTCGACTTTGTTTCGCATAGGTTACTTCTTGACAAAATTGAAAAATATGGTATTCGAGGTCCAGCTCTCAAATGGTTCGAAACGTACTTAACAAACAGAATGCAATGTGTAGAAATTCCTAACATAGATAGAAACAAAGACCTAAAACCAGCACTGTCAAGTTATTTGCACAATGGTAGCGGCGTGCCACAGGGTAGTGTTTTGGGACCTCTTTTATTCTTACTGTATATAAATGACCTTCCGGACGTCACTGACATGCGATGTACACTATTTGCAGATGACATATCAATAATTATTCCAGCTAATAGAAATTCAGACATTTCTAATTATACAAATGACATACATAATACTATTGACTCCGTAATATCATGGTTAGATAAAAATAATTTACATGTTAATGTTACAAAGACCAATTTCATCCAATTTAGTACGTATGGTAGGAAACATGAAAATCTCTGTTTAAGCCATGAAGGTCACAGCATAGACGAAGTCAATGAAACTAAATTTTTGGGTATCATGTTGGATCGTAACTGCAACTGGAAAGCACACGTCGATCAAGTATGCCAAAAGCTTAATAAGTTTGTGTATGTCCTTTACAAACTTCGAAAAACTGCAAATCATAGCACAATACTAACGGCTTATCACGGATATGTAGCCTCAGTACTAAAATATGGCATTATACTATGGGGAAACTCCACCAACGTAAATAAAGCTTTATTAGCCCAGAAAAAATGTGTTCGAGCAATTGTTGGCATACCGCCTTGGGAGTCTTGTAAGCCAATATTTGTTAACCTCAAGTTATTAACACTGCCTAGTATGTATGTTTTGGAAGCGGCTAAATTTGTCAGGGAACACATCCATCTTTTTACGAAAGCTCGAGATATCTACCCGAGGACTGTGAGAGACCCAGATAGAATTGTTTTGTCTAAAGTGCCAAGAACGACACTGTATCATAAAAACAGTTTTGTAATGTGTGGACATATTTATAATAAAATCCCAAAAGACATAGTTGAGCTTCCAATGAGAATGTTCCTAAGAAAACTTAAACAGTTTTTAACTGAAAACTCTTTTTATAGTGTCAAAGAGTTTTTAGACTATAAGTAATTTTTGTATTCTTTATGATATGTTATTATTATTTTTTCATGTTTAATTTTTACTCACAATTTTTTGAACTTAGCTTTACTTTGACATATATCAACATAATACTTAATTATTTTTTGACATTGCCATCCAATTATTTCTTTTTTAATTTTGTTATGTACTTACCAAATTATGTTATTTTTATTTTTGCATGCCGAGTTAAGCGGTGAGGAGTGTGAACACAATTAGTTTAAGACCTGTACACAACCATTCTTCAAGCAATCAATAAATCATTTCATTTCATTTCATTTCATCAGATGATGATCATTTCAATCGGTAAAGTGTTTCACGGCCTTCCATGCGCTTTTGTCAATGAGTAACAATTTGTCTTCAATGTAGCATCATTGTTTACTTTGCATCTCTTATCTTGTTTTGTCTGGTGGTTGTGATGCAAAAATATATTTCGAAAAGTGTCAATGTTCTTGTCAAGGTTATATTCAGTGAGTAGGTACATGATTATTTAAGCCTTTTTTAATATGTCTGTTTTGTCTGGTGGTGGGCGAATATTTGCCTCCAAATACCTTTTTAATGTAGGTATTTTGAAGGATATCAATTAAGTACGACGTTTCTGTTCCCATGGTCATCATAAATCATTAATTATACCTGTCGATTATATTTATAGTTCTGTCTGTTGATTTTAATTACTTATGTTAGTTATAAATAAAAAGTCGCCAAATTTTTTAAAGGACAAAGTATTTTTCTGAAGCAAATAATAATTAGCCTTTTAATAATTAACCTTTTCGTTCACCTATAGCATCGTAGATCGTAAACCGAATTACCTAATTTTATGAGTTATTTATAAATAAAACATTTATACAACATCATTACCACTCATATACCTACCATCTTCACTGCAAAGAAAGCCGTGGTAAGCGATCTGTCACGACAGGACGCTGTGACCGTGACGGTCGCCAGGGTCACAGTGACGGTCGCCAGGGTCATAAGACGGTATGGAAACTGACAGTTCACGAGGAAACCTCTGTTTTCCTCTGATTCATTGTGTTTGTTTTGATACAAAGGTTATGACCGTTGACTTGACTCATGATCTTATCATAATTTTAGTATTAACCTGTTTTGGATAGTTCCTACGACTATTTTAAGGAATCGAGTTTTTAATTTACTTTTGACTTGATCTACCGGTTTAAAAACTTCAAAATATGTGATATTTTCGATAAAATATGCATGATCAAATTTTGTAAATTAAAGGTTAAAAATGCATTTTTTTTTTCATGAAAAAGACATGAACGCGCTCCTTGATTAATTTAATATTTTTGTGTGATTTTTGTTATTTATTGTATAATGTTTAGCTATTATTTTATTTGATTGTTCTTTTTGGTTGTTTTGATTGCATCTTAAATCACATTGTAATAAGTATTAAAAAAGTTTCAAAGTTATCCTTGTGATTCAATCGAAACAAGACCGTTTTCATTTTGATTTTTTACTCTGTTATTAGTCGATTCTTTATTAGAATAGGTTTTTTTTTTAGGTTCAAGCAATCCTTCATTTTTGTCTACCTCGCCTCGTAAGGAAGAAAGTATGGGATACTTTTTATCCCGAAACAGTATCGGGATTACTGTTTCGGGATAAAAAGTATCCCATGGTTTTCTGGTTCTACCAATTTTCAGCCTTTGTTTAGCCGTTCTTGAGTTATGAATAGTGTACCTGCCTGCGCACACTTAAGGTCGCTAGCGATTGCGATTAATGAAACGCTGCCAAATATCGCTGTCAAATTTGACAGCGTTTCACTGATCGCCATCGCCAGCTACCGGTGTGCGCAGGCCTTAACTAACACGACTTTATTTTACATATACATTATGTATATAGATTGAAGATTGAAGTGAGTGTCAATGATCATGACACCCGTGGTGGTAACCGTGTGACGTCACATAAGCCTTGAATATTATCCTCAAGTGGCGGTAAGTATTTATTCAATTAAATACAAAGTTAAATGTAGGTGTCTATACCTAAGGTACCTATTGTTATATTGAGAGTGATGGCAGTAATACGAGTACGTAGCGGTTATTACGTATAGATAAGGACTTTCCTACTAATCGAAGGCAAAGGAAAAAAATAAAAAACTTCAAATTCATAAACTATTGTTGATTTTAGTTCATTAACTGCCATTCGTATCGTACTAAATATTTTAATTAAATCTTGTGGACAATCCACACAAGATTAATCTAGCCCATACTTAAACTTATATAACTTATTACTACATAACTTACTAAAACTTAAGCTCTGCTGGCTGATACATTTTTTTTGTAAAAAACATACCAGTCAGTGAACAAGTATCACATCTGTGTTCACTTGTTGTCTTGCTAAACATTTTTTATTTGTGTTCACCACACAAATATTGGTTCTCGTTGCGGATCGAACCCTCGACCTACGGCAAAGAAGGCAGAGCTACTACCAACTGAGCTGAGAGGCCAGTAAGTATTGAATTGCTCAGAGATGATATAAAGATCAGACACACACACACACAGAAAACGACATCTAATATTAATTAATAGCAAAAATGTCTGTTCTCATTAGTGCAGAAGGCTGAGCTGTGAGGCCTGACAAGTTGATTAAAATATGCAACAGGGTTATGTAACATAAACATAGTAACGTAATACATTGAATACAGGTTGAGTAGATGCTGCAATAAATATCATGTCCAAATAACTTATTGATTCTTGAATTTGTTTACGAAATAAGGACAGGGGAAAGTACCAGTGCGACTAATACCTACTCATCGATGGGGTCGCTCAATCTTTCAATATAACTAAAACTACAAGCGTTCGATTTGCAGAAGTATTTCTTTAAAAATATCAATTTTCAAAATAACGATGGAGTACGCGTCATTATGACGAAGGATGAAAGATATGGATGCAAACTACAAAAGAGTCCTAGAAGACTTACAGCACGTAGATAAACTAAGAGCTGATATTTTATGCAGTAACGCATAAAACTATGCCAGTCCTTGTTTTTAACAAGCCTAAAGCCTATATTTTTAACCGACTTCCAATCAAAAAGGAGGAGGTTCTCAATTCGGTTGTATTTTATTTTTTATGTTTGTTACCATAACTTCGTCTTTTGTGAGCCGATTTGAAAAAAAAAATATCTGAAAGGTATGTACTGCTTCCAGATTGGTCCCATTTTAATTTTATTAAAATCGGTGTTGCCATTTTTTTTTAATTTTTTTTTTTCAATGTTTGTAACTGCATGCCTCCGTCATTTATTATGAACCGATTTAGAAAATTATTTTTTTATTTGGAAGGTTATTCTTACGTCCAGATTGTCCCAAACAAATTTTATTAAAATCGGTTTAGCCGTTTGGCAATGAAGTCGGTTTCTCTAGTTTTTTAAACTTATAATTATTTATTTGATGGATAATGCTATCCATCCATCCATCCTTAGAGTAATGCTACTCTAAGGATGGAAAGATCAGCCCTTAGAAAGAGATACCTGTTAAACAAACAAATCAAAAAAAATAAGGTCATGGAGAGGTTCTACTGATCCTTAGAATCCCTCAAGAAATCATATGACTCGTAGCTATCAAAAAATAAGACCGGTAAAAAAACCGGTCAGACAAATTCCCAACTGTAATTTTGCTCCTACGCAAATAACAAAATTTTTATCTTTTGCTAAAACTCACCACGATTTTATTAAACTAAAAACACAATCACAAAATTAGATTTCCTCAGACGAGATGAAAAGCACAGACTCACTTCGTGACTGGCTCTAAACAATGATATTTACAATTAAGTGCTCGTCACCTTCACTGTTTGTGCCTTATCTTTGCAATCCTAGATCAACGCCAACTCTCTTCAGACTACAGGATGTCCTGAAACCTTTACGATAAACTGAAATATATGATAAATATTTTCATTAGACTAGACATAGACTTGTTTTTAAGTTAACCAATTTTTCTCCAAACATGCTTGGAATTTTGAGCATTATTTTGACAAGTTTAAGAATCAAAATTGCTGTACCGGCTGCTTAGCCGGTATGTATTAGCGGCCGGCAAATTTTGTATAAAAATCCATGACTGTCGTGTTTAGCGACCATACAAATTACACAGTATACTGATATCTGTCATGTAATTTAAAAATGGAACGATTTTTACGCCGAAACATGGCAAACAAGGAGGTAACCTTGTCAAAGGTTTTATTTTCGAATAAAAAGTTCTGCCTAGGTACCAAGTACATAGTAACTTATGTTTCATTTCCACCCTTTATTTGAGAAAATTACTATGCAAACCTTGGCGACAACTAGTCACTGATGGAATGAGTATTTAGATACTAATAATAAGGTACACCTTGTATAAAAGAGTGTAGGTACCTTACGTACGCACATCTACATTGGTACATTGGTATAAACGAAGATCCCCGTTGGTACATCAAAGGTCGATAAAGATGGTTTTACTCTGGTGGAGAAAAGATCAAAACCGTCACGTAATAAACGTGGTACCGCCAGCGTCATAGCATCAGAAGTCACCCTGCGTGCTGTGGACCCGACCATCCTCCTTTACCTCTCGAGATTGGACCCGAATACTTCAGGTGATGAGGTCTTTCGCTATGTAAAGGAGAGGATCCGTTTCTGGATTAAGGACCCGCCACCAATACAGCTACATCTGCAGCGGCTAGAGCCATCGGGAGTGAGAGACACGGCCTTCAAATCGTACGTGCTCCAGGTGCCTGCGAAGCATGGGGACATGTTTCTCAATTCGGATTTCTGGCCGCCAGGAGTCGTCTATCGTCGCTTTAGGGGTGCGCTCACGAAAAAAGCCCCTAAGATTTAAGATTGAATAAGTAATTTTATTTTATGTATGTTAGTCTCTAAGGTATTTATTAACTATGGACCTAAGGTGTTTCATTTTTGTAATGTACATTTTATAGTTGTCTGAAATAAAATATATTATTATTATTATTATTATTATTACTAATCTTTCAAGTTATACAATGTACGAGAAATGCAGACAGTCTGTACTTCGATTGTCTGAGCAATACATTACTTAATGTTTTTTAAATGTTTAGTTATGTAGATGTAATTAGGTATGTTCTACGTCATACAATTTTGTTATGCAGGTTTTTTTAACTAAATACCTAGAGGCTTAGATCAGATAATAGATGAGAAAAAATATTTTTTTCAAATCTTTTATGATGTTTTGCAAATTAGTTTCGTTATACTCTACCTATTAGGTAATTTGAGTACAATAGATGGGTAAGTAATTTATTTGGAAGGTACTGTCACCATTGAGTTTTTGAGTTTGAGTTTCGAGTTTCATTTTTTTTAATTCACTAGCTGATGGAACAAGCATATGACCCACCTGATGTTAGATGGTAACCATCCGCATAAAGCATTTCCTCGTATGTATGACACGCACGTCTGGAACGTGCACTGCCTCGCGTGCTTCTAACTTGAGGCATACAGATGTTCAGTCTCACGTGCCAGAAATTTCAGTTAGTTTTTAAATGTAAACTTATTATAAACATGCATTTTAAAATAGTCATACACCTTATTGGCGATGGCTACTGTACATTAGTAATGGCGATATGCAAGGGTGACTTTGAGTTCATGGTTAGACGATTTGCACTTAATTATGACGTCTGTAGCTATTCTGCCGAAACTATGTACTATGCTGATGATCACAAGTTTACAACGTTACTTCCCTCCATTTGCTTTTAGGCTGTTTTTCACAAACCACTCAAAGTACCTATGTCAGGAACCTATCGCTTCATATCAAAGAGTAGGCCTACCACAAGCTCTGTCGGGCTCTGTCTCTGGCTCTGGTTTTGAGTCTGTGTGAGTGCTGGCTTAATAAATCCTACGTCGAAACGTCACACTCACATGAATAATACACTGGTGAGCACTCACACAGAATTAAAACAAGATCCAGACAGCGCCTGTGGTAGGCCCATAGGTGTTATTTAAAAGAAACGTTCATAGCCTATCATACAAATTAGACATAATTAGATAGGCTTACATATTTGCAGTTACAACAGTCAAAACAATTTACAATAAAGCACTGACTTGGAAAAGCTTAGGCTTTAAACCACTGTTGTTAAATGTACCTAACTTTCTGTATAATAAATAAATAAAAATAAAAAAAAAATAAGCCACCGTTGCTTTTTCTCTATTCTAAACGTATGTATGCCAAAACAGTGAAAATGGCCTCGTCTCATGTCTACTGTTTTGGCAGTATAATTCACAGAATCCACAATCACTGGGAAGACATCGTTATCATTGTTGGCGAAGGCTTTGAATGAATTAGTGACGATAAGGACAACGACCGGAGAACATTTGAAATGAACGTGTTGTCTGCAAATATTGTTTAAATTTTTGAAAAAATATCATAGTAAAAAAATAACTCATTAAAAATTGTTTAGTAACTTTTAATAAGTTTTTAAATAGTAATTGTATTTAATTACGATAGAAAAAATATTGGCGTACATTTTCAAACAGCAGCATCTAACAACCCCAGTGTTATTTTTTTTTAATATAAATATTAGGGACGCAACACTACATAGCCCAAAACTAAGCAGAGCTTGTCCGATGGGAACCAGAAAGCTGAATAGTACTCATAATTATATATTTTTTGTAAATATACTTAAAATATACAATATAATAAACAGACAACATATTCACCACACAAATAAAATCAGGTTACCAAAATCTGGTTTAATCTGGTTACCAAGGTTTAGTAATTTAAAAATAGGTGTTATTCAAACTTATATTATGTTCTTTTTATCCATACTAATATTATAAATGCGTTTGTAACTCTGTCTGTCTGTCTGTCTGTCTGTCTTCCTGTCTGGCTTTCACGCCAAAACTACTAAACCTATTGAAATGAAATTTGGTACACAGATAGTTCAGGGCCTGAGGAAGGACATAGGCTACTTTTATTGTGAAAAAGGTTTTACAAACCTTATAAAACACGTTCTAAAGAGCAATTCTTTGATGTTTCTGTCTCCTTCTAACACTAAACCACTTCGCCGATTACATGCCGATCACCAAAATTCGGTACACAGATAGGCTAAAGCATTAGAAAGGTCATTTAGGCAACAATCTAAGAATGTTTTTGTTTTTTTTGGTAATAAAGTACCATTATAAAGGAGTAAATCGTTTTCCACATAATTAATGGTATGTTACTTTTCACGTGAAAATGTTAGTTTTTGAGCCGTCTTATGCTATATTTGACTAACTCTCACTGGCAACACTGGAATTCGGTAGTATGTATTATTAATCTTTGGTCAAGACTTTGACATAAAATTATACAACGAATTTTGTTTTCTTTCACTGATCGTTTCGATGTTTCGATAGAAATAAAATTACGCTTGAAATACATACATACGTGATACATGAGTAGTTGTGTAATGTGCAGACAAATTAATCCTTTACGCAAGACGATAGATAGAATAAACTCATAATCTGTGCTAATTAAAACATGGTTAGCCCATGCATTGTATGAACATGACCATGAGTGCCGCGCTGTTCTTTTACAGCGAATCTGAAGGACGTAGCAGGAGTTATCGCAATAATGATCTGATTTGGAACTAAAATATCTATGGACTGGTAAGTTTTCACTAAGCTATAAGTGTGCATGCATGTCCAATGTTAAATTTTGTCAATCACTATCTTACTTACATATTTTATTTTATTGTATTTGCAGAAGTACCTAAGTGTCAGAACATGAAAGAAGATAAAAAAAAGGTGTGAAGAAAGGTGTCTCCAGTGAAAAAAAATACTACACCAGTCCATTGTTTAACCTGGTGGAGTTTTACCACATCTTTTCCGATTGGGTACCAAGACGGAACAGTTTTGGTGTGGTCAGTCTGTTATAACGGTTATCCTGTATTCAAGTACATAAATACCTATCATTGATCCTAGAGTTCCTAGAAGCAACAGCGGTAAACTTTGGTTGAATCAAGTGTGTTGGTAAAACTGAGCGAGACCAAATTTTAAGTTTTAATTTATATCTATAACCAAAAAAAACTACTTGAATAACAATGAGTCAGTTGGTACGACCACATCTGATCTAAAACTTTGTAAAATCTTGGCCGACACAATTATTAAATAAATATTATTTCTTTGAAAAGCTATTATTAACTTTTTCTTTATCTTCTCTTCTACTTCCCCACAAATTATTGTACTTATTACAAAGGGTGTAAAATATCAATAAGACTATTCTTGAAAGTTTTGTATGGAAGTTTGTAAGGTTTATGTAAATGTTTTATTTAAGCTTGCAACAAGAAAAAAATGGGAGGGGGGAGGGTGTAGGTGGGGAAATATGCCAAAGTGTGCTTACCCGGATGGGTCTGCCCAACACTGACTGTGCCACATGCACAAGAATACGGAATTTTTCGTTAGAAATTAAAATGCTACCCAAACACTATTCTAGGCGGACGAAGTCGCGGGCACAGCTAGTAATGATATACTTATTTTTTGCGTCTCGCACTTACCCTATTAGATTCTTCCTATTCGTGGCTATTAAAGAGGCTTTTAAACTTTTAAAATGTATTACTACGACAAACGTTTAGATGTTACTGAGAAATTTAATATTTTGTCCTACTACAAATAAAGTCAAACGCAATACAGAAACGTATAGGAATGAATCTACTACACGATTAATCAATGTTGCTGACGAACTCCAAAGAGTTTTCATTTGAATCACTGTATTTCCCTGGCGTGGTTTTCTTTTTGGTTTACCTGTTTCTTGGACGCGTTTGTTTTTCTGCAATGAACTAACTGCGCAGCACGGTTTTATTCGTACTTATGTAGTTTTGAGATATCCTAGATAAAATTGTAATCTACATTTATACATAATTCAATTTATTGTATCATCATTTATTACAGGCAACTAAAAAAAAGCAGCCAAGTGCGAGTCGGACTCGCCCATGAAGGGTTCCGTAGCACGACGAACTACAAGAACCTTTATATTATGTTACTTGATGTAACAAAATAAGTTTCTTGTAGTTCGTCGAAAGGTAAATTGCGGTTTACGGTTTATGACGTATAAAAAAAAACTACTGACTAGATCTCGTTCAAACCAAATATCGTTGAAAGTTTACATAGTAATGTACAACATATATTTTTTTTAGTATTATCATTCTCTTACTTTAGAAGTTAGAGGGGGGGGGACCAACTTTTTTCCACTTTGGAAGTGTCTCTCGCGCAAACTATTCAGTTTAGAAAAAAACGATATTAGAAACCTCAACATCATTTTTGAAGACCTATTCATAGATACCCCACACGTATGGGTTCGATGAAAAAAATTTTTTTGAGTTTCAGTTTCAGGTAGGGGTCCCCCGAAATTTATAGTTTTATTTTTATTTTTATATAAAAATCTTAATGCGGTTCACAGAATACATCTACTCGCCAAGTTTCATCAGTCTAGCTCTAACGGTTTCGGAGAAAAATGGCTGTGACATACGGACGGACAGACAGACAGACAGACAGACAGACAGACAGACAGACAGACAGACAGACAGACAGACATGACGAATCTATAAGGGTTCCGTTTTTGCCATTTGGCTACGGAACCCTAAAAATCACATTACAAAATTAAAACACTCTTATGTCATTATGAGGTCCATACGATTCTCTGTATTGAATGTAGCGTAGTTATGGGTATTATAGCTCATTGAACTTGACGTGTATCCGACTGTATGTACCTACTTTAGAATGATTAGGTTTATCATTTTAAATACGTTAGCTCACGACTGTAATTAAATATAAATTACTATTTTATAGGTTCTAAAGTAATATTGAAACTGCCTGTGCTCATCGACTGACTGTGTTGCTTTGCGTAGACATCTTTTCTACTAAAAATAAATAAAATACTAATTTTTAAACATTTAAAAAAACATTTTCAAATTCCTACAGGCCTACCACAAGCTCTGTCTGGCTCTGTCTCTGGCTCGGTTTTGAATCTGTGTGAATGCTCACCAGTGTATTAAACTGTGTGTGTGACGTTTCGACGTAGAATTTATTCAGTCAACACTCACACAGACTCAAAACCAGAGCCAGAGACAGAGCCAGACAGAGCATGTCCTACCAGATCCCCATATACATATACCTTCCTACCTATAGGAACTTTACGATAAGGAATATGGAAAAGTTTTGGTGGAGTAGATTATTCCGCGACATGTTCATGCAACACAATTATTGTAAACAAGGTTTGTAAACCTTTTTTCAGGATAAAAAGTAGCCTATGTCCATCTTCAGGCTCTAGATTTTCTGTGTGCCATATTTCTTTTAAAGCTGTTCAGTAGTTGTGGCGTGAAAGCCGGACAGACAGACAGACAGAGTTACAAACGCATTTATAATATTAATAAGGATTATTGATATAATATTTACGTTTTCTAGAAACGATATCGTCCATCGCGCATCTAGAGGAAAGAGTTTGTTTTCGGTGTTCTGACGGTCATAGCATCGCATAAGGTAAATCTTCCAATCATGTTACCGACCTCGGCACGGTATAAGGTAATTTACCTTGAACTCACTGCAGCATATTCTTTTAAATTATCATCAGCCTGAAGAAGTCCACTGCTGGACACGCCAACGAGTCTTCTCTACTCATCGACTTCACAATGTTCGTCACCATAGAGTTGGTTTTCGCTTGCACCAGTGCAGTGCCTTGATCATGAACACATTTTGACATTCCGTGTATTCTGTCTATTCAGTTTCAAAAGGTAGTATGTGATCGTGATACGTTGAACAAATCAAGTTGAAAATCGACGATTTTTTTATACCGCCACTATAAAACGTCGTTGCGTTGGAACATCTTACTTACTTTGACTCTAGGTACTAAAAATTATAATGGTACTGTAACATTAGAATCAATTATTTTTGTATATGATTTGGATCAGTTAAGCTATCTCTAGATCGTTTGAAACGGTCTGCTGATATGATAGCTCTACTGTTTCTTGTGTATTTTGTACATTTAATAAATGTCTTATTTTAATGAAATATACCTAAATAATTATATAAATGTATAATTAATTAAATATATTAATATTAAGTAGGTAACTACTTTCCTAGCCTAAAGCATGCCTATCAATAGTGTACCTACAGGAAATCAAGTCCAAAAAAAGAAACCCTTTGCTGGCACTGATGAAATAATTAGAAATATTTACATTGAAACTCCGTTAAAAAAACTGTACCTAGCAGCCTTAACGCCCACGTCCTAAGTCCTAAGACAATGAGTAGATAATAATATTAGCTCCTCATAACAAGGTGAGTATGAGGAACTAAAAATATGAACACATTGAGAAATCACAACATTTATTGGTTCCTTTGTCTCTACTGTAGTCTCAACCTTGGCTAGCTCTGTTGTATAAATAATGCACTTATATAATTTTTATATAAGCGTTGAACTAGTTAATAATTCATAGATGATGCATGTAAGGCACTTGTTATGTAAGAATGTTCGTCTCTATTATATGGTGACTTGAATGATATGCACAAAACATACAATATTTCTTGTCATACAAGTTGTCTATTCGACAGGTATAATAGTCAGTATTTCATAAGTTGCTTCTAGACTCCCGCCCATAGCCTTGTGTACTTCTAGATCGCCTGCGATGGCGATAAGTGAAGGCTGTCTGAACCCTTAATGTTGAAGTCTAATGATCTGCAGAACCACGCACCGTAGGAAGGCTCCTACGGTGCGTGGTTCTGCAGATCATTACGCACAGCCGACGACGACGCACGGCAACGTACACAGAAAGGGCTCCTGTGCTACCGCGCACCTCGGCGCACGAGACCGTTCCCATGGTGTGTCGTGCGAGCTGATCCGCCTCCGTGCGCGATATCACACACCGGTGGGAAGGGGCTATAAGGCGTATTCAGAAACAGTGCTTGAGTCTGAATCGAGCTTCAAGCATTGATTTTTGTAATTTTTCAATGGAGAACTGTCAAAAAATCTATGTGGACAGCTGCTGCCTGTATGACGTTGTCACGTTCAACTATCGTCAGTAAACCGACTTTACAGACAACCGATTTTTTTTACGGAAGCGAGGACCAAATATGGTGGTGAATTGTTAAGACAAGTGAAAGTGCTATCACCACCATCCGTTAAGAATTATAATGCATCGTGTGTTCGTAGTGTATTGCATCAATGATTGGTAACGTATTATCGACAAGATCTAACACACACACACGGTTTTTATATAGAAGGGCCACGTTGCCATGGGTTTTATAATAATTAGTGCTGAAGAACACGTTGTATTGTCAGTCAGTAAAGAGCACTGGTGGTCTAGTGGTAGCGGCCCCGCCTTCCGATCCGAAGGTCGTGGGTTCAAATCCAGTCGTGTACCATCAATGGGTTTTTCTGAACAAAAATGCATGTGCACTATGCCAGTACTCTCAAAACGGTGAAGGAAAACATCGTGAGGAAACCGGCGTGTCTTAGAACCTAAAAAAGTTCGAGCAACACGTGTCAAGGGACACGCAGAAAGGGCACGCCATCAGCGGCCTACTTGCGGAAAAACCAGCCCGCACATCAAGTGCGGTGGTTTGAAAACATCACCAATTTTTGCGGCATCGGTAAAAATATGGAATTGAATACTGGCACTGGCACTGGCATTCAATAAATTTAAGATATTATGTAGCAAATTTTCAGATATTAAAACTAGATTTTTGTGTTGTTAGCCGTTACATCTTCAAAAACAGTCAAAAATGATTTATTTAATAAAACCTAAACATAAATAGAAGTTATACTTCTAAATATAAACAGTTACCTAGGTCAAGAAATACAATAGAAGAAAGGATGTGTACGTAGTAATGTTTGAAAAATACACATTCAACCGTCTACATAAGAATGGATAATAGATCACACACTGATAGCTCAAAGAATACTTAGTTGCACATCACACGTTTCTTCTCCGATGGAATCTGCGAACGTGATTGTAAATAGATAGATATAAAGCACTTAATACAACACAACACAACATCAACCCAAGCACAAGCACAAGCACACATCCCAGTAACTTACAGCCACACTCAGAGTTGGTTAATGGCTACTTAAGTCGTTCCTTAGTGTAGATTTGAAAAAAGTCACTCTCAGAGTCAGTTAACGGTTCATTAGCGCCCTCTAATGGCAATTAAAGTTAAGTATAGCAAAACCATCACTTAACTATTTAATGACTGATTTTGTCATTTCGTTTGAGGTTATATCTTTATTTTTGTGATTCGCTTTGTATTGTGTGTTATGTTTATTATTCAATGTGTAAAAAAAACTACAGAAAAAAATCAAATTTAAACCAGAAATAGTGTGGGAAGGTGTTTTATATAATACCTATCTTAAATTAGGTACTACCTATTTTACCATACATATTAACAAAAAAATATTTTGAGGATTAGATTTCTTAACTTCCTCTAATTGTATTTTAGCCTTTTCTAGTTATTTTTTATTATTAATTTATTTATTTCAGATTATACAAATCCATAATGCAGGTACACAATAAAATAACACACAAATAAAATCAAATTAAAATGACAAAGTGATACATAAATAAAACTAAAAAATTAAATTAAATTATATCCAATCCCATTGTAATCTGCATCCACCTATCTTGGATGGGACAATCCAGCCCGGAAACAATTAACTATTTTTTCCCGGCGAACCACTTAAAACTTTATTATTTTCCCAGCGAACATAGACTCCAACCAAAACAAACAAAACAACAACCTCAATGAACTTTTGAATTACATACAATATTCCTTCTGAATGTTATTTGACATTGACATTATGAAAATATTTGACTTGACATTGACAGTTAGAAGTAAGTTTGCTGTACAATTTGCAATCGATCGAGTGAATCGACCGAGAATCGATGATGCTCCGCCCTACGGATACCTTAAAGTGTCATTAACTAATGAACCATTAAATTATGTCTCTGGGATGTACCTCTAACTAACAGATTTAATGCTAATTAGTTAATCGCTCATTAGGACTAAGTTAATGAAGCTTTCTGAGTGTGGCTGTTAGTGTTAGGTACTAAATAAAGTACAATAAGTCGTCGTAGTAATGTATGCATTGCTGTACAAAAATTTGTAGCAATATAAAATTGTACCTCGCGCTATCGTAAAATCATCGTAAAGGTTTCACGTTATTCTGTCTTGATTTTGTACGTAAACCACGAGAAATTAAGGGAAAAATAATTTAAGAAGACCGTGTGTTGACAAATGCCACTAATGAGTGTAATCAGCTAACTTTGAGCTTGAGCAATACTTGGAATGCCAAGTATTGCTCAAGCTCAAAGTTAGCTGATTAGCCTGTTCAAAAATATCGTCCGACAAAGTCTCCAATTTTTTTTCACGTCTTCAATGTGATTTAATGAAGTAAGTCATTTAATTCATTTCTCTACCTAAAGCATTTACCTTATCATGTTTTTTCTTACATGAGTCGTCTCTCAAAGTAATTTTGTCCTTATTTTGTGCATCGACCTATAGAATGTGTAACACTTCCCTATTGCGAAAGCAGCCTCGCTCGACTGGGCAGGAAGCCGCTTGGTGTAGAAAAACATTTACTTCCGCTCAAACATCGTTTGTAAACTCAACCACGCGCATTCTTATCAGCTGTTGCTACTTGTAACAATGAACACATTTCGGTTTTTTAATTATTTTTGTACTTTGTATAATGGATTCATTTCTTTGAAGATAGATCAATGCTTTTGATCGCGTATTTTAACCAACATTACTTGAGGTCTTAGCTCAAAGTGTAAGGCAGTTGGAATTAAAGTGTATTATGTGATATTCTGATTTGATCGAAAATGTTTCAGATGGTTTTGGAAAAAACGGCCATCTTTTGTTTTCAAAAGGCAAACAAGGGTATTGCCGACTTGTCTATGACTGACTCGACTTGACGAAAAAGTATTTTATCTATGTAATATATCCTCACTCGACACTGGCAAAATTGATCCAAAATGGACAGATGCCATTAAATAAGAAGAAGAAGAAGATGATCGCCATCGCCTAGATGTATGCAGGCCTCTACTGATTCTTGAGAATGTATACTGACTACAGTATGTTCTCTTGTCACTGTCACTTTCATGCCAATAAAATTATAGATGGCAACAGACTTATCGGCTAAGCTAAATGAATGCTACAGGAATATTACGAATATAAACATTAGTCTTTATTCTGAGGGATTTAATTACTTCAAACCTTGCGCACATCTAGATCGCCTGCGAAAGCGATCAGTGTACCTATCGCTAAAGTTCGCGGCAGAGTGGTGCGGATGCTGAAACTGATCGCCATTGCAGCTGACTGACAAGACGTGGACAAGGCTTCACTTCTCCTTGTTTAATTAGCAAGAAGAAGGCATAAAACCCGTCATTAATTTTACAAGTCATACAATTTAACACCTAAACAAACAATAATGTCGTCAGTCCGTGGTAATAAATATAATGACTTTATAAGTGTAGTTTATTTTAATTTCGCAACTAGTATTGACAAGGGAATGGAAATTGATAAATCACGTAACGCGATCGTGTCAGCTCAGGCAGCACTACACCGGTGCTGTTCTACGTCACTTATAAAATGAAATGCAATGAAATGTATTTATTCGCTTGAAGTATGGTCAATGTTGAAAAACTTCTTATTAATAATAATAATGTGTAGTACTACATACTTCGTCGGAGACCGACGTGCAAAGTTTAATGTTAAATTGCTAACAAAGAAAAACTATAGGAAATTTAAAAACAATAAACTACAAAGACAATTAAAACAATGCTAGAAGTTTAAAGACAATTTAGGTATACAGTACAAAACATAGAACATGATTAGAACAAAAATAAATAATTTATGATGCAGAATGCCGATAAATATAAAATTAAGTATGTCAGATTTAATTCAATTCAATTCCTTTACAATACCTTTGTAAAATTATATGCGCTCTTTCTTGGCCGGCCTCAGCTCAGTTGGTAGTAGCTCTGCCTTTTAAGCCGTAGGTCGTGGGTTCGATCCCCACCGAGAACAAATATTTGTGGGTTGAACACAGATGTTTGTTCTCTGTCTGGGTGTTATACTGGGTGTACTAAGGATGTAATTACAAAAAAAAAAAAATATGTAAGTATTATATCAGCTATCTGGTTCCCATAGTACAAACTCGGCTTCGTTTGGGGCTAGATAGTGTTGTATGGATTGTCTTTAATATTATATCATATTTATTTCTTCCACAAGTAATGCAAACATGTACCTACATAATAATACACCCTCCTATCTACATAATGGGAATTTAATGGGTTTTTGCTATCTGATAGTTTTCTGTCAAACTGAGCTCACAAATAAATAAATACCTACATAACAAAATGGTTCATCGAACTCTTGCACGACGAAGAAGACGACGACGGCGGCTTTTAGGCACGGTGTGGCGCAACCTTTACCAGCACTTCAATTAAAATATTGCCGATGTTATTTATAGTTTCGTTATTAGACCTTGAGTTCATTCTTATGAACTTTATTAAAAACGCTGCATTCTGTTTATGAAAATACAAAAAAAAATTAAGTCTGATGCTGACTTTTAACTGTTTGTGTTTTCAAAACGACTTTTACTTCGTAGGTTTGCTTCTAAAGATAACGGTAGGTAATTCTATTATTGTTATGAGAGGAGTGTGCTAGATTTTTTGTTCATAGGATGCCTGAATTTATCAGCTTACAAATGAGGGCATTGAACTGAACTGAGCTGGCGAGTAACTTACCGCAGGTTCTTCTAAATTGTATATTATTTTTCAGTTCCTTTGAAAGGTGCGGTGAAAGGATTTTAAGTTCGACTTAAAGAGGCTTTTTCCTTGCACTAGCCACATATTTTTTTTACCGAGAGTACTGGCATAGTGCAGAAATAGCGCTACCTAGTTGAAACGAAAATCTCATTGGTACACGATTGGATTTGAACCCATGACCTTAGGTCAGAAGGCGCGGCTGCTATGTTCTGTGTTACTATCTAGTGTTTCCATTAAAAAAAAAAAGACGGGTTGCACTCCGGGAGTGCCGGCAGAAGTGAAAAATTTATGTGCACTATGCCAGTAAAACATCGTGAGTAAACATCGGCGTGTTGTAGAAGCCACAAAAGTTCGAGCAAAAAGGGCCCACTAGAGGCCTTGCGGAAACCAGCCCGCACATCAAGTGTGGATGGTGAATTTGCCGAAGCTCGTCGTTGGCATCAGTGCCTTGCCTACCTTATTCATAATACCTAAATAAATACAGTAGATCTATAAAATCATGTACCAATGACCACTACTACCTGTATAGTTCATAAAATCTATAATAGGTATGTACCTGTACCTACTACAGTCACGAAAAACGCCTTGGTATGCTTGCTACTAACTATTATCTATTCTGTGACGTTACCGTGTCATAGTAACTACTAGCGTATCTGTAGCGTCTTACGCTTTTTCGATCAGGTCACGTGATCCTGACGCGAGTTTAAGATTTTATACCCATTACAGAAAGTGCTCAACGCCGCTAAAGAAGTTTTCACTTCAAAAAACTTTTTTGAGACAGAAAAAAAATATTTGAAATAACCACAATTTTTTGTCAAATATGAAAATATTGAATAAGCAAAAATCATTTCATTCATAAACGCTAAATACCAAGCGGAACCGAACAGCGTAAATTTTTTTCTTTCTAGTACTACGTAACTAATATGTCCATAATTTTTTGCAGGATTTCTGAAAATTTTAACATTTAATAACTTTGTCATTTTATCGAAACTAAAAATTCTGATTGCACATTCATAATGTTCTACCCCTACTACATTACCCTATTTTTTTTTGGTTGTTACAAAATAGTGGTGTATTATGTTTATGGCCTAAGTAAGCATTCTCAAATTCAATTCAATTTTCAAACAGCGTCTGTAGTCAACAGGCTCTTATACGTTCGTGACTCGTAGTCGTAAGGCCTCTAAGAGAGCGACATGTACGACCACAGATGGTATAGGGCAAGCAACACATAGGGCATCACATAGGCGACTCTCCATACAGACGTAGTCCCCTATTTCCTCCCTGGATAATGCCTCTAGAGTAACCATTTTTTCTCATAAAATCCAGATCTGCCATATACGTGCTCGTATGTTTTCCTTTTTTTCAGAATTTTTCAGAAAGAGGGAATCACACCGGCGACTCTCTATACAAACGTAGTCCCCTATTTCCTCCCTGGATAATGCCTCTAGCTAGAGTAACCATTTTTTCTCATAAAATCCAGATCTGCTAATATACGTGCTCGTATGTTTTCCTTTTTTTCAGAATTTTTCAGAAAGAGGGAATCACACCGGCGACTCTCCATACAAACGTAGTCCCCTATTTCCTCCCTGGATAATGCCTCTAGCTAGAGTAACCATTTTTTCTCATAAAATCCAGATCTGCTAATATACGTGCTCGTATGTTTTCCTTTTTTTCAGAATTTTTCAGAAAGAGGGAATCACACCGGCGACTCTCCATACAAACGTAGTCCTCTATTTCCTCCCTGGATAATGCCTCTAGCTAGAGTAACCATTTTTTCTCATAAAATCCAGATCTGCTAATATACGTGCTCGTATGTTTTCCTTTTTTTCAGAATTTTTCAGAAAGAGGGAATCACACCGGCGACTCTCCATACAAAAGTAGTCCCCTATTTCCTCCCTGGATAGATCTCTCTTCCTCCCAGATATGCTATATGCGTGCTCGTATGTTTTCGTTTTTTTCAGAAACTTATTGATAGAGAAAATATGACCCTAATATGATTTATATGAAATATGAATTGGAGGTGATATTTTCTTTATCAATAGGTTTCTGAAAAAAAAGGAAAACATACGAGCACGTATATAGCAGATCTGGGAGGAAGAGAGATCTATCCAACTATCCAGGTGCGCTTGTGAGACAACAACAAGTTAAGCCATACTCGGTCATGGGCAATGATTCCATCGAGAAGTTTTTCTCCAACTATCACAGTCCTCCGCCAACTCTGTTACTCGTATATGGTACAACCACATATAATGTTAACATACAGTAACGCTGGTCTGCCGCTAAGGCCTGCGTTCTTCACGTACACTTCATACATTCAAATCAAATCAAATTATTTATTTTATGCCACGCAAGTATTACACAAAGACCTTATACAAGTAACAATGACATAAAACTTGGTCGTCACTCAGCATATAATATGCTATAGTATCGAGCGCCATTAAACCGCTGGTCTTTCTTGACACCAGTCGAGTGTGACACAGTGACACAACGCAGCGACTGCAATTCACCGTCGCTCGTTAAAGAAGTCATATTTACACACGAATAATAAGACATTCAGTGTACAATTAAAATCTCATCGCCAATAAAAATTAAAAAATAGATTTGCATGGTAAGGGCGCCACTGGACCAAGCTGACAGAAGCGTATCATAATGACCTCCCCTTATATCAAAGTTAATCAACTGTGTAAGGGTTAATTATGATATTTTAATACCTTTGAAATGGGATTATCGGGATATCATGCAGCTTATACCTTTGTAACTTGTTCAAAACTCTTTAATCCGATGTCTCCTATAAATTAACTGGCTTCTCAGCTCAGTTGGTAGTAGCTCTGCCTTCTGTGCCGACGGTCGTTGGTTCGATCCCCCCAGAAAAAATAATTGCGTGGTGAACACAGATGTTTGGACGTACCATGATGACTCTCGGGCGAGATGTACGTATTATGACGACTCTGGGGCGAGATGGACGTATTATGACGACTCTGGGGCGAGTTGGACGTATTATGACGACTCTCGGACGAAATGGACGTATTATGACGACTCTCAGGCAAGATGGACGTATTATGACGGCTCTCGGGTGAGATGGACGTATTATAAAATACTTTTAAGATAAAAACCATGGTAGTTATAAAAAATTGTATACTGAAAAACTTGCAACAAACATTATTTAACTGTGACATACATGAGTTTAACGAGAGTCCTTACTTGACACCATGGGCTCATGGTCTAGTGACATATCACTGTCGTAACTGATGAGGGAAATTGAACTCGTCATCACATCAGATGTAGACGTAATAGGACGAGCCTCAGACGAGATGGACTTACTATGAAGACTCTCGGGTGTCATAGGCGCATTATGAAGACTTTCGGGCGAGATGGACGTACTATGACGACTCTGGGGCGAGATGGACGCATTACGACGACTATTAGGCGGGTTGGCCGTATTATGAAGGCTCTCATGCGAGTTCTCATGTTGTGAACTCACGTTCGCTTCAGAGTTTCTACTTTCAGTTTCTTCACGGTCAGAGAATGTTTCACTGTCTTCATCATCAATTCTACGTTCAATGCCCACATCATTCGATAAGCCTGATACGTCCTTCATGGTCTGGTCGTCATATTGAGCGCAGACTCTGGAGCGTTTGTTAGTTCTGGTATTGCGGGACTTTCTTGATTTGTACAACCTGGATTTCTTTCCCGGTGTTTTCTTTCTACGGTCGTTTCTACTATAGTTTCTTTTTGGTTTAGCACGCTTCTTGTTTTCCATGGCTAGTTTTAGTTTTTTACAGAGCCTGCAGTTCGGGTCAAAGTAGATCTTATCTGTTTGATCTGTGGTCTGAAAAGAAATAAAATTATTGATGAGTAGTGTTACGGCGAAATTTTTTATCCATAGAGGTAGAGAGTAACGTTGGCGTTCTAACTTCAAAAGAAAATTTTCTAGGGAACAAACTACGGCTTGATTCCTACCGTTTTTTACACGCTTTATATTAGCTTCACTCGTATGTTTGTTTGTATGTTTGTAACCGACTCCTTAAGACGCGATTTTGACCCACTTTCAACGGCCAGATTTCATTCAAATTGACACCTGTCAAAGATCGATGACAATGCAATCATTGGCTTAAATTATTGTATGATCCTTTCACGAAATAAAAGTAGGTAAATATAGCAGTGAAGTTCCAGAGTGGTGCCATTCAGATGATGTATACTAGTACCATTGGTCATTCTTTACCCTGGCAACTGTCCTTTTCTTCTCCAGCACGTCTGCCATCTTTGGATGCCTGTTTTGATGGTTCACGTCGCGCATGTAGTTCCTTTGGTTTTGTGACTCATAGCTCTCATACTCTGCCAAGTGGTCAGATCTGAACTTATCAGCTCCGTTTGGTTTTTTCTGTAACAAAATAATATAGCTTCTCAACTTAAAATTCATTTTTTTTAATAGGTTAAATCATAATCACTCACTCACTTCCTTCGAGCATTCGGGTAGAATAAACAAAATCACTTACTTCTCCCGGGCAGTCGGGTAAAATGTTAACTTTCCTGTCCATCGGCGGGTCTATGATCTGTAGCCCTGCCTGTTTACAATACTTACTCTTAGGGCTAATGGTAGCAGAGTATGCTAAAAAAAATATCTGTGTTATTATTGCAACAAACAAATTCTACCCTGAATCCTACGAATAGGCATGCAGGTGGAGTTACAAACTCCTTGGTGATACTATAAAACACATGAAGCAATGAATAAATGAATATGAATACTTTATTACTACTTACATTAAATTTTAATTGGAATGGTTCACGCTTCACGCACTTAATCTTTTTGTATAATTAATTTCAGGTTTGATTTTCCTCACATTTTTTATAAATTTTATTTTTTTAAATTACTTGCACAATTTTGTTTTGGTATTTTTTTACAGATTTTTATTTTGACACGGAAAACCAAATGACAGGCATGCGTCACTTTTTGAAAGGAGCAAGCAAGGAGTTTCCGAGGTCTCTTAATCATACTCTATGAGGAAATACATGTAACCTCTGCAGAGGTTAATAGGGATTCAAATGAGGTTGCGCTGTACCTACCTTAGTTTATTATGCCTACAAGAATTAACCAATTTACGATCAATATCAATCAATATTTCTATACTAATATCACAGAGGAAAGATTTGTATTTTTGTGTGTATGTTTTCAATTAATGAACTCAAAAACAACTGTGCAGATTTCAAAAATTCTTTCACCATTGGAAAGCTACATTCACCCTGAGTAACGTAGGCTATAATTTATGGGTGTTATTAATAATCCTGGCGTAGCGTTGGACTAGTTAATCCGTATTTTGTCTCTTGCATTGACATGCAATTGTCAACTCGAGCAAATGTGACAAAACACGGATTAACTAGTCCAACGCTACGCCAGGATTATTAATAACACCCTTATGTGTTTAAAAAATAAATGCCCACCCGTGCGAAGAGTATATTATGAAAAGTACTGCCTGTACGTACCTATGTGTAGGGTATTCTCTACCCCCGCCAACTAGGATCTACTCCCCGTTGTGGTAGATACTAGGTACCCATTGAATGTCTTTTTATTTTTTAGTTTGTCCTGTGGAAGTTTGGACGGAATTGGTGAAAGTGGGAGGCAAAAGTGACATTACAGGCATGTGAAGCTTTACATAGTATGCCTCAGTCTTGCCTCAGTTGATGGACGCAGGGCAGTGTATCATAGGGCACGCTTGACCGTAATCTCACCTGATGATGTTAAGTGATGATGCTGTCGTCAGTATAGCCCGCTCACCTAGAAGTAACTTATTCACCCTTTTTTTGAAAACATCCAAATTAAGACCTGGGCTCATCTAGGAGATGGCGATCAGTGAAACGCTGTCAAATATCGCTGTCATATATTCGACAGCGTTTCACTGACCGCCATCGCAGATCGCTGAGATGTGCGCAAGGCTATAGAAAAATAGCCGACAACGAGTTCCACTCTTTAGCTGTCCGCATTATAAAAATGGACGCAAAACGCTTGATCAAGACTTGTATTATAGAAAACATCAGTTGTTCCTTCACCTCATTATATAAAATCGAAAGTACTTATTCCCTTAGTTACCTAAATATCTGGCGTCCGCTCGATAATGTTGCCAATTTCGGAGTGAGGGGAAGGGTACGATGATATAAATCTGTCTCTTGTTGCCCAGGGCCGGATTCAGACAGCTGTAGCACAAAATAGATACCTACGTACAGAACGCAATTTCCATACAAAGTGCACTCGAGCAACGCACACATAGACACGGCTCACAGACACGATATCTCGGGCCATGTTGCGACCAGTGTGTGAGCGCGACTGCCATCCGCCTGAGACATGCGTCTTAAAACTTTTGACGTTATAGATAGTGCAATCCACGAAGGCGCGCCCCACTATTCCTCGTAACCGTTTATAGTATATGTGTGCAAGCTTCCGTCAATGTTTGAGTGTTATCGGTACACACTAATTACCTATGAGTGCACACGCACACTACAATGAATAGACTACGGTTCGCGACTGCCGCTCGGAGCAAACTCCCCGCACCCCGCGAGGGGCGCGTCTTCGTGAATTGCACTATCTATACAACGTCTTATAATTCGGTAGAGCCGGCTGCACGCACGAAAAAACATGACTCATACAGCGTTACCTCGCTATGATGCCCGGGCAACACCGGGCTTCTCTGCCAGTTACTCATAAAAACTCACAACACGTAATCATTGATCATTGACAATGAATAACCATCCGCCCTAGTCCGGCCCTGCGCTGTGGAATGCTCGCTATTTAAATGAATCCCTGTGCGCGTGTCCCCCACGCTCCACTTGATACAACTCTGGGAAACTTTTATATTATTTCAATGCTCTTTTGTTCAATCATACCACCTACATACCTACCTATAGTACATTAAAGTTTTTTGAATTGTATGAATTGACTTTTTTTAGCTCTTATTGTGTCTCGTGGGGGTGCGTACTACCACCATGCCTATTCCTGCCGTGAAGCAGCATCACTGTGTTTCGGTTTGAAGGGTGTGGATGAATATTAGCACGTGAAGCTGAACATCAGTGGCAGCTGGCTGGCAGTGCATCGTAGGGCACGTTCCTGGCGTGCGTGACCTACGAGGCAATGCTTTGTTAAAGGATAGGCGATAGTTACCACTTAATATCAGATGGGCCATATATGCTTGTTCCATCAGCAAGTTACATAAAAATACGGGTTGCACTCCGGGAGTGCCGGCAGAAGTGAAAACTTGATTATTAACGAAGGAACCCTAAAAGTTGTTTATTTTATCAAGTTCCTCAATGTAGTAAAACCCCAATCAAAGTCCTAAGGAACCCTAAAAATTTTAGCATTATCAAGCTCCTAAGTGTAGTTGAAATTCCAATCAAAGTCCTAAGGAACCCTAAAAATGTTAACATTATCAAGCTCCTAAGTGTAGTTGAAACTCCAATCAAAGTCCTAAGGAACCCTAAAAGTTGACCACTTAATCAAATTCCTCAATGTAGTAAAACCCCAATCAAAGTCCTAAGGAACCCTAAAAATTTTAACATTATCAAGCTTCTAAGTGTAGTTGAAACTCCAATCAAAGTCCTAAGGAACCCTAAAAGTCGACCATTTAATCAAATTCCTCAATATAGTATAACCCCAATCAAAACCCTATACGGAACCCTAAATTTTACGTAAAGCCAAATCCTCAACGGGTCGGAACCGCTAGAAGGGACCTTGTCGCGCGACCTACAAGTAGGTCCTAAATGAAGTAAAACGGCAGACATAGGAGGAGGGGGTTCTGGGGGGCTAAGGGGGGTCACAGCACGGCTCGCTTCGCTCGCCGCGCTGTTCCCCGTGGTCGCGTGGCGGCTCGCTTCGCTCGCCGCGACGCTCCCCCCGGGTTCAGGAAGAGGGGGTTCTGGGGGGCTTAGGGGGGTAACAGCACGGCTCGCTTCACTCGCCACGCTGTTCCCCGTGATCGCGTGGCGGCTCGCTTCGCTCGCCGCGACGCTCCCCCCGGGTTTCGGAGGAGGGGGTTCTGGGGGGCTTAGGGGGGGTCACAGCACGGCTCGCTTCGCTCGCCGCGCTGTTCCCCGTGGTCACGTGGCGGCTCGCTTCGCTCGCCGCGATGCTCCCCCCGGGTTCAGGAGGAGGGGGTTCTGGGGGGCTTGGGGGGAGTCACAGCACGGCTCGCTTCGCTCGCCGCGCTGTTCCCATGGTCGCATGGCGGCTCGCTTCGCTCGCCGCAATGCTCCACTCGAAAAAAAAGGCTTAAAAATAGGGCATTTTTAGGTTATTTAAATAATAAAGGGGTCTAGAGGGAAAGGGGGGAAAAATTTATATTGCTTTCAAAATAATCTCACCTTCCCTACATGACCCAAAAAAAAAAGTGCTCAACGCCGCTAAAGAAGTTTTCACTTCAAAAACTTTGCATTTATAGAATAAGAATTATATTGACTCCGCTTTTTATTGTTTATTATTTGCAATAATTTAATTTGGAGATCCTTGGCTTTTTTTCACTTGTTATAATTATTGCACAATAATTGTGCAGTTCTGTGAAAGTGGGCAATTCTCGTGCAGTTTAATGTTTTTTTATTATGAACTCTACGTTGTAGCCTTAGGGTACATTTCTACAAAAACATCCGTCTTACGCTTTTTCGATTTTTATTATGAACTCTACGTTGTAGTCTTAGGGTACATTTCTACAAAAACATCCGTCTTACGCTTTTTCGATCAGGGTCACGTGATCCTGACGCGAGTTTAAGATTTTATACCCATTACAGAAAGTGCTCAACGCCGCTAAAGAAGTTTTCACTTCAAAAATCGGATGTCTAAAAAGTCGGTTTACTGACGATAGTTGAACGTGCCAACGTCATACAGCTGTCCACGCGGACGCATCGCTCACTCAAGTAGGAGAGAGACAGATGTCGAACGCGCCGAACACGGAGGCCGATTGTGCCTCTTTGTCGCTCGTTCCGCGCTCTCGCTTGCACTTCAAGCCTTAAATGGAATGCCTCGGAGCGAGGTAACGCCGCATGAGTCATGTTTTTTCAAGCATGCAGCCGGCTCCATTGAATTATAAGACGTTGTCACGTCAAAAAATGTAATTAGACTTTTTTAATTTTTAACTCACATTCTACCACTAGTTAATCGATTGGCGACAACCAAACCAATGCATCACGAATCTGCGCACGACCGAGCGCATTTCACTCATTTGATAATAAATAGACACACGTAAAGAGAGCAGTAGGCCTACCATGAGCTCTGCCTGGCTCTGTCTCTGGTTTTGGGTTTGAGTCTGTGTGAGTATTGACTAAATAAATCCTACGTCAAAACGTCACACACACAGTATAATGCACTGCACTCGAACAGACTCAAAACCAGAGCCAGAAACAGAGCCGGACAGAGCTCATGGTAGGCCTACAGCATGCGGTATTTCGTACAGTGTACCTACTACCTACCTAAAGTGCAATAAACACCAATTGGACGATCGTCCAAGGAACCAGCCCCTCCGGTTATGTCTCGCTAAAAGGTTTCACAACATTGCAATAAAATGCCGATAAACTTTTGCATTCAGCCATAAAAAGAAACCTGTTCAAGTATCCTCAATTTACATATTTTAGATGTTTATTTGAAAAACGAAAGAAGGCTTCACTGCCGTTATTTAAGAAGTGAAATCGGACTTAAAAAACTTATTGTTTTTTTTACGTATGAGGAGAACCAAACATAGCAAGACAAACCACTGCTCAAATATGGGTATAGGCTTTTGTCCTTATGCCTACCCATATTTGAAGGGGTAAGTTGAGATGGATGAACTGTATGAAAGACGACATGGATAAGAGAGGAGTGAATGCAAAAATACCGGCTGACAGAGGAGAATGGAGGAGGAAGACATGTTGTGCCGACCCCACATAAAGTGGGATAAGGGCAGAAAGAAGAAGACGCCAGGCTAATATTTTCTTAGGAAAATATTATAGGAGTATTTGAACCGGGCTATACCGAAGCTGTTATAAACTTAGTAACCAGAGCTTAGCTCGAAAGGAATGCTGTTTAATAAGTGTAGTGTTGCAGTGGACCAAAGTATCGATTCGAATACGAAATAAGGCGTTTATTCATTAAGGAGGTGGACTAACAAGTGCAACTTATTGCAGTCACACTTTTAAGTGTTGTTTTTTTTTAATCTTCTCGATCACACATACCAAAAATGTTAAAGCACAAACATCCACGTTTCTGTAAAGGTTCAGAGGGCTTATTCTGAGTTTTCAGCATCATTTTGTCGTAAGCTTAACGCACTAAGACATTAGTCTTAGTTGTTCTTAGTTATTTGGCGACGAAAGGTTATCAACACCGATTTTGTATGGAGAAACGATGAGCGGCCCTGTCGAGATTGCGAAAACTAATGTTATTGTACCTACTTACGAACGCTACGTAAATACATTAGTTAAAAAAATATTAACGAAATTGATTAACGGTTTTCAGCCTCTTATTTTTATGATAATAGGTAAAAGGATTAGGTATATGTATAATTAAGTACCTATAGATGATTTTATCAATAAAATAAACTACAAAAAAACCTTTTTAAAAATGATTTTACTAAAGTTTGTTGAAGAACTCATAATGCCGGCTGTACACTCTCGACGAGACACCCCGAGACAGGCCGAGAACGAGAATGTACATGGGGCTCTCGTCGTGTCTCGCTCTCTCGCGCCTTGCCTCGGTCGGTCTCGGTCGCTTGTCGGTTTTTTGTGCCCGAGTCAAAGGATCTCGTTGGGTCTCGCGAGGAAAACGAGAGCATGCATGTACACACTCGTCATTTAGTTGTTCGTTGACTGTGTTTGTGTGAAGACGCGTTTTTAAATACACAGAATTAATAATACTCTAGCTAGGTATACATATGCAATACACATATCAACTGACTGTTGTTCAATTTGAAGTAGGTACCGGTTTCTATTGCGGTGCATAGTAACCATCCACCATCTTCTTCTTCGCCATGGCTTTTTAATTTTCTTTTTGTGGTAAATGTTTATCAAATTATAATAGCTCACAGTACAAAGACAAACAGCAGCAGCAATTTCTACGTCCATTACTGCGAGAATCTACAGTACTAATGAAAAACGAGAGTGTACAGGTATGCTCTCGTCGAGAGCCTCACCGGCCGAGGCTCTCGGGGAGACTCTCTCGCCGAGAGTGTACAGCCGGCATAAAAAGTTTGAAATCATGCTGGAAGTATTAACTAATTAGTTCTAGATACTTATGTATTAAGATTTTACAATTATTTTCTGCATACAGCCCTTATTCTGCTGCATAGCCAGCACGGGCAGTAACGTCAGAATAATAATGTTCCTTGGGCAGTAACACCGACAGTCAAATCGTGCCCTATAGGAAGCACGCAAGTTGGAATGTTAGCGGTTAGTTATCCATATTGTACCGATGTCTATATATAATATGAAAAATATAATATAGGCGTCACTACTTCAATGAATATCAAATTAGTTCAACGTCTTATGACTGCCTTGCAATAGCGGGTAATTTTAGAACAAAACATTTATTTGTAGTTAATTACTAATTAGGTATCAGTACTAGATTTTATTCTACTCTAGATCAAAGATGGGGGTCCGTTCTTCCACGCAGTAAGCTATATTACGAAAAAAAGAAATAATTTAGGGGTTTCAAGATTTACACAGACTTAAAAAAATACAGACCACTATTAGGAACAATTAGTATTTCCAAACAGTTTTAGTACTTACCTACTTCACCAGCTGAAATAAACCAAATGCAAAAGAAAAAAAATAGGTTTTACCTTTTTGTTTAATATCTCGGTCCAATATAAATAATCCTGCAAGAACCAACACAGACACTGAAAGCAATTGAACTAAACAAATAAACTCGTCAATTATAAGAGGATGCGCGCACGTCCATACTGCATGAGTGATATACGACCGGCGCGGAAGCAACCGTAACCACTACTGACTGGTGACTGCTCAACTCTCAACAGCCGAAGGTGAAGAGAATGCTCGTACTGGGTCAAAGCACAACGTTGTCCTGTGGCGGTGGCAGCTGACCTGGCTTCTCAGCTCAGTTGGTAGTAGCTCTGCCTTCTGCGCTGTAGGTCGTGGGTTCGATCCCCACCGAGAACAAAATATATCTACGGTGACAAAAAAGTCACTGGTCTAGAATTGAGCCCCCAGCTGTCCACGCGGACGCATCGCTTAGTCAAGTAGGAGAGAGACAGATGTCGAACGCTGCCGAACGCGGAGGCCGAGCGTGCCTTTTTATCGTACGTTCCACGCTCTCGTTTGCACTGAACGCCTCAGAGCGAGGTAACGCCGCATAACGTCATGTTTTTTCGTGCGTGCAGCCGGCTCCATCGAATTATAAGACGTTATCACGTCAAAAAAACAAGGCTGTCATGCATCATCTTTCATGTTTGTACACGAAAATAATATAGAGGGTCAATAATATATGTCAGAACAATTAATATACTCGTTTTTTGCATTTGACACTATTTTGGAGCTTACAGGTTCTACAACATTCATAGGCGGTGTCCTCGCGATGTTTCCCTTCACCACCGTTTCAAATCACTTGAGGATAATTTTATCAAAGAAAGGCAGGCTATTATCACAGTATATACCTACATAATAAACATAATTATACTATCAGCTGTTTCAACAAGATCAAATCAAACGATTATGTTGTGGCTAATTCGCATCAGTCTTGCTTTTTAGCTAAATTAAACCTATGTACAACATTTTAATCTTTACTTTACCAATGGTTACAGAATCTGAAAAATCATGGGTTATATATTATGAGTATCTAGATTAATTTGAAGCGGAGTTATTATAGTAGTGGGCTATTCTCATTTTTTAAGCGACAAGAAATCCTTGTGGAAAATTAAATGGAATTATTTTATGTGTTATAAAAATAGGGGGATCAAAGTCGTCTATAGGTTCTTTCCCCACGTAATTATCGTAATTATTTTGTAAATCGCAAATTGTTTTTGATCGCAATTTTGATGATAAACAAATACTATCAGTTGGTGCCCGAGCTTCCCTCGGTATTTTTGAAGTGAAAACTTCTTTAGCGGCGTTGAGCACTTTCTGTAATGGGTATAAAATCTTAAACTCGCGTCAGGGCGTCAGGGCGTCAGGATCACGTGACCTTATCGAAAAAGCGTAGGACGGATTTTTTGCAGAAATGTACCCTAAGACTACAACGTAGAGTTCATAATAAAAATCGAAAAAAAGCGTAAGACGCTACAGATACGCTAGTAGTTACTATGACACGGTAACGTCACAGAATAGATAATAGTTAGTAGCAAGCATACCAAGGCGTTTTTCGTGACTGTAGTAGGTATAGGTACATACCTATTATAGATTTTATGAACTAGCGGCCGCCCGCGGCAGGTAGTAGTGGTCATTGGTACATGATTTTATAGATCTACTGTATTTATTTTTCGAGTGGAGCATTGCGGCGAGCGAAGCGAGCCGCCATGCGACCATGGGAACAGCGCGGCGAGCGAAGCGAGCCGTGCTGTGACCCCCCCTAAGCCCCCCAGAACCCCCTCCTCCGAAACCCGGGGGGAGCGTCGCGGCGAGCGAAGCGAGCCGCCACGCGATCACGGGGAACAGCGTGGCGAGTGAAGCGAGCCGTGCTGTTACCCCCCTAAGCCCCCAAGAACCCCCTCTTCCTGAACCCGGGGGGAGCGTCGCGGCGAGCGAAGCGAGCCGCCACGCGACCACGGGGAACAGCGCGGCGAGCGAAGCGAGCCGTGCTGTGACCCCCCTTAGCCCCCCAGAACCCCCTCCTCCTATGTCTGCCGTTTTACTTCATTTAGGACCTACTTGTAGGTCGCGCGACAAGGTCCCTTCTAGCGGTTCCGACCCGTTGAGGATTTGGCTTTACGTAAAATTTAGGGTTCCGTATAGGGTTTTGATTAGGGTTATACTATATTGAGGAATTTGATTAAATGGTCGACTTTTAGGGTTCCTTAGGACTTTGATTGGAGTTTCAACTACACTTAGAAGCTTGATAATGTTAAAATTTTTAGGGTTCCTTAGGACTTTGATTGGGGTTTTACTACATTGAGGAATTTGATTAAGTGGTCAACTTTTAGGGTTCCTTAGGACTTTCATTGGAGTTTCAACTACACTTAGGAGCTTGATAATGTTAACATTTTTAGGGTTCCTTAGGACTTTGATTGGAATTTCAACTACACTTAGGAGCTTGATAATGCTAAAATTTTTAGGGTTCCTTAGGACTTTGATTGGGGTTTTACTACATTGAGGAACTTGATAAAATAAACAACTTTTAGGGTTCCTTAGGCCTTTAATTGGACTTTCAACTACACTTAGGACCTTGATTATGTAAACAATTTTAGGGTTCCTTAGCACTTTGATTGGAATTTCAACTACACTTAGGAGCTTGATAATGCTAAAATTTTTAGGGTTCCTTAGGACTTTGATTGGGGTTTTACTACATTGAGGAACTTGATAAAATAAACAACTTTTAGGGTTCCTACGTTAATAATCAAGTTTTCACTTCTGCCGGCACTCCCGGAGTGCAACCCGTATTTTTTTTTTTTGGTAAACTGTTGTTGTGAATTATATTTAAATACGAATTACTTACATACTGATTATTTATTAATATTTTTCGATCTTACCGACATAATAATTGACATTGACTGCCTTCACAGCTCAGTTGATGACTGCCTTCACAGCTCAGTTGGTAGTAGCTCTGCCTTCTGCGCTGGAGGGCGTGGGTCCGATCCCCACCGAGAACAAATATTTGTGTGATGAACACAGATGTTTGTTCTCTGTCTGGGTGTTATATTGTATTCTATGTATGTATTTACAAGAAAAAAAAGTATTTAAGTATTATATCAGCTATCTGGTTCCCATAGTACAAACTCTGCTTAGTTTGGGGCTAGATAGTGTTGTGTGGATTGTCCGCATTATTTATTATTTATTTATTTTATTTATTTTAATAATAAACTCCCCTACTCGTCAATAGATGGCGTTCTCTGTCCCACTAACTCATGACTTAATCAACAGATGGCGCTAGGAGTTATGATTTTATGATAAAGTGTTGATTATTTACTTTACAATTAAGGGGACATTTTCTAAAAATGAATCCTAGCTAGATCGTTTTATCGTCCCCGAAAACCCCTGTATACTTAATTTCATCAAAATCGTTGGCTCAGTTTCCGAGATCCTAAATATATCTTATACCTTTAAACGAGAAAATCTTGTATATATATATATATATATATATATATATATATATATATATATATATATATATATATATATATATATTTAGGATCTCGGAAACTGAGCCAACGATTTTCATGAAATTGAGTATACAAGGGTTTTCGGGGACGATAAAACGATTTAGCTATGATTCATTTTTAGAAAATGACGAGAAGTTGGTGTTTTGCAATAATCAAACATAAACTCAATATACAACTGTTCCTGCCATCTATTGGCGATTGTGAGCAACTAACTGCAAGCTAGAAGGCGTTGTTAATTAAAAATAAGCCAATAAATATACGACTCTTCCTGACATCTATTGGCAAATAATAATACAATTTTTTTTTAAACCCGAGCGAAGCTCGGTCTTACCGGCTCGTATATATATATATACAAGATTTTCTCGTTTAAAGGTATATATATATATATATAAGATAATTAAAATGACTCCTGTCTATTCCAATAGAGCAAATTCTACTGCATATTGCTATTCAAAAACACCGACATTACCTAGCGATATGGACTGAACTTAGTGGTGTCTTTTGAAATGGAAGTCCTAGATTTAGGGCTAGCGTTATTTATTAATATATTTATGGTGTTTTTTATTGTTATCTTTAGGCTAACGAGTAGGTTAGGCCAATGATGCAAATGACCAATCCACACTGGTTCGAAAGAAATATTGTAATGACAAGCAGAAGAAGTAATGATATACAAGATTCTAGGGCTTACAATGTAAAGCTTATTTTATAAGACAATAACACAAGTATTATTTTAGCTTAGATCGTTATCAAAAATACCTAGTGAATTGACTAGTTAAAATCACAAGCCTACTTGTATATACAATAAAATAAAACGCTCTGCATTGAATATTTTCTGTGTTACCTACTCTAAGGAATAAATCATATTAGAATGTCGCAAGTAAACTGAATAAAATACGCGGGGTTGAACCGGATGCTCGACGTCATTTTAAAGTCAAAAAATACTATTTCAAAATAGCAAGGATAACTTTAAAGCTAGGCGAGTCTAGGTGCCAGTTCCACGCGACCAAGCCAAGAAGAACAGAAAAACCTTATGGCTTGGTTCCTACCGTTTTTTGCATGATACAAAATGACGATAATAAGCAAATTATACGAATCAAATGATATAGTGATATCTGATAAGCACGCGCATTCCACCAGTTCATATTACCTACCTTCCTTTATTTTAATACAGGACTTATGTCGCGTCGTCGACATAATAACAGTTACAAATTATTTGGCACGAGTGTGCAATTTCAAGAGGAATGGTCAAAAACGGAACCTTGCGTTACTCTTTACCATGACAGAGTAAAGCTAGTTACTATTGTCTTATTGAGTGCTTGTATTTCGTTACTGGTACAATCTAAAAAGTCCTACATTTGAATAACAAGTGAAAAGTAGGTTTTATGAATTTAAGATATCTGATAGCTAGAAGTAAGAAGATGCCAAACATTTATCGATAACGCGTAGTCGCACTCAGTAGGTACAACGTTTACAGTGAAGATGGCATGTTGCGTTCAGATACAATATAGAAGATTAAGTTATGAAGGTGCATTTTATTTTATTGAACTGCTTCTGTACCGTAGAGCTGATTTAACTTGGCCGATTCCTACAACAGGAACAATTTGTTTCCACGCCGCCGCAACAAGAAGTAGGTACCAAGAGGCTAAGATAATTCAATTTGCATGTACCTATACTTATAGATGTAACCATAGCAAGGAATTTTCCTAATCTTTTCTGAAAAACAGAAACTAAGACTGTCTTTAGCTGTAGGTATATCAAAACTATTATTTTCTTTTAAATTCTTTGATCTCCGCTATCGTAACACATTTCAGGACTATCCTAGTATGTAGTATCTCGCTTAAACAAGTGAAAAGATCTTCCGATTATTTTTTTATCTTATCAAGCACCTCAATGTTATCTATGTTTAGTAACTCGACGGCAACCGCGCGATTAAGTACCCCTTTTCATTGTTTTTACAATAAAGTTATGTGATAAATTCCTAGTTTGATGTTCTGGGAGAGATTTACAGTGAGTTGTGCATTTTTTATTGTACTTAGTTCCAATCATGAATACCTCCACGAACCACCTTACAACCTTTTATTTACTATAGCTATAGGAATTAAGGGGTTAGTCATTATCACATGGTTGTGTTTGAGCCAATATGGGTTTTCTTTGTGTTGATAGCCGAGATATTTTCCGGAAAAGCCTTTGGTATGTTAAATACCTTCAGGTACAACGTTATTTTGGGTTTTGAAAATCAGTAACTGTCCTACACACATCGAGTCATAATAGAAGTACCTACGTAACAACTTTGTAAAATAAAATATTTTAATTGATTTTGGATTTAGTTTGTGTAATGGTTTTGTTCATCGTGTGAGAAGCAAGTTACTCGAACTAATGATTCTGAAAGTACTTTGAATCCAGATAGCTTGATGAAATGTAATATGTTTTTGATTCAGTCTCATTTATTAGTTACGCATTTATTGTTCGTCGTATGATTGTTAAGTTCGTATTTGGGTAAATAGGTAAAACAAGATTTTCATGTAGTATCAAACCGATATTGTGTAAGCCATCGGAATGTGAGGTTAACCTAACGAGAGATAAGACGCAGATTACAGTTAGTTGCTGAAACACCTCTGAAACAGATAGCGGTTGTGATTAAATAAAGATACCTGCTGTAGGAAAACTAACAAGATTTCAGCTTCATTGAAAAGTAAACTGGTGGCAATGCCGCCACTCGCCAGATTGTTTGACCTAAGGCTTATGATAAATCTAAACTTAAACACACATGAAACTAATGAGCTGAAGGATTTAGTCGGTTTCCATACTGTTGAGGTCAAGAGAATCAGACAGGCTTTTAAGATTGTCTGCCTTTGTGATTTGTGTGTTGTATTCTTGCTGAGAAGTCTCGCCTGATTTGAAATTAAACCCAGTTATTTTCGAATTAAAAGCTTTTGAATTTCGTGGTTAATTCCAGGTATACTGGAAGCAGTCCAAATGTGCAGATCACCCTGACAAATGGCCTGCGGGACGTGGCGGGGACTCCGCAAGATCGCACTGAGGAGGAAGACCTATAACCTTGGACAAGTTGAAGATACTCTTTTGAGAAGGTACGAAAAGCTAATAAGATGTCGGGAGTAAAACCTGCTTATACATTCGTCTGTTTCTCCAAAATACGACGATGCCAGAAGGCAACTTTATACTTCCTCACATTAGGATTTCCCATTAGGATACAAGCTCACTAACCCAAATTAAATTACATTGAGAGGGATTAAATTACGTTCCACGAATTCGAATATGTATAATAATTATATTGATTAAACGGGTATTTATATCACAGGTATACCTTTTTAAAAAGGTAATCGCTATATAACAGTTTAACCGTACCTATGCATAACAATCGCGTTATTTCAAAAATATAATTCCGGAATAACAGCAAGTTTCTATGGTATACTCCAGATGTCTATCTCGATGGGACCTAGCAGCGCTCGGCGTGGGCAGCACGTTAGGGGTAGGAGTGTACGTGCTGATCGGACACGTAGCCGTTAGCGTCGCGGGACCTTCCATCGTCCTGTCGTTCTTGGTCGCCGGCGTCGCGGCCTTGCTTGCAGGTAAACATAAAACGAACGTATTTCAAGAATATACCTTCTTCAAACTTCCTGCTAGATCGGTACAGCTGGTATTCGTATTTTTTCTTCTCTATCAGCCACCATCTTAGTCACTTCTTTCTTATCCATGTCATCTTTTACATATTTTAATCATAATAATCATCATTATCATCATTTTAGCCCGGTATCACCCACTGCTGGGTATAGGCCTCCTTCATTTTCTGGCAGCCTCCTCTGTCCTGTGCGTCTCTTGTCCAGGTGTTTCCTGCAACCCTTACGATGTCGTCGACCCATCGCGTTTTCGGACATTCGGACATATTTCAATATAACCCCTAAATAGTACATTGTTACCTGAGTGTTGAAAGTCACGTTTTTTGAGTCCCGAGACGGGTTTGGCGCCAGAGCGTAGCGAGGGCGCCAATGGAGCTTGAGGGACTTAAAAGACTTTCATCCGAGGTAAACACTGTGCTTTTCATTACGAATACAAGGAAAGTAAAAATAAAAACATGAAAGAATAATTTGTGAAAATGAAGATTGAATTGCCGCCTTCCCGGTTTTTTTTTTCTTTTTCTCTGGCGGGCCTTCGGCTACGGCTCGCCAGCATTATTCAGCCATTATTTTCATTTTCATAATTTAAAAAATGGTAAATTGTTTGCTCAAATTTAAATTATTTTAAATAATTAGTTGAAGCTATATATTAATCAAGTAATTTAGAAGATATATTATTTATTTAATCTTTATGTTATTAAAATTTAAATTTTACATTGCGCTCTAATTAGACTTTTTAAACTTCTTACCGTTGTAATGGGTTTCCAACCTACTTGCTGAATAAAAAGTTGGAATTTGGTTCAACGACCTCCTTGCAGTTAGAAAGACTTTAGAAAGTTGGAACATGGTTGAATAAAATAGAACTTGTTTTTTTTTATAATTTGACAGCTGTCAGTAGAAAGCGATTCTCCCTAGGGCTGAAAGTTTTACTTTCTATTAGGCCCCTCAGGCAACTTCAGACCTACTTTCAGAGTATGAGTAATGAAAATATATATTTTATAAGTCATTAGTGGGGCATAAGTAAGAGAAGCATATAAAGCACTCAAAGAGCCAACTAAAGAAACGATACAAAAAATATTGAGTTGCTAATCTACATTGATCTACAATGATTTGTACCTATGGAATGTTTTGGCTCGGGCATCAGAACTACTTATCAGTCAACCGTTATCATATTACAGTTGAATCATTCGAATTAATGGTAATAGAGTTACTAAAGCGATGTACCTGTACAAGTATTGCTTGTTTTGTTTGTGTACACCTAACATCAATTAAGCTAGTACCTACTACCTAGCTATGCCCTATCTATGCACCAAACAATCGATTGCCAATGCTAACGTTGAAATGGTAGTAGCATTTCACTTATGTAGATGACAGTTTTTTTAGCCTATCCTTTTTTTTGCGTTGGTCATTTCAGGTCTTTGCTTTGCGGAGTTCAGCACGAGGATTCCGAAGGCAGGAGCCGCCTACAACTACACGTACGTGGCACTCGGTGAGATGGTGGCGTTCCTTATAGGATGGTGCAACATCCTTGAATGTGTCTTTGGTAAGTCATCAAAAGGAAATGAGAACCAAGGTCATTGACATACCTCGCAAAATCAGCTAATTGTAGTGGCGATGGGCAGGCCATATCTCTTATAACTGATTCTTCTTCTTATCGTGCCCCTGATACCAGTGTGGTGAAAGAATTTGCTTGGAAGTGCGTCTCGAAGAAGCTCCTAACTGATAACTACCAGAGAATAAAGGTTCTCGTGTGGCGATGACAAACTGGAAAACAAAGCGCGGAACGACCACACCAGTAGGCTTACCACAAGCTCTATCTGGCTCTGCCAGCACTCACACAGACTCAAAACTAGAGCCAGCGACCAAGCCAGACAGAGCTTGTGGTAAGCCTACTGGTGTGGTTGTTCCGCGCTTTGTTTTCCATTCGTTACAGATGAAACGAATATATTTTAAAGTAAAATATCGTCCTAGATATGCATGAGTTAGGGTTATGTTCAGCAGTAGACTTTTGTAGGCTAATAACGAAGAAGGAAATTAGACATAGCGTTTGGTTTGACGTCATGATAAGGCAGGTGAAATAACGACAACAGCAGCTGGCATCTGTTGCTTATTCTGGCTGTGCAAGTAAGTCAAGCATCTTAATTGAGAAGCAACGAATGCTTGGTTTCAGGTTCAGCCAGCGTAGCCAAAGGTCTGAGCATACACATAGACGACATCTTCAACGGCAGCATGACAGGCTGGTTCGCTACTGCTGTACCCATCTCAGTGCCGTTCATGTCCCCTTACTTTGACTTCTTCGCGTTCCTCATCGTCCTTGTTATGGGAGGTGAGATTAAAACTGTTTCCCTCAAATCTAATTTTGACAATAGTTGCGTGACCAAATTATTGAGTCAAATCAAATCAAAATTGTCTATATTCAGTTCAATTCCAAGTTCAACGATCCAAGACTTTGAAACGTCTTAAAGCTAGGTGAGTTTAAGTGCCAGTTCAGTTCCATGCGACCAAGTCTAGAAAAACAGCCAACAAACTAACGTCTCGGTTCCTACCGTTTTTTTATATGATCCTTTTACAAATCAAAAATAATCTAAAATAATAGCAGTGAAGTTCCAGTGTGGTGCCGATTCACTTAGTCAGACTTTTGCCTTGCAAAGAGTCTTGGCTTTTGCCTTTTCTGATGCGGATAATCAAAAAACCCAAAGTGGATCATGTACTCACCTGTTTATAAAATAGTTATTTGTAAACCACTCATGTTTATAAGTGCTGTATTGTTTTTCAGCTGTATTATCATTTGGCGTGCGCGAAGTAACATTGGTAAACAATCTGTTCTCCGTGGTCAACATGGCAGTGATTGTGTTCATTGTTGCACTTGGAGCGTTTAAAGGTCAGGATTTATTTGAATTATCTTAAAGGGCTTACAAAATACCTTCGCTATGTACAGGAAATTGCTGTGAACAGGGGTCTCTTTGAAAGGTTACCATGAACCTTTTGGTTCATATTTTTTTCACCATGAACATTTAAGCTCCTGACATAAAAGTCTTTTGACTTTTGAGCTTACCAGGACTAATTTCGGTTAAATGTTTTAGCGGACTCCGGTAACTGGAGTATACCATTGGAAGGCGTGCCTTCAGACCATGGCGTGGGAGGTTTCTTCCCCTTTGGTGTGTGGGGCACTCTCCGGGGGGCTGCCATCTGCTTCTACGGGTTCGTGGGCTTCGACAGCATCTGTGCAGCTGGTGAGGAGGTGAGGTTTTGGATATGAAATTGTTGTGTACCTGCTGCTTGTTGCTCTTTTTAGCACGAGCGTTTTTACTATACCGAGACATACCGTGGTTTTCTGTTTTTCCAAATACATATAATTTTTGTTTTTTTAAGAGAAAAAGAAGGGCCTTTGTAGGAAACGGGCTACACTATCATCATAGGTTCAGGGACAGGCTCTGGGTTGATTTTCTGCCAGCCAGACTGGTCCCAGTCTCATTAAATTACCAGCTTATAAGACAGACTGAGGTGTTGATTCCTTTGTCGTTGGTTGAGCCTATATCCCATAGGTTTCGGCTTTCATAAGATTCGGGTTTATTTACAGCCAGCAAGAGACAGGCACGTACCGATTTTAATTTATTTATTTATTTGTTTTTTGGAAGACCAACAGCTTAAAGTAACTTATTAACTAATTAATCTAGGTTATCAGATAAGCCAATTAGCGGTCTTCACGAATAGCTAACGGAGTAGTTAATAAGATACGCGCAAACAAAATTTACAGCCCCACTTCTGCTATCTGCCAATAAGATAATTAATACTGTGTTAACAAACAATAAGTGTTGACTACCTACCTACTATCTATTTATACATAAAGGCTAAGTTCAACAAATGTGAATAAGAAATATTTTCTAAGCGTTAACTAACCTACAGTTACTAATTACAAGTACCTAGGAATCTAATTTCAACTATAACATAAAGTTTACCTACCTACTCGCTACCACAGAATAATAACAGTAGTGCACCACTAGGTGCCTACAATATCTATACTTACCTACCTAATCGAAGAATGAACTGCTCAGCTGCCGGCGCGCCGAGCTCACACTCGTACAAAACAAGTCCATTGTCTCACTTTCTTTGCAGGTATTATTGAATTTACTACTCGCTCGATAAATATATGAATTCTGACGGTAATTAGTGTTGACAAATGGAATGAAAAGAGGTGGATTGAACCTTATACGTTTGGGAGGGATGTTTAGATTAATTTTATTGAGTAATTCGGGACAATCAATATGGTTAGATGCTATTTTAAGTAGGTAAATTATATCGGATATGTCACGTCTTGTGCTAACCACTCACAAGTCCCACTGCTGGACCTGGAAATAACAAACGCGTCCCAAACGCGTCCGAAACGTCAGAAAACGTCGCTTCCGGAAGCTTGCGCATGCCCGAATTAATGCCAAAGAAACTAAAAAGTCTTTTTCCCAACAAGAAACTACTTTGTTTACCTTATTTCAGTCACTTCCTATTAGAAAAGATTATGGGTATCATGTAGAACATTTTTTTCCGACAAGAAATCATTTAACAGCGGCGGGTAGCATTTTAAAACGATTTTTTTCGCTACCTTGCAATTTTTGAGATTTTGTCGGCTATTCTTATTTTTACGAAAAACTTTTTAGATCACCATCAAGCCTGATTTCTAAGGAAAAAATACATGCATCACAATCCCAAAACAACCCTCAATTAATTTATTATAAACAAAAACAAAACAAAGAAAATTCACGAAATTGCGCTTGCGCAGCCATTTTTCGCACGGAAAATTTTCACTTTTTTACAAATTTAATCATTCTAAAATATTTTTTCACTGGCAACGCGTCGTTTTATGGCTGCAGTCCATGGAGGCAGGTGTCAGGCCAGTTAATGTACAACCAGAAATTCGAAAAGTTCATTTTGAAATTTTTGGGTACTATAGTACCACGGACGCTTGGCGGCCGAGCAAATCGTGGCACTGTAGTGACACGATTTTTCTCGGACGCGTGACGGGAAACAAGTTCGTGGCACTAAAGTTCCACGTAACGCGTGAATAAGTGGCAGAATATGGAAACGTTTGCATAAAATAAGATAGTCATCCGAGTTGTATGGAATACGTAGTTTATAACATAAAAATTTCATAAATTTCCTCTGAATTCGTTCAACTCGAGCGATGTAGGTATCGTACCTCGGGTTCCACAATTGAGAAGCGTACTCCAATATACTACGAACAAAAGTGCAGTAGAGAATCTTAATTGTTTTAGCTTTTTTAAAACCTACAGAGCTTCTCATAACGAAACCTAAGGCTTTATGTGCTTTACTTACAATGTGAGTAATGTGCTGGTCAAATAGAAGTTTCGAGTCGTGGATGACACCTAAGTCTCGAGTCTGATGACAGTGTTGAAGGGATTGGTTTTTAAGCGTGTATGTTGACTGTATGATATTAATCTTGCGGGTAAAAGTGGTAACAGAACATTTTAATGGGTTGAGGTCGAGCTTGTTAAGAAGGCAATAGTCGTCGAGTCGTGACAAGTCGCTTTGCAAAGCATTAGAATCGGATACACTAGTTATCTTTTTATAGATTTTCATATCGTCAGCAAAGCACAGTAACTTCGAGCTATGAAAGCAACCTGCTATGTCGTTAACAAAGATCGCAAAAAGTAGGGGACCAAGGAGGGACCCTTGGGGGACCCCACTTGGGATAGTAACCCAGCTAGATATGTAATTGTTAATGACTACAGCTTGCGACCTCATATCTATATATGATTTAAACCATCTGAGTAAGTCTCCATGGATTCCTATGTTCCGGAGTTTGGTGATAAGGGTGATGTGGTCTATTCTGTCAAAAGCTTTGCTATAGTCAGTATAGACCACATCCACCTGACTACCAGAGTCCATTGCATCAGTTAAGTACTCATTATACAATATAAGGTTCGACACCGTCGACCGCCCCCTCAAGAACCCATGCTGAAAAGGACTAAATGAATTTTTTAGAGCCGCATATACTTGGTTGTACACAACTCGCTCAAATACTTTTGATACTATACATAGCTTGGATATCGGGCGGTAATTAGTCACTTCCATTTTAGATCCTTTTTTATGTATAGGCGTGATAAATGCAGACTTCCAGAGGGGGGGAAAGGAGTGTTCGGCCATGGATCTTTCAAATAAAATAGATACCGGAATTGCAACAGTTTCCGCACATCTGATCAAAAGAATGGAATGTAAGTGATCTGGACCTGCGGACTTAGAAGGATCTAAATTACTTAGAATTTTAATAATTTCAGATTTATTTATTGAGATTGAGCTGATACTGGCCTGAGACTGAGATGTGCCCTGCGTGACTGAGGATCCGGTATCTAGGTTGGGAGCGGTACGAATAGTAGAGAGGAAAGTTGAGTAAAAATATGAGGAGAAGGTATTGCAAATAGACTCACCAGTACTGGCTACTAAATTATTATATTTAATATTATTGGGCATACTATTGGACTTCGAACGAGACTTGAGAAAGGACCAAAAATATTTAGGATTTCTTTCTATGGAGTTTTCTACAGATGCTACGTACTCCTGATAGCATGATTGTTCTAGGATACGGGCTCTGTCACGCAAGCATTTAAAACTAAGTAGATCAGATAAATTGCTATAAACTCGGTATTTTCGTAAAAATTTATATTTTTCTTTTATTAGTTTTATTAGGGCTGGCGAATACCACTTAGGATATACTTGCGATTTTACTAATCTAGTTGGAATATGTTTTACCTGTAATGATTGGAGTACACGATAGAAGTAGTCCACAGCCTCATCCAGAGATTTATTTTTAAGTTCGACGTCCCACTGGATATTTAAAATTTCATCGTTTATCAAATCGTAGTTACCTTTGTTGTATAAATATTTAACATAGGATTGGGGTTTCAGCAGAGGTATTTCAATGAATTGCACCTTAATTAGAAGCGATCTATGAAGTGGATCGATAGGGACGATTTACATGACCATGTTATTTGATGGTTCCAGGTCCGGGAGCCGAGGCAAGTGATTCCTCTCACGATAGTGCTGGTGATCCTCGTGACTTTAGTGTTCTACGGCAGCGTCGCTGTAGTTGTCACAATGATGGTGCCGTACTATCTGCAGGTGAGCTACAACATCGGTCATCCAAATTGCAAACTGTTGCATAGGTATTGCTCTCACGCAATGGTTTCTTGGGGATGTGGGTGTGTGTTCTTATAAGGAGAATATATCATAGAAAACAGTATTTGTACTTCCTTATTCATCATCTCACAATAACTATAATTATGATCCAAGTCATAAGCTTTTTGCCTGTTTTTCTGGGCTTTGTCGCGTGGAACACGATTTGGACCATTTTCCTGTGTGTAACGCTAATCTTGTTATTTCAGGGTTCCTTCGGCGCTGTATCAGACGCTTTTCTATACGTCGGATGGGGCTGGGCTCGGTGGATAGTCTGCATTGGATCGCTCTTCGGATTGTACGCGAGGTAATTTTTTTATTGTTACGAGATAGGAAATTGGCTGACCGCCCACGGTGGTCGGTAGTCACTGTTACCCATAAACCTTAACAACATCAGAGGCGTCGTCACTGCTGCGTATTGTTTTAATGGATGTTTTCTGAAATATTATTTTCAGTCTTTTCGGAGCCATGTTTCCGCTACCCCGCCTGCTGTACTCAATGTCTTCAGATGGTCTCCTCACCAGATGCTTCAGCAAACTCACTGAGCTGCGCCAGTCGCCGATGATAGCTACCATAGTCTCTACGGTTTTCATTTGTGAGTATACTTTGATCATCTTTAAAATCAGATTTTAATGTCAGGGTAAACTAACTTGATTGGTATTTCTGACGAAGTTCTTCACAAAGCCCGGTATGAAAATTTTGCAAAACAATATAAAAAGCCAATGATTTTTATTTTATAAAATAAAACTCAACAAACCTTTATAACTTCTATAAAACTAGGGGATAGGTGCCAGTTCCACGCGACCAAACTTAGAATAACAGCCAACAAACGAATGCCTTGGTTCTTATAGTTTTCTTATACTATTTGTTTGTAATTTCAGCAATCCTAGCCGGCTTATTCGATCTGAAGTTCTTAGTGACAACGATGTGTACCGGGACTCTATTCTCATACACTGCAGTGGCATCTAGTGTTATTGTGATGAGGTCAGTAAGTACGTGAGGTATATATCAAAATAACTGGCGCCTGCGCTTTCACTCAAGTTATGACGGTACTTGCTTGCATAAATATTGAAGGCGCTTTCTCTTCTATCTACCGACAAATACTTGTTAGTTAGTTACAAACTCCGGGAGTTTTCGTGTTTCTCGTTACCATAAAGGTTCTTGAGCAACGATCTTAAGCACAACATTGTCAAAATCGTGGGGAGTCGGTTGTAGATAGAGAGGAGTAAAAATCCTTGATTCTTGAAATTCATAGAGCAGGCCTAAAACTCCATTAGAAAAAAAACCAGGCTGAGGATGATGATTGTTGGTACTTAAGACTATGAATTCGGAATGTTTTAATTAAAATACCTTTTGGTGTGCGTAGTAACTCTCGATCTCCAAAATGCTGAACCAATTCAAGCTTCTTGAATTACTATCATCTCTTAGACAAACAGAGAAAGAGAAAATGAGAGTCAAGTTAGTAATAAACAAGTAACTATAGGATCTAATTTTAACTCCCAGGTATCGCTCAGTCTATACTCCTGGAGAAGCCAAGTACTTCCGGCAGTTGTTCGGTATTGGAAGATCAGCAACCAGGACGTCAGCGAGGATCATCTACGTGTCATTGGTGATGATTGGTAAGTACCACCAGCTAAAGAATATGCAAACCTTGACTGATGGGCGAAGCTATAATAAATTATTATGATTTTCCACCCACCGCGGTGAGCTCTGGTAAAACGACAGTACCTGATTTAGCAGTTTTTTTCGTTTGTCCTTTGTCAATTTTTTAAAGGTTTTTATTGAGTTCAAACTTTGTGAATACCCCGAGTATCGAGATTGTAGCTCATACGACTTCACTCTAGACTATAATCATCGTATGTCATGGAGAATAACTTGTCTCTGCTTGACATAGGCCTACCGTATATTGGTAAAGTTTGCGGTAGTCTCTCCGATTGGCAGGCAGTTTGGTCCACGTACAATCAAACCATTCCATAATGTATTGATTAATGTGTCACAGGATACTTTAAACTTTTTAGTTTAAAAGAGCATTATTTGTTTCAGTTTGCATCGGCATATCAGCTGCCTTAGTGCTGACTCACGCGGAGAGTCCATTGATTCCGACGTCAGTGCTGCACGGCGTCGCGTTGACTCTAGTGCTGGTGATGGCACTGCAGCCGCAGACGAAGGAAGAACTCACATTCAAGGTACTAACTACGTGAAATCAGGCCGGAGCAAAAGGCTTCTCTGAAAACCTAAGAATTTGTGCGTAACTGTTCTATTTCGCGTTCAGACATTGCCAACTTCTTAAAAATTTCACCTTAAAATGAAAGAGTGCCTAAAGGATGAAAAGAACTAGTATGTTAGATAACATTGTGTGCTTCAGTGTGTGTTAACATGACTGTGTTCTGTTCCAGACGCCTCTTGTCCCGCTGATTCCGTGCCTGAGCATCTACTTCAATATTCACCTAATGGTCATCATCAGCGGAGAAACATGGATCAGAGTTGGCGTCTGGGTCGCTTTAGGTATGTTGATATCCTAGTCTTTGATATTTGAATCATATTCAATAATACGATCTCATTTCTATGAGAAATTAAGTAACTTCAGCTATACTTTCTTACAGGTATTATGGTTTACTTGACAAAATACTGTTGTTGCAAGCGAGAGGAAAGCCACCTAAAAGAAAACATGACAGTTGTACATACCAGTGAAAACGGAAAAGGCCCAATGCAGATTATAGTCGAGTCTCCAACACCTCCCGGTACTACAGCTAGAACTAGTAACTACGGAGGATATACCATACCGGAAGAAGACGAAATAACAGAAGATATACAACAAAGCGTCGTCAGAAGTATTACACCAGTAAAAACAGAAGAGATCGTTTTACACCAAGCGTACATTGAAGACAACGAAGAAAAGGAAGCTAAAATTATAGATTTACTTGATCAGATGCTGCAGGCTGAAGAAGATACATACGGGGAAGTTAGTAGTGTCAAAGAAGTAAAAGAAGATGACGTAGTTTCGACTTCACAAGAAACAGCGGTGCACAGAAAATCGTTAAGCGAATTATCTGACGCCGAATCCGACGCATCATTGGGTAACCCAGGGTTATCTAAATATGATGTTATTGTGCAAGTACATAGAGAAGATTTGCCGAAAGTAAATGAAGAAGAGGAGAAAAGTGAAAAAGAAGAAGAAAAAAGTGACCGAGAGGAAGAAAAAAGTGACAGAGAAGATATTATTGACCATGAAGATGAAGATGATGAACAAGTGACAGCGTTCAACGATAGCGATTCTCGAACAGATGAATCAGGGTACTCTGATACCATCGATAGAAGCCCATTTATCGAATCTTTGGAGGAATCTAAGGAGGAAATACCCAATATACCAGAGCCTCCACCTTTACCCGATTCATTATTCTTAGGTACAAATTTTAAAAAATCATATACCATCGCATCTAAACACTCAAAACCACCACTGATACCACCTGAAGACTATGACGAAGAAAATGCTCCTCGAGCTAGCATTCAATCGATCAGTACTACCGGTGAAGATAATATTACTTTTGGAAGCGATAGACAAGTCAATTTCATGTCCAAGCTTAGCAACATATTTCAAACCAAATTAACAGGAAGCGACGATGAAGAACCTAGAAGACGATCGCATTCTACTGGCAATGCGATAGAAAACTCAGATTTTCCATCGATTCAGCCACGACCGTTCATGTTACAAGCGTTGCAAAACGAAATAAATTCTAAAGACGCAGCACTGAACTTGCGACCAGTGAACGCAGAGGAAAATTCTGACTCGGAGTCAGAAGACGAAGATATTACTTTGACTAGACAAGATTTAAAGAATAAATTGGAAGGTATTTTCGCTGCAGGAGGCCCAAAGATGTTCAAGCCAAGGCTTATGAAGTCTAACCCCCCTACACCGGAAGAACCCAGCCAAACAGATACCAGTACCGAAAGTATACCAAAACTACCAAAAATGGACAAGAACGATACTTTAAAAAGACATAAGGATAAGTTTAGTGCAGTGCTGAATTCGTTTAGACTTAGTATTAAGGACGACGACGTGTAAGGTCATTTCATCAGTTAATGAGACAGTTTGTGAAAGTGTTTTTGAGTGTTAGACTAGTCGTAAGTCTTAAGTGCCTTATTTAAATCGTGTGCAAGCGTTGCCCAGACACTATGAATGTATAATTTATGTAATATAAGAAAACATCGTCCTCATAGTTTTAAAACCGCATCACAGTTAATTTACCAGGAAAAATGTAAACACTTTCAGAACAAACAAAATATGGTTGTTATTAATACTGGTAGAGAACAGAGTAATTTCACTTAGTCACATTTTAGGTTCCTACTTTCTCAATAAAATCCTCGACTGAAGTAAAAATGTCAATAAAGTTTTTAATTAGCATGCTAGTGTAATTATTAACAATCAGGGTGCATAAGTTACTGTGATGACGTCACTTTATTTGACAAAGTCCAACCAACCAACCCAAACCAAGTCTATTTATGGTATAGGGTGTTTAATCAGGACTGTACTGCGTAAAAGTGACTGTCAAAATGAAACTATGGGTACTCTTCGAAAAAAAATTCCGGCAAACTACACTACATGTAACGTAAATAAGATTATTTATAGTTCGGCCGTTCAGAGAATGCGTTTGACAGTTTGATCAGTTAGTCACAGTTAGTACAGCACTACAAATATAAAGCGATGACATAACCTTGTAATAGCGCAGTATAGATTTAGAAAAATATTGTATAACAAGTTATTTGACACTCAGTTTGGCACAAAATTCTATAATTCATTGATTATTCATATAATAATATTGTTTTAATGCTCATCAATTGTTAAAACGGTAAACAACCAGCAAAAATATTTTTATCGTAACTGCAACGCCATTACAAAGTTACGTAGTCAGTTCAATCGCGACGTGTCAGGAACGCATTCTCTGAACGGCCGAACTATAGTTTCCCATAGATTCGTGTAAAATTGCCTTTTTACGTCTCCTAGCTTTGGTTAAGTGGCATCGAACACACTGTTCTGTTCTTTATGTTCTATCCCTTGTCGTTCATATGCAAAGGAAGAACATTTGAAATGAAACTCATGGTTCTAAAAATGCAAAATTTAGTACAATCAAAGAATAAACGAATACAAATAATACACACGTAAAAATCACTTCGTCTCACAGTTGTAAAGTTCTTGTAAAACGTCTTTCAGCTGCATTTCCTTTGCACATCCCATTAGCAGCTCATCTAATATCTTCTCGGAAACGCTGAAAGAGATGACGAAAATTGCTTAGTTTTAGAGGCAGCGAGTGACTCGTTAGCTATGGTGTATTTAGTATTTTTTTAATCAACTCATAATATTGTCCCACTGGAGTTAAGAAATTATTGTATTGTATTTAAAAAAAAACGTCTTATAATTCGATGGAGCCGGCTGCACGCACGAAGCAAACGAGAGATGGCGAGCATCCCCTGAGTATTAACGTCATACCTTATGAGAGGAAGTAGTCTTATAGTACCAGGTTCGAAAACATGCGTCAAGTGCACGAAAGATGCCTCTTTGGAAGAAAAACAATTAAAATGGAAAAGCTATGTGACTTCCCAAAATGAGAGAAAACGAATCAAGCCCAGACTTGTTCTAGAGAAAGTTATAGAAGACGCTAGCAGCACTCACCTGCCGATCATCTCCCAGGGCTTGCCGACGGCGCTGTTGGCGTACATGGCGCTGGCCAGCATGTGCTGGACGAACTTGGTGCGGTACTGGAGCAGGCCGTCCGTCGTCTTGTCGGGGATGTTGAACGTCATGCGGAACCGCTCAGGGTCCTTCGCTGCAGGCCTCCCGTACATCGGCTTGGGAGCCTTCTTCTGGATCGTCTCTTCGAGTATCTGATTAAAATAAGCGTATTTTTAAATAGTCACAATGTTTTCCTTCACCGTTTAAGAGCGCTGGCATAGTGTACATACATTTTTGGGCAGAAAAACTCATTGGTACACGACTGGATTTGAACCCACGACCTTAGGATCGAAAGGCGGGGCTACCAGAACGGATTCCCTTATAAGCATAATAAGCTTAGATTTTCTTAAATATTTCAAAATGTAAGTTTGGTATTTACGCCTCCGAAATACATTTACTACTAGCCAGATTAGATACCCTTCTAAATCTAATATCAAAGTACAATTTAAATATGATAATGTTACACAAGGAAAGCAAAAAACCCACACTGCTTTAATTGATACCACTTAGCGTGGTTGTTTTTCTACACAAATGAGTCAAAATCTATAAATAATTATGATTTAATTTAGCCCTGTCTAAGTATATAACAAGGAAAAGATAGCGATGTTTTGAGGAGTCATTGGCTAACTGTAATTAGGTAGACAAGCATACATGTGAAAGAGATGGATGGATTGTGTGACGATGACAATGTTTATGTAAGAGTTACTACAGTGATGGCAGATGATAGAGAAAATTGGATACAAAATCCTGTAAAGTAAGAAATGTACAGGAAGAGATACATGAACTCACTCGAAGTAATTGAGGCGTGCTCGGCTGGCGAGGACTACCGCCGTTGACGCAGAGCAGCTGAGCGTTCTTCGCTCCAGAAGATTTTTCATTTCTGTTCCTAGTCATGGATCAAACAATTATTTTATTAAATATACGGTATTCAATTAGGAATAAACAATAAATGAATATCTAGAGGATGTTTTAGCCAAATACTATCAAAATTGGTCGGTAAATTGCGACACTTCAAATTACCATTTTTTGGGGAAAATTATGAAAAAATACGACACGTAGGTACGTGAGTACCGACAGGTTTTCTGACTTTTTTTCTTTCAAACTGTTGGTCTACAGTTCGAAGGAATGCTAGTAAGTAGGTATACCTACCTAATAACAAAAGGACGAGTGACATCAGATGGACATTATGGGAGGGTCGGACCCTCGGGCGCGACGTCTAGACAAAACGTGACATAACTGCCATTTCTCATACGCCATGGGGTATAACAAACATTAGTGTCAAACCATGTTTATATCGGCATATTAATACTACCAGCTCATATCAATACTCCAGCCGCGGTTTCACTCGCGTGGTGCCAGTAAATGCTTTTGTGTTTGTTTTGGCTGTAGTTTTATGTCGGACATCTTTCCAATCTCCAATTTTCGACATGAAACTTAGATTCGAGTACAACCCTGACACTACGCGAGTATGTACTTATTTATTTAACCTAAGAGTTATTTCATTTTCACGTAAACAGTAGCGTTAGGTTTGTGATCTAAGTGAAGTTGCGCTGTTGGCGAGAACTATTCACTATAAGATCAAGATCAAGTTTATCATCATGTACGAAAAGTACCATGTTGTAGACAAAATGCAAGTTTGATTGAGTCGACCTCGCGTGGAGCGCCGTTGATGTCACTGCAATCGAAACAGTTAAGACAATAGCCTTTATGACTCTCTTTATAAGCCAGATTAGATGTGTTTAGATAAATCCAAAAGGTCATGCTCGTGTCAAAGGCATATTAGTTGGTTACTCAACTCTAAACAAATCTATAATTTAACAAACGCAGTAAAGACGCACGCACGAAGATAAAGGTTCCAGAGTTAGGCTTCGTTCACACGGCATTGTCCTGCACGTTTTTTTCGTATTCGTTTTTTTAACGTACAATCATCCGGGTCTTCACACGGTAAATTATCATTCGTGTAAAAGACGAATAGCCGCAGTCTTCACATAGTTGTCACAGCGAGTAGACGTCACTGATGGATCCACGCGTTAAAGTTCATTCGATTTGCTTGACAAGTCCGTTGAGTATGCGTTTAAACGTATAAGCGGTGCACGTTTTTTTGCAGTACAATCGACGTGTGAATGGATATATGTACGTTGTATGGTCACTATTTATACGTTAAGACGTATACTGCAAAAAAACGTGCAGGACAATGCCGTGTGAACGAAGCCTTATGTGATAAACAGTCGATGTGCGCGATCGACCGAATGTTTACCCTGATTTGTTATTCATTCTCAATTATTGTTAAAATTGATTAGGTTAGATTTGAAATTTATAAACAGCAGAAGTGAGCCTTTGCGTTTACTGTAGGCAACAAAGACAACATTTGGGAGCGCTTTACTAATGGCTCTATTTGCGACGCTATAGTGCTTGAGACTGGGATTTTTAGACGGAGTAAGCATGCTGAAGTAAAAACAGTAGCACCTTTTGAACGATACTCTGCACAGTAAGTCGAATAAGTTTTACAAAGCATCATGCTATCTTTACACAATCAAAACCATTTAACTTTCAATAAATAAAACCCCAGATACAAACTTGGTGTTCCATTCTAGGTCATGAAACACCCCTCAGACAGATAACAGGAAATAGAGACACCCAGATGGAAGATAACCGCCATGGAAACTTTAAATAGGAAAGATAGTGAAGCACCAATGAATCGATCCCGTGACCTTGACCCTGGCACGTGGAGCGTGATGGTTTGATGGTTTTGGTACTTGGGACGTGGTGGTACCGATGTAATGTCGCCATGCTTTTAAAATTTATAACTAAATATTTACTGACTGTCTTCACTGTCCTTTAGAGCTCTTCTGCCTTCCTGGCTACTGCGGACTGTGGAGTCCTATGTAAGAGCCAGAGACACATTAGAATAAAGAAACTAACTTTACCACCCGTAGACCTTAATAAGACTGCCGCTGAGTTTTGCTTCAAGTTATTCATCAGGCAAGACCTCAAGATTTAATAAGGCAGTGATAAATCCACGGGTTTATTTTAAGATTTTATGAGTACGAGTACAATAATGGTAGGAACCACAACACTAACCCCCTTATTATAAGGAAAAAGAGGCGTTTATCAGTAGTGACTGCATTTGTAGTTGACCCCGAGAGCTATTTATTTTTTTGTCAGTCATAAGATTTCCATTACTACTGAATAGGGTGTGCATTACTGTGTATTAGTTCATTCACCTGATTAAAACGAATCTAGGTTTACAGCCGATAAATTCAAGTCCGTTGCTTTGACAAATTTATGGACGCAACAGTGTGGGTTCATCACGCTATTGTGGCTTTAGGGAAATGGAGTACGGATATTTATGAAGCTATGTCAGGTGCCTTTTTAAAAATTACCTAGTTAATTGAATTTACCTAGTTAATTTACCTATTTTTAGTTTATGAAAATGATTATGATTGCGTTACCAATTATATACATAAAATAAAATTCAAAACAATCAATTTGTGCTTGCTATATTTACTCGTGCTCGTAGAACTAATAGTTATTGTAGCCTCTATATTAAAAAAAATTACCAACGACGTTTTGACTCTCGTTTCCGTTTTCTTCGGAATAAGACGGTTGAGGGAAAATAAAGATCTCTATGGAACTCGTAACTGAAAGGAATTACGTATGATATATAACATTTTGATCGCCATAGAAATCAAGAGGCACTTTTTAGCGGCACGTTACCTACCCACTGCGCCCTGCATGATCTAATTGTACGTAACACTTATGGGGCTCATAAACCAGACAGTATATTGAGTTTGTACTCTATTGTGCCACTTTTGTATGCAATTTTAATTTGTTTTATTGCTCTATGTATTGCGTCATAACTATTAAGAAACCCCTTAGTACTGCCGATCTTTGAGAATGCCCGACTCGGTAGTACGCGAGATCTCAGAACTTTTTTGTGCGTATCTTACTTACGCACTTAGCAAAAAATTTTGCATCAAAAGGTTTTCGTTTGGATTGTTCTTATTCGTGGAAAACAATAATTTTAATTTACTTACATTCGCCGTAGCCAAAATCAACTAGGAAATCATCATCATCATCCACAGATGATTTATTTTCTACACATTCTACACAGATCATTATTTTTTATTATTAAAAACTAAAATAAAACAATTTCGTTGTCAAGGATATACTAGCAACAGTAAAAGGAATAATAAGCTCAGCTAGAAAAAAAAAGCAATCTTATCGGTAGATGATTTCCTAGATTCCTCGCAACTCTCTGGTAGATGCGCAGCCTAACAATAGAGTGGTTTTAGAATTCAGTGGACACCAGCGCTGAACAATGGATGCTATAGCCAGCCCAGCATGGCGTTGATACCGTAATACTACGTGCGTGGCGATCCCTTCATCTATATCGAGATATGGAGCAGTAGAGGCTACCTTGGCTGGTATGGGCAACAGCAGCTGACTCAGTAGGTCACGTGTATGTAGAGAAAAAAACATCGGCAAAAAGAGTGTTCTCTGGATCTAATGTTAACATTGACAATATAAAATTAGTGTCTGTGGAGAGATACGGTGGACGCCTAGTGGTAGCGGCCCCACCTTCCGATCCTAAGGATGTGGGTTTAAATCCAGTCGTGTACCAATGACTTTTTCTGCACAAAAATGTATGTACACTATGCCAGTGCTCTCAAACGGTGAAGGAAAACATCGTGAAGAAACCGGCATATCGTAGAACCTAAAAAGTTCGAAAACATGTGTTGAGTGCACGAAGAGCCTCTTTGAGGCGCACTTAAAATCCTTTAACCACACTTGGTCAAGAGAATGGCTACCAATAATGTACCCTTAAGCTCAGCACCGGCCTTCTATACCTTTAAATCGGAACACAACAATGCAAGCTGCACTGACAGCAGCTAATAAGCACGGTGGTAGTACTTCCCCGGCCGATCTCCACAATAGGCCTGACGACTAATTTTCAAAATCTCTTTTATCATATTCAGAAATATCTGTTATGTCTAAAATATATCATATTTCTGTAGAAAATTAAGGTTTTTGTGCAATAAAAGTACATTTTAATTGAAATTGATAAACGCTCGCTGGTGTCATGGCGTCTGTTATTACGTCACGTTTCTGTATATCAACAGTAAACATTGGTGCTTTTGTACTAAATCAGAATGACGTTTACGTAAACGTGACGTAATTCGCTCTGACCGGTGTTTAAGCTATCATGGCGAATTGTTGTATTTTGTAGATTTATATTATCAAATAAATTGTCAATCTCGACATTATTATGAGTATAAATACATTTTTCAAAATCTTTGAATCCTTTTTCATTAGATCAGATAAATATTTTGGCGATACTTGATTACTGTCTTCATGCCTATTGTTATTATAAGGTAAGCCATGAGCCAAAACAATCGGTATGATAGAGTTTTCAATAATTAAGAGTCCAATACAAAGTCTAAGTCATCGTGGATTACCTAAGCAAAGTTACAATTATCAAAGCGATAAGATAATCCAAAAACAAAGTGGTGAAGAGGCCAGCAAACATTTCACGGAACAGGGCTGAACAAATAATTTCGAGTACGTGAACGAAGCTGATAAACTAATTGATACGGATTGAAAGGCTACCGGTGCTAAGGACTTGCGTAATTTGTTATATTGACAAAAAACAAAGTGATCCTTGATTCTGCTAAATAAAGTTTTTTTTTACATAACTGGCTACCGCAATCTCACCTGCGGTCAACGGTGTAGCACGCTTACTTAGAAGATACCTGATCACTCTACTCTTAAAAACATCCACGTTATAAGTGTTCGAAAAAACAGACACATACATACACATAGACATAGAGGTATAGCCATAACAGTAGGTATAGGTACACAAAAATGCATTCTTCACCAGGATGCTCTTAATTTTCTTCACGGCTCAGAATAAGGAAGGTACTGATTATGTTGACAACCTACTTTAGGTGCCTTGTTAATCATCAATACATCAAAGATTGATGACAAATAGGACAAAGTAATAAGCTCGTCACACACGTAGTTATGATATTATTAATATACACCACTATTTTATTTACAACAGAATATACTTAGTCTGGTCATAAGTATTGTCACACAGTCAAAACTTTTCTTTTAGAATGCTGGCCACAAAAAAGTTTATTGAATTCGAATTTCGAATTGTTCATGAAAATAAAAATGTATACTTTTTAGAATTTTACTCATTTTTAAATATGGAGTGGACGCTTAAAGAAGACCGTGTTGCAGTTATTGCGTTGCATCGTTGCGGTTACGCGCCAATTCAAATTTTGGACATACTGAAAAATTTGAATATAACCAAGAGATTCGTTTATCGTACCATCAAACGATACAATGAAGACTCTAGTGTAGATGACAGGTCAAGAAGTGGTCGCCCTCGGTCTGTTAGGACTCCAGCAGTGATAAAAGCTGTGAAGGCGCGAATTCAAAGAAATTCCAAACGTAAGCAGAAACTGTTGGCCCTTCAGATGGGATTAAGCAGAACCACGGTGAAAAGGGTGTTAAATGAAGACTTAGGGCTTCGGGCATATCGAAGAAAAACAGGACATCATTTGAATGCTCGTCTAATGGACCTGAGACTGAAGAGATGCCGCGCTTTGTTGAAGCGGTACGCGGGAAAAAAATATCGGGAAATTCTTTTTTCGGATGAAAAAATTTTTTCCGTAGAAGAGAGCTACAACAAACAAAATGATAAGGTGTACGCACACAGTAGTGAAGAAGCGAGCAACCGTATTCCACGTGTCCAACGAGGTCATTTTCCATCCTCGCTCATGGTATGGTTGGGAGTGTCTTATTGGGGCTTAACAGAGGTACATTTTTGTGAGAAAGGTGTAAAAACGAATGCAGTTGTGTATCAAAATACAGTCCTGACGAACCTTGTGGAACCTGTTTCTCATACCATGTTTAATAACAGGCACTGGGTATTCCAACAAGATTCGGCGCCAGCTCATAGAGCGAAGAGCACACAAGACTGGCTGGCGGCGCGTGAAATCGACTTCATCCGGCACGAAGAATGGCCCTCCTCCAGTCCAGATTTGAATCCGCTAGATTACAAGATATGGCAACACTTGGAGGAAAAGGCGTGCTCAAAGCCTCATCCCAATTTGGAGTCACTCAAGACATCCTTGATTAAGGCAGCCGCCGATATTGACATGGACCTCGTTCGTGCTGCGATAGACGACTGGCCGCGCAGATTGAAGGCCTGTATTCAAAATCACGGAGGTCATTTTGAATAAACTTTAGTGTCATAAGAATCTATGTTTTGTTAAGTTCATTTTGGTATATAAATGGTTACATAATGAATAAACTTGTTTCAATTATTTTATATAAAACATGTGACAGAATTTATGACCTGACTAAGTACATTATTTACAAAAACTATAAAATAATATACCATGCTATAATAATATATTCCGGTAAATAACAGTATAATTTGTTGACGTCATATAAATATTTATTTATTATAGCTGTGTGCGGTCACTTGAATATTTCTATAGAAAATGTATCGTTAGATGCCTTGCTATAACTTATATTAATCTATATTAAAGCTGCGCGTGTGACGTGCTTTAGTTTTAGTTATTTACTACCTTAAGTATTTCTAACAAGTTTATCTTTGACGTATTTTATATATTGGAATGCTATTGGATAAGGGCTAATCCTAGCTTATTGTAATTCAATTCATACAAATAATAAAATTATTTAAGATTCCGCTCTTACGAACAACTAGTTAACAATATCATTATTATTATATTCTTTGTTGCCAGGCCCAATAAAATAATCTAGTGAGAACCTAATAAGCTAGTACGAGACACACTCAAAATAAGGAAAAGCCGAAAAGACTAGAAAACGATTACCCATAACTTGAGTCATGGTGTTGACACCATGTTCGTTCGGCCATAACGTAATGATAAATCGATGGATCAAAGACCGTTTAAATGTACCTCCAGCAGAGTACAACCTCCTACAATGAAGAACCTGATTTTAGAAACAAAACCCAGTGAGGCAGTCACCGGTGCCTGCCAAATATTTTGTTTCCTTATAAACAGAAACGTACGACGACCGTTAAATTAGACGTATGCGAATTACGAAATACAAAGAACGCACTAATTTCTACAGGTAGGTACGGTAAACATATTTCTCGTTTCTTGGTAGCCAAGATCATTGAAGATGATGAAAAAAAAAGTAAAGATAAAAGTAAAAGGAAGAAAGCAAAAGGAAGTGAGGTATTAAGCTCATAGCTTCAGGAAGGTGGAGAGGCTTTTTGTGTATGCAATGATTGAATTCTCCACATCTCATGAATCGTACCTAGAGGAACCTCATCAGATTGTCATTATGTATTTCCAGTGTGATGGGGGGAAAATTCAAACTTCGAATTAGAATGTTACAGCATTATTTGTCAACAAATTTTTATTTTTATTCTGGGTGTGCTGTTTTGTATTTAGAGTTTTTGATGCTCATCGAAAGGAGGAATTTTGGTATTACGCATGCCTAGTTCCATCATAATTTCGAGTGAATACGAAAAATCTTCAGCTACATCACGGAATGATACATTTGGAAGTCAAAGTGAACGGTTAGTAATGAGTTAGTAATTAGTCACAACACCTTGTTTGGCGCACACGTGGGAGGGATGTGGTTATCTCTTAATGACGTGCAAAACAATTCATTCTTTCCTTATCTCTGATGATGCTGCACTTGATTCATGAATTCTATGATGGGCGATTGTTTACACATACACAGATTAAGACAGGTAGCATCCAGGTGAGAGTATGCGTTAATTTAATATCGTAGTTTATCCAGGACCTTTTAAATCTTAGTTTTTTTGTCATCTTTTGAATATGTTAACATCTTTAATAGGTTTCCTCCTCCAGTGAAGCCTACCTTATGCCGCTAGCTTTTCGGACCTCAACAGCCAAATTTTTTCTTCGTATATAATATCTGTACCGCTTCCCATAAGTATAAGTACCGCTTGCCTAGATTTAAGTAGACTACAATGGACGTTCATAAATTTAACATCTCTTCATCATGTATTTTGTGCAAAAAATACTTTGACTTTGACTTTTTAGCCTGGAGTTTTTGCCTGTCTATTTTTCAAATTTCTCAACAACAATAAATTTGCCAATGAACCTGTTGCTTTTGTAAAAAAATCTATTCCAATCGCACCTCATCAGATCAGGTGCAATTAGTCATAGAGCCAAATACGAATCACGTGGGTGGAACACGTCGAGAAATCCACCTGTTTCCGTCTCTTTCCTTTCCCTATTTTTAGAACGAGAGGTGCCGAATTTGCGCCCGGCTCTGGGTACATGGGACCGTATAAAGATTCAAGATTTTGGATTAGTAATACAAATGATCAATGTTTTACGAATGTTACGCGATGGGCCTAATGGGCTAGTGACCGATATTCACGCGTCATTTTATAGTTACCCTAATACAGCGTCACTAAGGAAGTCAATGTCAATATTTAAGCATGTACTACTATTAGTCAACATTTCAATGGAAATTAAAGAACTATGCTAAGCCATTATTTTCCTGCAGTCTTCAAATTCCAGCAAACCGATGCCAAAAGTAAATGAACGTTAACAAGAGCAAAATTCCTGTATTTTAATAGCAGAAAGAACATTGGGAACATTGACAAAAACGCCTAAGCCAGGTCCTCCAATCCAAACTGGTTTAACAAATCGACCTACTTCACTTGCAGAGGTCAGCATGGCTTGGGAAGTTTTGTTTTAGAGAACACGCTGGGATTTTTAAAGATCCTAATATTGTAAATGACATAGCTTATTAAATGTGAAAATCACACGAGAAATTAAGAACCTACTTCAGCTAGATTTAGGTTGTGATGGTTTAAAAGTTTTTTTCCCGGAAGCCGTTTCGGGAAAATCATATTGAATTATGAATCCAAGACTTTGTGTCTTATAGCTTCGATTAATTCATTGTAGTTGTTATTATTTTAAGGAACTTTCAGAGCGGTTAAATCATTTGGATGAGTAACTCCGTCTCTGTTGGTCACTAGCTCATACAAATCAATCACATTCATATCAGAAAAATCGTTTAGTTTTTCAGCAGCGCTGGCGTCAACGTGGTATTTGTAAAACCCAGAAGCATAAAGAACCCTGGAGAAAGGATACATAGTACTTACCCAGCATCTCCGCTGCACAACTGCTTCAGTAGTCTGGTGACTTCGCAGCGCGCTGGGGCAGTTCTTGACGACTGGAACAAAAATTGAAAAATATGAACAAAACTGTAATCTACAGGCACCTTTAGATCGCAGATCGTTTCGGCCTCATATTAATCTTCTTGTCATGTAAGTCATTTCAAGATTGGTACTGCCTATCGAACGGGAAACGTAAAATTATGCTTTGACTCTGATTGCTTGCTGTTATCAAAATCTTGCCTACTATTTTCCCAAAATTGCGCATTATTTATTTTATTAGAAAGGTCATAATTGTTGAAAAATGGCAGAACACCATCAGGACGACTCTAGCGAATGCAGTGATTACGTCACTCACTACCGATAACAACCCGCCTTCCAATTTTCCTCACTAACTAATCAGTCATCTGTGACTGCATATACTAACTACAGAATAATCTGTGGTAAATCTATAGTAACTATCATCTGAACTGTGATGATACTGTTACTGTTCAGTGCACTGTGGTGTTACAAGTTACAATGTATTCTGTGCTCAAACAGCCTTACAATATCCTTAGTCATCTGTGGCAGTTCCGTAGTAACTGCTGTGGCGTCTGTGGTCAGTGTATACTAGCTATGGAGTAACCTGTGGTGGTATAGAAGTAAGAAAACAAGGCTGGAAGTAACTAACTACGTCCAGTCCGCGGTTTACCTCCCACGAGAGTGCACGTACGAGTTGTTTGTTTGAAGTTCATAGGAGCGACAATATTATGGTGAGTGTTTGTAAACTTACAGGATTAGGTACGATGATGTTTTAGGAAGAATGTCTTTAAATGTTTAGAGTAACATGAGTAAGGCAATAAGATCCTGAAGAAATGTATTCCTGAAAAATTAATCATTCAGTGCAACAAGTAAAAGCACCTATACTTTTAAGTAGGTACTTGATAAATCTCTACTTTTATACAACTTTTCTATACACGTATAGGTGCCTGTTTGACAGACCTTTTAAACTTTATTTCTTTCTTTCTTTTTTTTTTTCTTTTTTTAACTTTATAGAGTTTCCGCATGTGGTACCTGAATAAGTATAGCCTAATATAGAGCTAATTGACACAATGATTTGCCCTAAGGATAATAAAAGAATTAACATTGATGATCATTTCTAAACGAAAAGCTATAAGTTTATGCAATACAAGGATAATTTACACAGTTCTTCATAATACAGTTTATATTTTTACAGGATGTAATGGTTTATTTTAGCTTTTATTTTATTTTTAATTTTATTTATTGAAAATGCCAACAGCAATAAAAATAATACAGAATTTCATATGCATTAGTCTAGGACAGTTTAATACAAACAGTTTATTTACCTACTTTTGCCGTTGACTGTCTGTATTTTTACAAGAGTTCTATTGATATAATTGCACTTAGAAAAATACAAAAATCCATGCGATATTACAACAATGTTATTGTTATCAAACTTATCGTCTTTAAGTCTACAATTGGACATTACACCTTAAGGCCTGCGCACACCTAGGCCGCTGGCAAACGCGATCAATGAAACGCTGTCAAATATCGCTGTCAAATTTGTCAATGTTTCACTGATCGCGTTTGCCAGCGGCCTAGGTGTGCCCTGCGCACACCTAGGCCGCTGGCAAACCTTTAGGGCGCTTGTACACGCTAAGAAAAAATGCCGGGTCTACCCAAGAATTCTTGTCGTAACTAGAAAATAACTGTGTACACAGCTCGCAGCGGTGCACGAAAAAAATCTTATCTGCGCAAGACAAGAATTTTGTCTTTTCCACACACGAAAACGCAACAACGTTCGCCGCGTCGTGTCTTGCGCAGATAAGATTTTTTTCGTGCACCGCTGCGAACAGTGTACACAGTTATTTTCTAGTTACGACACGAATTCTTGGGTAGACCCGGCGTTTTTTCTTAGCGTGTACAAGCGCCCTTAGAGTTTCGGACAAAGTCGAGAATGAGTTTCATGGGCATGAATCAAATTGATTAGTCAAAATTTGATAGTACTTTATTATTATTATTATTATAAGCCTTTAATGTCCCACTGCTGGGCAAAGGCCTCCCCCAATCCCCTCCACTCTGTGATAGTACTTTATACTTGTCAAAAACAAAGATTTGTATCATCATCATCATCATCATCATCCGCAGCCCGACTTAACCCACTGTTGGGCATAAGCCTCTCTTTGCTCCTGCCACTGATCAAAAGATCGTGGTAAGATTTGTGTATTTAAAAAAAATATGTAAAAAGATTTTGAAACTGGCACTTAAGACGATCTAAGAATTTCATTCTTTTAACGAATCTTTATCAACTTGTGATGTGAAGTTCTAAATCCAGTGATGTTGGTAATCTAGGACTGACTGCACAGCAACTAGCATCTGTTTCGGTTCACGATCATTAGATGCATTGCATCGGCATGATGGAGTCGTTAGACGAACACGCATTGATCAAGGACTTTTCGGTGCATCGACGATGATACTTACATCTAAAATAGTGAAATATGGAACAAGATTGAAAGCTTCTAGGAAGCTCGGATAATGGGGATCTAAATAATGAAGATTGACAATTAATAACCAAGCAAGACATCAAGGCATCTCGAATAAAGATGAATCTGATGATCAATAATTATAAGTTTAAAAAACTTGAGAAGCCGACTTCATTGTCAAACGGCTAAACCGATTTTAATCAAACTTGTTTGGGACAATCTGGACGTAAGAATAACCTTCCAAATAAAACAATAATTTTCTAAATCGGTTCATAAATGACGGAGGCATGCAGTGACAAACATTAAAAAAAATATTTTAAAAAAATGGCAACACTGATTTTAATAAAATTTAAATGGAACCAATCTGGAAGCACCTTTCAGATAAAAAAATAATTTTTGTAATCGGCTCACAATGACGGTAACAAACATAAAAAAAAAATACAACCGAATTGAGAACCTCCTCTTTTTTGATTGGAAGTCGGTTAAAAATGGTGAAATACGGAACAAGATTTAAAGCTTCTAGGAAGCTCGGATAATGAGGATCTAAATAATAAAGATTGACAATAACCGAGCAAGACATCAAGGCATCTCGAATAAAGATGAACCTGATGATCAAGAAGAAGAAAAAGAAGCCAGTACTTAAATCATTTATAATTTAAGAAAAAAGTTCTTTGTTTATATATTACGTATTGTTTTTAATGATATAAATGATTTTATTTACTTAAAACATGGCAAGCTTTATTTAATTAATTAATGTATGGGTCAATGAATGGAGAATTTCATGATTATAATTCGTCGCTTCATTCTTCAGTTATAAAACGAGGTAGTATTATTTTATGCTACTGGCATTTGCACATTTTTTAAAGTATAAAAAAAAAATAAAGTTTGGTTTGACATTTCCCTCAGCAGATCGTCATTCTTTTTTTGTGCACGGCATCAAGCACACATTCTGCAGTGAAAAATTGGAAAAAATGCTGAAATGTATTGCCGGCAATACAAATTTGGATATTTTTCCGAAAAACTTCGTAAGCAAAATACGGCTAAAAAGCGTTGCGTGATTGTGATTTCGTCATGATCTGATTCTGATGAAAATCCAGGTAAGTAAGTCTTGCATTTTTGCATTCCTGATACCTGAGTGAAGTGAAAAATGTCACAAGCCGATTTAAATATCAGCATCTAGTAAGCGCCCTGGAGGATTAACTGCGGGTTATCACGAAGGGTTAGCATGATGCTAATTTAATAATATATGCTAATTATTTCATGATTATAATTTAATTCTATGTCATGATTATGTTATCATATAAACTCATAATCTGATGATAACGAATGTAGTCTCGAATGATCGATAACATTGCTGTTACACGTACTAATTCAGTACCTACTTACATCATGTATGAGATCAGTACTAACTAAATAAACTGAAACTAAATGAAATGAAAACAATCGAGCTAAATAATGTGTAGCTGCAAAAAAAACCTGTAACCAAAACTGAAAATTTGGAATATACCACGCTGGATTCATCCTTGGCTGATTGGATTGAAAAAGAAGATGAGCTCAGTAGATCGGTGATTGGCTGCAAGTGTCAGTCTTACTCGAAACAGAAGGTCAGACAGAAACTCTGGAGCTATAACAATAATGTGTATGAAAATAGAAAGCGAACGCGTAAATAACTCTTCGCTTACGAGTCGCAAATCCTACCAAATGGTCGAGGTAACGACTGCATAGATTCAGAATTCATTACGCATGTAGACTTTAGTTTAGACAATTCTGGCGTAGTGTTCTGAATAAATTGTAGCAATAATATGAGAGGAGTTTGAAAAGTAAATTGTAAATACTGTAGTGTTCATAAGCTTGTTATTATTGTATGTAACCGTAGAAATACTACTGGCACGTGAGGCTGAACATGTTTCAAGTTGATGGACGCAGGGTGGTGCATCGTAGGGCACGTTTCATGAGGTGCGTGTCCTACGAGACAATGCTTAGTTATAGGCGATGGCTTCCAGTTAAGATCAGGTGGGTCACATGCTTGTTCCATCAGCATGCTGTATAAAAAAATGTTAACAGAAACAAAGTTTAAATTTACGTACTTTGATATTTTTTTGCTTTAATTTTCTGTGACCTTGACAGAGCCTTTTAAATAAAGTATAAAGTTTGGAATAAATTATGATGAGATTTGTACAAATATTTGATGTCCACAATTAATAACATGTTAGTTATTAGTAATTCCGTAGAATTGGATGTTCCACATTCTGTAAATAATGTTGTTCCACGTGAAAAGCGGCAAGAGACAGATAAAAACTAGGTTGATGATGTTGACGGCTGCTGAATAATATAGTTATTTTAGATGAAAGTCTGGATCAGAGACAACAATAAATTAAATCTAGGTCAAATGTTTGAACTGGAAAGAATTATAAACATGAAACAAGGAACGAAGTTTTTTTTGGTTTGAAGACATTTACGACTTTTTTCTAGAGCATTAGGGGATTGCAATAATAAGTTGTTTTCATAGTGTATTCAGAGTATAACGGTTTACAAATCATTGCTAAGCTGAAGTCATTTCCAATAAGGAAAAACCTAGAAATCAGTTTCAAATATTCTGTCGATCTTACTCGTCTATTTCAGCACATCCACGTGACTAGCTATCAAAATAAGTTCTTGTTTATTTTTACATCGCACAAGATAATCTTTATTGTTTTTGAGAGAATCTAACGCAGAATAGTTTTGAGAATGTCTATTTATACCGAATCATTGAGTAATCTTAGCAATGTGTTTATTGAGCACTCGCAAGATACTACGCCTATTAGTATGCAATTCGTTCAATTGATTTGAATAGAAGATACGATCTTTATTGAGTGTACACGGTGTCCAGCTCCGCATACATCGAGTTTATTACCCATTCACATGACGTACCATTCTATTAAATTGCTTTTATTTATACTGATTTGAATCAAAACCTAAGCAAGTATCAAAACATTGGAAGCGATGTCATCGGCGGGGACTACCTACTGTCTGATGACTGTCATCATTGTTTTAAAACTAAAACATCAACTCTTTTGTATTTTCTTTCTAAATCCGTATTAAATCTCTCGCGTATAATTTTATCATAATCCGATATCTCATCTCCCATTTTAAACCAAACGACCTTTTCATCTTGAACTTAGACCTATGTAAAGACATTAGCAAAATATTTTTTTCGATAGTTTCATCAAATGTGAGTCAGATCTCCTCGACGAGCCACGATACTACTTACGTTTATTCATTTGTAAATCTTCTGGCTTTTGTAGGTGACCGTGTTTTATTGCTTCGCATCGAGTAGGTAAATTGCCTTTGCTCTAGTAGAGAAAATAGCGATGGTAACTTTTATCTGCTATGATTATTTTCTAAAGTACTTATTGCATATTAATTATTCGGGCTAAGTCAAAATATGTCGAGATTGATTTACTTGGTTTATTTTCTGTTTTGAAAAACATATTGCTTAAAAAATTGGTATCATTACTTGTGTCTGGTTTACGAGTTTTTCATTTTAGTCTCAGTCTCTACCTATTCGCATACCAATACTAGACGTAATAAATAGCCGCTCCAGTGCCAACTTCACGCATGACTTTGACTTTACATTGTGTATTTTTCAGTTTTTTGAAGTGCGTCTATAATTGTTTCAGTTTTGTCTCTCTCTCATGTAGTGTGTAAAATATGTCTTTCATAGTGTCCACTCCCCTGAAACATTAAATGATTTTGTGCTTTTTATTCCCTTTCTTTTCAATATACCTAATCCCACATTTTGAAATGAAATGAAATAATTTATTTGCTTGCAGTATGGTACATTTTAGATCTTATATTAATGAAAGCCAATAATGTAGCAGTGGATAGGTATTAAATTATATCCTGTAGCTCAAAATTCAGTTTACTATGTTGCGATGAAATCATGCGTGTATTTGTGCAGTCCACTGGTTATATTGTTTGTTTTATTTTCATTGTCAGTTTATGCTCTAATTTGTTGGCTACGTTCAAAGGTTATTTTGAATGAACATAAATAACGTTATCCTACTAAATTATGAATACAAAAGTTTTCGATTGAGTTGTTACTCATCTTTGTTACGAATTCGATTGAATCTTGGTTTTCAGATATCTACTGCTGATTTTGAATAACATATTCGAACTTTTTTAACCAATTATATGCCACTCAGGTGCTATAGAATCTAGTGCTTAGCGTAGTTCACTAAAATCTACATGTATGTAGTACATCTCCATAAAGTCATTACAGCTTAGGTACTTGTTGGAGTTCAGAGAATGTATGACAAGGTGTGACCAATCATCAGCACTAATTAGTCAGCAAAATAGCACAGTACTTTATCTACCTACAAAAATAAAGATAAAATGGGAGTCATTGTGTAGGTGGGGTGGAGTTATACGAGTTAGACTATCTAAATTGTATTCCAAGACCTTGAAAAGACAGGTCATAAAACGTGGTTGAATTTAAAAATAGTGAAAGTTCTTCTGTCATCACAATAAGAGCATCACATCCATTATGACTATAAATATATAAGAGGATAGGGATGAGACAGACAAGGAAAACAAAGCAAATACAGTTTCTTAAGCAGCCTTATAGTAATTCAAAACATTAGGTATTGTATCTCTGAATCATGACCTGTGTCAAATGAATAGAAGAACTCAAAATTTTACGGGGAGCTTTCATGATATAGTACAGGGCATTCATTCCTTGTAGGTAGTTAACAAATATCTTAATATGTCAATGGTACAACTAGAGAATAAAAAGATGAAAACCAAAATCGTATTTGCATCAAAACACAAACACTGCGAATGATGCAAGTGTCCCATTACTGCGGAGAGTCCCATCACTAGCGAGGTTCGTAATTCTGGAGAGCGAGGTCGGTATTACAATAGCGCCCACGCTCGGACTATTTAAGTTTTTGGGGTTATCGCGACCGACACGATCTCCCATATTGCAAGACTGCAAATAATTGAGATGAATAATATTTATTGCTTTCAGATAAAATGAGTATTTGTTGAATACGATGATGACGGAATGGTGTTCTACACAAAAATAATCACAGCAGTTGCATGAACTTTGTTAAGGGGGTACGATTTCCATACAAACTTAATTTACACAACTATGGGCGAATAAATTTTTAATGTACACTGAAATAGCTGTAATAGGCTTTTACAGTGGTCCTTATTACCGGCCAGTTATATAAAGTTGGAGTGGTAGCCGTTGGTCGTGGCAGTCGGGGCTTCAGAAATATAACTAACAGACTTTTACGACTATTTTGAGACATATGTTTTAAGCTCATTCACGTATTCAATGCCGAGTACCCGTTAGAAAGAATGACGAAAAAATTACTTTTTTGGTTTTTTATTAATATTTCTGTTATCCTTCAGTTTTCTCCAACTTTATATAACTGGCCGGCATTAAAGACCACTGTAAAATTCTATTACAGCTATTTCAGTGTACATTTATACTTTGTTTGCCCATAGTTGTGTAAATTCAGTTTGTATCGGAATCGAACAACCTTAATGTGAAAACTACAACAAAGATACCTACATTAAATAAATTTCCATATTTAAGCAACTAAATCGCGATATCTTGATCTGGTCTTCATCTCGATAGACTAGTAGCTATTGAATAGACCAACAAAATGTGAAGATCGTGATATCGACAAGCCCACTCCTATATACTGCTGATTATATGTTAATGTGACTTCCACGAATGCTATCATTACAATTGAACTAATTACGCGCAGTTGACCTGCATGCACGCTCACTGCGGAAGCCGAAAGTAAAGTTCAAGATACTCCAAAGCTCGTTTCTCCTTGACTTGGCTACGGTAATGCGATATCAGGAAAAATTCTGCCCGATTCAAAGCCGTTCAGCTAAGTAATTGATTAACCAATAACACTTAGACCTCGCGCCGTGTTGCTAATTGACCAATAAGATCCATTACGCGGATTAAGACCTTTTTTATTACCAGCTGTATTGCAAAAAGCTAATAATAATTGTTATGCATATGACGATACGTTTATTTGTATGACTGTTGTCTTAAACAGAAGTGCTGTAACTGATATAGAAGTTTAACTTTATGAAACTTAAAGACATGAGCATCGCAGTAACAAATTTGAAAACATTGATAGAGATCAAAATTGCGTAAAAAATACGAGCTAGCTTTACGTAGTTCATAGATGACCAGCTTCTATATAGTGTTAGCACCAAAACTCTTCATTGATTATAGCTACAATTCTGTTTAACTTTATTACACCGCAATTAATACAACTAATATCACGACGCCATATCTCCTTCCTCTTCTTTTTTTTCTCTACTAGAGACGTAACTTCTTGCTTGATCCGAAAAGAGATGTCCTATTCCCAAAACTGGTTAACAATAGGTACACGAGGCTTTTTTTCCACCCTAGAACAGTGTTACACCCACTCAAAGATCTAATAAATTAAACTCTATCAACTGACGCCGACCGCTATCTACGCAACACCCAACTAAGTGGTAGATAGCGGCGATAACTGATAAATTAACGAACACAATACATAGCTTGGTATTTTAAGTCGATCGATGCTCAACGTATGTCCAACGCATACCTACTGTTATCAACCTGAAGTTATTTACATTTCATAAAGTTGAGTTGGCTATCTCGTTTTATATCGACTCCACTCTCTGATCCCGAAATTGGAGATTCAAATCCATTATTCTGTGCTACTGAATTTTGTAAAATTAGAAGAAGTTACTCGTAGCGTCGTAGCTCTGATTCGTTGAAGCTTTTTCACGGCAACTGTGGTGGGATCTTCATCATGTTTGTTTCGTAAGAACAGTTCTATTAAAAAATGTAGGTGTGGATTTATTTTAAGAAGCTCACTATTGAAAATTTTCAGAATAACGTGCTAGATGATTCGTAAAATCATGTTTTTCGCTTCTCATGTAGTGCCAAGCCGTACATTTTAGAAACCGTAAAATTTGGACATTACGAGCTAGAAGACATTCATTGTTATGCCTCTTTTCCTCAAAAAAAAGCCTGATCTAAAACCACCATACAGCTTGTTGATTTATTAAATTTGAGATTTATTTATTGCCTATAACGAAAGCCAGTTCTGTCCCGTGTCGAATGATATAAATCAGATCTATATAAAACGAATACACTAATCAAAGTTGTCAGATACTTATTCGATAATAGGACAAGAAAAACTTCAGCCCTGATATTTCGAATACCTACCGTATTTACAGTCTGGCCTCAAAAAGCCACAAAATACGACCAATAAACTCTATGGCCCATATTAGAGTCACGAAATCACTTCGATAAACAATAAAGAAACAAAAAATATTGAGCGAAACAGACAAGTTTACGAACGGCTTTATGACTTGTACCTTCATGTATCTTGTACCTAGTTTATGGGGAGCGATTAGCCTCAATGAATATACGAACAAATAACACAGCGGACATGAATAGACAGAAGGAAAACTTCCATTCATGTAGGTAAAATGAATCGACTTTTATCAAATGTACCTATTAATGAACATTTTCAGGTAAATGTCAAAATTAAAAGAATACCATTTATGGTTAGTGTAGCTAGGAATTTATAACAAAACCTGATAGAAATACAAAAAGAGCTGAATAAGAAAATGTTTGAATTGCTTCAAAAGAAGCTCATTGGTTTCCATCCATTTAATACTAGTACTGACCGCAGACTATAGCTAGCTATCACTAGACGCCGAGAGCAAACACCGCTACGTTAAGATCCACAATATGAATACAGTAGCAGCACCAAAGTAAAAGACTATGAAAGAGTTGAAGATCAAATTTGACAAATAAGAGATTTGAAGAAAATGTTTAAGACTACGAGACGTACGTCTCATTCTAATAAATATATGAAGCTGGCAAAAGTCTACCTTTCGGTATCTGTCACTCGTCTAACTATTCGTATGTCAACACTTCCAAACAACAAGGAAAGTGAAAGCCCTTGGCGTATTTAGCAAATTCTTAAAATACCAAACAAATCTAAAATGAGATTTTAGGCCATTTGTGTAAGTGAAAATAACAATTAAATTTTCAAGATACAAGTATTAAATTAAAATAACCTTGTGACTTAAAATCTGCTTTCACTCGCTAAAAATGCAAACATGCAACATAAATGCACCTAGCACCTACTTTTTTATGCCGGCATGTCAAACAACCTTTAATCAAACATGAATCACGTATTTTCTATGCAAAAATTCTACATTAATGATTTAGTTGTTGTCCAGCTAAACCCAAACCCTTTCTTTAGCACCAGACACTAGGTTCAGTTGTAATCTGTGGACAGCACGTAAGTTCAAGCATGCTCAAGCAGCCTTGGCCTTGTCAGCGTCGCCCTACTTCTGCCGCGGGCGCAAGTTGTATACGTTTAGCGAGACATGGCTACCTGCTGCTATTTTAAAACTTTCATTTTACAAAGTTTACATCATTTTACATAGTAGTACTGTAGCAGTAGAAGTTCTATTGAATGGCTCTTCGAGAGAAGCACCAGTGAAGTTAATAATGAAATAACAAAATAGAGTTTGAACAATTTTTATATCCAGCGCCTGAATTAGTTACCGATTTTGGTCTCAAATATCTTTTGTTACGCAGATCGTAACAAAAGCTCTTCTTTGTTTTGAAGTAGAGCAACTAAGAGCTGAAATAACGAACAAAAAAAACTATGATAGTGTACTAAATGGTAATTGTTGAATGAATAAGTTCGTTTTCGTTCACATTCAAGCAGTTTTAAACCACTTCAGGAAAGGTCTTGGAAGATGGCCAATCTACCAGCAGATTGCCTTCAAGATTTCCAAAATTGGACAAAGGCAAATATTAAAACATCTAGCCGCTTGGCACGCTCAGCATATTGTTCTCAACACCTAGTGGAACTCGTAGGTTACCTGCGGTCCGTCTTCCGAATACGCCGATCACATGGTCGCAAGATATTGACTCACCACAATTAAAAAGCCAGGGCCTAGAGGTCAATTTTTTTTTATACATCTTTGGGAAATATTGGGAGCTGGAATTTCTGGATTATTTTATGATTTCCACAATCATATCACGTCGATCGTCGTGATCGGTGCCAGTGACGTACAATTTTTCAAAATATAATATCATACTTACTAACTGTCTGATAAGGCCACACACAATTATACAAACAATGTAAATTTTCCCGTCTTTTTTTAAATCTTGTTATGAAACTCTGGAACCCCCCATGTAACTTCTACTTGGCCTCAACGTCTGTCATTCGTAGCGAGACGGTGTACGGACACTATGGTCAGACCTTGAGTCGGCATCGCAAAACGGCCACTATGCCACTAAAGGCATGGCACGTCGAATATTTGTTTTCATTAATGCTATGGGTTGCCACTTGCCACCACATAGCATGCTATCACGATACTTTTCGCAGAAAGGCCATGGATGCAAACTTTGTCAACTAAATGAATGTTTGCAATAGAATTACAACTTAATATAGAAATATAAAATTAAGACAAATAATAAGGGAGGTAGGTAGGTATACGATTTTCCCATCCGCAAAATCATCCAGAATCGTGGACATACCACACAACAGAAGATAATATAAGAACCAGGATGGTACCCTATTTTTCACATTTTTAATTTCCTACTCAATTGGTTATTCTATTTAAAACAACTACTTTTACTCATTATTTTCCAGGATACTTTACTAGGTAAATCGTATTTGCTAGGTACCTACATAAATTGTTATTTCTGATTTCAATGTTTTTTTATTTAAATTGTATTCCGTATATAATAAAGGGTGACAAAGTAATTACTAACTGTCAACAAGAACTGGTAGCAATGAATCAGGATGAGCTGCTCATGCATAATGATAAAGGCCAAGAGCCAAGGTCTCGAGAGAGATTTTCTTTAATCAACTTTTTAAATAGAACAGCGAACTTTACATTATAACTATTTGTAAAAAAAAAAAAATACCATCTCTTACCAATCAATAGGAAATTAATAAGACGAACAGCGACTGAGCTGATTTTAAGTAATGATAAAATAAGTTTGAAGATGTTTAATTAGTTGTTATTCGTACATAGTATAAAACCTTGAGACTATAGGTTCACGATAAAACAAACGTTTCGCTTTTTCAAATATTGTCGTAACAAGACGTGTATACCGAAATGACTACTCATTTTAAAAGAAACTTTACTTTGCAAGAAGCGGTTAAAATTAAACTGGAATCATCAGCTGAAACTGATTGGCCAAGGCCATGACTATAGTCAGCTTCAGCTAATAAAAACAGTCTCCTTGTTACAGTAATTCAGGACATCTTACCAGTGATAAAGATCTTTGAGCCAAGGTCTTGAGCGAGCTTTTATTTAATGATCTTTATGAGAAATTAGTATGTTACTGTTTGCCGACGCAAAACAACTGATGGACACTAGAACTTTTGCAGGATCATCTTGGTTGAGGGCGAACAAAGACCTCCTTTATCATACCTTTGCACTTAATGCCTTACAAATATAACGTATTAGGTTATCAGATTGATCCAATAAGCTCCACTTCAGTAGGCTTACCATAAGATAACCCAGAGGCTCCCACATTGAATACCATCTTTCTACCGGAGCAGGTGTTACCTAAGACTTGAGTATTATGTCTACAGCTACTCATTCTTCAACTTTTTCAAGTGGTCAACCCACACATATGAAGTGGTTACTTACCTACATGATGTGTCAGAAAACATACACCTACAGTGATTATGTAGGCGAGATCATCCCAATTTTGGTATGAAGGAAATTAATTAAACTCGTTTGCAGCATTTTAAAAACAATGATTGTAATTATGGTACGAGCAACATTGATTGTAGCATGGGAGTGGTTGATGAGATGACGTCACGTAATGAGCTTTTAATTATTTACTGTTATGCTAGGTATGTTGCATGTTAGTGCCTTGTGGCCAACCCTGGTGACGGAGTAGTCTGGTCGCTCAAAGGCCTCCGTCATGGCCATGAACTATATAATATAACTGAAATCGATATTAGCTTCACACTCTGCTTATTTAGATAGAGCTAAGTAGACAGAAATCATCGGACAAACAAAATAGACGCTATTGTGCACCGATTGATTCTGTCCTGCTTAAAAAACTCTCAGTAGACAAAACAGGAATTAATTTGCATGCAATACCTACCCATAAGAAACAAAACATTCGAACACACATCGCTTTATAGGGACGAACCACAGCATTCAACTGTATAGCTGATAAACTCTACCACTAAAAATAAATTTGAAGCTACAGGGCATCTTTTAGTTAATTTTATTTTATTATAGTTTTGATCGTTGGCCACTTACTGGATTGGACTGTATGAAAATCTCGGTAACAAGAAGATTAAAAATGTGTTTTATTCTGCATTTAAGACCGGAAAAGATCAATATCTTTTTCGGACTTCATACAGTCCAGTCATTGGACTGGATCGTATGGAATACTTTTATCATGTATGTAATGCGGCAGCTGAGGTGGGCACAACACAGAAATATTCGACATTTCTGATTTTTGGTGTGACTCAACTAACATTATTTCCGAATTTGGTGGAATTATGCAGCCCACGATCAGTCGCTCTAGAAATCTATGAGCGTACAGCTGAAACTGATGTGGTAGGTGCTATCTGCTAAGATGATAGTGAAACGCTACTTAGATTTAAGATCTTACATAGGCATATGCATATCAGATTTTGAAGATTAAGGCCATTTCAACCAGTTGACACGGCCTCAAATATATAAGTGCACGAAGCTCTTCAAATGCACTTATTACTCTTACAACACTGCTTCAAAACACGACAAGAAATACTTAGAAGTTTATTCCAGCATTGTGAATCTTTGGCCTAATTAAACAAGCTGTGCTCTATCAGCTGTGGAGAACCGCCAAATGGACGATGACATCATAGCGTTATCGCGAATATGATGGTTATCATTATCGATACCGATGACTCGGGCATTCAAGTTGAATCGCAGATTATATTGGAACAAGTCAGTTTGTTAAATTTTGTTGCAGTTTACTGTGCCTCGTGTTTGCGGATAATTAGTCATTCGTTTTTGAAAGATTGTTTATTAGTTGCTTTTATATCAATACAACTAATTATGTTCCTTTGAATCCAACAAACGCTGACCTAAAGATATTTAAAAGCAGTTTATAGTGGTTAACGTTAAAATGTCTTCGTCTTCTACGTTTAACTTTACAGTAGGTACTTATATCTTCTCTACTTCTCTACACAAGGAGTTCAAGTTTGATTATATTATATGTTTTACGTTGCCGTAGGTTTGGCTCTGCGCGTACCTCAGTAGTTTTAAACAAATCAAAATAGGAATCTGATTCTAGATATTAAAAAGGTATTTTAACATTATTGACGATGGATTTGTTTTGTTTCAGTCTACCAAAGAGGAAGCCCCAGCTGTCTGCAGCAGCTGCAATACTCTTATCTCAGGAAGAGTGAGTACCTACTATTTTGTAAACAATATATTTTTTAACAAGAGTAATCGGTTTCCTTCATATCTATTTCGTGGTTCTACCATACTACGTCCTAAAACAGGACCGATTCTCGTTTTAGGATGTGTGTGAAAAAATATCCAGAAATCGTAACTTTCTTATTTATAATATTAGTAGGATGAAGTCATATCTGTATCCCAAAACAACCATTGATATATTGATCCATAAGAATGAAAATTAATAATTTAACGCTGTTTTCCTTCCTGTAAACAAATAAACATTTGAACCACTTAATACGTCAAAACCCTACAATAATAATTGTAGATGATATACTCGTAAGTCGTACTTAAATACCTACTGTTTGTAATTACCTAGTAAGCTGAACTTATTCGTACTGTATTTAACATCATCGCATTAATAAACAGTCAGAAACTACAAATAGTATCTACTCAATAAAGTAATTTAGTTATAGTGCAATTGCCAAGAAAATTGTTTACAATACATTACTTTATCGATATCTGTGATATACATAATTATTCAAAACGGAACAATCATTCATTACATTAGTGTCGCGTGCAATTTATCTGCTCGTCAATAAAACAACAAATCCAAATAAATGTTTTCCAATTACGATCACTAAGAATGGCGAAGCGTAAGACATTATAAATAAAATTTAAGGGTGGACTTAGATAGGACGAAATTGGTGGTAGAATGGGGGAGGACTTATGTCAAACGACAAAGACTTGATCAGGCTGATGATGACGCCAATGAAATAGTGTTAACCACAAAAACGTAAAATTGAATGCTTCCGCTAAAAAGTGTAGTGACTAAATGACTTAAGTTAAACCCCCAGACTCATTAATATAATAATATATTGTATGATTTAAGAGAAGTAAAAACAACAAAAACCGTAAAGGTTAAATGCATCGTAATCAAAAACATTAGTTTAAAGTATTGTTGAGGTAGCTATAAAACATTTCTTGCGGAGTAACCTTTGACATGAAGCACAAAAAGTATTTAGCAAAAGAAAAATGAGGAAAAAGTAAACGACCAACGATATCAAACTAGTAGCTTCCAAACTGAGAGAGAAGCTGAAATTCAAACAAAAGCACGTCAGATCTATTTGCAGCCAGCGGGACGGGAATAACAGTTGTGATGACGAAACTCCTTAGAACACCAGTTTCCCGAATGTCTGTTGTCACTACGCTAATATTCCGTGGAAGTTGCCAGTTTATATTTTACCGCCAGCATACCATTCCCTCACTGGTATGTACGTACCACCATACAATACAGCGCATGCAGCACCTAACTATCAAAACTTTACATGCTATTTTCTACAAAGCACCCTTCCTCAACCGTCAACACTTTCGCTGCGGACATAGTTATTTGATGAAACAACAATAATATTTTTTTAAGAAACTACGGGTTGATTGCATTAGCATGTGTGGTCTATCGGATAGGCCTACGAGACCTAACTACGTCGCGCGCGAAATGAGTCGTATAATCTTCACTTCTTGCTTCATTTTGCCTGCTAATGGTGTTGACGACCTTGACCGCAACTGACCGGCAGAAATGGTTTTGTACTCAACTTGTAATTAGCTCTGACGATCCATTGTTTTGGTTTGTTCTGCGGTTTTGTGCATTTACAGAGATAATGAGTAGTTTAAATGTAAGGTGAGCGTGGTTTGAACTCATCTCACATTCTTTTGGAACTGTTTCATGACGAACAAGGAAAACACTAAGCCGTACGTAGTTAGGCAAATTGATACTAAATCATCATTTATTAATAACTAAGGATTATCATCATCCTTTTCTTAATTACAATGTTAATGGTACTTTCAAAGCGTGTGAAATCTTCGTACAATAGGTGCGAATTCGTTTTTTCTCGAGATCATTTTATTCCACCAATCTTTCAACCATCTTTACATTAGCAATCCATTTTGTTCCACAGATCGTGACAGCATTGAACAAGAAGTGGCACCCGGAACACTTCGCGTGCAATACCTGCCGCAAGCCGATAGACGGCGCCAAGTTCCACCAGCACGAGGGCGGCGTGCACTGCGTGCCCTGCTTCGCGCAGAACTACAGCCCGCGCTGCCACGGCTGCGGGGACCCCATCACTGACGTGAGTACCATGCATGCAAGGTGTAACACTGACATAGATGTGACCACAACGTGAGTACCCACCATACACCCCAGTTGTGACTGCGCTTATATACCTTATGGTAGAAGTAGAAAAGAATGTCGTTCTGATTGTAGTATAATGCACGTTAAAGAGCACATAAACTATATGACTCATTCTTTGAATTTTTTAGCAGATATTGTCTTTAATTTGTAGACCAGAGCATCTTTAAACAAGTAAGCCGAATTCTACTCATTGGCTCTGCTGCGTCATAATCTAGATCTAGATTCTAGATAACAAAATCAGCCTATTCTATTGACATCACTTTCACGAGTTTCAGTGAATTTGGATACAATTGTAAAATGATAAAATACATAGGCAATGTCAATTTTATGTATTTAATCATTCTATTAATTTGATAGTCAATTCATAAGACCTAAGCTGACATCAAAGATACGAATACACGATGAAGGCGTTCATGATTAAGTAGTCGATAGATATAAATACGTATTAGGAAACTAGCGAGTGATAACTAGTCATAAAACCATTGTAAATCCATTATAATCTATTAGGCCTATTTAGGTATAGGAGTGAATAACGTGACTAGCAAAAACTTTTAAGTACTAATGTACAGATATTGAAGAACTGGTTAGATTTTAGAGAATTAATTATTGTCTTGGACATGACTTACTATTTATTAAATCGAAATGTTCCATCAAAATGACAATATTTTTCAAAAAAGCTAAGGAAAACTATGTTTTTTTTGTACTACACATACTTCCTTTAACTATCATAAAATAATGTAATGCGTAGTATATACCAATACGATATCTATTTCAACAAAACCACTAATCTAAGACCTTGGACAGCTAATCTGAGGAAAATAGTAAAATTAGCTAGATATGTTGAATTAGAGATATGAACGGATAAAGATATACTAGACCAGCCCTATTGATGGTGATTACCCCGAAATAGGCGCTTCCTGTACACAAAAGCATGTACAAGAAAACAAGGATAATACAAATCATACACCAGACGTAACATACCTGGTAAACATTGGCCGAGAAGAGCGGAATACCAGACTCAGTAACGCGTTTAAGAAGATATCAATAATATGAGTCGATGATGATAATTAAAAAACCAGCGGGCATTTCGATTATAATATGCTGACTGACAGGATTTTGACTGAAGTTTATAGGAGTGGAAAATAGAGTTTTATCAAAATTTGCAGAAAAATCACAGTAGTTATTTGCGATAGAACTCAGCTTACTGTTTGTTATGAAACAGATGATTAGTACCACTTTGCACAGTTTGCACGTTGATATCAAATGACAGTGAATTAACCATAATAACAAGCTTGTAGCTAACTTATAGCTTGCCTATACATATCCATTAAGATGAATGTACGCGCACCCTGTCCATAATTATGATAAACATGTGCTATGCAAATAACTTGTTTAGGTAATATAAACTTGCAAACAATGTTCTCAATTTGCTTCCATCTAGGAACTTATTTATGCCCTCTCGTGTGTAAAATGTGTCAAGATCCAGGAGTAAGAAGTACTACTCTTATGACGGATACGTATCCGTAGAAGAATTAAGGTCATATCCAAAACACAGCTCTCAAAGTTAGCAGGTTGTAGTGGCAATGGATAGGCCACTTTTCGTTCTCGTAGAACAAACAAATTTGAGGAATGAAGGCTTTCGAATGGTGACAAAGGGGAATATAGATAGACCGACAACTTAGAAAATATAGCGAAAAATCAGCGGATCTGAAATCCTCAAAACCGAAATGCATCGAGGAGGCCTTATGGCCAGAAATGAAATTCCATAAGATGTTGAAGTTGAAGTTATGACGGACAATAAAAACTGACCCCACACAATTCCTTATGTCATGGATATAGAAACTATAGTATATATAAATATTTGGAGATAAAAAACCTAACGCCGAGAAACTTTGTAGAGGCTACCAGTCGGCGAGCACTCAGGTGAATTTCATTCGTAGAGTCAGGTAGATTACTTATGCTTCCTAAGGATGTTCAAACAAGAATGAAGAACACTCCGTTTTACTAATTCCAACACATACAAATTAGCGCCATTACCTACATCTGAATGGAGTTGTTTTCCTATAACGAGACGCACGCGCCTCTGTTTGCTTTGTAATTAATGACTCACGGTTTACACGATACTTGTTTGGATTTCTGTTGTTTTTGTGTATGTAATAGATAAAAATACTTAGCTACTTATTAATTAGAAATTAATACAAAAATTGTACTGGAACCACATTTGTATAAAAAGCGATTAAGAGTTGCTTTGAGTCACCTTATTAAACATTTTCGTCACTATACTAACGTCATTAATATGAATCTAACAAGGACCTCAGTTGTGTTGCTATAGAAAACTGGACCTCGGTATTTCAAAATCCATTAAACCAAGCTAGAGCTGCATTGGCTTATAAAGAACATAACATACACATACAAAAATGAGCCGTCGGGTAAAAATATCGAACATCAACGTCTCTCAATAGTCCTAGTCCATATTATTTCTGTAAGTTATAGTATTTTAAGACATTCGCAAGTGTCATGTGAGTCAGCTGGCCTTTACCAAACACGGAGTGTATCACTGCGAGAAATTATTTAATGGCGTTAAAGTGGGGCTATTGTATATGCGTCAAGGTTAAACCCTAAATAGGAAGCTCTTGGTACAAACGCTTTCCGTCAGATCCACAGCCGCATCGTATAAACCAGTAGCGTGGTATAGAGCTTTTTTCAGGCTGTTTAATAGTTTCAGTCATAATTTGACGACTGATATAGCTTACTGACAGCTAGAGCCATACGAAGCTCTAGGGGAGGAGAGATGTAAAGTGACATATTATAACACTTATGTGGCAAACACTCAAAGTGGTGGTTGCATTGCAATGCCTCATAAGGCAAGTCCTCTGTGGACGTGCTCTGTGAGATAATGCAATTATTATACTAATTGTTATTATAGAAAACATAGAAGGTAAGATAATCATAAATCAAGGTGAAGATACCGGTCACTCATCAAATGGTGACCGCTCAAAATATGACTTGACTTAGCCACATTAAGAGTCCTTCGATAGCTGTCATACAATGGGATACCTTGTATAAAACACCATTGTCCGCGATGACATCATGGCGGAGAAAAAACAAGCGACTCATCGTCGTTTTTACAAGGCCACGAGGCAACCGTGTATGTTTTCAAAGGAACTGCCAACCGGGAACGAACCGTTTGATTTCAAGGGAATGCCTACAGAGACGCGACAGACAGTAAAACAACATTGAGAAATAAATAAAAACATATTGGACGCTACAGTTAACGCTCTATCATCAATGTACTACCGAGAACCAGAAAAATGATAGATTTATAACACATAATTATGTAGATCCATAGAATACTCGCAAGTACAGGATTAGAACACCCAGACACGAAAACATTTCTTGTAAGAATAATAGACGTAAAAACTATAGCATTGAAGTAGCCCTAGTTTTGTACACTTTTTTCAAATAAGTATATAAAATTAATCTTGTGTTTGATGTATTTCAGCGCGTGATCCAAGCCCTGGGTGTGTCATGGCATGCGAACCACTTCGTATGCGGCGTCTGCAGGAAGGAGCTCGGAGGCGGCGGCTTCATGGAACAGGTATGATGGTAGGGAAAGCGATTGGAAACGAAGATCTTGATGGACTGACGACATTGAATGAAGCTTTGGGGAGATAAGGTGGATAAAGGCTAAAGTAGGTATTTCTGGAAATAAATGGGAAGGTCCATAGTAGTAAACTTTCGCAAGATGACGATTCCACGTGAAACGCACATCTTTGTGGATGTCTATGTTTTAAATATATTAAATTGCATATTATTATTTATTTTGTTATTTGAATAAAATAATGTGCATACCAGTTTATTTATCAAATCAAATTAATAATTATTTATTTTACGTCGCATAAGAATAGTATAAACAAGCATAAACAATATATTTTTATCCTTCTTTTCCATTAAATAATTACTTTACCAATAAATGCATATGACTTTGTCACCGGGAGACTTATCAGAGGCACGTCCATCTGTTTGGTGATTGAATAATATGATAGAGCGGAAATGCGAATGTTGAGATGGATGTGTGGAGTGACGAGAATGGATAAGATAAGGAATGAATATTAGGGGCAGTTTGAAAGTGGCGCCAGTGACTGAAAAGATGAGGTGCAATAGGTTAGCATGGACGGGCATGTCAGGCAAAGGGAAGAATGTAATTTAACGAGAAGAGTGCTAAATATGAATGTGGATGGTTATAGAAGTAGAGGTAGGCCAACGAAAAGATGGATGGATTGTGTGAAGGATGACATGGGTAAGAAAGGAGTGACTGTTGAAATGACGGCTCATAGAGGAGAGTGGCGAACGAACCTGTTGCGTCGACCCCACATAAAGTGGGACAAGGACAAGAGAATGATGATGATGTATTAGGCCATCCAAGGTACAGCCATGTATATTTTAATTAAGTAGGTGTTGATATAAGTGTTGTATTTTCCAGGCGGGTCGTCCGTACTGCTCTGGCTGCTACGCGGATAAGTTCGCGGCTCGCTGCGCGGGCTGCAGCAAGCCTATCGTCGACAAGGCAATCATCGCACTTGATGCCAAGTGGCATCGCGACTGCTTCACTTGCACGGTGCGTTTGTTAATTAAAGACAAATATTACTTACTAACTACCGCTCGCCCGTTGCCGTTACGCCCGTTAATTTTTCTTTCAAAAGTTTTTCATCTTGTTCTCCGCTTAGGGAAATAATTATCCAATTTCCTTTCTTAGTGCATCCCTATGCTATAAAAGGAACATACCCTCAAAGTTTCATGCTTCTAGGACTTACGGTTTAGGCTGAGCATTGATTGTCAGTCAGGCAGTCAGTAACGTAAGAGTTTTATATATTATTTAGAAGAAGTCTTTCCATTCTTATTTACCGAGAACAAATATTTTTGTGGTGAACGCAGATGTATGTTCTGTCTAGGTGTATATTGCATTCTAAGCATGCGTTTACAAAAAACTGCCATTTTTTACAAGCGTATAAGCGCTATAGGTTAATTTTCTATAATCTCTTGTCAAAAAGCTCTCTTTTGCATAAAATATAGAGAGGTGGACTCAATTGCATTTGTTAAAAACAAAATGTGATTCAGTTCGCTTTTGAGACTTCTTAATTTGAAAGTCGAAGATGGCAATTCTTTGCTGAATTACTACTAAGGACTATTTTTAAGAACATTGGGGTATTTACCTTGATTTAATTTTGTAAGTTCAACCCGTGATCATAGTGCATGCAACTGTGTCGAAATATGGGGAGTCACAACTCACGAAATAGTAATTGTCCCGTTGTTCATTAAAATAGTGTTAAAAACAATTATAGTTTCAAAAGTTATACTATTAAGGAAGTTCGAATATAGAAATGATCGATCTTTATTTTCTTTCCAGAAATGCACCAACCCAGTGACGGACTCTACCTTCTCCGTGATGGACAACAAGCCCCTGTGCGGCAAATGCGCCTAAACATACAAACATACAAACACACAAACATACTATTTATTTAGGTATACAGTCTACCCAACGAGTAGATTTACACGGTTAAGGATTACGTTAATAATACATCACGAATTTCAGGCAGTTTTAAGTCATAAATACTTTCACTACAAAGTATTGTTGTTGTATGGTTTAAACTGGGAATTAGACTCAGATTAAATCAAGAATTAGACAGGCTTTTAAATAGTGTAGCCAAAAGGCCCCAGTGTGGTGAGAGCCTTTAAATGCGTTTTGAGATCCAACTACAATTGTATTCTGTAAAGAATTAAAAACAAAGCAAAGCTCTTTATCAAAGCGGTAGATAATCGTCACCAAAGTGTGCCCTATTTCTAAGTTAGAAGCATGATTATGACACTAATATTACTCTATGTTAGCTATTAAGCTTATTTTTGGAACAACCCTTATATTTTCAAACAAGCCTTCAATAGCGGCAGAAAATATCTTATCAAATAAATGTACGATTCATTATTGATAAAAATATCCTCTTTATTATTTAAGACTTATTCTGTTTTTTGTTTCACAATTTCGAGAAGATTTTCGTAAGTAGATGAGGTTTTAGATATGACACATCTTAAAAATTTTTCATAACACTTTTACTACAAGTTTCACTTATTGTTACAATGCTTCTTATTTGTTGTAAATAATTGTATTTAAATTGTAAGCTGTGATGCATTTGAGATTTTGGTTATAAACATTTACATTTAAAATTGCTAGTTATTTTGTATGCTTACACGAAATACAAATAAATTATATTTTTGTTTTATTTATAGACGTGCGTTTCTTTTACATATTTATTTTTCTACACCACCTACCTTATTTTATATTTTACCAGTATTTTATGCCAATCCGTCGATGAGTGAAATGTATGAAGTTACTTTGTTCTGGAGCTGTACAGTCGATTTGTCCGGTCAAGACAAATTCGCGTAGATGAAAGGTTGGTTAACGTTTCACAATAATAACAATAACAAAACTGACCTTATTCTTGTCTCTGTCGCTCCGGCTGCCATTGTTCTCTTCTCTCGCGCTATCTATCGGAGTATCTGCCACTTTTCTGGCCATTTCTTTAGTTTCTCTGCCACTTCTAGGGGTTTCCTTCACAATAGTAACGACATCTTTGTGACCGTCGAAATCCTTGCCACTGCCAAAGTCTTTAAAACTATCAAAGTCTTTGATGATATCGATGGTTTTGTTGTCACTATTGCCGATGCTGTCAAAGTCTCTGGAACTTTCGGGAATCTTAGCTTTTTCAATGTTTTTATCGACGCCTTTATCCAGGTTTTTGTCAAAGTTTTTGCCAACTTTCATGTCTTTTTTAGCGCAATTGATTTTAGATACCGGGGTGACAATATGGTTGTTCTCCGAGTTCTGTGCTTCGCTATGAATGCTGCTGAGTGCTTTTATGATTTGGTTCTGTCGGGGACTGGCGCGGCGGACCTTAGCCTTCGGGCTGAGCGAGCGGAACTTGCCACGAGGAGTGCTAGCTAACGACTTTCTGTGGACAACCACAACTTACTTTAGAACCATAGCCCATGGGGTCCTATAACGAAACGCAGTCTGCCTGAACAGCGATGAGTGAGAAGCGAGTTGACAAGTAGTTCTATAGTTTTGTCGCTGGACTATTAAAATAGCGGAGACAAGAGTTCACGCCGGTAGAGTGGCCATCAAAGGCACTTGCGTGCTATAAACGGGAATCATTGGAGTTATGTGGGTATACTAATAGGCAACAAATATGCACATCGGCTAATTTCGGCTTCAAGAGCGTAGTGTGCATCAGAAAGAGACAGCGCTCTACGAAAGCAGAAAAGCTGATGTGCAATCTGTATTGGCTACAACCGTAGATTAGATTACCTATTGGTGTTGTTGCCGCGGGCTTGGCTACTGGGCGCGCGAGGCGTGCGCGGCGTGGTATTGTCGGCGCGGCGCGGCGTGTTGCCGGCGGGACGCGGCGTGTTGCCGGCGGGACGCGGCGTGTTGCCGGCGGGACGGCGCGGGCTCGGCTCTCGACTCATGCGGCTTGAGGTGCACTACAATGCAATATTCAGCCGTCTCTTAAGGTGCTAGGAGACGGTTCACTCGGATGAATGTTCTGAGTTGAGTCGAGCCTCAAGCATAGATTTTATGACAGTTCTTCATTGAAGTGTCAACAATTAATGCTTGAGGCTCGACTCAGACTCAAGCACTGTATCTGCATACGCCGGTTACCCGCAATGCGGCTAGCCAGACGGCTAGCCGCATTGCGGGTAACCGCATAGTGCGTATGTAGCCTTAGACCACCAGTTTTAACAAAAAATTGTATGAAGAATGTTCTAGCAACATTAGATTAGACCTAAAGTTATTTTACGGAACTTGTATTTAAAAACTCTAAATATTATTTTTATAAGCAGTTTTTATTAAAATCAAAAACGAGCCCGTGCCCTTTTGCAACATTTTTTTCATAATCGTCTAAAAACGGTACTCAGAGGACGATCAAAAAGTCTCACCCTGAATAGCTACATTGATCTTGCAATAATCCAGAATATGATTAACAGAAGTTTTGTTCTAATTCATTTATGTAGGACTGGATGGCTCTGAAAGTCAACACATATTCAGCATTTCATATTTAGCATTAATTAGGCTGTAAATAATAATAAGATTGTTACCGCTTCGACGGCCTCCACCATGGTAGAGATGTCTGCGTCCGTGGGTTGTCGCGTGCGTACCTTCTGCGCATGCGTGTTGCCGGCGCGCATCAATGGACGACGGTTACTGCTATAAAATAAAGAAATGCATCCATAATTTTGTTAGTAACAAAGTAACTTAGAGACTAGTGTTAGTGACTTCATGAAGACTATTTATTGCAGTGTGCAGCTGCATCCAAAAATGGTTCAGGGGACAACTCAAGTAAACTCTCTGTCTAGGTGTTATATTGATTTCTAAGTAACTATGTATTTCCAAAAAAAATGTATCTAAGTACAATATCAGCTATCTGGTTTCCATAGTACAAGCTCTGCTCAGTTTGGGGCTAGATAGTGTTGTCTGGATTGTCTTTAATATTCAATGTAATGACTACTGTATAGTATTTTTAGATAAGTTGTACTTACCGTGGAGATCGTTTAGGGCTTTTAGGCTTTGCTTCATTCTTGACTTGCGATTTACTGGCAATGCTGGTTAGTGGACCGTGCATTTTAGAAGATCCGCTGAAAGATTCGGTAAGTAGGTGATGTCCCCAACATGTTGTCCATAAGACAAGATGGAGTGGCTCGGAGCTTTTATAGCTAAGTTAGAAGTATATTTTACGGATGAACATTACATTCTATTATGTAGGTACCTATAGTATCTATGTAGGTAGTTTAAGGTGATGGAATCAGAAATGAGGATATCCGTAGAAGAACCAAGGTCACGGACATCGAAGAACTGACAACCGTTGGGGAATAAAGGTTCTCGAATGGCGACCACGAACCGGAAGACGAAAAGTAGGGCGTCCACCCACCAGATGGACCGACGACATTGTTAAGGTCGCGGGAAGTCGATGGATGGAAAGGGCTCAGAATCGTTCTTCCTGGAAATGTGTAGGGGAGGCCTATGTCCAGCAGTGGACTTCTTCAGGCTGATGATGATGATGATAGATAGATAGATAGATAGATTAATACTTTATTGTACACATAAGAAACATATTATAACAGAAACATTACAAATATGATGCTGCTGTAGGTACCTGGATAAATTTTCCTTGCCGTTCAGGTTCAGACGTAAAGTATCCAATGAATACATAGACAAGCGGGCTTCCGTGTCGGTCACTAAACAAATAATTTAGAATTTAGGGATATTAACTTCCTACAAGAAAAAAGTGCAAGATATTTTCAAGTTAATCAGTGCTCAAGTTGGTTTAAATTACGATGAAAGATTATATTAGATAAAACTATATGTATTTATTAACTAAATACATACGTGACTTCGTGGATTTTGTCGAAGGTCCGAGCATCCTCTTCTTACTTTTTCCTTTAGTCTTCCTTGAAGTCGACCGACTCTGTAATAGCAAAACTATCAACTATGATACAATTTTGAGGCTTTGTGATTGTTTGTGGCCTTATAGCTTCAAAACTGCGATTAAAATCCGATTTTTTTTAAAAAGTTCAGTATTCCACGCTTTTTGTACAATAATATAAATTTTTCAATTGATAATTACAGTTTTATTTTTAACTTTTTAGTTCAATTAGTTATAAAAGCGTTTTTTTTTAGTTTTTAAACTATAATTTATTGGAATATTCAATACCTTGCATGGTCAGGGGTTTCGAAATTATTGCAAAATTAACAAATTTTTATTTCCGCTGGTGCAGTGGTTATTAGCTCTGTAGCCTATTTGAGGCGCACATAAAATCCTTTCACCACACCGGTTCGGAAGAACTGAACAAGAAGCTTACTGTATTGTCCGTGGTGCTCAGAAAGTCGGCCACTCTTAGAGAATGTTCGCAGACTGCTTCGTCTAGTGTGTCGCAGGAGGCAAGCATGTCCTGAAAAGAATAGAATGATTTTTGAATAGTCCCCCGAGCAGCAGCGAGAAGTATACATAAACTTTTTATAATGTCCCAAAAGTTAAGAGCCGAGCGGGATTTGAGCCCGCAACCTTCACCTTGGTATGGCGCTGACCGCTGCACCATCGGATCCTAATCACACTCGACGAATAACTCTTAAGCCTAGTTCGGACTGCTTTAGTAATTTAGTAAAGTATCGAGGAATTTAGTGGCTAAAACTACTCGCTACTGCACTGAAATCGTTCGCATTACGGTCCAGTATAGTATATACACAAGTAAGTGGTGTTTCGCAAAATGAACGGGCTGCAACGCAATAGAGAGAATAATCTGATTAAACTAATCGTAACGGCTATTTTAGAAGAGGTGGATGAGGAAAGTGTGATAAAGAAAAATAAGTTATGAGTACGAAAATGGATCAATAGAAGAGATACACTAGGAGCTACTAATTGTCTTCTGAAGGAATTAGCATTCGAAGATCCTAAAAAAAATCAAAGTGGTTTCTTCACTCCAGCGAAACGACATTTTTGCGGCCACTAATGAACTCGACTAATTAACAGGTTCGAACTTGTTTCGCCGGTGAACCAGTGAGCACGGACGCGCGGTGGGAGGCGCTACTCGCCCGATAAAATAGAGTAAAATGGATCGACTCGACTTAATCGTTCACTAAACTACTCGACAATTTTTTTGTGGTTCACACAATTTTAGCCACTAAATTACTCGGTACTCTACTAAATTATTAGCCTAGTTCGAACTAGGCTTCAGCGCTAGAGTGATGTGCCGCTAGTAATAGTTACATAGGTCACCGACATAGCTAGTAGAGTTAGTAAGTTGAAGTGGCAATGGGCAGGCCACATAGCTCGAAGAAGCGACAACCGTTGGGGAATAAAGGTGCTCGAATGGCAACCACGAACCGGAAGACGAAGCGTAGGGCGCCCACCCACCAGATGGACCGACGACACTGTTAAGATCGCGGGAAGTCGATAGATGGAAAGGGCTCAGAATCGTTCTTCTTGGAAATGTGTAGGGGAGGCCTATGTCCAGCAGTGGACTTCTTTAGGCTGATAATGATGATGAATAGTTACATCGCAGTAGAGTAGCGTGGCGGCGTGCAAGTCTGCCGGCGCGGGCACGGCGGCGGCGCCGGCGCTGCACGCGCGCGCCATGGCCGCCAGCGCGTGCAGGGTAGCCGCACTCTCGCGGGCGTACTTACATCGCAGTAGAGTAGCGTGGCGGCGTGCAAGCCTGCCGGCGCGGGCACGGCGGCGGCGCCGGCGCTGCACGCGCGCGCCATGGCCGCCAGCGCGTGCAGGGTAGCCGCACTCTCGCGGGCGTACTTACATCGCAGTAGAGTAGCGTGGCGGCGTGCAAGCCTGCCGGCGCGGGCACGGCGGCGGCGCCGGCGCTGCACGCGCGCGCCATGGCCGCCAGCGCGTGCAGGGTAGCCGCACTCTCGCGGGCGTACTTACATCGCAGTAGAGTAGCGTGGCGGCGTGCAAGCCTGCCGGCGCGGGCACGGCGGCGGCGCCGGCGCTGCACGCGCGCGCCATGGCCGCCAGCGCGTGCAGGGTAGCCGCACTCTCGCGGGCGTACTTACATCGCAGTAGAGTAGCGTGGCGGCGTGCAAGCCTGCCGGCGCGGGCACGGCGGCGGCGCCGGCGCTGCACGCGCGCGCCATGGCCGCCAGCGCGTGCAGGGTAGCCGCACTCTCGCGGGCGTACTTACATCGCAGTAGAGTAGCGTGGCGGCGTGCAAGCCTGCCGGCGCGGGCACGGCGGCGGCGCCGGCGCTGCACGCGCGCGCCATGGCCGCCAGCGCGTGCAGGGTAGCCGCACTCTCGCGGGCGTACTTACATCGCAGTAGAGTAGCGTGGCGGCGTGCAAGCCTGCCGGCGCGGGCACGGCGGCGGCGCCGGCGCTGCACGCGCGCGCCATGGCCGCCAGCGCGTGCAGGGTAGCCGCACTCTCGCGGGCGTACTTACATCGCAGTAGAGTAGCGTGGCGGCGTGCAAGCCTGCCGGCGCGGGCACGGCGGCGGCGCCGGCGCTGCACGCGCGCGCCATGGCCGCCAGCGCGTGCAGGGTAGCCGCACTCTCGCGGGCGTACTTACATCGCAGTAGAGTAGCGTGGCGGCGTGCAAGCCTGCCGGCGCGGGCACGGCGGCGGCGCCGGCGCTGCACGCGCGCGCCATGGCTGCCAGCGCGTGCAGGGTAGCCGCACTCTCGCGGACGCACGCCGTTTGAGATACTGCACGGTGGAACACCTGCGCACAAACAATACATTCTAACACATCACACTCCAACAATATCTCTATTACCTACCTACCTACTTTATTATAATTTGTGTTCGATTGTATTTTATTTTATTTTCATTCTTTTTTGTGCCTATTCATTATTATGTATTATTATTATATTATGTTTTAGTATTATGTTTGTCAGTGTTCCGTTCTGTGTATGTTATGTTAAATAAATATATTTTCTTTCTTTCTTTCTTTATTATATGGAACAAACGGGTTTTTAATCGCGATTACCTTTATTAATTCCCGACGTTTCGGCTGTGTTGCAACAGCCGTGGTCACGGGTTGACGACGGGTTGACGGGTTGATATAATTATGCATAACGATCGCGTTAATTTAAAAAGTACTAATATCTCTATTGTCGTTACAGCTTTATCATGGGTGGATGTACTCCATCCTTAGCTATGGTTTATTGTTCTGGGGTAATTCAACTGATTAGGAATCTGTTTACAAGAGTGTAGAGAGGCGTGTTGTTTGAATTGTTTGAACACTTAAAGTACATACAAATAACACTAATGAACTAGTGCTACGTCAAGAAGAAGAACAAGAAGATTTGTAAGACCTGGAATGCCTGCAGCAGGTTTTGATGCAGGCTAGCAACGCGCACCATCTGCGCGTGGAAGTACGTATGCTTCGCGAACGGTAGGGCAGACAACGTGTTGCGCTTCAAATCTGCCAACTGCAAATATATTGTTATGAGCGCATCACACCAAATCATCAAATTCAAATTCAAAGATGTATTTATTCAGTAGTAGGTGAGTCTAAGTGCCAGTTCCACGCGAAGCTATCCCTACGTCTTACTAAGTTGGGCTGTCACCACACTGGAACTTCACTCTCCATTTTTGAGAGGATCACATAAAAAAATGGTAGGAAGCAAGCCACAAGTTTGTTGGGCTTAGTCAACCATTTGACTAAGCCTTGAAGAATACTGGCACCTAGACATCACCTAGTTAAGTCGTTTTAAAGTGCTGCCTGCGATTTTCTTGAATACGTTTTATTCAAGAATATTAAACCTATTTAACAATAACTTGCCACACGCTTGTTTGTGGCAACATTAGGAGGATTCAGAATCGTACTTCCTGGAAATGTACAGAAGAGAGGGCCTAAGAAGTCCACTGCTAAACATAACCGGCTATGTTTTTTTTCTTGTTTTTTCTTTTCTTCTCTTTTCTTTTCAGGTTCAGCAGTGGACTTCTTCAAGATGAGGATGGTTGGTGTTCTATTAGGTAGAAAGGTACACTGTCTAGGGCACTCATGACGAGCGTGCTGATAGGAAGCTGTTGGTACTCTGTCCTGACCTGTCTCTGCAGCTGGTACATGTAGATCCTATTGAAGCGTGCGCTGAACTCGAGGGAGCGGCGACAGATGCGCGTCACCTCCTCACGTTCTATCGTCATCACGTCCTGCTGCTCCAGCGTAGCCCTGGAACATCACAATTACACATTACATACATACATAAAATCACGCCTTATTCCCATGGAGGTAGGCAGAGATCACGGATTTCCACTTGCTACGATCCTGACACACCTCTTTCGCTTCATTCACTCTCATAACATTCTTCATACATGCTCGTCGGTTTAGGGTACTCCTAACCTGGCCTTTCTCTAAAACGTCTGCGATCTATTCGATACTATATTTCATTACACACTAATGAAATAGTATTTAATAGATCGCAGACGTTTTAGAGAAAGGCCAAAAAAGCCAAAGAAAGGGCAGGCCAAAGAAAGGGCAGGGAATCACCTCACGATGTTACCCTTCACCGTTTGAGAGTTGGTATTCCTATCTGCAAGTACCTCTTTAGCACCACTCGTAAGAGTAGTCGGATACGATTAACGAATTTGATGTTTAATCTGTCTCTTGTTTTGTCCTATTGAAGATCAAAGTCCGTCTGCCCGTCTTTTTATTCAGCAGTAACAACAAACTTGTCTTTCTGTCTTCAGTGTGAGAAAACAAGAGATAAATTAATATCGGGAACAGCAGTAAGGGAACGCACTTGGGTACCACCAGAATATCTATCTTCCTACCAAATCTCATGCAGTCTGAAAACACGCACGGCCAATAAAACGCCAATTCGTTCAAATAGCTTGGAAGATATTCACGTAGGTACTCAACTGTTCAGATACTCACATGATGGCCAAGATCTCTTCATGTATTTTGATCCTGAGATCCTTGACCTTAGCGCAGTAGATGCTGCTTTCGATCACGTGCGACACATTCTCCGCAGGTTTGTCTGAAAAATCGTTTTATACAATAAAACCACAAGGATCACTTTGAATTATAGAAACGAGAAAAATCTAGAGATCTCAGAGCTGTACAACTCACCCGTTAAAAAGCCTTTCAAAACATAGTCTGTAAGAGTTGGATTAAGAGAAATTTTAGTTTTTTTTGCCATCAACTTTATTTTATTGTGGGCATGTTCTAACACTATTAACATAATTATTTAAAAAAATATGGATTGATATCTGAAAAACAAACAAAAATACAGAAATAACAATAAAGACGAAGTATAATGTGGTACTACATTATTATTAATAAGAAGTTTTTCAAAAATGACCATACTTCAAGCGAATAAACACATTTCATTTCATTTTTATGATTAATGTTTGACTTGGGCAAGTAAGACACTCCGCCCAGAAGATTAATGATAATGATGAGTAAGAAGTTAGCCCCCCCCCCCTTTTTAAATAAAATAATTAAAGATAAGTGTCATCCCACCGGTGTTCGTAGAGGGAAACGCAGGCAAGTTTGTTTGTCTAAGCCCCCGGCTTTACTTACTATCTCCTTTCTGGCCGAGCTGTGGTGGCGGCGAGTAGTTATCGTTCTCTCTCCCTCGCACCGTGCACGGACTGCTCAACGAGTCGTGCAGGACCTCGTCTTCCGGACCTGACTTATGAAATACATTCAATCCTCGGTTCGGTCTATATCACCTCTGATAGCTCAACACCAAAGCTCAAGACTCTCATTATGTCAAGGAAGATAGAGTCTGTTCAGAAAGAGAGCCGTCGTGTTATTTCAGGGCGCTGCTGTGCTTAATTACCTTTTTGTTTAGTGGGTAATACAATACCTAGTGCGTCTGTTGCGTTTTGATCCTATCACAACTAGTGTACTATTCCTTTATTTAATTTTTATGATGCAAAGTGCTGACAGAAAGAAAGGGATGAGCTGCCATATAAAAATCGAAACGTTAGTTCACAATTTGGCCACGACGGCTCTCTTTCTGAACAGACTCTAACTCCAAATGTTGCATTAGGCACATCAAAAATACACTTTCACACTAAGAAAGTGTATTTGTGCCAAATGTAGAAAGATTCCTTGTGATCGTACTGAACAAATTACTATAACTTAGCCCGAATGATCCCATTGTTGGGCAAAGGCTTCAAATTTGTGAGTTTATATTTTGTTCCCACAACTTCTTCAGCTATTTTTTAAACAATAAATCAACAATATAATCAAAATATCCCATTAACCGGAAGGTCCCGAGGGTTCATCCTTCTCGTCATCAAAGATGTGGAACATGTCGCATTCCTCTTCATCATCAGCGAACGTCACCGTGTGCTGGACCTCATCTCTCTGTTGGAAATCCCCTTCACCTTGGATTGGCTGCTCCTATTAGAAGAAAAGAGATAATTAACAAAAAGAAAGAAGAAGAAAACCCACGCCCTTCAGCACAGAAGGCAGAGCTTCTACCAACTTGAGAGACTAAGGCAAACAATAGTTATGATAAGCCGATATTCTTAAAGATACTTAAAACGCTGACGGCCGATATTTCAAAAACCACTAGGCTATGGTTAGAGGCTGGAGTAAAATTAAGGAAGCTTGTACCCAGCAGTGGGTGATACTGGAATGTGATGATGATGATGACTTGGCCCAACTTTCATGACTAACCGTGGTGGAAAGAGCTGATGGCCTATCTTATTATGAAAATTGACTTAGCCCAGAAATGTGCATGTGAATATGCTTAACTCTGCAGTCGGTATATAGAAGCAGTTATTGGTTGTTGCTACTTACAGTAGGTTTTTCAAGCTCATCTTCTTTTCGAGCTTTTTGAAGTTCGGCTTCCATCAGCTCCTGCAGACATGATTCCGGCAACTGATGCAGAAACTGATATGGGTCATCTGAAAACATCCATCAACTTAACACAACTTCACAAGAGGCTTAGCATCAACAGGGTGGTTTTTTGAGAAAGGCGGTGATGGCCAAGTCCGAAACCCCGAGAGTTAGGGAAAAGTCGTAAAAGGAGTTCATCATCATTCTCTTGTCCTTGTCCCACTTTATGTAGGGTCGGCACAACAGGTTTTCGTTCTCCACTCTCCTCTATTAGCCGTAATTTCAACAGTCACTCCTTTCTTACTCATGTCATCCTTCACACAATCCATCCATCTTTTTTTTGGCCTACCTCTACTTCTATAACCATCTATAACGTAAAAGGAGGTTTGCTAATAACTGCGTATTTATTTGTATGTCACAGATATTAAGCCTCTCGTAACTTCACCGGGACACCCTTTAGGCTGCGTTTCCACCAGAGATATGCGATGGAAATGTGTCAAGCTGTATACCGCAGCGTTGTGCGTTACGATCGCGAGACTAAAGCTTTATACGGAAAGCCAGCGCTGCCCGGCGGCTGCTATAGGCATGGTGATGTGGTGTACCTTTGGAGACGAGCTTGACGACGTCCTGTTCGTTGACGAACTGCTCCCAGACCTTCTGCTCCTGTTCCTTCAGCCGCTGCCGCCGGCTGCACCGCCACGTGCGCTCCAACTCACCACTCTCTATGTACTGGAAACACGTGTAGATTCCTTTCATCACACTGGTTAGTCAGAACTAGTATAGGTAGCGGCACATAACTCTAGCACTGACCGTTATTGCGCAGAAGTCAAAAATAAGGTACTTGAGGGGGGCTAGCGGGATGAAGGGCGGGCGTGCGTATCGCTGATTGGCTCTCCAGTCACTCCGCTCTTTGTACCAATAGGACACTCTGCACACATCCACACATCCAGTGTGCGCGACACGCGCACACTACGACGCATGCGACCTAACGACCTAAGTCCTAGGTGTAGGGACATTAACTACTTAGTAGCCAATGATTACACTTGTAGGTAAGTACGTAGGTACCTAGGTACATTGTAAGTACTTACCTGAAGATCCGCCATTTCAACTTTCGTTTCTGGCATAAAAGAGAATCCTCTTACACAAGTCTCCATTTCTTACAAAGGGTAGTCAGCAAGTGGTCTCTGGCTTCTAGGTTCAAGGCGCTGAAATAAAATATTTGATTAAATTGTGAAATACAAACGACTCACAAAAAAATCAACACAATATTTTAATATATGTTTACGAAGTGACTATTTGTACGGGTGTTGGATGAATAAATTATATTTATTCGTACATCTATTCGGATGATTAGCTTGTCTTTTAAGACAGTGACTGTTTGTCTGTGTTTGTTTGAATGAGTATATTCATACGGATATTATTATTTTTAGGGTTCCGTAGCCAAATGACAAAAACGGAACCCTTATAGATTCGTCATGTCTGTCTGTCTGTCTGTCTGTCTGTCTGTCCGGCCGTGACACAGCCCTTTTTCTCCGAAACCGTAAGAGCTAGACTGATATAAATTGGCGAGTAGATGTATTCTGTGAACCGCATTAAGATTTTTACACAAAAATAGAAAAACAACTATAAATTTTGGGGGTCCCCATACTTGAAACTGAAACTCAAAAAAATTTTTTTTTTTCAAAAAAAAAAATTATAAAAATAAAAATAAAAAAATATTAAAAAAAAATAAATATTAAATATAAAAAAAAGATTTGCTATTGGTCGCTTTTCTTTAAAAATACCAGAGTGAGTTTTCAATAAAAGAAAGAAATAAGGTTCATATTGTGTGCATAAAAACATATTTTTTTTTTTTTCAAAAAAAAAAAGTTTAATTAGTTACACCAAAAAACAAAATATATATATATACATAAAATTTAAAAAAATATATAAAATTAAAAAAAAAATATATATATTAAAAAAAAAAAAAAAAAAAAAAAAAAAAAAAAAACGTCCCAACTTATGTACGAATAATAATAAATTGTTTGTCCAGTACCCGTATTAATAATTATAAATTGTTCGTACGGTAACCGTATTAATAATTATAAATTGTTCGTACAGTACCTGTATTAATAGACTCAGCCTATTTTTTTTTAACTTACTATTTGTTTTGTTGACTGAAAACTTGACATTAGCCTAGATGTCGATGACGGAGATGACGAAATGGTATCGCAAGTGCTTCATGTAAAAGAGGTAAGCCCAGGAACTACCAATAAGGTTGGGATGTCTCTCAATCGCTCTCAATGGACACACCATAATAATCCCCCTCCGAGATTAATAACGAACTTCTTCCAAGCTCAGAGAACGGTTAATTCTTTAAAAAACTTTTATTAGGTGGTGCAACTTTTTTATCTACTGGTACTGTACTGACATAATAAACACACACACAAAACCCAGAATGTACTCTGTGCACAAAACCTTTTACAACAGCAAGGAGTTTGAAAGTCAGCACATTCTTACCTACTCCATGAAATAGCTAACATTAGTTGCCTAGCAACGCCTGCTTAAAAAATAACAACATACAAGCATAAGGCTTCATTCGCACGAGAGCTAAAAAACCGTTGCGTCAAAACTCGGCGTTGGCGCTTATAAAACGTTTACGATGTGATTGTTCATACGAACGCTTTAAAATAACTCTTGACTCTGCTTTCGCTTCAGTAAGACGTGAAAATGGTTTCTACTAAATTACTAGCAATAGCAATTTGTGTTGCTAGAAGGCGAAAAAAAGCAAAAGACATTCTGGGTACATCCTCTGAATGAACAGAGATACTTAAAAGGACAGTTTGTACGAAGAGTTGAGCAATACCCGGCAAAATTTTTCAATTATTTTCGAATGTCTGTCGAAAAGCGCTGACGTGTGAACATATACTTGGGAATATATTTCTTCTATTTGAACGCTTTTTTAACGGACGCTAAAAAAGCTTTCGTGCGAATGAGGCCTAACTGACCTCTGTCGTCAGACCACTTTAATACTCTTTGACAAAAATTCGTCAAAAAGGTGGAATGAGCATAGAACAAAAAGTTGTTCAAAAAATTTTTTTATTTTCTTGTTCAACGAATTGTAGTTTCTAATACCTAATCATAAAACTAAACTATCTTCTATATGTATTTAATTCTTGTAGTTTTTTAATTGCGAGCCTGCAATCAAACACTGTACGCTAATTACAGCTGCAACTATTCCGTGCAACAAATCGTGATAGATAACAGGGGGGCAGTTATCTATACGATCTATTTGGTGGCAGGTGTGCATTGTGCAAGTAACAATGTTATTGAGTGCTCGGCCGTGCCGCGATATGGGCGCGCCGCATCTACCCCCGGTGCCAGTCCATCGGCACTTCCCCCAGTGGAGCAGAACCGCTATCCTGACACTGTCGGGCCTTGATGATGATACCATACGCGAGGTATGTAGAAATTAACAAAGCAATAGTAGTAGTAGAGCTCTTTGTGAAGAGCTCGTCCGGGTGCGTACTACCACCATGCCTATTTCTGCCGTGAAGCAGCATTGCTGTGTTCCGGTTTGAAGGGTATGGGTGCCGGTGAAACTAATGGCACGTGAGGCTTAAACTCTGTATGCCTTAAGTTGATGGACGCAGGGCAGTGCATCGTAGGGCACGTTCATAAAATACTTATCATCATCAGCCTAAGAAGTCCACTACAGGACAAATCTTCCCCTATATATTCCTTCGACTGGTCGTGATCTTTACAATGTCGGTCCTAAAAATATCTCATCGGCAAAATACTACCTTGTTCGTTTTCCGGAATAATCAAATTTTCTTTCTTTCTTCTACTTTCCCTTACTTTGACTCTTATAGTAGTTTACCAGTCAAGACATAGGTATAAAGGTACGTTCATAATTATTTAACCCTATTTACTTACTATCATCATCATCGGAGTTGTGGACCACTATGTTTATTTGGGTCAAACGATCCAATTAGGTAGAGCCAACTTCGACAAAGCGGTCAGCCGACGAATCCAACTCAGATGGGCAGCGTTCGGGAAATTGCGCCATATCTTCTCTTCGCAGATACCACAGAGTTTCATGACAAATTTAAGTCTTTTAATCAGTGCGCGTTACCAGTGATGACTTACGGATCTGAGACGTGGTCGCTAACTGTTGACCTCGTACACAAGCTCAAAGTCGCGCAACGAGCTATAGAGAGAGCTATGCTGGGAGTTTCACTACGTGATATAATCAGAAATTAGGATATCCGTAGAAGAACCAAGGTCACCGGCACAGCTCTTAGAATAAGTAAGTTAAAATTGGCAATGGGCAGGTCATATAGCTCAGAAAACCGACAACCGTTGGGGAATAAAGGTTCTCGAATGGCGACCACGAACCAGAAGACGAAACGTAGAGCATCCACCCACCAGATGGACCGACGACATTGTTAAGATCGCAGGAAGTCGGTGGATGGAAAGAGCTCAGAATCGTTCTTCCTGGAAATGTGTAGTGGAGGCTTATGTCCAGCAGTGCACTTCTTCAGGCTGATGATGATGATGATGATGACTTACTATCATGGCTAGGTTAGCGATAACGGTTAAGAGCTAACTCATCCCACTTTCGTCCAGATTACTTAAAGATATACCATGGAAAATCTATTATGATCTATTACAAAAAACTCCGTTTGTTAACATCTACGTTGCACGTGATAAGACAATTGTATAATGGGTATTATGGATATAGCTTGGAGCGATGATTTCTTCTGTGCTAGGCGAGGACGAAGCTGACGCTGGTAATACGCCAGCAAACGATGGCGATCGCGATGAAATGATGTTGACCATCCAAGAAATAAAACAAGATTGCTAGGCGTGGTGATGACAGGTGGAGTAGAACAACAAGCGTAGGGCGCCCTGCAGCAAGATGGATGGACGACATAGACAGGGTCGCGGGGCGGCAATGGTTTAGACTGGCACAGGATCGAGGTAGATGGCACAAACTAAGGGAGGCCTATACCCAGCAGTGGGTGAAGTCGGGCTGTGGATGATGATGATGATTCGTGAAGTACGGTCTTTACTTTCCTGCGGACAATGAACAAAAATCTCTTCATTAAGTAGGTATGTGTTATGTAAAACTAATGTGACTTACATGATGGAGTGGAGATACATGATGACGGCATGCCAAACAAAGTTACGACGATGATATGAAGCCGACCGAGTAGGAGAAAAGCTAAGACTGACTGATAAGTAGGAAAAGTCCAGTCTTTGCACCCCTCCGATACAGTCGGCTCTTTGTTCTTGAGTTGCTTCTGAAGATCTTCATTCAGTGTGTTGCATCTGTTTCTATATTCGCGAATTCACGTCACAACATAACTGCTAAAAATATACCTGAGTACCTAAATCTAATTGAAATAAAAATCTAGAAATCTCTGACATTAAAATTGAATATGCTAGAACAGGTTAGGCTGTATAATAAAGATGATGGAGAACCGTGCAGAACCTGGCGTCAAAGAATCCCATTAGTCCTTCTTAAATTATAGCATAAACTGTCTAACTGTTCATATATAAGTTATACTGCAAAATCCAACCACATATAAAATAAAAACATAACCTATATGTAATAAGTACGGCTAGTCTTAAATTACGATGTTCACCTTCCACTGACCTTAGATCTATTGTAGGTAGTATTGGCTACTTGTACATTATAAGTATAGATAGGCATTTTTGTTATGAAAAGATACGACGCAGTTTTTCCTAACAACTTTACCTACACAATAAGTCTATAATACAAATTTTAAACAAGGATCTGACAAGGACACAGATAGAGAAGATAAAATTTAGATTTAGCCTATAAATGTATGTCTATTATTGACATTATTTTAGCAATTACCTTCTTACTGACATTGATAGCAGGAACAAGGGGCACTCCCTTTTTAAATTTGAAGTTTTATTAGCCCCTCCATTAATAAATATTAGATACGTTAATTTAATAGGTAGGTAGATACCATGTCATAGTCTAGCCCCACAAATATAACGGTATTCGGCCATTAATCAGGAGTTTTATCTTGTCACTGCCCCAATTTGCCCCACTTTCGATGTAACCAATAGCGTTGCTTATAAAAATTTCACTATTTAACTGTTTCGTTGGTAATGTGGGCATTTAGATAAAAGGTCAAAGAACCAATGCAGGTAATTGATTTAGCTCTGATGTGAATAATTTACCTACTAAAGCTTAAAAGGGCACTGTTTCAGGAATTTCCACAAATTTTCCGACAAACCACGTTTTGGCTGTCAGTTAATCAATACTTGCTTGGCGTTGTCCTTCACTTTATATGCTAATAGTACTATGGGTCACGATAAAAGTAGAGCAAAAAGACATTCATCTTTCGAAATGAAGCTATTATCAGAGACTCCGATGACACGCCATTAAACCATCGAAGGATTTGGCACGGAGCCACCGCTGGATAGTGACAGAGACGCCGTGAGTCAGCGGTACGCGGAACCTGTGTGCGGCGGCGCGATCGATAGACACTGCACCCCTCCTGCCCTGCCTCCGCTACCTCCCCGCTACCCTCCCCCCACCTCCCCTACACGCCCTGCACCTGCCCCACAAAACGAGTCCGGGCTCGTCGGCAGACAACACAAGAAAATAAGAAAACCCCTGTAAATCAATCTGAAAATCTGTAAAAAGTGTTTTTCCAAGTCAATTTAATCTTCACCTAAACTATCAGTGCGTATTTTAGTTCAAGGTCGTTGGGTCGTCGACCGTTTTGACTTGGAGAAAAACATCCAACTCGCTTATTACCTACCTTCCGAATTATATACGGTATTTATTTGGCAATAAAGCAGTGTATTTTTAATTATTACGTGTAACAAGGTCGTATTTTGTCGAGATCGCCGTGCAAATGCTGGATCTCTATCATTGGTTGGTCGCGCGTGCTCCGAGCTGGTATACAACAAAGGAGGTTGCGCTAATCGCGAAATTCTCTATAACTTTGTTGCTCTGATCTGGGACGAAAATAAAGTGCAGTTATGGCATCGAAAGTGCTCGTGCCTGCGGCTCCACCGCCGTTTACCAAGTTACAAGTGAGTAAATATAGACAGATACACTCATTCATGTTGTAATAGGTATTACTCAGACATTTTATAAGCGCAACTTTTCTAAAAAACATCGTAGATTGCTAGGGAGCTAATGGGAAAGATGATTTTACACGATTTAAAAGCCCCCACGATTTAAAAGCTACACCTGTTATTCTGAATTAAGCACAATGAGATAGCCCAAACACAAAGAGATCATTTACCGGTTATCGAACATTTATTATTGTATCTAATAGGAGTTTCCCACCGGTCACCTGACTCTACGAAAAACTTTTTCAAGCCGATGTTACTGAAAACAATGAAGACATTTTCATATCGGCCTAACGTAATTAGGCTATAGCTATATAAACAATTGGTTTTGCGATTTGCGCACTCGATTTTAGGAAAGAATCGTTGCTCGGCGCAGGTGTCTCCAAACCACCAAATACTTTTTAATGGAGCAAGAACAACATTTCTGGTGGGATGGGCTAGATAAATACGGACTTAGATTGATCATCATGAAGACCATGTTTTTTTTAATACCTATGCACATTTAGGTAAACAAATCTCCCCTGGAGCCTGCAGGCTTCATAATATCGGGTGATCCGGCTGCGAGGGTCGCGCATCTAGAGCACAGCGTGAGGTTCCTGCAGGAACAGCATCGGCTGATGCTGAACGGCCTTCATGTTGAGATCGAGGCTCTGAGGGAGAGGAACCGAGGTAAGATTAACACTCGTAAATTTTAATATCGGCACTGGCATAACGGGAATCCTGAAGAATCATCAGATCATCGCAGATTTAAAGAACATTTTAAACAATACTATTAAGTAGTACTTATACCCAGTATTAGTATACCCTATGTTGATCATTAGATAGAGGTTTAGATTTTTTTTTGGTAAGCACCACAGACGGACGGCCTCTATTAATATCTCTTTGAGGCGCACTTATAATCCTTTCATCACACTTGGTTCGAAAGAATCAGTGACACGATAAGAAGAAGATATGATCGAAGATTTGAAAGAGAATTCTTTTTATACACAAATTCAAATACAAAAAAAATATTCGAGAAGTTTTACAAAAATCCAGATATACAATGGACCCCGGACTAGGACAAGCCTGTATCGCGGGAGACCTAAATATATATATAATATACATGAATAACTTGAATGAATAAACAAGCATGTTACGGTGCTATGGTGCGAAATGTGTGCAGGCCGCTTGTATTCGGGAGTAAAAATATTCACAGCAACTACTATGAGAGGCCAAGGACAGCCGGCCTGGTTTTTTATGTCGACTTTGCGAATAAGCGCAGCCCGCTCATTGGACGAATAGGCAGAGAGGTCGAATGTATGTGTGAAAGATGTATGGGTAAAACAGGAATGAAATGACGGCTGATAGAGACTGGAAAGCATGAATTGAGATAAGGGCAAGAGATTTAAGTAAGTACCTACGAAGTTAGTAATGCACTATCATGCAAAGCTGTTCGCTCGACAAATGCTAGCAGTAACTAGTTTCAAAGTAGGTTAATCTAGGCCGAGGTTCAGTCATGTGAACACTCACTGCTCAGTAGAGGATTCTGCCGTTCTCAGTTTGTACGTGAAAATGCTTTTTAGAGACATATTTACGCATACCTTAGCAGATAAGTATGATAGTTTAGTCTAGAATCATGCGCGTAATACCTAGGACGATGAGTCAAAAATTTACACATAAACAAAACAGAAGTCAACTGACAAACCGTCCAAAATAAAGAATAAAATTAAAGTCTATATTTAATGAATTGAATATGGACTGAAATTTTAGAAGATGGTAGGTAGACCGTAGGCGCATGGCTCACTTAGGTATTTATTTACGTATGATGTCTGGTTAGATGATGTAGCGAACAGCACTTGGATGAGATTAGTACATGACCGTCAACAGTGGCACATAGGTAGGTACAGAGAGAGGCCCATACCCAGCAGTGGGTGAAGTCGGGCTGTGGATGATGATGTTGTCTTAGCGATTGTCTAAAGCAAAATAACTTTTATTTCAGATTTGCAATTCCAGTTGATTTTCAGCAAGGAATCGAAAGAATCGTCTTCAAAACCAACTTCGCCACCCAACGAAGAGAACCTCCAAAACACTGAGGTAAATTATTGGTTCTATGGAAATATTTCCCAAATCAATTAAAATTCTTCACGTTGATTATTAAGGTTGGTTTGCGTGTTTTAATACATCGATTGTTTTTTTGACTACGTTGCAAACTATTCTGCGTGTTCAACAAAAGTATAAGTATTTATTTAAAAATCTAAATTCAGTAGCATATTCATTTAGTTCTATAACTTTCGTATTTTTTATCTTCACATACATAGATTAGACGTACGCAGATTATTTATTATTGCAGCAAGAATTTTGCAAGAAACAATAAACATTCTTTTTCAGGACGTGGAATCACTGAAGAGCGAAGTTAGTCGTTTGGAGAAAGAAGCATCGGAAGCCAAACTAGAAGCACAAGCAGCTGAATCACACGCTGCGCAGCTTCAGGGATTAGTTGAACAGCAAGCTGAGTACGTTTTTAAAAAAGCTTGATATAATCATCGAACTCAGACAAATACGCATATGAAAACGTTTGCCATAACCAACGAGTGTCCTTCAGATAAATAAAGTTGAAATCTCGCAACTGTAACTTATACTCGTTTAAACGAGTAAAAAACCATGCCTATGTTTGCTAATATGGCCTCTGGGGACCACCTAAAAACCACCATCTCGGGATTACACGGGGTTAGATTGTAACTGCCCCTGAATCTTAGTAATTGCAAATCTTATTAGGGCTAATACCAGCTGACTTCAAGACAATTGCTATTTTACTGGTCTGCATTTATTAGGTTCTTGTGTTTAGAAATGACGCTTGACAGAGAAGAATTGAGAGAATATGTTGTACCGACCCAACAAAAAGTAGGATAAAGGCAGAAAGAAGAAGATTTAACGGAAACAACCAATAAAATACTTCGATCCAACAAAACCATGTTTCAGAAAAATCCGCGAGCTCCAAATAGTTCCGAAGTGCATGACCTGCGAGAAGGCAGCAGCCAGCGCCGCGGGCGGGGACAGCGCGGAGTCCCGCGCCGAGCTAAGGGCTCGCCTCGCGGACGCGGAGACCCTCGTGCGACGACTCAAGGCAGACGCCGACCGCAGGCGGAGAGAGGTACCCTATCTAATGCCAGCAGCCTCACCACCAAGTTTGGTGAACTTCACCAAGCGTAGACCAGTTCCAACCAGTTGAACATTGTCTAAGCTTGGTGAACTCCAAGCTTGGCAGTAAGGCTGCAGACGCCTAAACTATCCTGGTTATTCGCTTTAAAACTAGTTTAAAACCTTCCTGAGCAATTGTGTACGTACTTACCACGTTTGAGATGTTTGATGTTCACCCTACTCAGTCTACTTCCTACGTTCTTTTCTATCTAAAATCTAACAATAGATCATACCTACTGTGTTAGTTATCACTCACATGCAAGTATTCACAACCCGCAATTTCCCAATCAAACCTGAAGATTCCATCTAAAATGAACAACTAATCCATGATCGCTGAAAGAGTAGGCAAAAAATCTCGATCATCTAAAACTGATGCAAAATTAAATAATGAGGTTATGATAGGCTACCTTGTGTTGTCGCTGACTGTGTGTTCCTGTGGAGGTGGCGGCAGCGGGGGTGGCAGGGATGGCGGGGGCGGCGGGGGCGGGAGGCGCGGTCACTAACCTCTTGTTCGACGGCGCGGCCGCACGACACGCACACGTATGTCCCGCACCGCGACGCGACGCGCTGCCGGTGTGGCCTCACCCTTATCTGATGTTCTATGAACGCGCTTGAAGCGCTTACTTTCCATACAAAATATTCAGTTGTCACCACACTTAAGCTCAAAGAAATTCCAATTTATGAAATGTTATGCTGTAATGAGCACTGGAATTTTAAGTAGTATTTAATTTAAGCAGAATTAAGTGTGAAGCCACGTCGGTAGCCGAAGAGCCAGTCGAGCGTTGACGCGGACGGGACAACGCGTGACATCATACTTTTATAATAAGCTATCACAAAGCACATGTAATTAAATGTAACTAGAATTCAACCGATGCATGGTTTAGTTTTGATTTTATTTTCTGTCCCGTCTACGTATAAAAGCGTTTTTATTTACACTGCTTCTTGTTTGCTGCTTGGTAGTATAGTTCTAACTCTTCATGAAAACACATATTGCATCCTTGGCATGTTACACATTTAAATTTAAAAGCACAATGCACTTTTAAGAAAAAAATTTTTTCAGACTGCCGCACCCTCGTATTTTAGTCCTAAAAAAACAGCTTTTTACGCACTAATTCTGTAATACTATTAATGAAATTAAATCAACATTTAATTTTTCCATTCGGATGACTTTACATTCTTTGAATTTTTACCAAATTTGGATTTATCGTTATTTTCGAGTAGACCCTGCTCCAAATCCACTAATCGATGGATTTGGAGCAAATATAAAATTAGTCCTACAGCCTTACCGCCAAGCTTGGTTAAGTTCACCGAGCATAGACAACTCTTGATTCCAACCAATCAGCTTCAAATCTGTTTCAAGGCTTGCAGTCTGTTTGCAGTCGATTGGTTGGAATCCGGAGTTGTCTATGCTTGGTGAAATTCACCAAAGTTGGTGAACTTCACCAAACTTGGTGGTAAAAGTCCCCCCTCTTTGAATCCAAACTTACACTAGTAAGTAGTAGTTCCTTTATACTAGTGGAATCCCGCGCGAGTTCGTTCGCGTTAAGCTTTTACCATACAAACTTCAACCCTTAGAATTATCGAAAATCTTTTTTTAGAGTACCTAGGTACACAAGGATACGCATCAGACTATACACTGCTAGCTCTTATGTCCTTGCAGTAAGCGTCATTTTTCTTTGTGTTTGGGTAACTTGAGGTGTATCCCACTGTACCTACTTTTACTTTTCATACACACCTTTCAAAGTTCAAGACGCTACGACTAACTGCTGTGCGTTGTATGTCAGTCACTCACGCCAAGCTCTTTTTGTAGCTTCCTAGCAGATATACCTACTCGTAAATAGTTGATATAAGTTGTGTTGTGTTGTGTAGTTGGTGTGCGTGAAGAACTCCCTGCACGCGAGCCTGCGCGCCACGGGGCTGGACGCGTACGGCTTCCAGAACAACTACCACTTCCCGCCCGTGCACCACACGCCTGACTTCTGGCGGGAGCCCATCAGAGAGTGAGGATGCACTACTGTTTTCAACTATTATTGGCACTAGCAGTTGGTAACCGAGCTTCGCTCGGATTTTTTTTCGTTAATTTGTATTTTTAAGAAATCATAAGAGTCATATTATCATCTTTACTGGTTTATTCTTACTGAACAACGCCATCTTTTGCTCATGCTTGCAGTTAGTTGCTCAAAATCGTCAATAGATGGCAGGAGCAGTCACATATTCAGTTTATGTTTAATTATTGAACTCTGAAAGAAATAATCATTTTCTTAAAATGAATCCTAGCTAGATCAATTTATCGCCCCCGAAAACCCCTGTATACTAAATTTCGTGAAAATCGTTGGTGCAGTTTCCGAGATCCTATATATATATATATATATACAAGATTTTCTCGTTTAAAGGTATAAGATAATTTTGGTGTTTAATCCACTTAGAACGAATGCCATACAAAATTGCCTGCTTTGCTAGGCTTGGTACACTCAGAAAAAAATATTGTTGGTTCCAACAATAAAACTTTAACAGGGCAGAGCCCACCATGGTGTATAGTCCGTGCGTCAATGTTTTTATTGTCATGGATCAAGTTGTCAGTACAACAATATTTCTATTGTCAAGAAGTAAATTGTCATTGCAACAATGTTTCTATTGTCAAGAATTAATTGTCATTGCAACAATGTTTCTATTTTATCAATAAGGCGTGTTTTGATTCTACAACAATGTATCTTTTGTCAGCTAAACTAATTTCGAAAACGAAGGACTAAAAATGTACAACTAGTAGGTACGAAAGACCCCAAGTGTGAGGGGTAAAAAAAAAAAGATTTGATAAGACCGAAGTTGATCCGATGCATTCATCGGATCAACTCCAGTCATATCAAATCTTCATCGGATTCATTAATCCGTTGAATACAATTTCATAAAACCACTTCTACAATATAAGGAAACGCCGTGCGTTTTCGTCAGCGCGTTCTAGGATCGTTACAATTTTAGTCACGCCATCTAGTTCTAAATTTAGTAAGCAGCTTTTTTGTTAGTTTACTTTACTAACAATGTTCACATTGACACACTTGCAACGTTCCATTGTCACCTCAGCAACATATTTATTGTATGACAAAAGGTAGTTAAATACTACGACTATAGTTATTTTGCTAGGTTGTTTTACAATGTTCACATTGATACACTAGCAACGTTCTATTGTCACCACAACGACTTACTTATTGCATGACAAAACGTAGTTGAACTTTACGCTTGAGTTATTTTGCGAAATTTATTTACAATGTTTACATTTACACATTTGCAACGATCCATTGTCATCTCAGTAATATTTTTGTTGTATAACACTGGCCCACTTCTACTTCAAATATTGCTTTGCCCTTAACTTAAGGGCTTATTATGTATTCACCATTTTTAACTTTATAACTTCACCATGTAACATAATAATTGCAATAAAGAATATGAGTATGAGTTTGAGTAGTCACATGCTCCGACTATAGGTCTTTTGTTAGATTTATTAAAAATGTTCGCATTGACACACATGCCAGTTCCATTTTCACCTCAGCAACATACTTATTGTATGACATAAAGTACTCAAATGCCACAACTATAGTTACTTTGCTACGTTTTTTAACAATGTTCACATTGACACGCTAGCAACGTTCCATTTTCACTACAGCAACGTATCTATTGCATGTCAAATGGTAGTTTAACGATACGACTATAGTTACTTTGTTAGATTTATTAACAATGTTCACATTGACACACCTATAACGTTTTATTGTTATATAATCAATCTTTTTATTAACTTTGATGTAAGGACAAAGCTAAATTGTTCCTTGCACATTAAACGAAGGAAAATCAGCGGACAATAAAAACGTTGCTGAACTCAACAAAGCTCTTTCTGCTAAAGTAACAGAGTATTTAGTTGCTCCGACAGGAAATTTCTGACAATGCATTTATTGTGACTTTGTTGACCCATTTTTTTCTGTGTGTAGCGTGGAACTGGCACCTAGACTCACCTAGCTTTAAGTGACTCTTGAGACACAATGAATAAAGGATTATTGACTTTGGTAATATGTAGGTAACTAGATACTTGCTTCGATCGAGATAAAAAGGACGATTATTATTGCTTCAGACCGGTAGCTCAAGTTTCAGCAGTCACACTGGCAATGCAAAAGAAGGAGGGATATTCAAAACCAAATCCAACCTCGTACAGCCTGAAACAATAGCCTAGCCAAGTCGGATCCGTCATATAGTTTCTCATGACATTTTTGCAAACGCTTTTGTAAAAGGACAACGATTTAGCTTCGGGTTATCGGGAAGTGTCAGAAGGGCAAATCCCAGCGAAATGTTGTTTTCGTTTCGCCTATTTGTCTCTCTCTCTATTGTATGGAGAAAAGATAAAACAGCAAAAATACGTTTCGTAGTTAGAGTTGTTGCCTCGTCAATTTTCTATACAAAAGAGAAAAGCACGTGCTCACACGAAAACAAAATTAAAATTTAGCAGACGAAATGTGGTAGCAAAACTTCGACTTCGGGTACGACCGTACAATATTATGCTGTGCCTACATTTAATTATTATCTCGTCCGCGCTATCTACATTTTTTTTAAGAATTTACTACGTCATTCGAAATTTTAATGGGATACAGACGTTTCGAGTTTGAACATATTAAATGGTGTGTGAAATATAGTCGACTGTAATGTTATTGTGCAGGGAGTACGCGGGCTCCCGCGGGCGCTGCCCGCCGCGCGCGGTGCTGCTGCCCGAGCTGGCCGGCCACGTGCATCGCGCCACCATCTACGCCAACAGTGAGTTTACATCTACTTAGCTATCTGCTAGCAAAGGGCTGGTGCATGCTTGATTGACCATTCTCAGGCAAACTGGGCGTCGATTCCAGCAACACAAATCACACAAGCGATCGCGTGAATGTGAGTTGTAAATTTTTGTTTGAAAAATTTGAAAATTAAATTCCGATTCAGCGATCACTCGTGTTTCTGGAACCGACACCCAGTACGCTCCTGGCTGAACCAACCAACTGACCTAACGTTCGCCGCAGACTGAGTGAGTCGGCAAGTCGCAACGGAATCAAACAGAAACAATCTTCTTCTTGTCATGTCACAAGTTCTTTCAAACCATTTGTGCTGTAAATATTTTAGGAGCGCCTCAAAGGCTTTTCTTTCGTTCATTTGACACCATAATTTCGAATTTTTAAGTTCTACGACAGGTGACATGTTAAAAAACAATGCGGAATTTGAGTATTATTTCTTGGTTAGCCTCATAAATTATAACCAAGTAAACTTCACCAAACTTAGCAGTGGCTCTTGCGCCGTCTGTGCTAGTTTTTTTAATAACAATTAATATTAATTTAATGATTTGTAGATCATACCTCACGGCCGAGAGCGAACGGTTTCGACAATAAGAATAAAAAGCCTCAACCGCCTTCGCACGAAGCCACCAATGGGAGGAATCCCGAACAAGACCACCCAGGTAATACACAGGAATATTTTATGAAAATTATTTGCGGGATTGGAGGGAGGACTCTGTCCAACAATGGAATGATTCGGGCTAATAGTAGTAATATATAACAAAATGTATGCTTAAGGTTAGCGTCCACCTAACCGTGACAGACGCACCGGACCAACTATAGCTTGTAAATAATATGTTGAAGGTTGTACTTTCAGATAAAACATTGAAGACATCAGATATAGGAAGTTTTTTTATTTAGTATTTTTATTATTTTATGTTTTTTTGTTATAATTTCCAGAAAGCCGACTAAGTCCGAATTATACGAAACTATTACCGAACATAAACACGGGTAATGTGGACCGTAACGCCACGTTCCCAGAGTTGAAAATCGTTGTTACTAAAATGATACCACACGGTAATGGTGAGGTCCTATAAGTATTATCTAATATGCTCCTAATTTACTAATCAATTAATATTTTCCTTTTATGCCCTACTAAACTAGTAAGGCTGAAGGTAGTAGATAAAAAAGCAGCCAAGTGCGAGTCGGACTCGCCCATGAAGGGTTCCGTAGCATCAATTAACATAATTTAAAGGTTTTTGTAGTTCGTCGAAAGGTAAATTGCGGTTTACGATTTATGACGTATAAAAAAAAAACTACTGACTAGATCTCGTTCAAACCAAATATCGTTGAAAGTTTGCATAGTATTGTACAACATATATTTTTTTTGGATTTATCATTCTCTTATTTTAGAAGTTAGAGGGGGGGGGACCAACTTTTTTCCACTTTGGAAGTGTCTCTCGCGCAAACTATTCAGTTTAGAAAAAAACGATATTAGAAACCTCAACATCATTTTTAAAGAGCTATCCATAGATACCCCACACGTATGGGTTCGATGAAAAAAAAATTTGGGGTTACGATTTATGACGTATAAAAAAAAACTACTGACTAGATCTCGTTCAAACCAAATATCGTTGAAAGTTTGCATAGTATTGTACAACATATATTTTTTTTGGATTTATCATTCTCTTATTTTAGAAGTTAGAGGGGGGGGGACCAACTTTTTTCCACTTTGGAAGTGTCTCTCGCGCAAACTATTCAGTTTAGAAAAAAACGATATTAGAAACCTCAACATCATTTTTAAAGACCTATCCATAGATACCCCACACGTATGGGTTCGATGAAAACAAAATTTTTGAGTTTCAGTTTCAAGTACGGGGACCCCCAAAATTTATAGTTTTTTTTCTATTTTTATGTAAAAACCTTAATGCGGTTCACAGAATACATCTACTCACCAAGTTTCATCAGTCTAGCTTTTATGGTTTCGGAGAAAAATGGCTGTGACACGGTCGGACAGACAGACAGACAGACAGACAGACAGACAGACATGACGAATCTATAAGGGTTCCGTTTTTGCCATTTGGCTACGGAACCCTAAAAATGTGTTATTTGAAGATTTATAAAAGTACTAATACAACCCGTGCTAGTATCATAATATATGAAGAACAATGTGTCAGGATACCTTAATATACACGAAATCCATATGACATTAAAATATTACCTCTAAAGCTTCCTAACTCTAGCTTAATTCTTCCCGTGTGTGATTTCTTTTGGGCTAAGGGTGAATTCCTAATCACTTCAACACACATTTTTTTGGCCACTATACGAATTGCAACGGGAGGCGATAATATACATCATGTTATTGTACACACTGTTATTACGATGCCAGTTAAGCCCCATGCACACTGGAGCAATTCAAACATGATCATTTACTTTTTTGTTCTGGCACTGGATACGTCTTATACCTTGTCCTTGATACTTTATAGGGCAGATCCGACTTGGATAGGTTAGGTTATGTTAGAACATAAAAATGACGCACAAGGCGAGCGAGCAGAGCGAGCGTTCCGCGGTAGCGGCCGCCGCAGTGCCAGAGAATGTTTTCTTCCCAATAACCTCAAAGGGGCTGCCTGAATAGTACAATTATTCATCGCTAGATAAAAATAATAATAATCGAAATACTAATCTGCGACAGTGTACACGGGCCTTTACAATTTTCCAGTGGAAAAAAAGTGGCATCGTTTTAACAGTGCGTACATTAACCGGACTCATTGCAACGACTATTTCAAAGTAATATGTTTGTTCCAGTAAGCAACAGCACAGTCCAGCCGAGCGACAACGGGCGCACGCGACAGCGACGTCCACATAGGAAGCACGCCGCTGACCATACGTAACTCACACTAATCTAGCTATCCAATACACACTTTATGTAGTACTTGTAGTACAATACTCGATGTAGTACATGCTAGAAATGTAGATCGTTTCCGATGGCTATCACACTTGGAGAAACATCTCATGAAAGAAACAGAGACTATCAACGGAAACCTGAAACTGCAGTCCGGATAAACTAAAATCAAAAACAAACGCATAGGTAAATGCTTGGTTTTTTGATAATGATTGATCAGAAGACGTTTGAGAACTGTACCCGAAGTCGGAGTTTTGCTACCACATTTCGTTACCAAATGTTGTTTTCGTTTCGCCTATTTGTATGGAGAAAATATGAGACAGCAAAAATACGTTACGTAGTTAGAGTTGTTGTCTCATCTTTTCTAAATACAATAGACAGAGACAAATAAGAGAAACGAAAACAACATTTGGTAACGAAATGTTGTAAATGCACTGGGACTTGGGGTACTGTTCGTAGTTTGGTAGCCGTTTACAAACGAAAGTAGTATCCGATGTTGTATCGCGTGTCAATTTTAAAACTATTATTATCCCACACGGAAAATCATACTTTTGCAGTTGTAGTTTACGTCTGTAGGTAGCGCTGAAGTATAATAAATAACCTGACATTTGAAGGTGTGAAGTAAAACAAATGTAGTTGACTAGACATTTTATTCAATCAAAATAGTAATACTTATTATGATATTAATTACAATACTTACTACTCAATAACAGCTGGTAACTTGTATACACATTATCTAACAAAGAACTCACAGTTTTAACCGGCTTAAGAATAACAACAAAACGCTGTTAAAATAATCGTAACGTGCACATTATTGTATGTACGAAACTAGGTTTTATGCCAAAGCAATAAAGATTGTAACTAGAAGACTAGGCATTTTTTCTAAAATAGTTATGCCATATTTAGTAGGCACGCCTTTAACATAGTTCCGTCATTATTTTTCATTCCACTAAAAGGTACGTAAGGCGTTAAAACTTGATTTGTATTATAGTGCCTCCATTTTGATTCAAAGTTTGATGTAGAATTAGCTTTTCTCTATGCCCTTGTAAGAGTAAAGTGAAGTTTTCAATTTCAGTAAATTACTGCCAATATTAGCATTTTTTATTACTATATTATAAGGTCGGTTTATTTGCGGTACGATTTTACAGTACGCGCCACGAATGATACATTTTAGTGACGTACATACTCGTCCTAGCGAGATTGTGGTTAAGTTCCAAATGTGGTTAAAACGTGGCGCATACTGTAATAAACTGAATTCTGCACTTATATAGCTAGAACTCAAATAAACGTATAGCAATAATAGTTATAGCTCTGTCATTCGCTTACAAATGATAAAACAAATCGAACTGAGACTGAACGGTTTGCTATTTCAAATCGTCCATGTAGAGTAGGTAATTTTAGGTAGGCGTTATTGTTATTATAATTTGAAATAGCAAATCAGAAACCCCGTTTAATAAAACAAATAACAAGCGGGTTGGATCGTACCGCTCTAGTGAACCACGACCTTAACGCTATATTTGTGAGAGTGAAAAGTATTAAAGTTTAAATGCTATATTCGTAGCCTTATCCAATATTCTTAAATTTATTATCTTTTATTGAATATTATGATGATTATTGATATAATAAAATATTTATTGCAAAGTAAAACTGGTTTTATTTTTATTATTAAAAAACTATTAAATAAGGTGAACGTTATAAAGCAGACTTTTAAAATCTTATCACAATTATCAAACATACAAAAATATATTTCCACCTCTCGCGTACCTAAGCGCTAGTCTTTGGGCTAGAAAGTCTGGATCGAAATGAGTTTCGTAGAACGTTAATCTAATAAAGTAGCCAAACGTTGGCAACATTGACAGGAATATAAGTCTTAATTATCATATAAATACCGTTCAATAATAATAACGTTTTACCTGTGTACTTATTATTTGTATCTGTATTCGTTCACTACATTATTGAAGAAATAAAATGCACTTTTCAGTTTTTTATTATTATTACTGTTACAGTTTTCTTCAACTTAATATAGTTTGCCGTAAATATAAAAAAATATAACCACAGCCAGCTAACCACAGTTATTTCAGTGTACCATTATACTCTTATTGCCCATATATGTTAAAATAAATTTGCTAGGAAATCATACCCCTTTCACATTTATTTTTTACACTTTGTTTTAACATCACCAAAAGTTTTGCCAATCTATAAAAAAAAATAATCACCAAAATGCACGCGCACTTCCGAACGACTTCAGGATTTTTTTTTGTATTTTTATTGTCAGGACAAGGTTTGTATAAAAGTAAATGCATTCTATCCCGAAAATATATCGGGATTAAAACCCCACGCGGTTGAAGCCGCGGGCAGCAGTAAGGAATAATGATAATAGTGTGATCCTACCAGTGTGACGTCACTCATGCACTGCCCCGTCCATGTGCGCGCCATCGCAGGAGTAGTGGAGGTGCGGCCGACAAGTGATGTTGCCCAGTAACCAGAGCACGCTGGTTCTGAGACGAGGGTCCTGGGAATTCATAATAAAGCCGGTTTATTTTCCTTACCAACTAAAATCATACACTTCTTAATTAGTTTTAGGAATGGATCTTTTGACATCTGAATAAACATTTTTTTTTTAATACAAAATTCTAGTAATTGTATCACTGTTAAACCATGGGGACCCATCACCTTGTAGTATAGGATCCCCCTATAGAAAGACCTTCGCCGAGCTGGTTATTTAATGAAACGTATTTTATATTTAATTAAACATGCCAATAAATATATTCTATATGGGTTGCCTATCAAAATTCAGTCCAGGATATGATTAATTAATAATTCAAAAAAAAATGTTTTTTTTTAACTTTCCACCGGTTTGTTTATTAGACAAATTCTATACCAATCGAAAGTATAGACCCCATAGAATATGCAAACGTTAGGTTGCCTATTTTTTTCCGGTCACAACTCTCGGGTAGCCAGGTATATCGATACTAGCATTTTGCACCGGTATGTTTATTGAATAAAATTACCGCGGTCTATACTTTCTATTGGTATAGAATTTGTTTAACAAACAAACCAGTGGAAAGTTTTTTTTTTTTTTTTTTAATCCATCATAATTATCCTGGACTGTATATATGTATGGTTCCGTTTTTGCCATTTGGCTACGGAACCCTAAAAAGGTGGCCGTAAATTTTCTTACCATCTAGTTCTTCAGCCTAGTTAAAAAATGGTATTATGTGGCGAAGTCTTTCCGGTGCGTATTAGAAACTTCTGAGGTAGCTTATCTCTCTGCACTGGATGGCAAGGGCATCTATTTGATGTATGTTTGTAAGGATGTAATAACCTTGAGTAGATGGAGGAGGTCCTGGCGCACTCCGCGTTCGCTCTGCATGAGCGCTCGCAGCCGGCGCGCGAGGGCGTCAGCGCGCGGCGAGTTGGCGAGCGCACGGATTAAGTACATCACCGCGAGACAATCCGGCAACATGCACTCACTGAGAACCAAGGAAGGCGATAATGTACATCATGTTATTGTACACACTGTTTACGATGCCAGTTAAGCCACGTGCACCCTGGCGCACTTCAAACATGATCATTTACTTTTTGTTCTGGCACTGGGTAATTATACCTTGTCTTTGATACTTTATAGGGCGGATCCGACTTGGTTAGGTTATGTTAGAACATAAAAATTACGCACAAGGCGAGCGAGCAGAGCGAGCGTGCCGCGGTAGCGGCCGCCGCAGTGCCAGAGAATGTTTTTTTCCCAATAACCTCAAAGGGGCTGCCTGTTTAGTACAATTATTCATCGCTAGATAAAAATAATAATAATCGAAATATTAATCTGCGACAGTCTACATGGGCCTTTACAATTTTCCAGTGGAAAAAAGTGGCATCGTTTTAACACTGCGTACATTAACTGGCCGTACATTAACCGGACTCGAAACCAACACAAACATTTAAGTGGCTTCTCAGGAGAGCACTGGTGCTCTAGTGGTAGCGGCCCTGCCTTCCGATTCTAAGGTCCTGGGTTCAAATCCAGTCGTGTACCAATGAGTTTTCTGTCGAAAAATTTATGTGCACTATGCCAGTACTCTCAAAACAGTGATGGAAACGTTGTAGAACCTCAAAAAGTTCGAGCAAATTGTGTCAAACGTCACGCAAAAAGGGCCCGCTAGCGGCCTACTTGCGGAAACCAGTCTGCAAGATTGGCTACAAAATTTATTTGAATCGCAGGGATCCCTCAAGTGTTTGAGCGAGCGTAGTATCTCAGTTCGCCTAAAAATGCTTTAGTGTTTAGAACGAATTATTAGACTATACCGAACTATAGATTTTCTTGGTTTTAGACATTTTTAGTGGAGGGGATTTACTCCAAAAAAGGCGAATGGAGTACATCTCCGCCGCATGATATTCGATTTCAATTGTCCTCTTTTATTTGAAAGGTAGTAGTGGCTCTAAACCGTTGGGGAATAAAGGTTCTCGAATGGCAACAATCGTTCTTCCTGGAAATGTGTAGGGGAGGCCTATGTCCAGCAGTGGACTTCTTCAGGCTGATGATAATAATGATGATGATGATGATGATGATGAGTGGCTCTACGATGATTTTATAATTATTATTATTATGAGCCTTCTATGTCCCACTGCTGATAGGGGGATCTTATAATAATTGTTGAAAATTTGATGCTGAGCAGAATCCAAACACTTGAGGGAAAATTTGATGCTGAGCTTCTCTTCCAAATGTTAAAAAATACTCTACTATAGTGCTGTGTGTTGGCAAGGTGTACAGCTTAACCCTATAAGTTAGAATGTATATCCTCACGGGTGATGTTTCCTGATGATCTCCGGCAGTAGTTCCATCAGGCGGTCCTGCAGCCGAGCGCGGGGGTCAGTGAACTCGGCGTGGCATGACGCTATGAACGCGAGCCGCACCACGCTCACTCGCGACGTCTGGCTCGCGGCCTCCACTATCAGCTCCAGGTGCTCCTTGCTGGAACAACGCGTCATGATGATTCATAAGGCAGGCCGCACACCAGGCATACACTTGTATCTCGATAATTGTGGCGCCACATTTGAAACGCGACACATTTAACGCCCCCATATATCTGTACGTGAGCACCCACACACACACTGAGGAAACATTTGTAGCGGGCGCACCTTGTGGCGAGACGTTGTCCGCGCTACACGAATTCAAGATCGAACACGTTCGTTATTTGTGGCGCCACATCAAGAATCGTCGTCGTCAGACGATGATGTCGACATTCTTAAAGCGGCGCCCCGCTACAACTGTGCTTTCGATGTGCGCTAAACAATACATTTGTAGCAAGCTGAATTGTAGCGCATTGATTGTGGCGACGTAAATGTTCGATGCATGTAGCATGTGGCGCTGGTGTGCGGCCTGCCTAAGGCGCGGGTCCACCGCGGCGCATCTTGTGCACGCGGTAGTAGAGAGTAGAGAGAGATGTAGGGATAAACCAGTCCAAAAATGCACGCCCCTCCACCACGTTTTCTTGAAGTTGGCTCACAGCAAAGTACTTCAAGATGATCTTTGTGATGTAGGTATTATAGAACAATTTACTTTGACTAACTGAAGTAATGGGACGTGCAGTTTAAGATTGGAAGATCTCTAACTGTCTACTTGCATGGTCCTGGCGGCGCAGCATGCTGCACAGCTTGCAGTGGTGGTGTTACCTGAGCGCGTCTCGCATGGCGTGCGCGAACAGCTCGAGTGCGCGGCAGGCGGCATGCTGTGCGTCATGCTGCGCGTCATGCTGCGCGGCCAGCATGACGCACAGCTTGCAGTGGTGGTGTTACCTGAGCGCGTCTCGCATGGCGTGCGCGAACAGCTCGAGTGCGAAGCAGGCGGCATGCTGTGCGTCATGCTGCGCGTCATGCTGCGCGGCCAGCATGACGCACAGCTTGCAGTGGTGGTGTTACCTGAGCGCGTCTCGCATGGCGTGCGCGAACAGCTCGAGTGCGAAGCAGGCGGCATGCTGTGCGTCATGCTGCGCGTCATGCTGCGCGGCCAGCATGACGCACAGCTTGCAGTGGTGGTGTTACCTGAGCGCGTCTCGCATGGCGTGCGCGAACAGCTCGAGTGCGCGGCAGGCGGCATGCTGTGCGTCATGCTGCGCGTCATGCTGCGCGGCCAGCATGACGCACAGCTTGCTGACGGCGCCGGCGCGCGCCACCAGCTCGCAGGCCGCCACGCCTGACCCGCACAGGTTGCCCAGCGTCCATGCGCATACTGTCTGATCAACAATACTCAACATATTGAAACAGAAACGAGTCGAGAGTCTTAGAGAATAGAATACTCCATAGAGATCACAGACACTTAAAGTCGGGCTAGAAATCTTAAACCAGTTATTTTTAGGCAGATTTTTATAAGTTAGTTAAGCTATTGATTTTATTTAGTTATCTAACATTTATACCATTCAACTACTTACAGCTAACTCTAAATTCTGTGAGTCCAGTGCAGCAACAATGTAAGCCCCGGCTACTCGCATAATGACAAGGCAGCCGCGCTGGTCTGCGAGGGCCAGGTTACAGAGGCAACCAGCTGCCTCCATCTGACAATTCATATCTAAACCTGGGACATATTCATCTAAAATTAGTCTTATGATAATATCACATAAAACAATATAAATTCATCTTATAATTTTTAATTTTTCAATAAACGTTGCAAGCCATTAAGTAATATCTACTGTCAGCTTACCCACATGCCTCAATACCTTATGTTGCCATTCTGGTTAGAGCACTGGTGGTCTAGTGATAGTGGCCCTGCCTTTCATACGAAGGTTGTGGGTTCAAATCCACTCGTGTACCAATGAGTTTTTCTGTTGAAAAATGCATGTGCACTATGCCAGTACTCTCAAAAACAGTGAAGGTGAAACGTCGTGTTGTAGAACCTAAAAAGTTCGAGCAACACGTGTCAGGGGTCACGCGAAAAGGTTTATTTGCGGAAAAACCTGCCCGCACATCAAGTGCGCATGTTAAACTTGCCGAACTAAACTTACCATTCTGGTTACCAAAGCCAGTAGAAACTATTTACCCGATATCTCCCTCACCAGCCCCCTCAAAACGCCCTCTGTATTCAGCACCACCATTATATTCTTGTCATTCTGGATCAGTGAGTTTTTTATCAACCGCAGGACAGTGACATTGACCTCCGACTTGTTCTTTAGCTTAGCGGCAAGGGCTGATAGATCCACATCTGCCAATCTGGAAATTAGGTTATTTTTCATAGAAACAGCAACTTATTTTGTACAAACTGATTGATTTACCATGACATCTAATACCGTTACTCAAAATTCAAAGAAATCTTAGATAAGAAGCCCTAACTATTAACTTATTTCATTATACATATAGACTTTATCTTCCACCTTAGCACGTACAGTACTCAACAGGTTGACCCATTAACCTACTAAACAAGAAACTGAACTGCAGTTGTTTCTTGTTCAAGATTCAAGATTCAATAAGCGTTTATTCAATACGATACAAGAATCACTTTGTACTAAAACTACAAGAAACTGTAGGTACAGCATGGAACTTTTGTTGGACGATAGACCCTGATCAAGCTCAGTTGTAACAGATACTAGTATTGCAAAAACTTACGGTAAATCAGCTAACAATCGGTGCGAATCACTTTCTTCATCTTTTATCTTCCTCCGATTTATTTGCATTTCATAGCGGCGCGATTGTCGAAACGCCTCCGCCGGCATATCAGCCATAGTTCACAAAATCTCGAGCAGTTTCACAAATTTAGATAAACTACAATAATGATTAATAAGTACGGAAGTAAAAACTTTACAAATCCCCAGTTTTCTGATTTCGCGTTTCGAATTTCACGAGCGCGAGCGCGCGCGATCTGTGGCTGACTGAAGGAACCAGTGTTGCAAAAGTATAAAAGTAAAAAACGTTGAACTTGCCAGCTAAAAATCGGGAGAAAACGGGAGGTTTTTAGCAATAAGCGTAGTTTTTTTCTAAAGGCTTCCTTTTAACCAATTAGTACATTATGGTTTTATTTCCCACTCCTTTTTATAATTTTGCGAGTATTTTTTACGTTTTACACTAGGTACTATAGTTCGGCCGTTCAGAGAATGCGTTCCTGACACGTCGCGATTGAACTGACGGCGTAACTTTGTAATGGCGTTGCAGTTACGATAAAAATATTTTTGCTGGTTGTTTACCGTTTTAACAATTGATGAGCATGAAAACAACATTATTATTTATATCAATAATCAATGAATTTTATAATTTTGTCCCAAACTTAGTGTCAAATAACTTGTTATACAATATTTTTCTAAATCTATACTGCGCTATTACAAGGTTATGTCAGCGCTTTATATTTGTAGTGCTGTACTAACTATGTGACTAACTGTGACAAACTGATCAAACTGTCAAACGCATTCTCTGAACGGCCGAACTATAGTACTTGGTATATCAATATTAGAGACATCACCATCAGATTCGGAATCTGACATCAAACAACTCACAACAGAACAATACAAAGTGTATTCAATTCAATGAAATGAACAAACAATCAATACAATAATAAACCACCTAGCGACTTGGCAAGTAAAGTACATCATTCGGGCGGGATATAATATAACCCGAACAAAGTTGGGTTCTGCAATTTTCCCACAGACAATAATAAACTCTATTCTAATGTGTTTCAGTGCAATTTGCTGGGCATAATTAGACGTGGTTTGAAGAATGTAGGGAAGTTCCCGTGCATATAGAACATGTTTTATAGAATTGTATTAGTGTTGCCGTATTTAGAATATTTTTTTCCATATTACTTTTGAATTACCATTTTTTTTTTGACATTTTGAAAATGCAAAAAGTCGGGAGATAGGATTGCTAAATCGGGATATCGGGAGACCATGGCCAAAATCAGTAGATCTCCCGATAAATCGGGAACTTTTGCAACACTGGAAGGAACTGAACTCTGAAGTTATTTAACTGAACCGAATGAATTGAACGGATTGTAAACTGACTGCTAGTTAGACTGACTTTGACAGTTGCTAGTCAGTGCTGCCAGCGCCGGCCAGTGCGCTAACGGCAGCGTTTCAAAATAGGTAGTATTTTATAGATCCATGGTTTCAAAGTTTCAAACTCAAAATCTCTCAAAACAAAGACGAGTTTTAAATTCAAGATCTACACACTATTATTATATACTATATTTTATATACTATTACTTTCAGGGTAGGCAACGCAACGACAGCACCCTTGGTGCTGTTGGTGTCTATGGGCGACGGTGACCGCTTACCATCAGGTGGGCCGTAAGCTCGTAAGTCTATCTTTTACATAAAAAAAAAACTATCTTTCGAAGACGGTCTGCAACGCCCCGTGCGTTGCAGACCGTCGGTCCCATACATTTTTAACCGACTGCAAATAAAATAAAAGCAGCCAAGTGCGAGTCGGACTCGCCCATGAAGGGTTCCGTAGCACGACGAACTACAAGAACCTTTATATATGTTACTTGATGTAACATAATAAGGTTCCTGTAGTTCGTTGAAAGGTAAATTGCGGTTTACGGTTTATGACGTATAAAAAAAAAACTACTGACTAGATCTCGTTCAAACCAAATATCGTTGAAAGTTTACATAGTAATGTACAACATATATTTTTTTTAGTATTATCATTCTCTTACTTTAGAAGTTAGAGGGGGGGGGGCCAACTTTTTTCCACTTTGGAAGTGTCTCTCGCGCAAACTATTCAGTTTAGAAAAAAACTATATTAGAAACCTCAACATCATTTTTGAAGACCTATTCATAGATACCCCACACGTATGGGTTCGATGAAAAAAAAAATTTTGAGTTTCCGTTTATGACGTATAAAAAAAAAACTACTGACTAGATCTCGTTCAAACTAAATATCGTTGAAAGTTTACATAGTAATGTACAACATATATTTTTTTTACTATTATCATTCTCTTACTTTAGAAGTTAGAGGGGGGGGACCAACTTTATTCCACTTTGGAAGTGTCTCTCACGCAAACTATTCAGTTTAGAAAAAAACTATATTAGAAACCTCAACATCATTTTTGAAGACCTATTCATAGATACCCCACACTTATGGGTTCGATGAAAAAAAAAATTTCGAGTTTCAGTTTCAAGTATGGGTTCCCCAAAATTTATAGTTTTTTTTCTATTTCTGTGTAAAAACCTTAATGCGGTTCACAGAATACATCTACTCACCAACTTTCATCAGTCTAGCTTTTATGGTTTCGGAGAAAAATGGCTGTGACACGGCCGGACAGACAGACAGACAGACAGACAGACAGACAGACAGACATGACGAATCTTTATGGGTTCCGTTTTTGCCATTTGGCTACGGAACCCTAAAAAGAGGAGGTTCTCAATTCGGTGGCATTATTTTTTTTGGATAGGTCTAAAGGATAACTTTGCCGATTGAGCCGATTTTTTTTAACGGAAGGACTTCCAGATAGGTCGCATAGAAATTCCATCAAAACCAGTTCAGCCGTTTGGTCATGAAGTCGGTTTCTCAAGTTTTTTATCCCTAAATTATGGAGGTACAGAGGTGATCAGCTGATCAGTGATCAGTAATCACACCACACTAGAGTGCGCGCAAGATAACTGCCCCTGGCTTATGTAGGTACCTACGTCCGGAATGGATAATCTGTTCTAAACTGTACTGTACCTGCCATAAAAATATATGATCACCACAAAAAATGCTGATTTCGAATTCACTAATGTTCTTTTCCCCTGCTATTTTACGAACCTGCAGGAACAAACGGAATTCTGACAGAAAACCCATAGGATTTCTGTCTAAATTCCGTCAAAACTTGATTGGGATCGGAATCGCGTTCAAGAGTAGACCGGCACGTGTGGACCTTAGTTCACCTTAGTAATTAATTATTGAGTGTTCTCCTAATAGTACAATGTCTCTGATGAACCAGTAACATTCTGCACAGGCTGATAACTATTGTCTAAGGCTGATAATGGAAATGAAAATAATAGACAACGGAAATGAAAATAATAGAGTCAACATCAAAACTTTTATTTTTAAATAGGTACTTAGGTCGCTTTATATAACTAGTTAAAATACATGGTTATCATGGTACCTGGGTACATATTATATAATTCTAGGTTTAATCAGAAAATATAGGCAGGGAGAGCAAGACAGTAGGTAGAGACAGGATTTGCGGCCGATTAAATAAAAATGATTATCTATTTTTATCTTACATAATAATAACACAATTTATTAGGTACTTACAAAATCTATTAGTAATTATTTGAACAAGCTTTTTGTCTATCTACTGTCCTGGCTCAGAGCTCTCTCCTGCTTATATTAATGTAATAATATTGCATAACTTCTTACATCCTATATAAAATACTTAAATTTAACACTTTGGTTTATTTATCATATACTTAGTTATGCTAGTAGGTATTCTGAGATACGTTTATGTACATTCACTTTTATGTCTTGACTTCTTGTATTTACAAATTGTTTAAATCGATTTATGTACAGGTACAGAGATCCGGAAAATGTTATCAAATAACAATGCTATGTACAATTCGACTAGATTTATTATTATTTTTGTAAAGATATGTATACCTACCTATACAGTAAAGCGATCTACTTTCGTATTACAGTAAAATTAATGATAAAATGACGTCACACGTCGATAACAGCCTTAAAAAAAGTGTTCAAAGTTTTTCACATAGTAAATTCATTAACACGAACGATTTGTAAACTATTTCACATTCACACCACCACGGGCCTGCGTTCCCTCACGCGGCATGAGCAACTCTTCTTCTTGACACTCGTGTTATTATTCTTTGTGAAAACTTCATTCAACGATTTGGAGGAATGCCTGTGCTATAACCTTTCTGTTCTATCGTCGGGCGCAGGAACACTCGCTCTCTCGTGATTGGTTACATTGTTACAATGCGTCTTGTTCGTATCCTTATCTTTGTCATCGTCTTTGACTCTTTTCTCTTCTGGTTTCTTGTTATTGAGCTCCTTGACTTCTTGTTTCTTGCCATTCGCCGTCTTTTCTTCTGGTTTGAGGTTGCTATTGTCGAGGATAGAGATGGTTTGTCCGTTGACGAGTTTGAAGTCAGCTGGATCGGTTTGTGTTCCTTTGTCAGCACTCGACGTCTCTGTAACATCATACATAAGATATCAATGGAAGTTCTAATCAAGAACAAGTTGCTCAAATTGAAATAATCACTCGACCATCAGGCGAGGTGGGGAAGTGAGTGAAGGGTGATAAGGTATTGTGTCTTTTAAGATCTTCACTAACTATCAGGACAGAGGAGACTGGATAAAAATTACAGAGGCCTAATACCCAGCAGTTGATACAAGGCTGAAATAGTGCTGATGATAATGTGTTCAAATAAATCAATAGGATCAAATTCCAACTTTAAAACTTGATGGATTTATGCGCTAGCTTGCGACTGGTAAGCATCAGTTTTTTCCATTATTATATTGTTTATTTCAATGGTTTCAGGGGGCTAATTCTCGGGCCAATCTCGATCATTTTGCAATTTTATTTTATTGCTTCTTTTCACAACCCCGCACTTTTTCTACGTTTTCCGTATATCGTAGCTGTCGAGGCTTTTACGATGAGGTCGTTGATGAATTACTCAAGGTAATCATCCATTCTCTCTTCGAAAAGAAGCAATAAAATAAAATTGAAAATGATGGAGATTGGCCCGAGAATTAGCCCCCAGATCAATGACTGTCATCGGAAGTAGCCAGATGAGTATATTGTGACATGATCGGAAGACAGAACGTATAGTAGGATGGCCATCCAACCGAGGGAACGATATATTGTTTCATTTGTTTTTGATGTTTACTGGGAAATATTTTTTTCGTATCCCTGACATTTTGCTATTTTGACTAATAATAAAAACAATCTTCAACTATAGTCATTATAATCTTGATCTTATATTGAAATGTGTATTTTGTAATTGTGCCTAGATTTTGGGTGCTATAGCGTTAGCTGTTAGCCCAAACTGCAAATTGATGAATGACAGTGAGTGTACACTTACTGGTGGTGAGTGGCGCAGAGGTGGCAGGTGCGGGCGCGGAGGGGGGCTTGCAGCTGTAGCGCACCGGCATTATGCTCTGGCGGACGTTACGCTCAGGACGGACCAGGATTATGTACAACTGGAACGAACAGTAACGTGCCATTACATCCTATTATTATGGTGACTACGGCAGAACAATCTGGATAGTAAGAACTGGGAGAGATCTTTATCAAGCATAGTAAGTTGACTTTAAGCTGCTAAAATCTCAGAGAGTTCCACTATCCAATTTGTCTTCTTCATTACGTTGCTTTCGCTAGCTTTGACAGATAATCAGCCTAAAGCACCGTCGTTGAGTGGCTTGTTTTATCGGTGTTCTAACTCCCATCACCCTTTTACCTCCAGACTTCCAGACGCACGGATGTGCCACTTCTGCATGGTAGATATGCCACATTCTTGCCTAAAGCGTTTTGATTCCACTTTTACGAAGTGCTAATAGGTCATGTAACCAATAAGCAACAAATGGTCCGCAAGCTTGTTTGCCAGCCTGGCTTGTAGTGGGTACTAGGGTCGGACTAGGCCGGAAGGGCTCGGGTGGCTGACAACAAGCCCGGGGCCAACGACCGCTTTTCGAATTTTTCTATTTCATTTCTCTCCAACTGTATGAACTATCTGATCTAGTTTTACATTTAGGTCGCAAGAGCTGGGACCTAGTCCGCGCAAGCCTCCTATCCTACGGTTGCCACGCAGGCTGGGGCTCGGGCGGCAAATGCCATTTCGAGTATATGGGCAGTCCGACGCTAATTCGCTTAGCTTGAAAAAACTTTGAGACGGGCATACCCACAATACCACATCAGGAACAAGAAAAGGATTGCCTGCCCTAAAACTAGGTTGCAAGCTAAGGTTGGCAAGTCTTTTGTGGGCTTAAGCATCAAGTTTTACAACAAACTGCCTATTAACATTGTAAAGCTGTCTGAGAGTAAATTTAAGAAAACTGTTAAAGCTATCCTGACAAAAAAAGCTTACTACATGATTAATGACTACCTTGATGATAAAAAAGCCTGGGAGCTCGGCACATGACTTGTAATGTTGATGTACTTACATACCACTAATTAGGCAGATACATAGCTATTTTATTGTTGTTTTTGTTTTTATTGTACCAAATGTGACCTTGTAAAAATGTGATTTACTTTTTTATAAATTGTATATTTCTTACTTGCAAATAAATGAATGATTGATTGGTGGTGGGCACTGACCTTGGGTGCGAAGAGGCAGACGAGCGTGACGCTGGCGCTGAGCGAGATGGTGACGGCCATGCTGGTGACGCGCAGCGGCACGTGGCTCGCGGTGCCGAAGTACAGCGGCACGAACGCCAACCAGATCACGCACGTCGTGTACATCGTGAACCCTATAGGAGAAGGAATCCTCCTTATCAAAAGGACGTTAGGCAACAAGTGTACATCGTTAACCCTATAGGAGAGGGACACTTCGTTATCAGAAGGACGTATAGCCAACAAATATTGCACGTCGGCTAATTTCGGCTTTATAGTGTGCATCTGAAAGAGATAGCGCTCTACAAAGCCGAAAAGCCAATGTGTAATATTTATTGCCTGCAATCGTAATAAGTGAAGAAGAATAAAACCATGGGCACATCAAGATCGCCTGCGATGGCGATCAGTGTATTGCTGTCAAAATATAGAAGTCAAAGTACGCGGCAGTGTGCAAAACCCTATGTTGAAACTGGTCGCCATCGCCTTTACTAACTACCACAGATCGCCTACATTAGATGCGCAAGGCTCGAAAATTTCAGCTCAAAAATGAACATCACACAATATTTCAAAAACCTCGAAATCTTAAATCCACCCATGGAAAGCATTTATTTAGAAACTAGCGACCGCCCGCGGTTTTGCACGTTCCGTTCTCGTTATTTATTCTTATTATTATTATTATAAGCCTTTAATGTCCCACTGCTGGGCAAAGGCCTCCCCCAATCCCCTCCACTCCGTGTGGTCCTGTGCTAAGATGTTCCATTGTGGCCTGTATTTGTCGCTTGCGGCTCTTGCGGCCACCACTCTGTGGTTATTTTGGCCCAGAGCTCATTAGGCATGCGGCAGACATGGCCAGCCCACTCCCACTTCAGCTTGGCAGCTTTGGTTGCCACATCCAAACCCCAACCATGGTCCAAACACGGTACGGTCCAAACCCCCCCCCCGTTATTTATTCAAAATAAAAAATATCTGTGTGTGCTCCTGGTTCTAAGGCTGAGATTCATAGACCGCACTTTGCTTTACAGCAAAGCAGTCTTCGCAAAGTAAGCTTTGTTTATCGAAGTTTCCTATCAATATTTTGAATAAAGAAGAGCTTGACAGAACTATGAGATATAATTTTGGTTGAAAGTTGAACTTTCCACCAAAGTAAAGTCAAAGTTCGGTCTATGAATCTCGGCCTAAGCTATCATCCCCGATAATTTTCAGCCAAATCAGTTCAACTTTTCTTGAGTTATAAATAGTGTCACTAACACGACTATCTTGTATATTATAACAATATAGATTTTTAACTAAGTCAGAATGTCTGGAGGCTTATAGTGTTTATTTAATTTCACGCTAGTGAAACCGTGGAACAACGGAACCAACCGTGGTTTGCAGTAAGAGGAATATAAATTAGTAATTATATAAGAACCATTAGTTTCCATTGAAATGATCAGCTAAATGGTCACTCAAGATCAAGCAAATCATCCGTGCCTCGGTAGGTTAACCCAAAATAGTTCGCATGGCTAGTAATGAATGGCGCGCCCGGTTTGTCGGATCACTTTTAATCCGGGCAGGTCGATGATTGATGCCCGTCCCTATTCATGGGCTACCTCATCAATCTAACAGCCTACACCACATCTATTGCTCATAGTAATTACACTGCCTCAATTTACATCAAATTATGAACGTATCGAAGTTTGCAGACACTTTCATCGAAAACAATGTCGAAGCGAATTAGAAACCTAGATGAAAATTCGTGGTCTAACTAATGAATAAATGTTATTGAAGGGTAAGGACTGACACTTCGTAAGCATAGGTACCTATTACAGACGCTCTAAACACCAAAGTTTATTTCAGACTAATGGAATACCGCGCGACTTCATTTGCATGAAGGTAATAAAAAAATCAAGGCTCTGGGTTGAGTTTCGGGAATTTTTTTCTTAGTTCTTCTTAATCACTACATCAAGAAGCAAAATTCTTCAAAACAATATGATCATAATTATTTCTAGGTAATGCTGTAGGTATATAATGTAGACTATTAAGCCCTATATTCAGAAACAGTGCTTGAGTCTAAGTCATGCCTCAAGCATTGATTTTTGACGGTTTTCAATGGAGAACTGACAAAAAATGTTGCTTGAGTCTTGACTCAGACTCAAGCATTGTTTCGGCATACGAGCCTGTCAGTCAGTAACGCAAGCGCTAGAAGAATATAATGATTTGTGTATTGGCGGAGTTCTTATGCTGCCTTCCTACGGTGCGTGGTTCTGCAGATCATCACGCACAGCCGACGACGACGCACGGCAACGCACACAGAAAAGGCTCCTGTGCTACCGCGCACCTCGGCGCACGAGACCGTTCCCATGGTGTGTCGTGCGAGCTGATCCGCCTCCGTGCGTGATACCACACACCGGTGGGAAGGGGCTATTAGGCATTTATACGACCTCGGTCGTAGGTTAAGTAAATGATAGTGCTTAATTTATACTTAGTGGTTAGGTGACAGATATAATATTGACTGCGACAGTAAGTTACCACTTAGCGGCCACTAAGTGCTAAAGTTTATTAGGTACTGAACTAAGTTTAATTAATTTCCAACTTGGCTAGTTTCATGTTCGAGTCAAGTTAGAGTGGTAGTGACGAGATGAATAAGTTGCTTGATTGCAAAGTTAACAATGCCAATTTTATACAATACGATCACAAGGATCACTTTGAATCCAATTCACGCTGTATATTTGCTTGTTAGCGTCATGTGGTATTATATTTGTATTCTAAGTATGTATCTACAAAAACATATATAAGTAAGTAGTATATCAACTGTCTGGTTACCATAGTACAAGCTCTGCTTAATTTGGAGCTAAATAGTGTTGTGTGGATTGTCATAATATTTATTTATTTAAATGTATGATAAGTGAAACAATTTACAGGTACACTTGTGATAGAGTGCAGCTTAAAAAATAACTAACCAATCTAATAACCAAACTACTAACTAATTAATAATAAAAACCAATTTCGTCTGCATATTCATTCAGATCGACCAACAATTATAAATGAATGATTTTATAATGATTGTCTATGTCTATGTCTAAATTGTGAGCCATAGTCGTTACGCTGCACAGTTTCTATAAATCGGTTCTATAGTTGTCTGTTATCGTGTGCTTATCTATAGCTTTGAGTCGAAAGCCAGTAGTCCTACCACAAGCTCTGTCTGGCTCTGTCTCTGGCTCTGGTTTTGAGTCTGTGTGAGTGCTCACCAGTGCTCACCAGTAGGATTTATTTAGTCAACACTCACACAGACTCAATACCAGAACCAGAGACAGAGTCAGACAGAGCTCATGGTAAGCCTACCAGATTCCTATGCATGGAATCTGGAGCCTCAATATAAACTCTACTGGATCAACTCTCTCACATCAAACTCCAAAAGTCTAGTCTATTGAATTCGCAAATGGATTTGTTGGAACTTTGCTTTGTAGCCCGAATCCGTGTCAAAGAGATACGTACTTAGCTCAAGATTAGAGCAGTCTAATTGAAACTAGTATCGAGTAGATAACCACTAATGACTTATCAATAGAGAGCCTTTTGATTCGCAGTTTCAATAGGAACAGTTTCAAAGACAGGCTAATGTATTGCACTATTGAACTTGAGTCGTAGAGCGTGCTACGACCTACGGCGTAGACCTAATACGTAGAGCTACGACTTACAGCTACGACCACGTAGAGCTAGCACGTAGGTGGTGCTACGGTTTGAAACCGGTGATAAGTAAGTGAAGTGTGGCAATCCTTGTTATTGCATTTTTAGGGTTCCGTAGCCAAGTGGCAAAAACGGAACCCTTATAGATTCGTCATGTCTGTCTGTCTGTCCGTCCGTATGTCACAGCCATTTTTCTCCGAAACCGTAAGAGCTAGACTGATGAAACTTGGTGAGTAGATGTATTCTGTGAACCGCATGTTGAGGTTTCAAATATCGTTTTTTTTCTAAACTGAATAGTTTTCGCGAGAGACACTTCCAAAGTGGTTAAAAGTTGCCCCCCCCCCCCTCTAACTTCTAAAATAAGAGAATGACAAATCTAAAAAAATATGTGTTGTACATTTATATGCAAACTTCCAACGATATTTGGTTTGAACGAGATCTAGTCAGTATAAAGTTTTTCTTTATACGTCATAAATCGTAAATCGCAATTTACCTTTCGACAAACTACAAGAACCTTTATATTATGTTACTTGTTGCTACGGAACCCTTTATGGGCGAGTCCGACTCGCACTTGGCTGCTTTTTTTAAATCTATTTTATTCTTGTCGTATCCTGCCTGACACATGGTGCATTTGGACATACTGACTAGTTTACTACATTAAAACGGTCGATGTCTTTGCAGCCACTAACATTAAATTGGTTATACCTCATAATTATGGGTGTTTGAGGTTCCGAACAAAATGTGTTAAAATGTTCATACATTCATTAACATGCAAGTAATTGAATGAATGCAGCGGTAATGCGCGATTTAATCAGAGCTCGGTGAGAGTCCTTGGGATCGGAGCGATTTCAATCAACCACTATTATTGATCATATTACGAGGACCGAGGGCCCTGATTAAATTCCCATCCCCTCTGTGCTATATAAGAATAATTTATATTGGAAATCTGACTACGCCTGATAGAACATTAAGCCTCCGAGGAAACTGAGATTTTCTAGTCGTCATAATTATCAGTTTAGGAGCTTAGGACCTTCATTTCTTTCCAAGAAAAAAAAAACAAATCAGAAATAAATGTGCACGTACCCACTTCTAATATAACATCTACACTTATGCTCAAGGTTGGCTGTAAGAGAACTACTTTTAGGGTTAAGTTCATCTTTGTACAAGTCTTAATTTTAAGTTTTATAAATGTATTTTTATAATTATGCGTACAATAAAGAATCGCTCTAAACAATCGATCGCTTCTGCGAACTATAGGGTACAAAAAGGACCAGCAGGTGTTCCAGCAGTGGCTTTTAAAAGGCTGATGATGATTATTGGAAAACACTGTCGTCAGATCGCACATGTACACGGAGTATATAACACCACTTAACATCAAGTGGACCATTTAGGCTTGTTCCATTAGCTTCTTGTATAAAAAATAAAAAAAATCTTTGACTGGCTGTAGGAGTTGGCTTAACGATGATTGTATTAGTGGTTAGCTTGCTGATATACGGTAGGTTTCTTATGGCTTGCAACAAACGTAAACTGTAGTATGGTGCAGGTAATTTGCGGTTCCTTGTATTGACATTGTGTGGTCTAGTTTCCAATCACCAGGTCGGTAATTACAAGTTCCCGGCTTGTTGTGAACACCTGGCGCTACGATAATAAGGAACTCTGAGGTATTATTACCTAAACTAATGGGGTAGATTAGATAGCTTTTGATGAGATCACCCATTATTCTAGTTTTTAAATATGTTTACGTTAGTTATGGTGAACGTTCACTAAACTAATATTCTTTTACTATAAACGCGATTTTTTTTTGTTCACACTTTTTTGTTTTTGTTTTGTTGTAGTCATTTGGTTAATGTTTAAATTGTTCTTCAGTATCTTAGTTTTTTCAAGGGCCATAAAATAAATAATAGTTAGTAATAGGGTTGAAACTTTCCTGCACACCTATTATATCACCTACCTAACCACAAGAAGTAAGTACAATGAAATGATTTGAATTTGAATTGAGTCTTCAGACCGCAGGTGGCGCGAACGGGGTGAGAGGACGATCTTACCTACTTATGAAATCATACACGTCCCCTGGTTCCTTACTATTTTGCATAACACAACGGTAACAAAATCTCCTGCCGTCCCAAAGCTCTCAGAAGGCACCGTCTTATTGTATGTACATCGCATACAAAAAACAAGTACTCAGTTCTTCACACGTACCTCAAGAAACGTGTTCAAGTTATACAAGAATTCTTTATGCTTATTTTACAGACCCATTTGTAGTCTAACTTTTCAAGCTTAAGTGCCTCTGACTACACCTCTTAGACATACTCGACGGATCGTGAGTAGGGTTAAGTAGTTGTACCAAAACATTTGAAAGGTTGTCCTACCATGCCTGGGAATTACAGTTGAGACTATTTTCATTATTTATTTCTATTATGTGAGTTTAATGAGGTACTCTGGACAACTCTACGGACGAAGTTGTAAGAACGTTGTAGGAGTTTTGAGCCAGTTTTGAGCCATAACTTAGCAACTTGCTTGGACGTGTCCTTCGAAGCAAGGAGAGTTCAGATGATAGTTTCATTAGTAGTGGTTCGCAATGACCTAGCCAGCCACGAGCATTACACGACTCAATCACGACGAATTCTCTGAAGTTTTGAAGTCGTGCTGACTTCGGCCGCCTTCAGTATGTGCGTGGTCCAAAACGGGCTTTACAAAATATTTTAATACAAGTTCCTGGTGGATCAATAAGATCATGGTCCATCTTATGCCAAGTGGTAACCATCACCTTGAACGAAGCATTGCTTCTCAGGTCACGCACTTTAAAAAGCTACACAATTATTATATGTCTGCGTGGACTTTTTTCAACTTTTAAGCATTTGACTTTCAAGCGACCTCGAGGAGGTCTGCTTAGGATGGCAATCTTAAATTTTAATACAAATTGTTTTGTTCATAGAAATTGAATTTTAAAATAACAGCTGTGTCCTTGCTGAATATTCCCTTCTTGGGACTATCGCCAATGGGCCGTGAAATAAAAAAGTGCCTACCCTTTCTCAGACCCCATTTTTATGTAGGTAAGCAATGTTTTGAGAGTAAACACAGGTTGGAAGGCTATTTTAAAAATGGCCGATCTGTATTCAGTTTCTTTAAAACTCCCACCCACAAGTAGGGCGATTGTCTAATTCAGTTGCAATCAGTAGTTTGATACTAACAGCTAAACGATACTATCAAGGAATAGCGATCATGTATCTTGTTGCAATGCCTTTTTGACCGCTATCTATCAGTTGCAATGATAGTTTTGCAGCGTGAAGTTCCTGCAAATCAATTTAACCCGACCAATTTAAAAATCATAATCTTAGTAAGAAGCCGTGTGAAAACGATTGGCCCACTTTATTTGACTTTCTAATAGACCTCGTTCACTCATTTTGTGTTGTGTTTCTGTCAGTCTTCTTCTTCTTCTTTACAAAGGTTTCGTAAATATCGAATAAAATTTACTTTTTCAAGTTATTTAGTCTGATTTCAAGTAAGTAAAGTCTAACATTCTTAATTCTTTATTCCTAGCTTGCTCAAGTGATTAATATGTTGTTTCTATTTGTTATAAAGTTATGATCCCAATCCACCAGTGTTTGTCAAAGCAATCAACCATAGCTCTTAGTAAAAATAAGGGCACCAACAACATTTGAAAGCCTGGGAAAATCTTGCAAGGATGTTAAATGCCGTGGGTGGCGGCTACATAAAAACTGGTGAAAATGGAAGGGAGTATGTATGTACTATGTAGTAGGTAAATAGTTTTCAATAACCCTAGTTTTGTGCAGCTATTATTCATCATTTTTTTGTGCTTTATATGGTAAAACAACAAAGTTCTATGTTTTTTTGATTAATTACTGGTAATATGTAGATACAAGTGCCGCATAAAGTCCAAGGTGGTGGACAACTGGGCGTGGACCCTATACGCTGCATCCCCTCACACTCACAGGTTTTATTTAGCTAACTTTTGTAGATGTTAATGTTTTTTGTTTTTAGATCACGATGACAATGTGCTCCGCTGGGTGTACAGTCTAGAAAAAAGGCACCTTGTGGTGGAAGAGGGAACGTGAAGAGAGGGAATGGTGGATGCTGTCGCTGCTATAGGCAGATCGTTTAATGACACAAGAGCCATGTGTGGAGTTGCTGCTGCTTTAAGTTGAGCAGGATCCAACACCATTAAATAAAACAGTTAAATAAAATACATTATTTCTTTTAATAACTCGCCTTATTTCTTACCCACAATACATAGATAAGACACCTACTGCTTATAAATCAGACTAATTATAGCATTTTGTATTTTAATTTGATACAGCTTCTATCTTATTCTAGTCATTAGTACATAATTGATAATGAAATATTAAAAGTAGGTATGTAATGTAATATAGGCAGGAGCCAGCTATTTCCCCCTGCACGTGGAGGTTTTGACTGATTCTACACATGGCTATGGTAGAATGAGAATGATATCCCAGCACAGGATATCAAACGCTTCCTTCGTTAGACGAAAGTTCGAAATAAACTCTCTCTGAGGGATTTAGAACGGATTACTGGCATCCTGCATCAATCTTCTATCAAGAATACGTTTTTTTTGGCACTGTTCCTCCTCTAGCCCAAGTAGGAATCCTCTTGACATGATAAACTGAAATGAATTTAAATACTTAGTTGAAACGGAATCGTAGTAAGTACGCACTAGATTTTATTTGATTAGGAATGCAATAATAACTTTGTTTATCATTGTCAAAACACTAAAAACGTACTGTAAATAACTTACTTTATTCAATTTCTATCGATCGCAACAACACCTTACTTGTTTCTATTCGCGATTGATATGATAGTAATCGTAAGCTGTCATTTCCATTGAAACAGCCTTACGTGATCGCTGTTTCATGATATTTAGAGAAACATTACGCTCATGTTGCAATCGTTCATTGTCAAAGATGGTTTCAATTGCAATGCGCTGTTGATTGCAATCGAAGCTACTACGTGATCGCAAATTTGACAGTTTCAATAAGATATCAATGGAAACCATTGCAACAGAAGTTACATGATCGCCCCACAGATGGACCAACGACATTTTTAAGATCGCAGGAAGTCGGTGGATGGAATGGGCTCAGAATCGTTCTTCCTGGAAATGTGTAGGTAAGGTCTATGTCCAGCAGTGGTCTTCTTCAGACTGATGATGATGATGACAATGATGATCATGCCTGTTCTTAAAAGCTTTGTCACGTTCAATTTGGCACCTAGACCACCTAACCTTCAAAGTTATCTTTGTAATTCAAATACATGATTTTTACTATGACTCAGAATCTGACTCTGACTTTGACTCCGAACGACTCTGATTTTATCTTTGAACTTGACTTTTACACTGACTAAGCCCGACTTTGAATCATAGTCTGACTCTGACTCTTAATCCTGGGCATGGTGACCTTGTATAACAGGTTCTTACGAACTTTACTCAAGCACCAGTCTTTCACAATGTATGCATACCTCTCTTAGTTTGTAATAGTTATTTGTTATACAAGAGTGCAAAGCTGCTTTTTAACCGCGTGCTTAATTTTGATGACCGAGCAAGCGCAGGATTCTAAAATTTAACCACGAGCGTAGCGAGTGGTTTAAAAGTTAGAATCCTAAGCGTTGGCGAAGGAATCAAAAGAGCACAAGGTGAAAAATCTTTGCACTCGAGTGCAACACGTAACTTTTCATCCCAACTCAGCGAGGAAATGACTAAGTGCAAAAAAGAACATGGCGCGACTAAAAGTAACACACCAAGAAGGTTCCGAGTATGAGTTTTTAACAAATTTAAAAAGATTGTATGATAAATTCGGCATGAGCTGGTGGGATGAAAAATAAATTATGCATTTTCATATATCATAATAATATGCATTGTGTAAGAAAAATAAATCATTTTAACTTAAAAAAAAAAGATTCTGATTCATAATCTGACTTTAACTCATGATCTGAATCAGACATGATCTGACTCTGACTCATAATATGACTCTGACTCTGATTCAGAGTGTGAGCTTACCGATATGTTTGCTCTCGTTGAAGGCCTCCGGTATCTTCCTGGTGAGCACGGCGTACACGGTGCACACGAGGATAAGCACGATGGGGTAGAAGAAGGCGATCATGTACGACGCGTCCACGTATGAGTCACACACCAGCATGTTGTCCTCACGCGTCGGGTAGTGGAACATGGCCTTCGCGGGCGCCACTATCATCCACACCACTACTATCAGAACCTGGAGAGCAATACAACCATGATGATCTTAGCAATTAAACTAAGCACTGGTGCCCTAAGGGCCTCGCCTTCCGATACTAAGGTCGTGGGTGCATAACCGACTTGCTGACGTTTCGGACAAATTTCACTGGGACACAGTGTCCCAAATGACACTTTTGATTTTAATATTATTTTTACTGACGTTTCGGACACGATCAAATTATTGACTCCTGTGTACTATACCGGTCCCAGTGAAGGAGACATCATGTCACCTGAAAGTAAAACCTACAAGTTTGAACACAAACTATGCCACTTTATTTTAAATGGGAAAGTTTGTATTGGATGGATAGATGTTTGTTACTCAAAAACGCCAGAACGGCTTAACGGATCTGGATGAAAGTTGACACAAAGATAAATTATAATCTGATATAGCACATAGGATACTTTTTATCCCGAAATGTTACAGGAACGGGGCGTAACGGGAACGGGGCGAGCGAAGCCGCGGGTGGCCGCTAGTTTACCTGCATATTATACTATGTTTTTATAATGTATGGTAAGTATACAAATTTTTAAGTAAAAAATGTTGAGTAAATAAAAATCTGCCATCATAAACAAAGGTAGTCTGGTAGAGATCTTGCGATAATACCGCCTATTGTATGGAGCAAATAGTATCAAGCTGCTTATGCATCTACTCGTACCTATACTTTAATAAATTGTTGCGTGCAATAGAATATTTTCTATTTATCTTTCTATCTAGAGCACTTCGTACCTATTGCATGATTGCTTTTTCAAAATAAATAAAACGCAGTGGTGAAGCTAAACAAAGTGTTCGTTCTATCTATTGAGTATTCTATTTGAGAATGGAAACAGCCAAACCAACAAAAAGTCGAAAGCGGTAAGGCGGTTCGGCTTTAGAAAATAGTGAACAAAATAAAGTACCGATTTGGACGCTTTCATTCTGATTATTGGATTGATCAAAAAAACATAGCAGCAGGTTCTGTGAATGCATGTTTTAAAAATGTTCTTTTTATGTTCAGCTTTTGCAATAAACAAATATGCTTTCAATTCAAATAAAATTGGTTGGTTCAATTCAACATCGTTTTCATTAGTTGAACTCGTATAAAAACTACCACGATACGGATTAAAAATTCCATACCCCTGTCAGTAAATAGCAATTTTGATAAAGAAAATAATGGTACCAAGCATCCACAAATACGTGTTCCAATAACGTGTTTGCTCGGTTTTCTACCTTTTGTAAAGAAGATTAGTAGGCTTACCCCGAACAAAGGTTAGCTGTCGTCGGCACAAATTGTGTTCGGTGTCGAACATCAAGCCTTCAACAAAGCTATGCACCGGATATTTATTCCTTTGAAGTTAGACACTAGAACGGTTGTCCATGATGGTGCTGTGGTTATAACTAAAAATAGGAGCGTAGTTCCTATTTTTAGCTACTAGATGCTTATAGATTAAATAATTACTACACAAAAAAAAATCGGCGGACTATAAAGTTGGTTTACTGACGACAGTTGAACGTGGCAACGTCATAAGCCACAATTATCGTTGCTATAAACAATTGACACTACATTCACTTTTTACTGCTTTTCATACTTGTCGAAAACATGTAAATGTATTATTGTATAGCAGCTGTCCACGCGGACGCATCGCTCACTCAAGTAGAAGAGAGACATAACTGATGTCGAACGCTGCCGAACGCGGAGGCCGATTGTGCCTCTTTGTCGCTCGTTCCGCGCTCTCGCTTGCACTTCAAGCCTTAAATTGAACGCTTCAGAGCGAGGTAACGCCACATGTATCATGTTTTTTCGTGCGTGCAGCCGGCTTCATCGAATTATAATAAGTAATCACGTCAAAAAATATAGCACACCTTGGCAAAATTACTTCTTCTTGATTAAATTACTTCTGACGGTATAAAACACTGAAATACCCGGGATGTACTCCGGGTATTTCAGTGTCAACAAAATCATGTTCCGTTTATATGAAAAATGAAGCTAGTTCTGTTTATACGACCGAGCCCTGTTTAATAAAACTGACAATTCGACATTTAAGTCAAAAAGCGACAAAATTGTGGAATTGTCGTGCTTAAGCTGTTTTATAAAAGTGACAAATATGTTACAAACAGGTGGAATACGACATATTTGTCAAAACTCGACAATTATGTCATGAAACTACAGTCAAATCATTTCTGACATTTGTCGGGTTGTCGCGACAATTTTGTCGACTTCTGACATAATTTTGTTTTACGGAGCTACACAAACACCTTGAAAATACGATTTCGCGACAGAGGGTAAAGCTCCTGTCAGAATCGTCAGACAATTCTACAAATATGTCAATATTTCGCGACAATTTTATGTTTTATAAAGAAGATTTGACAAGTTTTCAACGACAAATTGTCACCTGTCACTTGTCGTTTCAAAAAAAATATTATACAGAAAAAGGCCGAATTGTCGTGACAATGTGACATATTTGTAAATTTACTACCATCAAAATTTTGTCGCCTGTCGGTTTTATTAAACAGAATAATTGTCGAATTGTCACTTTTTGACATATGTCGGACTCGTCGAATTGTCAGCTTTATTAAACAGGGCCCTAGCTTGCTAGCTTATTATTATCACTATCTTGTGTTTTTTGCGCGTCCAAAAAACATTAAGGGACACAAGGCCATATCGCCCACTTGCGACGACAGTGTGACATCTCAAAAACATGGATTTTACAGAAACCGACTTTTAAACTTTTAAATGAGCTTAACTTTTAAACTGTTGTCAAGATAGCTTTATTATGTATGAACAGATTAGACAATAACTAATAATGAAATGAAATATTAAAAAAGAAATACACTTCTGGAACAAAATTAAGTTATAACTATAGTTTTAAAAAATAAGGAAAATTTGTCACGTTGTTTCAGACAAAAATAAAGTTTTCAAAGTGACAAGTTCAGTTGTCACGTTGAAGATGATGTAAAGATTTACATTTATCTATTTTATTTATTTTTTTATTTAGTTATGTCAAAATAAAACGATATTCTTGAAAATCAGTTTCTTAATTAAGGAATAAAATATTCATTTGACACAGTGGTAACTATTTTAATCGTACATTTTGTTACAAAAAATTACATGTTGACTTGTATTTAATTAGGCACATGGGTATTGTACGCACACAATATTTATTTTATTTCAATAAAATACAAATTGGTATCAAAACACCTCCTCCTCGCGTCGTGCTCCTCACTGCTGAGGGTCGTGACCCCCTCCATGGATCAATTTGTCCCTGACAATGTTTCGTTACCTGGATCTGTCACCGGCAACCTGAATAGCTTCATGGACCTTCACGTCGAGAGTGGAGCAGATTTGGTCGGACCAACGTATCGGGCTTCGGCCTCGTGGTCTCTTGCCCTCAATTTTGCCAGTGATGACAAGTTTTTCCAGGTTGTCACCCTGTTTCCTGGCTATATGCCCGAAATACTCAAGGAATCGCTGGAGGCAGATGGTTGATAGCCTAGTGGTCACTTTAGAGTTCCTTGAGTATTGATACATTGGTCCCACGCGCTGTCCACGGGATACGGAGCATCCTCCTCCAATACCACATATCAAACGCGTCCACGCGTCTGCGATCATGCGCTTTCAGAGTCCATGTTTCTGCACCGTAAAGAAATATGGAGAAGACTAGACTCCGGATAAGTTTCATTTTTAAGATAAAAAAAGATGAACAACTGAAAAAGCTGCTACATGAAGTACTCGAAGAAGATGAACTCGTTTATAGGCTACGATGGTGCTACTTTTGTGGTGTTTGTTGATTATCCATTGATTCATCCTCTTAAACGTTCAACTACGTTTTATTATTAATTTCCTTGCGTACAATAAAGAGTTAATCTATCTATCTATCGTTTGTTGGTTAGACTGTTTGATAAACAAACAGTTTTTGAATGAATTCGTGTTGTTTCAAGAAATTAGGTGCTACTGGGCAAGTCCTCGTCCATTTTTAGTTTGTGCTTATCGTAAAACTAGTGTAGACCTTGTCGCCATCTGGAAAGATAACTGGTGTTTTGTATTGCTGTTTAGTGTTTACAACGTGGCAGATGGACATACCACTAAATTTTATCAAAAGGTATTCGGCAACAACAGAACATCAACAAATGACCCACTACTTATTTCCAGTAAAAGAAAAACAAGTATCATCTTCAACGTTATAATTCAAAATGACGCAATGATGCTGTGAATTTCTTACAAGAACAACGTGACATCATTAACATTTCTCGTTAACTTTGCTTTTTGGTTTGCAAGAACAGTATGATGAGTTCATTGTACCACGTTGTCGAATAAATTAAAATTATTAAAATAAACTTGCCTTTTTCACCTAAATCGTGGTATCCTCGTGATGTCACGTTTTTTATGAAAACCGAGAGTGCTTCACGTCTCAACGCCCAGGTGACAACTGAACTGTCGCTATGTCGAAGCCAACATGATCACCAAACGAGACAGTGCTATATTGTGATATTTTGTCTCATTCTCTCATTCCTTCGTTGTTTATGGAGCAAAAATTATCCCGTTTTTGGAGATAATAGAGCGCGCGATCGCGATTCCGAATATCAGAAAAACGAAAAATCGTATAACTTGAGATGTCACACTGTCGTCGCAAGTGGGCGATATTCACGTAGTCTTGTGAAGATATTTTATTCAATAACTACATTATTTTAGTCAGTCAGTCAGTGGTTCCTTTGGTCAAGATAGCAAGATTTTAGTATTAGATATGATATTATTTTCACCTATTCTTGTTGGTTTCTTTGACCTTCATGATAGATATTGTTATTTTCCCCAATTTACTTTCATCTTATGATCACACATGTGATTACGTAGCCCAATTTTGTTTTTCTTTTATCATGTCAAGAATCTTCGAGGACTGGTCGGTGGCTGTCTCCGGAAAATAAATAAGAACCAATAAGTGCTACTCCATAACAGTGAAATAAAAGGTATAATACTTTCGTACTTTTAGATAAAACTTTGTGATATCACATTTGCGTAATAACTAGGGCTCGTGACTTTACCTGTCCTGTTCCCGTTACTTTTCCGGGATAAAATTATACCCGTCTCCTAGTTCTAATCTACCTCCGCACCAAGTTTCAGTCATTCATCTAAAACTAGTTTCTTGTACATAATATTCCTTGATAAATTAAGATAAATACCCATATTTGAAAGAGGTAGCTCTTCAGTTAACAGGATTGTTTGCATACCTTGCTCTTAGCCCTGCAGGGCTACCAAGAGCTCCATATGGTTATGGCTATGGCTGTCAAATTGTGTATAGGATAGGCCACACATTCATTTTCTTGAGTTTTTCCTGATTCGTCCCACAAGCTAATGGCCCATTTGGGACAAAACAGGAATCGCAAATTTATTAATATTTCCATTCCTGTTTCGCTTCTTGGGTTTGAAATGTGATGACACTGTTGACACAGTTTTGACAGCCATTACTATAACCATATGAAGCTCATGGTAGGCCAGCAGAAGTTTTTTTTTTGGTTCTAATAAAATAAAGATGTAGATAATATAGATAAATATTGAATTGTAATAGCTTAATGACCTGTATGGAGATGAGTGCCGCGCAGATGGCGAGCTGCGAGCTGGGCGAGATGAGGATGGGCCGCTTGGCGGAGTGCTTGCCGGCGTTGAAGATGCGCGCGATGCGGTTCGTCTTCGTCAGCAGCGCCGCGTACACCACCGTGAAGCAGAACCCCGTGCCGAACCTACCGAACAACAATACATTCAAAATAAGAAAAAAACAAAATAGTCTTTATTCAGTTGTGTTTCAAGAATCACTTTGAAACGTCTTAAAGCTAGGTGAGTCTAGGTGCCAGTTCCACGCCTAACAGGATTTTTTTGTTCACACTTCAATGGCTTCTAAATAACTGGAATAATGATTTCAAGAAGAGATCAGTTTCGAAAATGTTTCAAACGTGCTCAATCACCCTTGCTACAAGAAGTTATTAATGAAGTTGATAAGGAACTAAAATAATAGGAACAGATTTGGGTGATTCCTTCAATTTTCATACCAATGCACAGATTTTGCAAAGCAGTTTGACGCATAGCTTTGTTTTTATAATGTTCTGATGTTATATCCCATAAACACGGATTTTCTCTGTATTATTTTATTATTTTCTTTTAGTGACAAACTTTACAGTTTCATCTTCAGATAACTTCTTCTCCATTGTTTAATTAATCCTTTTTCTTCGAAAAAAAGTCCGCAAAAACAACCAACACGTGTGTACTTCGTCAGCACTGGAATGGCACTGGATAAGCCGTCTACATTATTCCAGTTGCACTGGATTGATCGCACTGGATTCAAAAGTAGACCGCGAATCCAGTTACTGGACTGGAATGCTCACTGGATTCAGTTAATTCCAGTGCTGGTTTACATTTTTATAACGCTTTTATTAGCTTCACCTGTATGTATGTATGTATGTATGTATATATGTATGTATGTAACCGACCCCTTTGAGCTCGATTTTGTCCTACTTTGAACGATCAGATTTGATTCAAACTTTGCACACCTGTCAAAGGTCGATGACAATGCAATAAAATGAAAAAAAATAAATAAAAAAAAATCAAAAGAAATAAAAAAAATAAAAATAAAACCTACTTTGAACGATCAGATTTGATTCAAACTTTGCACACCTGTCAAAGGTCGATGACAATGCAATAATATGAAAAAAATATATATGAAAAAAAAAAAAACCTAAAAAGTTAAAAATAAATTATCGTTTAAAAAACTAAAAAAAAAACGCTTTTATAACTAATTGAACTAAAAAGTTAAAAATAAAACTGTAATAATCAATTGAGAATTTATATTATTGTACAAAAAGCGTGGGGGCTTGATTTTGATTGTTGTAAATATTTTATCAATAGTTTATTATATCTGAAGTTATTATAAAAAGGACCCCACGCTTTTTGTACAATAATATAAATTTTCAATTGATTATTACAGTTTTATTTTTAACTTTTTAGTTCAATTAGTTATAAAATCGTTTTTTTTTTAGTTTTTTAAACTATAATTTATTCCAGTAAGCAATCCAGTACTGGACTGGATCGCTGGACTGGAATAATGTAAACCGGCCATAAGATTAGAAGCTAAATCAAATCTTCTTTTCCGAAGTATGTTCTAATCGCGATCTATCAGTATAATACGTGAATTATGGTGATTTATTAATGTGATCATCCCGTGAATCACCCGTATAATTGTGCAAGCGGCGGAGCATCGCCGATTTGGTACGTGACTCTCTACACACTCTGCACCGATCGTCTGCATTGTCATATAAATGTGCCTCCAGAGCTGCATTCCGAATTCAAAACCGCTCTTTAGCAGAATAACTCTATATTACAAAGAACCTTAGATCTGCAAACGAGGTGAACCAATAAGCTACCTACTTAAAAAAGTGCGACATAAGTTATCCTAATTTGTTTGATATTGATCGAAAGCTCGCACAAAAAGCACTTGAATCTTGATGTGTTTGACGACTAAAAAACGGTTTGATTTCAAACAAAATACTTATCCCATTTTAAAAATAAAATCCATAAACAAAATAATGTTATCTGGTGAATGACAAGCATTGAACAAGTCCTATTAAAACTTGCAGAAAATGAACAGCCCAAGGCAGACTCAACTGAACTGGTATTAGCGCTCAATCTCTCTCAAAATACGACCCTGTGTGCGAAGTACGTGCCCAAATACCCAGATTGTCCCGTCCCATTGTCCCGGAGACCAACCCGACCCGCCGCCAAGTGACCCCCCTTACGGAGATGCATGGCTGCAGCATAATAGACATCTTACATGATGCCCACGATTTATGCTATCTCCCAACGAGGTAGCCAGCAAGTGATTTAAGAATCGGTATTGGAACTAGAATAGTTTATTGGAGAATGGGCAGTGCTTCCAATTTAGTATTGTTCGAGTGGTTCGAATGGTCAAAAGGCTACTGCAGAGCTATCATAATATTCCCTTATGTTTGGTTTGGAGCTGAATTTTTCAAGAAAATTCTCAGAATATTCACTAGAAAAATGAATTTGAACTCCGAATATAACCTTTCTTCATGCTTCGTGTGGCGAACAAAAGTACCGAACATAAAATACAATCTCTCGATATCCATATTTTATGTAGTGTGAATTGTTTGATTCCATAAATTTCGTTCGTATCAAGAAGCAAAATCTCGAATGCTCGCGTCGCGGGTAAACTTGGCAGTTCCATTGAGTTAGAACTTATCACGAAATGCTTGTTTTCTACCGCACGTAGCAGCGCCCATTCTAATGGCATAACTAAGATTTATTTGATCCGAAGTACGTGACTCGGTTCGAACACCTGTGTGATTTTTATTTAGGTCAGTGAGAACGACAATCGTGCCGCCTCACATTTGTTCTTGTCGATTCTTATTAGTGAGCTTCTGAGAAAAGGGATGCTCCTTTGTTAAATTCTGCTTGAAATAAAATCAAATGAAAATGTAGAAAGTAAAGAAAATATAGTTCTTTTCGAAAAAGTACAAAGGGAAAGCCAAAAACAAGATTAAATTTTCGGGTTTTACGTATCGCTTTGACCAAAGAAACATATTGTTTCTGTACCCCTTGTATGCAAATTTTCATAGTTATTAATTGAGTAACTAGGGCGTGAAAGCACCATAGAAACCGTGCATTTTTCCGGGACAAAAATTTGCCTGTTATTAACTGACTCTCGTAGAGAGTATTATATTCCTTGTTAACTGACCCCTAAACTACCACTACCTTTGCAAACTTTCACATAATATGGTTTTATAGTTATAATGGCTTATTTAATATGGTTGTAAAAGCATTGTATATTGTTCGCGTACAAAAAAAAATCTTGTTAACGTACGATGAATAAATCTAATATTCCTATGAAACGAACCGTACCTGCACACAAACAAGCTTCGTTTAAAATTACAAAGCGAAATGGATTCTTTCAAGTAGATAGCCAACCCAGCCCTCAGCCGATGCTCGGGTATAACGATAACTGTGCCGGCTGCCGGCTGCCGACTGCCGGGGCCTTCCGATATTGTATTCCGATGTCGGAGAGAGGCATCTGACCAGCCTATCCACCGGACAAGTGTGAGTCACACTCGTGCACTGAACGATACGTATGTCTTCTCGTGTCACTAATTCTTTCAAAACAGTGAGTCGAAATAATTTTTAGTCTAACCTAAACCGCTCTTTGTATAGACATCGAGGTAGATATTATTGATATTTGTCTGAATTTCAACCCCTAAAGTGTGTAGGTAGCGTTAGTTCCACGCGAACAATCCTATAGACGAACAGTCAAGTAATGTATTTGGTAATGTTATAAGTTTTCACTTTGCATGTGTTGTGGTGTCTTATAATCAGTGGCGTAGTTACCAGAGGCAGTGCCTCGGGGCCCCCAAGCTTAGAGGCTCATCCTCGTGACTTGGTGGCCCGAAAATCTGGAGTACGTCGATAGTTTAGTTGGGGCCCTAGTTTATATAACTATTGCCCCAGGGCCTTTGGATACCTAGCTACGCAACTGTTTATAATGTTATTTCAAACACAATTATGATCGATTACATACATACAAACATAAAATCACGCCTCATCCCATGGGGGTAGGCAGAGATCACGGATTTCCACTTGCTACGATCCAGGGGCTCAATTCTAGACCAGTTACTTTTTTGTCACGGTAGATATATATCACAAGAACTGTCAGTTTCTTTAGTGAATTTGACAGTTCTTGTGATATATATCTACCGTGACAAAAAAGTCACTGGTCTAGAATTGAGCCCCTGACACACCTCTTTCGCTTCATTCACTCGCATAACATTCTTCATACATGCTCGTCGGTTTAGAGTCCTAACGTTCTCTAAAACGTCTGCAAATCAAGCATCATCATCATGCATCGCCTGCATGTGTGTGTATGATCAATTGTTATTGAATAGATGAAATGAAATGCTGTAATAGAGTTCATACTCGTAGTCTAGATAAGGTGTGGTCGTCATGTCTCCGAACTGTGATTACACGCTGGATAATCATCTAAATCTCCGAGTACCAGAGATGGTAGTTAGTGAACGGTTCAAGCGTTTGATTCAGACTTTTTGTGTGAGAGACTGATAGGGAGATCTTAAGTAGCACTAGAAAAAGGCTAAGAGCGCTAAGTATTTCTTAAAGCTTTCGAGTCAGAACAAGATCTACTATTACAAGGTCTGTGATCTCTTTAGTTTCAATAAATGCAAAGAAGTTATGTGCTTCGCAAATTGGCGAGCATGCCATACTTTGAAATACAACCTCTACCAAATTACTATTTGATTTCGCTTAAAACTTCTCTATATAGGTACGAGTACCCACCTAGTGGTTTCACATTATTTTTATTTATTCATAACCATTATCCTTTACAGATCTTTACAGCAGCACCTAAAGCCTTAAGCCACATCAAGGCTCCTTGTGGTGGCGATCAGTAAAACGCTTTGAAACCCTGACTCATGAAGAAATCATACCTTAGAAATGTATGTAAGTACTCTAGCTCTGCTTAAGGCTAGAAAGTGCTGTGTCTACAATAATTATAAATATTATTGTTACTAACTGTCCACCGTTGGCTACATCGTCACTCACCATCAGGTGAGATTATAGCCAAAGAAAGGTAGCTGTATAACTGTTTGTTTAAAATCAAAATCAGAATGTCAGAATGTAAACGTGAAGTGGTAGCGTCCAATTTTGAGATACAACTTCTAGCTAGGCGTAGCTTCTGGTTCAAAAGTTTTGTTGCGAGTATAAATCTGTCGATCGCGTGGGGTTTGTTTGTTTTTGAATCGGATTGGCAATCAGTGGCTACCTACCATCTCACTGTTTCAATAAATGGGGAATCGGAAAATGTCTGTCGGTATGTTGAAGCACAATATTGGATATATTGTATGAACAGTTAGGGCTACCATGAGCTCTGTCTGGCTCTATCTCTGGTTCTGGTTTTGCGTCTTTGTGAGTGTTGACTAAATAAATTCTACGTCAAAACGTCACACACACAGTATAATGCAGACAGACTTAAAACCAGAACCAGAGACAGATCCAGACAGAGCTCATGGTAAGCTTTTGGAAGATCCCAACTTCGTAGGTATTATTATAACAGTAAGTGCATGCTGAGTTGGACGCCGTGGGTTATTGTTAGAATTTGCCAAAGTGATTTTTAATTTGATGAAATCTTAGATGCCATTGCACGAGAGGGGAAATAAATAATAATAATTAAATCCTTTCATCACATTGGTTCTAAAAACTACTGACATTGACGACCAGAAGAAGAACTTCTTTTTCTAGTCATCAAAGTCGCTATTTTTTTTTAATTTATTTTAGAAAGAAACTGCCAGACTACCCTCTTTTTATTAATTAATTTGTGTGCATTGCTAGTTTTTCCTTTACGTATGATGAGTATAGTAGCTTAGGACATCAAGTCCATACATCCACCATACAAGACAGAGTCGAGGCAAGTTAATTGGTGTGCACAAGGAGGCAGCTCGCCCGTAATGACGTCCTGATTGAACCAGCCAAGTGATGGATGGAGCCGTTTTATGAGGATTACTCCAGATTGAGGAAGGCCAGGGTAAACGCTATGGAATGATTTGATCGATAGGATGACTTTGGGACCATTCATTTTCCGTAATAGGAAATTCTAATGGGATTGTATTAATAATTTTGTTACCAATGGTTCAAATAATTATGATTGCAAAAAAATGAGCGTTTCTTTCAAGAATAAAAATATATTTTCACACAGTAAATTGGTCAAGGTCAGTTTGACGCAATCGTTTAAAGATCTCATAGAATCTTTTTCTTACATCCCTAGAAACCGGACATTGCCATAGGCTTTTAAAACCACACTATTTTTGCAGACGACATATTAATATAGTTTTCAAAGGACTCTGAAATGCGAATCATAGTCATGAGGAAACTGGTACTCATCTAGCGTGAGGACGTTTGAAAGTAATCCTTGTGATGTAACTGAATAAACGGTTTTTGGCTTTGGCTTTCATTATCATTGGCTTACAACATCTAATGCATTTGATATAGGAGGCGTCAGTTAGGTAACTACAATGGACCAGAAGTGGAACACTTCCGTTCATAGCTATAAAGACCGATACGAGCACGGCTGCATTTACCGCAGATGAAAGAACCCGAGGATGTTGTACGTTGGTAACGTTTTTCTCGATTGAGTGCTAAATGGTTGAGCCAGGCGCAATCGTAAGCTACAACGTCGTCAGCCACGGTTTTTTGCCAGGCGTTGCGATCTTCAGCCTCTTTCTCTCAATTATAGGGTTGATTTTAAAAGTTTCAAACAAAACGCAACATTGGTCAGCCGACAGGTCTTTTGGCACAATGTGACACGGTATAGAGCAGAGTAGGTCCGTGGGCCGGCAGACGAGCGCGAAGGTGACGAGGTAGCACATGAGGATGTATAAGACACAGTACCTCTGTATAGAGCAGAGTAGGTCCGTGGGCCGGCAGACGAGCGCGAAGGTGACGAGGTAGCACATGAGGATGTATAAGACACAGTACCTCTGTATAGAGCAGAGTAGATCCGTGGGCCGGCAGACGAGCGCGAAGGTGACGAGGTAGCACATGAGGATGTATAAGACACAGTACCTCTGTATAGAGCAGAGTAGATCCGTGGGCCGGCAGACGAGCGCGAAGGTGACGAGGTAGCACATGAGGATGTATAAGACACAGTACCTTTGTATAGAGCAGAGTAGATCCGTGGGCCGGCAGACGAGCGCGAAGGTGACGAGGTAGCACATGAGGTTGTATAAGACACAGTACCTTTGTATAGAGCAGAGTAGATCCGTGGGCCGGCAGACGAGCGCGAAGGTGACGAGGTAGCACATGAGGATGTATAAGACACAGTACCTCTGTATAGAGCAGAGTAGATCCGTGGGCCGGCAGACGAGCGCGAAGGTGACGAGGTAGCACATGAGGATGTATAAGACACAGTACCTTTGTATAGAGCAGAGTAGATCCGTGGGCCGGCAGACGAGCGCGAAGGTGACGAGGTAGCACATGAGGATGTATAAGACACAGTACCTTTGTATAGAGCAGAGTAGATCCGTGGGCCGGCAGACGAGCGCGAAGGTGACGAGGTAGCACATGAGGATGTATAAGACACAGTACCTCTGTATAGAGCAGAGTAGGTCCGTGGGCCGGCAGACGAGCGCGAAGGTGACGAGGTAGCACATGAGGATGTATAAGACACAGTACCTCTGTATAGAGCAGAGTAGGTCCGTGGGCCGGCAGACGAGCGCGAAGGTGACGAGGTAGCACATGAGGATGTATAAGACACAGTACCTCTGTATAGAGCAGAGTAGGTCCGTGGGCCGGCAGACGAGCGCGAAGGTGACGAGGTAGCACATGAGGATGTATAAGACACAGTACCTCTGTATAGAGCAGAGTAGGTCCGTGGGCCGGCAGACGAGCGCGAAGGTGACGAGGTAGCACATGAGGATGTATAAGACACAGTACCTTTGTATAGAGCAGAGTAGGTCCGTGGGCCGGCAGACGAGCGCGAAGGTGACGAGGTAGCACATGAGGATGTATAAGACACAGTACCTTTGTATAGAGCAGAGTAGGTCCGTGGGCCGGCAGACGAGCGCGAAGGTGACGAGGTAGCACATGAGGATGTATAAGACACAGTACCTCTGTATAGAGCAGAGTAGGTCCGTGGGCCGGCAGACGAGCGCGAAGGTGACGAGGTAGCACATGAGGATGTATAAGACACAGTACCTCTGTATAGAGCAGAGTAGGTCCGTGGGCCGGCAGACGAGCGCGAAGGTGACGAGGTAGCACATGAGGATGTATAAGACACAGTACCTTTGTATAGAGCAGAGTAGGTCCGTGGGCCGGCAGACGAGCGCGAAGGTGACGAGGTAGCACATGAGGATGTATAAGACACAGTACCTCTGTATAGAGCAGAGTAGGTCCGTGGGCCGGCAGACGAGCGCGAAGGTGACGAGGTAGCACATGAGGATGTATAAGACACAGTACCTTTGTATAGAGCAGAGTAGGTCCGTGGGCCGGCAGACGAGCGCGAAGGTGACGAGGTAGCACATGAGGATGTATAAGACACAGTACCTTTGTATAGAGCAGAGTAGGTCCGTGGGCCGGCAGACGAGCGCGAAGGTGACGAGGTAGCACATGAGGATGTATAAGACACAGTACCTCTGTATAGAGCAGAGTAGGTCCGTGGGCCGGCAGACGAGCGCGAAGGTGACGAGGTAGCACATGAGGATGTATAAGACACAGTACCTTTGTATAGAGCAGAGTAGGTCCGTGGGCCGGCAGACGAGCGCGAAGGTGACGAGGTAGCACATGAGGATGTATAAGACACAGTACCTTTGTATAGAGCAGAGTAGGTCCGTGGGCCGGCAGACGAGCGCGAAGGTGACGAGGTAGCACATGAGGATGTATAAGACACAGTACCTTTGTATAGAGCAGAGTAGGTCCGTGGGCCGGCAGACGAGCGCGAAGGTGACGAGGTAGCACATGAGGATGTATAAGACACAGTACCTTTGTATAGAGCAGAGTAGGTCCGTGGGCCGGCAGACGAGCGCGAAGGTGACGAGGTAGCACATGAGGATGTATAAGACACAGTACCTTTGTATAGAGCAGAGTAGGTCCGTGGGCCGGCAGACGAGCGCGAAGGTGACGAGGTAGCACATGAGGATGCCGGCGAGCAGCACGAAGGAGAGCTCGCGCCCGCTCGCGCGCACCACCGGCGTCGCGCTGTGCCACCACCACACGCCGCACACGAACCTGACACAAACATCACACTCAATGAGATGATGCGCGCTGCAGACTTGTTAAAACCGTGTAACTCAAGATCTAGCAGAAGAGGCGATAGATCATCTATCGGATGGACGGAGCAAACAAAGAGTGCTAAAAAAGTTGCGTGGCCTGATGGAATGATGGAAGATGGACAACGGCGATTACAGAATGGTGGCCAAGAGACGCACGACGCACGACCCACGCAGACCACCCGCCCTTTGGTCAGATGACATTGTCGGAGTAGTTGGCCAGCAATGGCGGAGACTGGCACAGGACCGAAAAGAGTGGCGTATTAGGGAGGAGGCCTATACCCAGTAGTGGGTGCATACAGGCTGAATAGATAGATAGATAAAAGTTTCCCTAAATGAATGCGCCTGATGAGTTGCTAGATGAGTGACAGGAACAGTGAACAGCTGAAGCATAAGGAATCTCTGCCAGTTGGGTCAGTATACCTACTTTTTTGTGGTGAGTTATTAGAATTCGAAACTTATCGTTTCGAATGAGAAGTGTACAATAACGTCGAATTGGTAAGTTGAAGTGGCAATGGGCAGGTCATATACATAGCTCGAAGAACCGACAACCGTTGGGGAATAAAGGTTATCGAATGGCAAGCTCGAACGTAGGGCACCCACCCACCAGATGGACCGACGACATTTTTAAGATCGCTGTAAGTCGGTGGATGGTAAGAGCTCAGAGTCGTTCTTACTGGCAATGTGTAGGGGAGGCCTATGTTCAGCAGTGGCCTTCTTCAGGATGATTATGAGTGCACAATATACTAACACAGTGAGCAGGATCCCGAGCGTGGAGAAGGCCATGGCGCCGATGGCCCAGGCGGAGTCGGCGCGCAGGTATGCCTCGGGGATGGCGCGGCAGTGCGTGCGCGAGGCGGCCGGCAGAGTGCCGCGTGGACACACCATGCACGCCGTCTCCACGAACGGAGAACGGATCTGAACACATTGTGAGCCAATATTACTGCTGCAATCTGTAATGACAGTGTTTCTGGCCGCTGTCTGCCTTTTGGCCTGACAACGGCCAAGCTTGATCTGGCCAAGTTTGAGCTTGGTCTAGAACTGGCACCTAGTTTAAAGACGTTTCAAAGTAATCCTTGTGATACCATTAAATAAAAACATATTTGACTTTGGTCGTCATGGCAGCCCATGTAGCCCTCTATTAAAGTTTTACTCTAAATTGTCCATGCATGATGGGCGGCCATGCTGCCCAAGTGGTGAAGGCCTGGACCTGCGTTACGCTGCACTCACAGCCATCAGACAGCGGCCAGCAAAACAGTTATTAGAGATCGTGGCAGTAATGTAGTTACTATTAGTAATTGATCAAGAAGTATATTCAGATTTAAGGTCTCATTCAAGTGTTCGGACATAAGCTCTTGATTGTAATAGTCCAAAAACACTCAGGCTGTTGGTTTAAAAATGCGCTAAATACATTTATTAGCATCATTCCTCAATAATCCTCATATCTGTAAAGTCGCAACTGGAAATAGTCTTAGCGTAGTCTCACCTCGTACTGCGTGCAGTTGAAGCAGTGCCAGCAACAGCTTTCTCCCTCCACGTACTGCTTGGCTTGCCCGAGTTCACACTCTGCGCTGCACACCGATTCCGGCGGCCGCGGGGATTCCCACTTGAACTGGATCTCTGATGAATACCCAATGAGGTTTAAGTTTGTTTGTATTATGATGACAAAAGGCATGCGTGAAAAATCCTAGATAACCCCAGGTCACTTCTATAAGCTTACAAATTCACGAAACTTCCGTGCTTTTCGAAGAAGTTCAGCTGTCTAAAATTTTCAGAGTCTAAATGCAAATGCAAAAGTCCAAGTAATACAAAAACACAGATAGATCCACGTACTGCAATGTTAAATTCATTGGGAGCGAAGACCATTTTTAAAGGCAGATTTGGTAAAAAATGTTCGATCTTTTAAGACTGTAATGCAACCACACCCCCATGACCTTTAAACCAGATCACAGCAATGCGAATAGGGAGTATCACCAAGGAAAGAAGGAGCTGAGGGGGGTATCAGCATGTTTGGTTTATTTAGACTAGTAGAACTCACTATCCAAGCTGAGCTGCAGCTCCCCGTCCAGGTACTGTCCCACATTGATCCAGTCGTAGTTCCCGCGCGCCACCTGCTTGAAGTGCAGGATGTTGTACCGCGCGGGGCCGTCGCCGTTGCTGTCGAAGTGGAACTCGTCTCCCGTCAAACCTGAGATTGTATTTTTTGATAAATTCGATATTATTTTAGATCAGAGAGTATGTTTTTGATTCAGAAGACAAACGTTAGATACCCGTATCGTTAGATAGACAAACTTAAGACAAACGTTAGGTACCCCTTTAGATATTCTCAGGGTCTGGTAGTGTGTTTTGTTCCTTGAGATTAAAATCGATAGCTTCATATATTTTTATTTTAGGTTTTTAAAGCTCCAACGGTGTTCTGGAAGTTTGCTGTCCAGATAAAAGCCAGAATCTGTTAAAAAAAAAAAATACGGGTTGCACTCCGGGAGTGCCGGCAGAAGTGAAAACTTGATTATTAACGTAGGAACCCTAAAAGTTGTTTATATTATCAAGTTCCTCAATGTAGTAAAACCCCAATCAAAGTCCTAAGGAACCCTAAAAATTTTAGCATTATCAAGCTCCTAAGTGTAGTTGAAATTCCAATCAAAGTGCTAAGGAACCCTAAAATTGTTTACATAATCAAGGTCCTAAGTGTAGTTGAAAGTCCAATTAAAGGCCTAAGGAACCCTAAAAGTTGTTTATTTTATCAAGTTCCTCAATGTAGTAAAACCCCAATCAAAGTCCTAAGGAACCCTAAAAATTTTAGCATTATCAAGCTCCTAAGTGTAGTTGAAATTCCAATCAAAGTCCTAAGGAACCCTAAAAATGTTAACATTATCAAGCTCCTAAGTGTAGTTGAAACTCCAATCAAAGTCCTAAGGAACCCTAAAAGTTGACCACTTAATCAAATTCCTCAATGTAGTAAAACCCCAATCAAAGTCCTAAGGAACCCTAAAAATTTTAACATTATCAAGCTTCTAAGTGTAGTTGAAACTCCAATCAAAGTCCTAAGGAACCCTAAAAGTCGACCATTTAATCAAATTCCTCAATATAGTATAACCCCAGTCAAAACCCTATACGGAACCCTAAATTTTACGTAAAGCCAAATCCTCAACGGGTCGGAACCGCTAGAAGGGACCTTGTCGCGCGACCTACAAGTAGGTCCTAAATGAAGTAAAACGGCAGACATAGGAGGAGGGGGTTCTGGGGGGCTAAAGGGGGTCACAGCACGGCTCGCTTCGCTCGCCGCGCTGTTCCCCGTGATCGCGTGGCGGCTCGCTTCGCTCGCCGCGACGCTCCCCCCGGGTTTCGGAGGAGGGGGTTCTGGGGGGCTTAGGGGGGGTCACAGCACGGCTCGCTTCGCTCGCCGCGCTGTTCCCCGTGGTCACGTGGCGGCTCGCTTCGCTCGCCGCGACGCTCCCCCCGGGTTCAGGAGGAGGGGGTTCTGGGGGGCTTGGGGGGAGTCACAGCACGGCTCGCTTCGCTCGCCGCGCTGTTCCCATGGTCGCATGGCGGCTCGCTTCGCTCGCCGCAATGCTCCACTCGAAAAATAAATACAGTAGATCTATAAAATCATGTACCAATGACCACTACTACCTGCCGCGGGCGGCCGCTAGTTCATAAAATCTATAATAGGTATGTACCTATACCTACTACAGTCACGAAAAACGCCTTGGTATGCTTGCTACTAACTATTATCTATTCTGTGACGTTACCGTGTCACAGTAACTACTAGCGTATCTGTAGCGTCTTACGCTTTTTTTTGATTTTTATTATGAACTCTACGTTGTAGTCTTAGGGTACATTTCTGCAAAAAATCCGTCCTACGCTTTTTCGATCAGGGTCACGTGATCCTGACGCGAGTTTAAGATTTTATCCCCATTCAGAAAGTGCTCAACGCCGCTAAAGAAGTTTTCACTTCAAAAAGTGCTTCCATTTCTTTTTAAAAATAAAAGCCGATGATCACTATCCAGTAACAAAAGTGCTCGCTATCTTCTAGGGCCCAAAGTCCCAAGTCGTCCCAAATGTCCGCCGCACCGAGATCATTTAATCCACGTCAAACTTCAGACAGTTATTCGTGGTTAGGCAAGATTCGAGATCGTGGCTGTATCACCGCCGTAATTTATCAACTAACTCAAGTTTCCCAACAGTTCGTCCAACATCCGGAGACCTTGCGTGATTACTTCATAAATCTCCCTAATGTACCCTTGGGACGGCCTCCAGGAATTTGTCGAACGTCGATATGTCAATATTGGGAGTGATGGACAACAATATGAAGCGGATTCGCGTCATAGGTACCTATTTTGATATGGCCGTTGTTACGGAGGTGCGTGGAGTGGCGAGATGCCGTGGGGATTAAAAACACTTTTTATAGGAAGATAGAAGAAAACCGGCCGAGTGCGCGCGGACAAGCTAGTGCTCCGTACCGAGGTTAAAATCCAACCGTTTTGTAGCTGTCCGCGCGCAAGCGGAGGGTAGTCTTCGGTTTATTTCAACGAACAACAGTAAGTACATTTATATTTTTTCAAATCTACCTACACTTATAATTTAATAATTTTTTATGTTTGGTTTCAGGTTCGCGAGGTGCGTCGTTTACACTCTCCGCCCAGTGTCACGTTAGGGACACTAATTAGCAACGGGAAGCAGCGCCAAGCGAGTAACTGGTCGGACCAACACTCCAGACTTCGTCTTTATTTCTACAGTGCGTATACGGTCGTCCGATCCAGGCAACACTCTCTCTACGATACCCTTCGGCCAAGTGTTTCTCGGGAGGTTAGGGTCGACTATAAGCACTAGGTCTCCTGGCTTCAAGTTAACTCTTTCTTCGTACCATTTCTGTCTAGGCAAAAGGTCCGGTAGCACCTCCTTGATCCAGCGTTGCCAAAATAGGTACGGCGTCAGTTTGCGTATTCGGCTGTCAGGTTGTACCTGTTCACTATTTTTCAATAAATGGATTTCCTTAGAAAATGATTGCATCTGCGCGTAGCGAGTTAATAACCTTTCTGCTCGCTGTAATAACTCTGTGTCAATTTCTTTTTTACAGGTTTTCTTGCATTTTTCTAGGAACAGTAGAACGGTAGCAGTACTTCTCATAAGACGAAGCCATGACGAAAACTTCTTGGGGTCCGGAACAGGTAAAGTAGCGCTCTCAGTAGTGTATACATGGTGTATCATTTCTAAAGTTTCTTCATTAATTTTTATTTCTTCTTTTTCAGATGCGGTCGTTTTCCAGGAGCTGTCTCTTTCATAAAGGAAACCAGGGCCTTGGAACCATTCACAATCATTGTGTAATTTTAAATTCATATTTTTTGTAGCTACATCTGCAATATTTTTATCAGATCGTATGTAGTGCCATTCATTAATTTTGCTCAACTCGTCGATTTCACCCAGTCTATTTGCTACAAATGTTTTGTAATTGCGAGTGTCATTTTTAATCCAGTGTAATACGGTCATAGAATCCGTCCAAAAAAATCTTCTACTCGGTTGTATTCTGTGTTCTTTTTGTATAACATCGGCGAGGCGGCATGCGAGTACAGCGCCCTGTAGTTCTAGCCGAGGAATTGAATTAGGTTTTATCGGTGCAACACGGCTTTTACTAGCGATGAAGGATACGCACACATTCATGTTATCTGTGTGTACGCGCCAGTAGGCTACAGCGGCGTACGCGGCGGGCGATGCGTCACAGAATATGTGAAGTTCTATTGTTTCGCTTGAACTCGCTTGATTGTTGAATTCGTCAGCTGGAACTTGTTTTGTAGCAGAACGAAAATACCATCTTGGTATGCGAATATCTTTTATTTCTTGTAATTGACAAATCCACTTACGAAAAATTTCAAACTGTTTTGTAGGTATTTGTTCGTCCCATTTTATTGTAGACTTCCAGGTATCTTGAATAATGATTTTTGCCTTTATAGTGAACGGTGTCAGTAGGCCATAAATGTCGAATATAGACATAACAATGCGTAGAAGTTCCCGCTTTGTAGGTTTTTGTTCGCATGTCAATATTTTCTCTGGAATCTTTTGCAGTGAGAGGTTGAAACCAAATGTGTCGGTTCTCGGGTACCATAATAATCCTAGGGTGCGTTCGCACAGATTATCTTCTTCTGTTTTGAAGTTCACGACGGATTCGCTTAAGGCTTCTTTAGATATATTTTGACATACTTCAGGTTCGTTGGACGTCCAATTTCGTATCTCGAAGTTGCCTTGTTTGTGTATGTATGTGACATCTCTCATCGTTTTTACGGCCATGTCTACATTATCGAAGGAGTCTATATAGTCATCCATATAATGGCTATGTACAATAGCATGCACGGCTTCGGGCATCTCCTCGGTAAATCGTTGCGCATTTAAATTCTTTACATGTTGTGCTATGAAAGGTGAACAGTTGGCGCCAAAAATAAGTGACGTCATTTTGTACTTTTGTATGGGTTCGTTTTCGTTCTGGTTGTCTCGCCAAAGAAATCTCAAGGCATCTTGGTCGCTTTCTTTTATTTTTGTTCTAAGAAACATATCTTTTATGTCACCTGTAAGTCCGATTGTTCGTTCTCGGAACCGTAACATGATGCCCAGTAGGGATTCTAATAGGTCTGGACCTTGAAGTAAGTAGTCATTCAAGCACTGACCAGCAGAAGTAGCAGCGGCGTCGAATACAAGACGCAATTTTTTCTTATTCGGATTGTCAACTCCGAAGTGGGGGAGATACCACTCTTTTGTAGCTCTATGGTTATTTTCATTAGACTCGATTTTACAGGCATAGTCATTGACGAGCAAATGTTGCACTCTTTCTTGATATCTTATGGCAAATCCTGGATCTGTTGACATTTTCCTTTCTATGGTTTTCAATCGACGATAAGCATTTGAAAATGAATTTTCCATCTTAGAATTTTCATCTTTCCACGGTAAGCTGACTTCCCATTTTCCATCAATTAATTTTGCAGATTTTTCTACGATTTCTATGGCTTTCATTTCGTCTTTATTTTGTCTCGGCTTATTGTGAACACCAATGCTTTCGAACATAAAAGATTTTCGAACCATTTCATGTAAGCGCTCGTCATTCTCAGAGTCCGTGTGTATCAAACCGTATTGGCGATAACAATAACTGCATTCATTCGTATTTACATTTTCGAGTGTGTGGTCCGATGAGGTGTCAGCTGTGATCCCACAGGCGCCTGTGTGCGTGTCCACCAGTGGGGAAGTGTTGGCGGCAGCGCAGGTGCAGGCGTGGCGGGGTAGGCAGCTGGAGACTGAGGCAAGGGCGCGCCTCGGTTGATTCACCGTTATCATTGCACACTCTGATACTGAACTTGAACTTTTACGTTTTAATGGGCATACACCGTGCAGACACCAACCTAGTGGTGTTAGTGTGGCACAAGGTTCATTTTTGCTTCGCATTATTGTCTTTATTGGTGCGATAAGATGATAATTGTCCTGACCAATTAATAATTTTGGCTTCACATTCACACTACATGACATGTTAAAGTTCACGTTATTTAAATAGGCATAGTCTTTTATTTTTATGTTGGATAATTTTTGTAGCGGTAAATTTAGTTCATTTATTTTTCTGGCACTGAGGTCGAATGAGTCATTGTTTATGTTTGTTATTTTAAACTTTATTTTTTCACTTTCACACATAAGTTCCGAGTCCCACGCGCCACGAACACAAAGGGTTTGTTTTTGTCCATGTAAATCGACACTATTGGCGATATCAGCTGATATCAAGGATACCGTGGCGCCATCGTCCAGCAATGCATGAGTACGGATCACACCTTTCGGTCCGTGGATGTTTACGGGTACCACTTTCAAAAACACACACGATGTTGAGTCGTCCTTAGCATGAGTCACAGTCTCGTTATTCACTAAGCAGTCACTATTTAATTGTTCTACTTTTTTATCACTGGTTATCGCACTATTGTCATTATTGGTAAGTACTTTTTCACTTTCAGTTTTTTCACTATTTACACTTTCACTTTTCAGGGCTTTGCGCTTCCAGTGTAAAAGACGGTGATGCGGTAGTCCACATTCCTCGATGGGGCAGGAAGCTGCAGAGCAGGTGTCTCTGTTGTGATTAGTAAGTAGGCATTTATGACACAAGTTGTTGACTCGTATGAAGCGCCATCGATCCTTTGTCAAAGCTCGTTTGAATCGTGCACACTCAGGCAGCTTGTGTCGGCTAGTCTTACAGAACTTACAGCTGATCGTTTCGTCGCGCTTAGCGCCGAGTAGAACTGAGTGCGATTTTCGCTCTTCGGGCTTCTTACGGTAATCTGATAGACTTTGTAAGTGCGTCAAACCGGCGGCTGATATTTTATTCGCTTCGCTGTATAAGAATTCGGCTAGCATTTCTAACTTAGCTTTTTCTATGTTGCAGTTCAAGCTGTAATAGTCGGCCCACTTGTTGACGAGTGGACTAGGACACTTGGCGAGCACCGAAGATACCAGCTCAGGACTTCTTAGGTAATCAGTTTGTTTCACTGCTTTTACTGCGGCCACGAAATTTTTGATTTTTATTGAAAATGACACAATTTCGTGGTGGTAGTTTTGCGATAGTGGTGGTATTTTTTTCAGTTGAAATGTAATTTTGTGTATTATTGTTTCAGGTCTGCCGTAGCGGAGTTCGAGCGCTTCAATGATGGTTTGCGGAGCCGTGGTCCCGATGAGGAGTGAAGAAACTGTTTCTTTTGCTTCTCCCTTTAAGGACTTGCGTAATCTCCACACATTTTCAGCATCACTGTACTTACATATTTTTGTAGATTCATCGTAAGCAAGTTTGTACGCCAGCCACTCGAGAGGATCTCCGTAGAACTGAGGTAAGTCTTTTGAACCAGCAAATCTTGATATTATTTGTTTATTTTGCAGGTTAGACTGGTGGATAGCACTAACGAGGTTTTGTATCTCGGCTCCGCCGCCAACACCGCCGCCCGCGCCGCCGCCGCTGGCGCCGGCCCGCGCGCCGTCGCGGTCAGCGTCCGCGCCACTGTTTTTTAAATTCTCAGCTAAGTGACTTTTATCGAGCCACTGTTGCACTTTTCCGATTGAGTCTATTTCAGTAGGCTGGTACAGAGAACTTCGACGACTTTTGGACGCGCTTTCTAAGGCCGCTATATCCGCGGCTAACTTATGTTCGATTAAAGATTTTTCGATGTCAGCCCTCGCTTTGGCGGCTTCAAACTCAAGTAATCTCATTCGTGCTTCTATTGACTTAGATGTCGAGTTGGAGTGCGGCTTGGAAGAAACGGGTTGCAAACTGTGGGCGCTTTTTAGGCAATCGCCTTCAGTTTTAGGTCGCGTGATGACACTAAATGCCGTTTCAGGGTTTCCCTTTTTCACTATTTCCGACTGGACATCGCGCTTCGGGTCTTCCTTCATTTTCAGTTCTTCCTTTTTCCACGCACTACGTGTCCGCACCGTTGTAAGATGGCGGCTGCGTTGCGGTGGGGTTTTATACATTTAAGCGACTTCTACACAATGTTCCACGTATAATCCGGCTCGTAAGGACTTTGTTACGGAGGTGCGTGGAGTGGCGAGATGCCGTGGGGATTAAAAACACTTTTTATAGGAAGATAGAAGAAAACCGGCCGAGTACGCGCGGACAAGCTCGTGCTCAGTACCGAGGTTCTAATCCAACTCTTTTGTAGCTGTCCACGCGCAAGCGGGGGGTAGTCTTCGGTTTATTTCAACGAACAACAGTAAGTACATTTATATTTTTTCAAATCTACCTACACTTATAATTTAATAATTTTTTATGTTTGGTTTCAGGTTCGCGAGGTGCGTCGTTTACAGCCGTGATCTGATTTGTTTTTCAAATGAGTAACAACAAGAGATTATAGATGAAAAACTTTCAAAAGAGACACTTTTTATGAAAAAAAAAGGCAGCCAAGTGCGAGTTGGACTTGCCCATGAAGGGTTCCGTATAGGTAAATTACGGTTTACGATTTATGACTTATAAAAAAAAACTACTGACTAGATCTTGTTCAAACCAAATATCGCAGCTCATGTTTCGTACAACAGTCTTGATTTTTGTAAAAAGTAGGATGTCAAAACGTTGTAAGTACTAACTGGGAAGTCATAACAATAGAAAAATTTGCCTTTTGTGTCTGGAATCTCATTATTCTAAGAGCAAAACTTACTATAGCTTTTCTGGTGCCTAGATTCGTTATTTTATAAAATGTTTTACTTTGGTCTCTTGTGAATTTACTGAATAAAAACAATTTTGTCACAATGTTTTAGTCTCTAGTCCTGTTTTTCTTTGTCTGCCAAAGTAAGCAACGAAGTAGGAGAAGGCAGTAACACAAAACATAATAGTCATTTATTTTATTATTTTATAGACAATAGCCCCAAAATAATCAGAGCTTGTACTATTGTATTATGGGAACTAGAGAGCTGATATAATATTTCTATGAATATTTTTTTTGTTAATGCTTAGAATACAATATAACACTCAGGCAGAGAAAAAACATCTGCGTTGACCACACAAATATTTGTTATCGGAGGGGATCGAACCCACAAAGCGCAGAAGGCAGAGCTACTACCAACTGAGCTGTCAGTCCAGTCTGTAATAACAATGGTAGTTATCTTTTGACCGCTTTCAATAGGTACCTACCTTGTAAGGTCGTTCATGTTCTTTCGATGGATGATGGAATGAATGAATGAACAAACTCACCAGTGAAGTTGACCTTCCGCAGGTACCTCAGCAGGTCAGCACCGCTGGCCGGTCGCATGGCGTCACACAGGCCACTTCTGCCGCCGCATACCGCTAAGTGCATATCCCTAAGGACAACAAATCATACATTCTAAATGAAATACTTTAAGCGAAAGAACTTGTATCCAGTTTTACGGAAAATTTAAATTTATTTTCAAGGCACTCGGTGCCGAAGTGGTTAAAATTACAAGTTTTCTTAGCTTTATGCCAGGCGCAAAGTCACTAGGTACCACCACAATTTCAATGGAACACTTTAAATAAATAAAAATTAATTCAGAATTGCATTTTCAAGTTACTATAATTTCAAAGAAACGCTTTGAAATTTAAATTAATGCATAAATTGTATTTTCTTTCTTGCGATTCTGAATAGCATTGGTTCCGCTTTTTTAGGGTTCCGTAGCCAAATGGCAAAAACGGAACCCTTATAGATTCGTCATGTCTGTCTGTCTGTCTGTCTGTCTGTCCGTCCGTATGTCACAGCCATTTTTCTCCGAAACCGTAAGAGCTAGACGGATGAAACTTGGCGAGTAGATGTATTCTGTGAACCGCATTAAGATTTTTACATAAAAATAAAAAAAAAACTATAAATTTCGGGGGTCCCCATACTTGAAACTGAAACTCAAATTTTTTTTTTCATCCAACCCATACGTGTGGGGTATCTATGAATAGGTCTTCAAAAATGATGTTGAAGTTTCTAATATCATTTTTTTCTAAACTGAGTAGTTTGCGCGAGAGACACTTCCAAAGTGGAAAAAAGTTGGTCCCCCCCCTCTAACTTCTAAAGTAAGAGAATGATAATACTAAAAAAAATATATCTTGTACATTACTATGCAAAATTCCAACGATATTTGGTTTGAACGAGATCTAGTCAGTAGTTTTTTTTTTATACGTCATAAACCGTAAACCGCAATTTACCTTTCGACGAACTACAAGAACCTTATTATGTTACATCAAGTAACATAATATAAAGGTTCTTGTAGTTCGTCGTGCTACGGAACCCTTCATGGGCGAGTCCGACTCGCACTTGGCTGCTTTTTTTCTCTGCATGCTTTAAGAAAAATATATTTTAAGAAGAAATAAAATCTGACGTTGTTCGAAATCAAAGACTTTTTCATAAGGTACACGCGATAAACACCGCGTAAAAGATTAAGTAAATTTATTTATTTACTTGTGAAAGCACATTTTTCATGAAACAATGCACGTCACTGTCCGATCACGATGAGTTACGATATTGGGTTTGAATAGCAGAATATAAATTTGTTTGAACACAATAATTGTTTTTTCCAGAATTAACAAAGAATGTTTTCAAGTTTTATTCAGCGTCAAACGAGCAATGCTTCACTTTGGTAGAGTTAGGCTTTCGATTCTTTGTTGGAGTGTTTTTCCATTACATATATCTAACCTACAGTTTACGTTTCAGCGACCGAAATTAATGCATACACTTGCCTTGCGTTCTGCGGTGGCAATCAGTTTGGTTAAAAAATCCTTGCAATCAGTGAAATAATGATATTTGGCAGTGTTTCACTGATTATCACCTGAAGCTCTTAGAATCAGATGTGCTTATAGCTTTACAGTCCTTTGAAAGCCAAACTCTGCGTCAATGAAGCGTAGCAAACGTGGAATTCTAAATAAGTATGTAGAGTAGTGCCGATTTTTAAGAAAACACCGATGTTTTCGCAAAGGGGTCGACGTCTGCTGAAAGGCGAATAGACTCCCATTGAATGCAACCAGGCAACCAGGTCGTGTTCGGAATGCTCGCCTTTTGAGAGAGTGTGTTGGAGTGCCATAGTTTGCTTGCCTTTTTGAAAGCAAATTTTTGTTGAAAACGTCGCAGTTTCAATAACACTAAATTATATAAGTAAGAATGTTACAAAATCTCCTCAAATGTTAAAAATATAGAACTAAGTATCAGTTCAACGATTCTGTGCAAACATAAGAAAACGTCTGATAATATTACTGCTTACATAATACTCTACGCAAACATCTATATTTTATCTTCAACGAAGATAAGAAATACTTTCTCTACACATTTTACTAATATCTTTCAGTCTCAAAATAATGGTAAGTACCTTTTTTTGAGAGTAGGCTTGCGTGGCTTTATCAAAGGCTTTATAAAGTTTAAACTGGAACCGGGCCTACCTAGCCTGTACTATATTTAAGTAAATTATTTTTAATTCTATAGTAATCCTTGTGATACTACTAAATAAATACATATTTGATTTAGATTTTTTGATTTTGTACCATTTTACTTCATTTACCTACCTATTAGGTATTTGTTTTACAAAAAATATTTGGCAAAATAATTTTTAACTTCCAAGATCCATAATTTATGCCGAGCTGACAGCAAAGATAAAAAAGTTTTAGAATCGATGCGGCTTTTCCAAGGTAAAGAACTTATTAAAAAGTCACCTCTACCAAACCCCGAGCAGAAATGATGAATCCTTCAACAGCTTTCTGCTCTTTCAAAATGTGCGACACTTTCAGCATCAAATACCAATCCCAAACAACTTGAGCTCAGTTGAAGGCTGTAAGAAACAGCCACACTGATCTGTAGGTTTCTTTACATATTTTATAGGCTGTACCCTTGGCTGTGCCTTTTTCTGTCAAGCCTCCATTGAGACCGATTGCGACCCTTCGCGACGATTGACGATTGTCGAAGCTTGAAGTTGGGAAAAATGTGAGGGTGGCCTGCTTGTAGGTATTTATATCATGTTAACATGTTTTATGCCCTTCTTCTATAACATTGTTGTCCCTACTTTGCTATGTATTTTTATCGTTTTCACTTTGAAAATAGTTCTAAAAAACAGGTTTTATGCAAGCAATATATTGTGAAGCTTCTACTCAAACATACTCGAAACCGAAACAGAACACTTTCCCTTTCACAACATTCAACTATTCAGAAGCCTGCAATCAGTGAAATGTACAGACCTTTCGAGATCGTGGTGAGAGTACATCGAGCCATTGAAACTGCAATGATTGCTAGTTCGAGCGCATGCCTAGGGGCCAGCTACAGGCCTATATTGAGCTTCATTGAAATGTACTCGAGAAAAGAGTGATCCGACCATCGTGTTGATTTTCCTGCTGTTTGCAGCATTGGAAATCATTTGCATTCACTCCGAGATCGAAACAGGAGGGAACCGAGATTGAACATCGAAGCCAATACTTCCGCGAGTGAACGTGGTTTGTGTTACTATAAACACTTTTATGCGAAGAAAATAGTGCAAAAAGGAGCCTCTTCGAGGCGCACGTAAAATCCTTTTCATTACTCATACTCTGAAAGTAGGTCTGAAGTTGCCTGAGGGGCCTAATTGAAAGTAAAACTTTCAGCCCTAGGGAGAATCGCTTTCTACTGACAGCTGTCAAATTATAAAAAAAAACAAGCTCTATTTTATTCAACCATGTTCCAACTTTCTAAAGTCTTTCTAACTGCAAGGAGGTCGTTGAACCAAATTCCAACTTTTTATTCAGCAAGTAGGTTGGAAACCCATTACAACAGTAAGAAGTTTAAAAAGTCTAATAAGATAGCGCAATGTAAAATTTAAATTTAAATTAACATAAAGATAGTATTAAATAAATAATATATCTTCTATATTACTTGATTAATTATATAGCTTCAACTATTTATTTAAAATAACATAGATTTGACATTTACCATTTTTTAAATTATGAGAATGAAAATAATGGCTGAATAATGCTGGCGAGCTGAAGCCGAAGGCCCGCCAGAGAAAAAGAAAAAAAAACCGGAAGGCGGCAATTCAATCTTCATTTTCACAAATTTTTCTTTCATGTTTTTATTTTTACTTTCCTTGTATTCGTAATGAAAAGCACAGTGTTTACCTCGGGTGAAAGTCTTTTAAGTCCCTCAAGCTCCATTGGCGCCCTCGCTAACGCTCTGGCGCCAAACCCGTCTCGGGACTCAAAAAACGTGACTTTCAACACTCAGGTAACAATGTACTATTAACCACACTGATTAGAAATACTTAACACAGGGACACGATAAGAAGAAGACTAAGAAAATAAACTAAACACTTGAGAGCTTCTTTTTAAAACCACGTACAAGCTATGGAATGGCAATTTTCAACACGTTTTGCGCGCAAACACACGCGACTCTAAGGGCGCTTGTACACGCTAAGAAAAAACGCCGGGTCTACCCAAGAATTCGTGTCGTAACTAGAAAATAACTGTGTACACTGCTCGCGGCGGTGCACGAAAAAAATCTTATCTGCGCAAGACACGACGCGGCGAACGTTGTTGCGTTTTCGTGTGTGGAAAAGACAAAATTCTTGTCTTGCGCAGATAAGATTTTTTTCGTGCACCGCTGCGAGCCGTGTACACAGTAATTTTCTTGTTACGACAAGAATTCTTGGGTAGGCCCGGCGTTTTTTCTTAGCGTGTACAAGCGCCCTAAAGTACCGTATAAGTTTTGTAGAAAACCGAAGCAGGAAGCGAGCTCATTCGACTTCCAAAGTCTCGGCGACACACGTCTTTTATATGCTGAAAATGCAACGGATTTCAACTCTAAACCGAGCGTAATTTGGTTTAAATTCAAAAAGCAGCTGAAACGGCCCGTTAACTGCAAGCTTCCGGTTCCACCATTTTGCGGTTGCTGGAAAATGCTAGCTCAAGATATGTAATTTAATTTATGGAAAGCGAAATGTTTCGTCTTATTTTAGAGAAGTAAGCATATTATTTTCTCAGTTTTAAAATTTAAAAAGTAGAAGCTCGCAGGCATCGACATTTGCGTCAACCTTAAACGGGTTTAAAGCAGATTTAAACCCAGGAGCTAACCTAGACAGAGTTTCAACACGCCACAAACAAAATCCTTCTCTTCCAAATATATAACAGGTCCATAAACAGCTGCCACTTTACATTACACAAAGGTCTGTAGTTAATCTATCGGTCGGGTCCATGATCTCATTCCGTTTGTTCGTAACACGTGTTCACGGCTCCACAGAACACGTCAGTTGTCATCTCGTCATCAATCAGACCCGTCGATGTGCCAACCCTAAGTCCCGAAGTTTTTTGCCGTGTGACGTGTGGAGTTGCCTGCTAGGGCTGTGCGCGGTTTGTGATTTGTCAGTGGTTTTGTAGAGGAATAAAAAGGAATGAGAACTAAAATGGAGTGAGGTGTAAGAATTGTGGAAAGTTGAAACACGTGCGATTGCCAACGAGTTTCGCGTTTTGTCGTCGCGGTTGGGAAAATTGTTTTCTGAAATGTAAAGTAAATGCTTATTCCAAGCAGAAAGTCTTTTTACTCAGCGTTTATTTTCTAGAACGCAATCATCTTAATGTTTTTGCGAATTACCAGACAATTTCTAGGGGTCATGACCTAGTCTAATAAATGTAAACGACACCACAGCTCTTATCAGCCCTCTAATCACATTCCATGCAAATTGAGTGGCTAGGCCATTTCAATTAGTGGCTCCGTACCCAAAATTATGAGATAGACACAGTAATTAATCGCAGTGAATTCATTTTGCTATAATTGGCGCACATTTTTCTAGAAATAACTTTTATTTGAGGTTTCTCTTTTAGGCAATGGCGGTGGCGATCAGTGACATGCTGTCAAATATCACAGCGTTTCACTGATCGCCACCGCCATCGCCTAGATGTGCGCAAGGCTTTACAAAACATGACTTTTTTACTCTCTACGTCAACAATTTTCTCTAAGTCATGCTCACGTCACTCTGACGTCGTTAAAAGTGATGTGTGTATTTTGCGACGCTATTAAATTATTTCATGACATCGAAGTGATAAAAAGGCAAGCATTTAAGGCCTGCGCACACCTAGTTCGCTGGCGGTAGCGATCAGTGAAACGCTGTCAGATATCGCTGTCAGATTTGAGATTTGACAGCGAATATTTGACAGCGTTTCACTGATCGCTACCGCCAGCGAACTAGGTGTGCGCAGGCCTTTAAGGCTCCTGTGCGTTTACCCTGATAGCAAATAACTTCTACAAATTTTTCAAAGCGCGAAGTTTACAATTAATTTAACTGTATTGTCCCGAGTTATAATCCACCGCCGGCCATTTGTAACGTTTTAGTGGTAAATCCGATTATTGCGATCGTGGTTCAAGTAAATTATTAATTTGTATCCTCTACCTGGAAACTGGAATTGAGACGAGACCTTTGGGTTGTAAGACGATGTAATTACATACTAGACGGTTTATTAGGGGTTCAAAATACAATGGGAAGGAGATTTATGTATTGCTTCCTTTATCAAAATAGATGATTAACTTTGCAACGACAGATCAGTACAGTTAGTACTACTAGACTTAAGTGATCTTTTTGCAGTCAACGGAAGACCAGCGTAAGTTTTTTTTAACTTGCTTATGCTGAGTTGGGACCAATTCGCAACTACTATTGTTAATGTTTAGTTATAATGTGTCAACAAGGATGCATAAAAAAATAGAATAACTTTTGCACTAATATTGAATAACGTACTGATTTATTTAAGAAAAAAAATGCCGAGAAAGCTGTCAATAAAAATATTCAATAGTTTGCCTTCTGCTCGGAAAAATGATCATATATTTTCAAATGTATTTATTGGTGAACTTGTACAGGAGAATAAAAAATATAAATAAGAAAAATTGGCGCCCCAAAACACATTGAAAAATAAACATTATCACGTATTGTACATTCATAGGTATTAGGTATTAAGGTACCTCTTAAAACAACCTTCGTAAAATATTTACGCGTGGGTGGATCTAAGCACTTCAACCTAACAGTCGGTTAGAAAATACCTTCCACAAGATGAACTTTTGGAGTAAATAGGAAGCGACATTTATTCAAACATGAGCGATTACGGGCAAATAGTAAAATAAGAAGGCTCTACGACTTCAGAGACTAAAGTCTTTTGATCATTTCTCTTCTTCTTTCAAGAATTTGAATACAAATCGCTTCTAGTTGGCTATCATTTCAAGCTATAACATAATCTTTAATTTGTCTACCCGCTTGGACTCCAGTTTTTATAGGCGGGTAACTTGCCCAGGTACCCGACTATCCAATAAGGGAGAGTTATGTAGGTCTCGAATCTTGCCATTAGTTTATGATTTAGGTAGCCTGGGTGTAGCGGGTTATACAAAGGTCAAGATAACCGGTATTTTGAAAGGTGAAAATCGTCTGACCTACAGAAGATTCTTTAAGAGCGAGTCGTGCAAAATAGTTGAAAACGATAGTCACGGTTAAATCGATATTATGAATATACTTCCAATAATGAATCTAAAACTTTGTATAAAGTACCAGACTGAACGTATTGACAATTATTCCGTAACAAAAAAAAATATTTATATATAATTAAATAAACACAGCTATGTAAAATTTGACAAATCGTATGTCGGCGTTATTAAAAAATGTCATGTTACACTGTTGATTTTATGAACAAACTTTAATTCGAATTAATCTCAAATGTTTAGTCTACAATTAGTCCTTTTTCGATTTTTAATAAATCACTTAGTTATTTAGTTATGAATTTTTTAAAAAAGCATCTCAAATCCGCCATACAAATTTACTATGGACGCGCGAAGTTGAATATATACGCGACGAACGCTCGCGGAAATTCAGTCCACCACGAGAGCTCAGAGTGGGAGCACGTCTCTTTGCGAGGCGACGCGAGCCAACTAGCAAACGCGATCTTATGTGTATGTACACACAGCTGCAAACAGGTAAAGTGAGGTAAGCCATTTTTTATTATCTATGCTTTTTATTTCTCAAAAAAATGTGATGTACCTATAAATATTTACTCTGTTTAGGGAACAATGGGAAAGCGAAAAGAAAGATATTCTAAGAAGAAAAGTGGCGCTCTGTTCCGGAAAAAAAATTTCGATAAAAATATGTACGTATGTAGGTATAGATTATTTTCGTATTTCAAATTTGATGTTGGTATTGTTCCAAGTTTTTTTGGTCAGGCAAATCGAAAACCCAAGATGGCGGATTCATTTTTTTTTATATTTGATATTGGTATCGTTTAATAAGTTTTCGAGGGCGCTGGTTCCGAATCTGCCATTCATTTTTTAATCCAAGATGGCGGATTCTTATTTTGTCATAAATTTTTGATATGGGGATTTGGGGGCGCTGACTCCGAATATGCCATTCATTTTTTAATCCAAGATGGCGGATTCATTTTTTTTATATTTGATATTGGTATCGTTTTATAGGTTTTTGAGGGCGCTGGTTCCGAATCTGCCATTAATTTTTTAATCCAAGATGGTGGAATTTTTTTTGTCATAAACTTTTGATATGGGGTTTTGGGGGCGCTGGCTCCGAATATGCCATTAATTTTTGATATGGGTATCGTTTTATGGGTTTTTGGGGGCACTGATTTTGAATCTGCCATTCATTTTTGAATCCAAGATGGCGGATTCTTTTTTTTTCTTAAATATTTGATATGGGTATCGTTTCATGGGTTTTTGGGGGCGCTGGTTCCGAATATGCCATTCATTTTTGAATCCAAGATGGCGGATTCTTTTTTTTCTTAAATATTTGATATGGGTATCGTTTTATGGGTTTTTGGGGGTGCTGATTTTGAATCTGGCATTCATTTTTGATTCCAAGATGGTGGATGTTTTTTTTTCTTAAATATTTGATATGGGTATCGTTTTATGGGTTTTTGGGGGTGCTGATTTTGAATCTGGCATTCATTTTTGAATCCAAGATGGCGGATTCTTTTTTTTCTTAAATATTTGATATGGGTATCGTTTTATGGGTTTTTGGGGGCGCTGGTTCCGAATATGCCATTCATTTTTGGTTCCAAGATGGCGGATGTTTTTTTTTCTTAAATATTTGATATGGGTATCGTTTTATGGGTTTTTGGGGGCACTGATTTTGAATCTGCCATTCATTTTTGAATCCAAGATGGCGGATGTTTTTTTTTTCTTAAATATTTGATATGGGTATCGTTTTATGGGTTTTTGGGGGCGCTGGTTCCGAATATGCCATTCATTTTTGAATCCAAGATGGCGGATTCTTTTTTTTCTTAAATATTTGATATGGGTATCGTTTTATGGGTTTTTGGGGGCGCTGGTTCCGAATATGCCATTCATTTTTGAATCCAAGATGGTGGATTCTTTTTTTTCTTAAATATTTGATATGGGTATCGTTTTATGGGTTTTTGGGGGCGCTGATTTTGAATCTGGCATTCATTTTTGATTCCAAGATGGTGGATGTTTTTTTTTCTTAAATATTTGATATGGGTATCGTTTTATGGGTTTTTGGGGGTGCTGATTTTGAATCTGGCATTCATTTTTGAATCCAAGATGGCGGATTCTTTTTTTTCTTAAATATTTGATATGGGTATCGTTTTATGGGTTTTTGGGGGCGCTGGTTCCGAATATGCCATTCATTTTTGAATCCAAGATGGCGGATTCTTTTTTTTCTTAAATATTTGATATGGGTATCGTTTTATGGGTTTTTGGGGGCGCTGGTTCCGAATATGCCATTCATTTTTGAATCCAAGATGGTGGATTCTTTTTTTTCTTAAATATTTGATATGGGTATCGTTTTATGGGTTTTTGGGGGCGCTGATTTTGAATCTGCCATTCATTTTTTAATCCAAGATGGCGGATGTTTTTTTTTCTTAAATATTTGATATGGGTATCGTTTTATGGGTTTTTGGGGGTGCTGATTTTGAATCTGGAATTCATTTTTGATTCCAAGATGGCGGATGTTTTTTTTTCTTAAATATTTGATATGGGTATCGTTTTAGCGGTTTTTGGGGGTGCCAAAACATGATTGGTATTTTCAGGCACAAGGGCAATTACACGTCACACAAAGAAAAACATGCATATTTGCTGTTTGGACTGACGTAGACATGAAAGTTGAACAAGTAGAGGAAGATAAAGAATTTTGGTGTATGATGGAAGGAAAATTGAAAACATTTTATTTTGATTGTTTACTGCCAGAGATTATTGATTCTAGATTAGATAGGCTAATGGAAATCAAAGAACCTAAATATATTCTAGAAGCGATAAACAAAAAAATACGGGTTGCACTCCGGGAGTGCCGGCAGAAGTGAAAACTTGATTATTAACGTTGAGCATGTTTGATATTTTGGAATGGTTAGGGGGGGCTTGTTTGTTATTTGGCACGCTGTAACATACACGAACATTCGCGCAAGCGCCCTGCGCTGCCTAAACGAAACAGTAGGCCCAGGCATACATTTTCGCCGCGCCGTAGAGAGGGGATAGCTGTCTACTCTCCATCCGTCTTACGCTTTTTCGATCAGGTCACGTGTCCTGACGCGCTGACGCGCTGACGCGAGTTTAAGATTTTATACCCATTACAGAAAAGTGCTCAACGCCGCTAAAGAAGTTTTCACTTCAAAAATCATCAAAACGACAGCGAAAAGGAAAATAATTGAAAATGAAACTAAAACAAACAAAAGAAAACTGCAATAAACTGTATTTAGTATGCAAACTGACTATAATTTTTATTTCTGAGTAATAATTATTATTAGGAGAGATGAAAGTCATGTGACTTTATGAGTGATGAATATGGATGTGGATGGATATGTGAGTAGAGGTAGACCAAAGGAAACATAGATGTGTGAAAGGTAACATCGGTAAGAGAGGAATGCAGCTATGACGGATGACAGAAGGGAACGCAGAAGGAAAACTCGTTGTGCTGACGCCACATAAAGGGAGATAATGGCAGGTAGAAGAAAAAGTAATGAATAATAATTATGATCTGATTTAATTAACATAGACAATATTCATCTCCCTCAGTCACTCAACCAATCAACAAAATAACAAAACCAAAACCAAAAAATGCGGCACTGGTTCCGAAGCTATTTTTTTTTTATTTAAGTCAATTAAAAAAAATAGCTTCGGAACCAGCGCCCCCAAAAACCCATAAAACGATACCCATATCAAATATTAAAAAAAAAAAAACCGCCATCCTGGAATCAAAAATGAATGGCATATTCGGAACCAGCGCCCCCAAAAACCCATAAAACGATACCCATATCAAAATTTAAGAAAAAAAAACATTCGCCATCTCGGAATCAAAAATGAATGGCAGATTCAAAATCAGCACCCCCAAAAACCCATAAAACGATACCTATATCAAATATTTAAGAAAAAAAACATCCGCCATCTTGGAATCAAAAATGAATGGCATATTCGGAACCAGCGCCCCCAAAAACCCATAAAACGATACCCATATCAAATATTTAAGAAAAAAAAGAATCCGCCATCTTGGAATCAAAAATGAATGCCAGATTCAAAATCAGCACCCCCAAAAACCCATAAAACGATACCCATATCAAATATTTAAGAAAAAAAAAGAATCCGCCATCTTGGATTCAAAAATGAATGGCAGATTCGGAATCAGCACCCCCAAAAACCCATTAAACGATACCCATATCAAATATTTATGAAAAAAAAAGAATCCGCCATCTTGGATTCAAAAATGAATGTCAAATCCACAATCAGAGCCCCCAACAACCTCTAAATCGATACCCATAATTATCATTTATTTAGGATAAAAATGAAGCTGCCATCTTGGATCCAAAATGAATGAAAGTATGAAAGAAAGAAATATTATTTAACATAACATAGGTACACAGAGCGGAACATTGACAAAATCAAAACTAAAATATGAACAAAAAATTCTTACACAAATAATTGAGTAATTACTTGCTATCTTAGCACATAATAAAAAAAAACAACTACGTCCCGCGCTAGGTACATGTTATGCCAAATAGGCCCTGGCTCAGCTTTTGCTGCTTAGCGGGGTATGAACTTACCACCAAAAATATTATTCACAAATATGCAAATATAGTTGAAAATGAAACGAAAACCTGGCCTTCAGCTTAGTTAGTATTAGCTCTGCCTTCTACGCTGTAGGTCGTGGGTTCGATCCCCACGGAGAAGAAACATTTGTTTGGTGAATACAAATGTTTGTTCTCTGTCTGGGTGTTATATTGTATTTTAAGTATGTATTAAAAAAAAAATATATATGCTAAGTATTATATCAGCTGTCTGGTTCCTATAGTATAAACTCTGCTTGGTTTGAGGCTAGATAGTGTGGAGTGGATTGTGCACAATATTTATTATTTATTACTATTATTAAAAAACCTAAAAGAAAAGTGAAATGAAAATGTAATTATTTTGTAAACTGACCTCAGATTGTTTTTTTTAGAGAGATGAATTTTACTTTCTGGCATAACGTAAACAAAATTTCGTCTCTATAAGTCACTCAACCAAACAACATTTTTTTCAAATCATGGGTTACCTACTTTTGCCACACTAGGTGTAAACGGCGTCGAGCGAACCTATCATTGTGTGCGTGAGTACGCACACAACTAGCGAGCCGCAGTAAATACCTATTTTCCGTCCGCCTGGTTTACTCGACTCGCTCTTAAGCATGAACCTAGTTTGAGGTTCAACATATGAATTCGAACAATGAAAAGGGATGAAAATAAAACTTTCTTTGCGATAAACATCGTTGTTAAGCCCAATTAAACTTTTCTCAACCAAATTTTAAATCTGAAAAACATTGACTTTGCGAAACTTCTGAAAGATGAACTTTAAAAAAATTCTGCTTTAGCCTGAGCAAAAGTTTTAGACCATTACTAATCACAGTTAACTCCAGTCTCAACACTTATCCTTTAGGAGATCCGTGATCTCCCAAGGAAGCTACTACCTACTTAACTCGTTTAAACAAATCTTGACTTGTAATGGGAGTAACAGCCGACCTCTGGGCTCTAGGGCTGCGTCCTAGCAAATCAGTTTGTTAGGAGTTTTCATAAATCTAATTTCTTTACTCCTCAACTTTCCTAGATTTAAATAAATTTTCCTATCCCGGAGTAATTCAAGGCTTAAATTGTTTGATCATTTAATATTCTCTGGATATTATTAGTTACCCAAAATGTAGGTCTCACTTAAGAAATTCGTTTTAACAATAGTAACCCGCAGCAATAATTATGGTGGTGAAGTTTCCAAGCCAATTTAAAACTTTTCGCCTATTCTTATAAAGTGCTAAACAAAATTTAATAACATATTATATTCATTCATTTCATTTATTTATTCATTCACAATTAATCAATCGTATTTGAAATATACGAACTTAAACTAACACAGAAAAAAAATATTAAATAAAATGTCACAAGAAAAATAAATTAAGAGTAACAATATTAAATAATGGCATGTCAAATATTACTATTAGAAACTAATGTGAGTTATATTTCAAAAACTCAAATTCTTTCAAACAGCATCATTCCCCAATAAGACCGCAGCAGGATCGTCTCTAAGATATATAAAATGTAATTAGGTGAGATCGTGGCCAAAGGCTAGTCTATTAAAAATAAAAAAGTAAAAGAACCGCATCAGAACTTCTTGTTATTCCAATGAATACCCGTAATGTTCTGTTACCGCTTCATCATTGCCTATTGCAGTTCACTGCTGAACATAGATCTCTCCCATAGCTGAGCGCGGCAACTAATCTTATTTTTTTGTTGTCGGGAGGAGATCTGCACACCTAAGCGTACCGAGGGATGCGCTAAGGTAGTGTGAGGTTGACGGACTCGTCGTCTCACTATAAAACCACCCCGGTGGCCGGCCTCGATGCCTGTCAAGGGGCTCCGTCTACTCTTAAAAGACCATGCTTATGTGTTAAAAGACCATGTGTTAGCTTACCTTATAGAAAAAGCGAAGGCCATGACTGCATCGCTGACGAACTGCAGCTGCCGTTCAAACTCCGTGTTATGCACGCTGAGTTGCTCTTGGCCGGAGCAATGCGTCTCGTAGTGTCCGTTGTACGGGGTGCGCAGACTGCCGGGGTAGCGGCATTGGAAGTGGTCCTCCCAGAACTCTGCACAGAGACCAGCACGATCTAGGCAATGTATCTTTCTACCAAAAAGAAGATGCTTCGTCTTTTTCTTACGGACACAGTAAAATAAATAGTTTAGTATACTCTGTTGTACACAAGTTCTTAAAATCCTTCAGGCTAGGCAACGCAACGACAGCGATCTTGGTGTTGTTGATATCTGAGCGACCGCTTACCGGTTTGGTGGGCCGTTGGGGTGTCAGGACATTAGTCGCCTGTACCTACATACTAAGATACACGTTGCCTGTTCTTCTACGCTTGGTCGCGTGGAACTGGCACCTAGACTCACCTAGCTTTAAGACGTTTCGAAGTGATTCTTGCATCGTAATGAATAAAAAATTATTGACTTTGACTTTGACTTTGACACGATAGCATAGTAAAAAATACGTTCTAATTTTGCTAAATCGGTTATAACCTACTTTTGTATCACAAAAGTAAGTTTTGTATTACATGACCTTGGCCCGAACAATACATCTTATCGCGATTCAGTTCTCTAAATTGCTGTAAATTGACAAATGCAATTACTCTGGTGTCGTAATGCGGGTTATTTTTTATCCATTACTATTTTAATAATTCAGAGAGTATAATTGCAATATAAAAGTATCGTACAACCCTTGTCACTTCTGTTAGGCTTAGTTATGTGATAATGGCATTATAATCACCATAAGTCATTTTAGCATTCCATTTGATTTCACCTTTATGTTATTAAAATACATTTTTCATCCCACCAGCTCTGAAAGTGTGTTTTTGCTGTTTAATTTCTGACTGGAAAAGCCGTTTTTATCCGCTAGAGGATAAAGTAAATTTGAATTTAGAATATCGTGTTCAATAAGTTTGTGAATACACAACCTATTTACTTCTACCTCCATGGTGCCGAACTTATCATACAACCTTTTTTATTTTGTTAAAAACTCGCACTTGTAACCTTCTTGGTGTATTTGTGAATTCAAAATACCATTAAACCTATTTACTTCTACCTGCATGGTGCCGAATTTATCATACAACCTTTTTAAATTTGTTAATAACTCATACTCGGAACCTTCTTGGTGTGTTACTTTTAGTCGCGCCATGTTCTTTTTTGCATTAGTCATTTCCTCGCTGAGGTGGGATGAAAAGTTACGTGTTGCACTCGAGTGCAAAGATTTTTCACCTTGTGCTCTTTTGATTCCTTCGCGACGCTTAGGATTCTAACTTTTAAACCACTCGCTACGCTCGTGGTTAAACTTTAGAATCCTGCGCTTGCTCAGTCATCAAAATTGAGCACGCGGTTAAAAAGCGGCTTTGCACTCTTGTATAACAAATAACTATTTATTTAAAAATAACAGAAAAGATCAAGTTCCAGTTATAGTTAAATAAAATAAACTAGGTTGTCGACGAAGAGAAATGTCGCAAATCTATCAGAAGTGCTCATTTTGTACGTTATTTAAGTGCTATCGGCGCATAGCTGTGTTCTCATTCTAGATTTTGCATTCTGCCAGCAGCTTTTCAGTAAATTAAAAAAAAAAAAAATTAAAAAAATAGATTTATTTATCTTTATTGTCAACATGCACATACATTATTTACATAGTTTAGTAGCTATTATGTAAGTATATGTATAGGTCGCTGCAAGTAACTCACTAGTAGTAGTAGTGAACTCACTATACTTATAAAAATTATGTATGTAGGTATATATATATATATTTTTATTTATCTTCTAAAAAATACATACCTAATCTAATTATTATAAATAGCACTAAAGAAACCACTAAGGTTTGTGGGGAAATGCTACTAGAGAGTCAAAGTCAATAGCTCATAAATAAGTACAGAAAAAAATTCTAATTTACAGAAATTAGGTAAGTGCATGTAAGTAATAAGTATGATTCACATCACTAAAATTCTTTCAATAATAGGATAGATATAGATAATAAAACGTTATCTGTTATTTTATTTAAGCTTGTATCTAGGACGTGCTGATTAACCCTGACTACCCTTTATCTATCCTCAAAGATATTAGATCCAGAGATTTGGAAAATTATTTTAGTAAAAACAATGGTTTTAAGTTTGTAGATGGTGCCAACGGTTCGGAAATTCAAACCAGCACCTCTGGCGTCTCAACAATGATTCACGAGGGTTCAAAGTGATTAAAATTCATTATTATTCAAAAATATCATGACCTCTTGAATATTTTGCATAATAATGTGATTTGAATGTAAATTATTATTAAAGAAATTAAACTTTCCCTAATAAATTGTGTCAACTTGCAAACAAACATTATAAGTAGATACCTACAAGTAGAAGGATATTTCGATTACATTTTGAAAACTAAAGTAATTTTCGAGCTTGCTCAGTAATTAAGATTACGACTGTTTTGTCACAAACTAATTGTTTCTGAGCATTAATGTTGTAAGTAAATCTTACGCAACTGACACATTATTTAGAGCGAAGCTGTTATTTCACTCTAAATTAGGTAGTTAAGTGGTGTTTTTGGTGTTTTAGTCTCACCGCTGAAAATTGTTTTATGAATTTATGTTTTTCAGTACATAAATAAAGTTTATAAAGCTAGTGACACAAGCTAGTGCGTCAGCATTGCAATCACTGAAACAATTAATTTCCTTCATGTATAGAAAGCCCGAACTAGGCCCTTTTTATAACGCTTTTATTAGCTTCACCTGTATGTAAGTTTGCTTGTATGTATGTATGTAACCGACCCCTTTGAGCTCGATTTTGTCCTACTTTGAACGATCAGATTTGATTCAAACTTTGCACACCTGTCAAAGGTCGATGACAATGCAATAAACGGAAAAAAAATATGAAAAAAAAAAGGAAAAAATAATTTGCTTAAAAAAACAAAAAAAAAACGCTTTTATAACTAATTGAACTAAAAAGTTAAAATAAAACTAATAATCAATTGAAAAATTTATATTATTGTACAAAAAGTTGGAATTTATTGAACCATTCATAATACCCAAGCTAGGTGTAGCAGCAAAATAAGCGTTGCATATTAGGACTAGGAAGAAACTTACCAACAAACCAGGGGTTTCTCTTATTATTCTTCACATTCAGTCCCAAGAAGTACTCCTGGAAGCCATTCACATCGTTGGCCTGGGGTTGTACGCTGATGGTCCCCTCCACCGCACGTTCGTTCCCCTCGGAGACCAGCGACCGGGCGCTCCAGCCGTCAGACCCCACCCAGCTGAAGAGAGAAGTCGCGTTCCCACGCTCCACGGCTCGCATCACACCAGCCACTTCTTGGTCGGAGGCGAAGATTATTGCTCCTGGGAAAATAAATATTTATCAGAAAATAGATGGCGGGTACCAGACTTGGAGGCCTGTTCTTCTAGGCTTGGTCGCGTGGAACTGGCACCTAGACTCACCTAGCTTTAAGACGTTTCAAAGTGATTCTTGTATCGTATTGAATAAAAGTTTATTGAGTTTGAGTTTGGACACTTTTGTTGAGCAATGGTACTAGATATATTAAAAAAAACTTTCATGAAATAAAGACAAAACGGAAAATATTAAGACGGATATAGTAGGCGGTGGAAAAAACAAATATAATTAGAAGTTTCTAATATTTCAAAACAAAACTAAACCAAATCGAGACTCAATTATTGTTTTATCAATTTTCTTTGAATATGAAAGTTCCACAAAATTAATGCTCGAGTTTGAAAGTATGAAAGTTCCACAAAATTAATGCATTGTTCTGGAATTCTGCAAGAAATTGGTATTTATCTCTTGTTCATGCTTAGTTTAATTACTTACCCACTAAAAGTAAAGCAAATCTATAACTTTAGTTACTCTATATATAAAACTCTATAGATAAAACTATAGATAAACTCTCTATAGATAAACTCTATAGATAAAACTACATATTTGCAAAATATTTAAACTAACTTGTATTTCAAAATCTCAAGACTTCTCGATGATTCGAAAAATTACAAGAGACGAAAGAGTTTTTTTATTTTTATTTTTGAAATTTTGAATTCGGAACATTCGCAGGTTTGTAGACGATTCTTCTAAAATAAGATTTATACCAAAGAGAATTTAAGCATTACGTAATGCTATGGCTACCGCCTTAGACAATAGGCTACCGCGTTGCTTTACGTTGGTCACACATAATAAATTAGTCAATAAAGTTATTTTGTATTTGTATTTTTTTTTTAGTAGTAGGTATAGTTACATACAGTCCGTATTCCTAGTACAGTCAACTAGACATTAAAACATATTTAATAAATATGTGAAAATGATAGATATAAAACATTTTTTAAATAGGTATTCTATGTAAGTAATCAACTTCAAGTAGGTAATTTTACATAATTTCTGTTGCTTGAAAGAGGAAGAGCTTAAACGAAATTCATTGAGGTTGTCACTTCACCTTGATAGAGCTAAGCGGATTACGTGCCTACTTCCCAAAATTACCTAAAAACAGTGTTTGTTTATGGCCCGAACACACCTAGTTCGCTGGCGGTAGCGATCAGTGAAACGCTGTCAAATATCGCTTTCAGATTTGAGATTTGACAGCGATATTTCACAGCGTTTTTCGCTAGCCAGCGAACTAATTGTGTTGTTTTTCGTAACTAAAAATCAGCCAATCTTTTGGCCATGAATTTTCTTTAAAAATGGAACCAGAACCAGAGAACTGCATTTAAATTGAACAATTTGTATGGAAGAGAAACTTTTAATATTGTAATGTAAGATTTATTAAAATTTTAATTTTATTAAAATGCAAATACGCTGCTATTCAAATCTTCAGAAAAGTCTTCTCATACTTTGCCAAGACCTGTCAAATTAATGTCTTTGAATTGACGTTCCGAGCTACGCGACACGCGACAGACATGCGGTACGCGATATGAGACGCGCAACACAGAATGCTCATTTATTATTATATTGTATCGACGACAAAACATAATAAAGTAAGCGAATGAACGTCTGAATGAACGTCCTTATAACTTTGAGCAATTTCATCCAGGCTTAACTTTTGGGACTAAGAGGTAGATTTTACAAAAATGTCCATCAATAAAAAAATTCGTGATTAACTATATTAGTTTTGAATTTGACGACTATTTGTCGCATTGTTGAGAACACTACCTTTATGCAGAACAGCCTCGAGGTATGGTCAGCAAAAAAGCAATCTAACAAAGAGGCTTTCATGGATCTGCTGACGATAGGCGCGATTGGTTGTGCCAATGACGATATTTAAGGGTTGATGCTTATAAGCCTGCAATCTACATAGACAATATACACTGGGGAGTCGGCCGATCAATAAATAAATAAATTCTTTCGTTGTAGCGCGTGGTACGGATATACGTTTTACTCCAGTCCGGTACTAACCTAATACTTAATTTATTTTTCTAAACTCTAATGGTTAGATAAACTATCGAAATCAAGGATACATTATTTTATTTAAAGAATAAGTAAAAGAAATCGTAGTTTTAGGACGGTTGTTTGATAAGGGGATAAAAAGTTAAAAATAGATGTTCCATGAATGTACACAAATAAAAATATATTATGTCCATGACCGTACTTCTCAAGTTCGGTTAGATTATCCCTTTTTATGAGATCTGTTTGAACAGTCAACGACAAAAGTAGAATGTTAAATTTCTTGTTTTCAAAGTGGAAATATCTCCTTCGGCAGCACGTTTACTAGACCATAATAATATAGAGCCCATACGCGGCAATTTATCTTCCCGTATGAACACTGAACTCAAATTTTTCAATCTTTCAATATAACTTCAAAAACCAATATTATCAGATATTGGCAGCCCTGGGCGTGGAGTGGCCAGGAACTGGCAACCTGCCCATCGAAGTCTTCACGTTGCTCAACTGTGAAGCCTTGCCTTTTAAGTAGTGACCTAACATTGGGCATATTATAAGATCCATTGCCATCACCACCATGAAGTGTAAAGCAATTCACTATTTCATCACGTTTGTCGTGCCCCAAATAAATTTTAATAATAAATGAGCCTACTCCATCAATGACGACGAAAGTAAAGTGAGATTGATGAGAAAAATATGAAACCACTTGAAACGAAGTGAGACCAAAAGTAAAAGCTGTAATCACTCGGAAAATCTATTTCAGAGGCATAATAATTTAATAATACCTTTTGTAAGTTTAGCCACGTATAGGTAAGTAGTAACACTTTTGTTTTAAGAACAAAAAGATGAAATTAGTATTCATTGACATAAGACATTTATTTAATAATTTTCAAAATAAAAAATCAAAAAGAAAAAGCCCCCTCATTCATAATGCCTGACATTTTTTAGCATTACGTGTCACTGTCACTTTTATGACATCAAATAGAGATGGCAACAGGCTTAGCGGCTTGCTAAGCTAACTGACTGCTATTGGGCTATCATTCAGTTTTTTGAGATGTTTTTACAGCAATAAGAACGATTTTTATTTAATATTTTCGATTCCTCAAGTTGGCCACGATACAAATGCAACTTCAAATGCGACCTAGTTTCTAACAAGTTACACCAGTATCATACGAATAAAGTCCAGAGAAAGAAGTAAACAACAGCTTGTATCCAATCCCACTAATCAAATACCCCAACCCAATCTGGTGACAGGCGGGTGGTTGGGGGCGGACGCGCATTGGCGTGCTAAAGGACAATCACTGGTATCGGCGACGGATCCAATTTCTGTAGCCACTTCAGCGAAAAATTGTCTTGCGCAGCTGCGTATCGGCCGCGCCAGCCGCTATGCCTCACTGTGGTGCGAACTGATAAATAATAACCGAATTTTCCTTCCGAAAGCGTCTTGGTAATGGTTTTGTAAATGTGGTCGATTGTCGACATCATTTTGGAGACTGGAGATTGATAGCGGATCGCTCAAATGACCACATCCAGGCTTGAAACTTGAAATCAACAATAACAGTTGCGTATGTAATGGATTAGGTAGATATTCTTATTACCAAACAAGAACTTTGAACAGTAATCTAAAGGAATCTGTGTTATTTTAAATATTTTGCGAAATCCATTTCGTTTAAAAATTTATCGTAAAACGAGATACGTACATAAAATTACGCTGTATCTAAGCTTGCCCACAAAACTGAATATTTTAATGTTTTTGGAAGTCAAAGTGGCCTTGTGCTACAAAGATTTAAAAAAATCCTTAAGTTTGTCACCCCATGTAGAGCTGTAAGTGAAAGGAGACGATCTCATAAATCGGTATAACGAGCTCTTTTACTCCGATCAAGACAATAAACCCAAGCGATACCCATTAAATTGATGAACGAGGTCTTTGAGAAAAATCGTTTATTTTGCTACGGAATTGATTGCCTATGAATCATTAATGTTTTACAATTTATTCAAGTTTCTTATACAGCCAATTCTCGGAACAAAACTGATCTGTTATTTTATTGGATTTCACTTGGAGTAGCAAAGGGTATACACATCGTTCTCGCATGCTGCTATGAATAATCCATACTAATATTATAAATGCGTTTGTAACTCTGTCTGTCTGTCTGTCTGTCTGTCTTCCTGTCTGGCTTTCACGCCAAAACTACTAAACCTATTGAAATGAAATTTGGTACACAGATAGTTCAGGGTCTGAGGAAGGACATAGGCTACTTTTTATTGTGAAAAAAGGTTTACAAACCTTTTAAAACGTTTTAAAGAGCATCACATTGATGTTTCTGTCTCACTCTGACACCAAAACACTCCGACGATCACCAATTGCAATGAAATTTGGTACACAGAGAGGTTAAATCATTAGAAAGGACATTTATGCAACTTAATATTGCAAAACACTTATTGAAAACACCATTTTTCATGAAAATTACACTTTTTTGTACAATTGCGACGGCTTTCGATCGAGAAATTTCTGTTTGTGCAAGTGACTGACTGACTTTTTTTTTGTGCTGGCGGGGATGCAAAGTCTTTTCGCAAAGTCCTTATGACTGACTGATTGCCGACCAGTGTTGCCAGTGGCAGATAGTCATAAGCGTCGATGAATTGAAAAGATCGATATTTAAGCTGGGAACATTACAGGCGGACGCGGCTGACAGCCGCGACTGATAGATATCTAGATAATGAATGTACACTGAAGTGTGCAAACTATCGGATGTAAGCCGCGGACGTAACCTTGAGCGTTCGGATGTCTGACAGAAATCTGGCAAGCCAGATCCCGTTCGACTGTGCACACTATCAGTCGCGGCTGTAAGCCGCGTCCGTCAGCCGCGTCCGCTAATTTGTTCCCAGCTTTACAATGCAATACATCGAACCGACCCGATGTTTTGAAATGCTTTCGATATACTCGATGTATTGATGCTTTTTCGGTTTTAAATAGAAAAATATCAAATCGATTGTAAACAGTTAATTTCATAAAACCTCAACTTTGACCAGTTAAATTCTTTTTCTCTGTGGAAAGATCGTAACTCATGAGTTGGAAAACGGTGAAATCTGACCATTATATTTCAGATAAACTATTTATTTACTTACGTAGCCCAGTAGGCAGACTAAATGAGAGCCCTATAATTTTTATTAATGATCTCAAGATTCAGCTCATGTGGATGTTTTTTTTGTTCTAAGTAAATTACATTAAAGATTTTTCTCATGAAATCTCAATGAAAAATGTTGGAATGAGTCTTATTTTGCATGAAAGCTGAGTTGAAGTAGAATATCTGTTCTGTGACCTGTAAATTCTATTTATTGGTGTTTGTTGTTAAAGCGGCAACATAAATACCTACACATATCATAACATAACATCATTTCATTTCATAATCTGTCATTCGATACATCGAAAGAATAAAGAAAATAGATCGATGTACAGCTCGATTTATCGAACAGGAAAAAACATCGAAACATGTTTTATAAAGTCGGCAGCTAAACTGTCACTGTCACGTGTCAATATGTCAACTGTGACCATTTTTTCGTAACGTTTTACATGGCAATACTAATGTGTTTATGTGTTTCCACCTACGAACTCTATGCTCGACAGCTGGGTAAATTCAGGGTGGTATAAAATAATGATTGCGCGTACTATAAATAACAATAATAACGACGAACGGTTTGAAACCCACTTTTATGAACGGCAAATTAATAATTTTGAACAATTTTATAGATTTTGTCATTCTGAATCAAAAATAGACAAAATGCCGGTTTCCCAGAGAGGCAGAAACCACGGTTTACCATTTCCCATGAATCTGACTTACTTTTTCGTTTCAGTCATAATATTCTTCATAATAGTCGTCGTCTATGGTTGGTACTTTTTAACTTTTTTACAAAAGATTAGGGAAAACAAGAATCGGAGTGTGCCATCATTACTATTACCCAAATTTAGGATGACTAAATAAATTAATTGTTTTTGTTTTGTTGTAGAGCTGATTTTGAGATTATTCCGCTAAAGAATGAATAAAACCATGTAGGCGCGTTGCGCGTTGTTCTTTTACAGCGAATCTGAAGGACGTAGCAGCAGTTACCGAAATAATGAGTAGGTTAGGTACCTACAAATTATTATTTGGAGGCTCATTTGGAACAAAAATACATCTGACTGGTAAGTGTTCACTAAGCTTTATGTGTACCTACCTGCTGTATTTCCAATGTAAAATGTTGTTATTCAGATCTACTCAATCACTTTCTTACTTACATATTTGATTTTATTGTATTTGCAGAAGTAAGTGTCAGAGCATTATAGTAGATAAAAAGGTGTGAAAGTGTCTGTTGTACTCTGGTTAAAAAAATATTTCACCAGTCCAGTGTTTAACCTGGTGGAGTTTCATCTCATCCGTTCCGATTGGGTACCAAGCCTGACCAGTTCTGGTGTGGTCAGTCTGTTATCTGGGCCTGTATTCAAGTACATAATATACCTATCATTGATCCTGAAGTTCCTAGAAGCAACAGCGGTAAACTTTGGTTGAATCGAGTGTGTTGGTAAAACTGAGTGAGACCAAGTTTAAGTTTTAATTTATGAGCATAATCTAAATAAAAACTACTTGAATGTAAGTACGACCGAGTCTGACTTAAAATTTAGTTGTATTACTGTTCTTAGATTATCAACTAGAATAAAAACCAGCCAAACAAAGCCTCCGGACCCTTAGCAGTAAATTTTGTAAAATCTTGGCCGACACAATTATTAAATAAATATATTTTTTTTTAAAGTTATTATTCTGTTTTTCCTTATCTTCTCTTCTACTTCCCCACAAATTAATGTATTACAAAGGGTGTAAAATAACAATAAGACTATTCTTGAAAGTTTGCATGGAAATATGTAAGGTTTATGTAAATGTTTTATTTAAGCTTGCGACAAGAAAAAAATGGGGGGGAAATATGCCTAACTGTGCTTACCCGGCGTCTGCCCGACCCTGACTGTGCCACATGCACTTGAATACAGATTTTTTTCGTTGGAAGTTATAAATGCTACCCAATCACTATTCCAGGCGGACGAAGTCGCGGGCACAGCTAGTAAAGGTTATATAAACTTAGTGTTCAAAATGTCATTACCTCTGGCTCTTGGCTTCGTCAGTAGCTTCTGCACAATGTCGTCGTAAGCCCTTGCGTCTGCCACTCCTGAGTCCTTCACCAGCTTTTCTTTAACGGCGATGCAGATTCCGTTCTTTGCCAGTAATGCTTCGAGCTCCTCAAAAGCCTGCGAATTTTAACCTTATTTAGGATAGGCAAGATTTCAAGTGCAGACTAGTCTTAGACTAGCCTTACGATCTTTAATTTCTACAGAACATAAAATGTTAGGTTTTAGTTCTCATTCCATTACGAAAATTACATTAAAGTTTATTTCACAAAATGTACTAAATCACAAGGAACAGTTGAGTTATCTGTATATTGTTACAATCGATTTAAAGATAGCACTCTATTTGATCAAATCTTTATTCAAATATTTGATTAGGCGATGAAAAATGATAAAAATATCAAAAACATTTTGTTCTAATTCACATCTTAAAACTTTTTACAAACTTGTAATGTAATAGAAAAGAAAAATGACTTCCACAATAGAGGCAGTAAAGTTAACTTGAAGTCTTTCAACGCTAAATGAAAAGACGAACTCCTCTTTGCAAATTGTTCCAATTTCATAACAGCTCGTAAAAATACCTTGAATATTAAATTTAGACTCAACTCGAAGGGTCTTCAAAGAAATTTGAGTGTTCACTGAGTTAGCGGAAAGTTAGGAGTAATTGCAACTTTTAGCGGTATATTGAATTTCTTGTTTACAACAAGTTTACAACCCACAGAGAAGCAGTTGTGTCTACCATGTACCATCTAACTTTACTGAAATTTTCTTGACTGCATCATTCAAATCTAAACAAAATGCTTACTCAATCATCAATTAAATCTTCGAAATGACAAAATTTAAAGTTCTGAAATTTTATCCAGGCAGGCTTTGAGGGCGGGCGGCCTCCCTGCCCAGATTTGTGCTCTGCTTTGTAAAACCAGCTAAAGTTAACGAAATCTGTGTTTAACTTGGACCGATAACCCGTAGGCCTACCATGAACTCTGTCTGGCTTTGGTTTTAAGTGTGTGTGAGTGGTCAACAGTGCATTATACTGTGTGTGTGACGTTTTGACGTAGGATTTATTTAGTCAACACTCACACAGACTCAAAACCAGAAGCAGAGACAGAGCCAGACAGAGGTCATGGTAGGCCGGTGTTATTAATAAAGAATATGTATTTCGTGATTGCTATGCCGTCGACTAAAAGATGAATTGTTGTCTTAGTTTTAGTGGAACTGAAACTAATTTCACTCTAGTATACGCGCATAAAAGCAAAGGTCCTCATGCTTATAGGCATGCATACATTGTGACCGAATAAACAATAGAATACTTCCTAAAGTGGTAATTAAAGTGAAACACTGTGAAGCGAGGAGCCAATGGCGTTAATTACAATGCGCCACAACCTCCCGTTTGCATAATTTTGGCCATTATTTTATCCTAATGTCATGAAACGATTCTAGTGCTTAGTTGTGTGCAGTAAGATTGAAATTGGGATGTATGAAACTGCATTTTGTCATGCTAGTCGGGGAGCATGTGTAGATTTTTCTTTGTCACCGAAAGCTTTTGCACGAACGAATAATTCAAATCCCTTCTTCAGGCTTATGATATACGAATACTAGAGCTATATTGCATTAAATAAAGTTACATTAGGTAAGCTTAAAAGGTACACAGGCACATGCGCTACATCACAGAAGAAGTAATGGTTATAGGCTTAATGTTATGAATGTCAATTCAAAACAACACAATAATGTCCAATGACCAGGGAACTGTTATTGCCGCCTCCTGAGCCAATTGAATTCATATATTTATCTTTTGGAATTGTATTTGACGTCTGCATATTGTTTGACAGGCTCGGACGGTGGAATTAGAACGCTGGAATAGTGGAAATGCTGTTCAACATTTAGTTTGTGGCTCAACTCACATTCCTGAGTACGAACAATGGGCAATCAGAATCCAACGTCAGTGTACCGACCCACTCATGGTATGTACTACACCAATTTATAAATTGCTGCTACCTTTATTTATTTTGCCTTTACAACTGGATACAGTTATGCATAGTGAGTCCAAGCGCCATTTTCAGTTTTTTGGGAAATTACATAAACGCGTTTTTATTGGTAGAAGATTTGCATTTGCATCGTCAGAAAGAAAATCTATGTACATCGAAGCTTATATTTGTAATTTAACATGTTACAAGAAAAAAACTCAAAATAAGTTTTTATTTTGGAATATATAGTTAAAAATGCACTTGGACTCCCAATAAATATGATGTTCTCATTTTGCAAAAGGAGTCCAAGAGACAAAATAATTATTTATTCTGGAAGATTTGCTTTAAGTGCACGTGGAAACGAATTAATATTATGTACTAATTTTGCAAAATGAGTATAAGTATAACATAAAAATGTTTCCTGGACTATTTTTATATCGTTTAATAAAAAAACCTTGAATTTCCGTATTTACTCAGCATCTTATATTAGATGTTACAGAGGATTGATAAAAATAAATAAAAAACTATTAAAATGGCACTGATAGTATATGTCCAGAAAATAAAACAATATAATTATCATAATTTAATAAACAATCATAATTCATCATCATTCATCATAAATCATCAGTTTTACAATAAAATATTTTTATCTTTATCTTTATACGTGTATTCTGGCCTTTATTTTTTTTATTCTGTTCTCCGCAACAATTAAGTTGACCAAAGAATTAAGTTTTTGACTTTGGTAAACTAGTATAATATGTGCTTCCTTAAACATGACTTGGGTTCTTCTGCCAGCCTCTCCTTCCACCCAAACAAAGATTACGTTCAGGAGTTACAAACAACTGTCGCGTAGACTACTGATGCGTAACACTACGTCGTTTGGACTAGTAATGTATAATGGAAATGTGCTTTTTCATCATAAAATTTGGTTGTTAGTTTTAAATTGGTTGTTGGACTTGTATTGCATTTCAAAATACTTAGTTTGCTATAGAAGGCGCTTGGACTGGGTATCAAAAAATACCACTTAGAGTGAAGCTGCTGCAAGAGTGTTTTTTCTATGGCTTACTTTGAAGTTATCTTTTTTATAATAATATTAACCAAACTTAGCAAATTTTATAATATGGGAATAAGAAAGCTGATATAATACTTCTATACATTTTTTGTAAATACATAGGTAATACTTAGAATCCAATATAACACCCAGACAAAGAGCAAACATCAGCGTTCAACACACAAATATTTGTTCTCAGTGCGGATCAAACCCACGACCTACGACACAGAAGGCTGAGGTACTACCAACTGAGCTGAGGGGCCAGCCAACTTTGATTTAGAATAAAATATCATTTTTCACTGACACTAACGATACTTTTTTTACGAACAGAAATATAACTTTTTAAAACTTTTTAACTTGCAAGTGTAAGTGTAAGTTTAATCGACCTTTATTATGTCTAAATTTGATATTTTTTCCAAGTGTAAAATTTACGACCATGCAACAAAATAGTTTGACAAAGGACTAGACACCTAGAAAAATCAAGTTTGGGTAATTTTACCTCTTTGCCGATGTAGTTACCTTGATTCCATAGCTAGACTCTTCATAGATGATGGAGACGTATCGCCAGCCAAGCTGCTTCACGATGGCCACCATGGCACGCACCTGGTGCAGATCTGAAGGGATGGTGCGCGTGAAGTACTCAAACCGTGCCTTGTTCGACAGCTCCGGTGACGTCGAGAAGAACGATACCTGGTGGGGATCAGGAATGAAGTGAGCTAACAGTAAAAGCCACCTTCAAGGTTATAGAACATTCGAAAACTGAGAGTACGTACAGATCGTAACTTCTCTAAAACTAGACGAACTCACTCTACGCTAAATAATGTCACTGTTGTTGTTGGCTTTTGTAGTTCAATAAAAAGTGTACTTGATCTCGTGAGAAAGAGCTAGTCTAAAAAAGCAAAGAAAAACATCAAGAGAACCCAGTGGATTTGTCAGCACGTGAAAGAGAGAAGAATTTTAAATAAAACAACAGCATCCAGGAAGTATAAATGATTTACATGATGAATGCCTTTTACTGACCGTCCAGCTAGACAGACAGACTGGTTAGTTGGTAAGTAATAGAGAGCAGTAGGCCGTAAGCTCAGTCTGGTTCTGTCTCTGGCTCTGGTTTTGAGTCTGTGAGTGCCCACCAGTGTATTATACTGTATGTGTGACGTTTCAAAGTATGATTTATTAAACTTTTTATTGATTTTATAATGTTTACTACACTTAAGGAAATCACAAAGATTTTTATAATGTCCCAAAAGCTAAGAACCGAGCGGGATTTGAACCCACGACCTTCCCCTTGGTACAGGGCTGCGCTGGCCACTGCGCCATTGGATCCTAATCACACTCAACGAACTCTTAGGGATCACGGTCGCGTTAGTGCCGAACAGTCCCAAAGGATTTATTTAGTCAACACTCGCACAGACTTCAAGCCAAAGCCAGAGACAGAGCTTGAAAGAGCTTGTGGCCTTACAGGTTACCTGTGGTATTCTAAAGAGCCTGAGCAGGTTGGCGACTTGCACCGAGGTGACAGAGGAGGCAGCGCCCACCACACCAGAGATGACCTTCCGCAGCGCCCGTGCTGACGCGTTGCAGAGGTACTCGGCGTCATCGATGTTGCTGATCGACCCTGCGGAATGAAGTAGTAGAGCTCTTTGTGTGTAGTTCGTCCAACACTGCTTATTTCTGCTGTGAAGCAGCATCGCTTGTTGAAGGGTGTAGGTGAAAATATTGGCACTCAAGGCTGGACATCTGTGTGCCTGTGATATATATTATTTGGCCTCTATGCCAAACTACTATGTTTGGTTTATTTATATACTATTGTTACTTATAAGTTTATCATACACGATTGAAAAATTAAACTGAATTTTAAAATAAAGTTAATGAATAAATAAACTGAACTAAACTAGGCGTTGGTTAAAATCAGGTTGTCCATTATGATTGTTCTATCAGTATAAACCCAGTGTATCAGTTTATCACTTTTGAGAAGAGGCTAGTAGTTGGTTGTCATAAATATAAAAATAGTAAGTACAGGTCGTAGAAACTAATCATAAGAGCAATTCATTAAAGCTAGAAGTTAAATTAAAGAAACATTTACAAAATATCAAAGCTGCTTCTTTTCTAGCCCGCAGGTATAAAATACCGTAAAAGTTAATTGTATCTTCATTTTAAAATAGAAAATGTTTCATTTTCCCCACACGGGAGAGAAGCGGGAGAAAATCTAATAAAGTGGGAGCTATAAAAAATGCAATCAAGACACTACAATCTTAATTTTCTAAAGTTCTGGAAAACTCTACGTTTATATTTGAAATGAGAGTTTAATCTAAACTTTTTCCATCAAATCCTAACTTTGTAATGTTATTACAAAATCGCTAATCCTTTTACCGTCACTTTAATAAAGTACAGGAATCGTCCTTTGCTCTTGTACCTGTAGACACTTTTCATCCAGTTCTACAAATTACAGCGACTGACGTGTTGGTACCTTTAATAAGGTCGCGATCTCGTATAAAATACCAATTTAGACGAGCAGATTTTTCTAGCATTAACCAGGCACTTCTTGACCAAGACTGGGCATTTATAACTGCTGAGAGAGATTTTGAAAATGTTATATGCCAATTTTATTCAATTTTGAACGAAGTGATTGATAAATTTGTCCCCAAAGTTCGATGCGGAGGTGCCTATTCTTACCCAATCTGGTATAGTCGAGCACTTATAAATATAATTAAAGAAAAGACTAAGGCACATAGGAATTGGAAGAAATATAATAACCCAAACGATTATGCGGACTTTTCTGATTTGAGAAAAACTGAGAAACAACTACAAGAGGAATGTCATAGATTGTATATAGCTTCGTCTGAACAAAAAATCAAAGCTAATCCGAAATCTTTTTGGAGTTATGTAAAATCGATTTTTAACAAGCTGAAGCCACTTTTGTGCCAAGTTATTCCACGTATTTTACATAAATAAACATGAAAGGTAAGACCTGGAGGAGAAAAGCCGAAGACCACGATCAGTGAGTCGCTTTGGAGAGACCTACACCCAGCAATGGTGATGATGATGAAACATCCATGTACACTCAAATGCATGTTTTAAATAAGATCTGAAACCACCCGCTACAGGAGCAGGAAGTAACAACTGAACTGTCAGACCTGCCATAACATACCTTTGATAAAATCGACAGCCATTTCCAATCCATATGTGTCCTTATCACAGTCATCCAATATATGAGCTCCTATCACAACTCCTGGTATCAGTTTGAGCTTATTGTTGATGTAGTCTAAAGTGTAAAGCATGGTCTCCAACGCCTGGACTCCTCCTTGCGGCATCACGGGGCCACACGTCATGTTATCAGACCTTTCGTGAACCATCATCAGACCACCTAGGACTAGATCGCCTTCGATCACCGCTTCTCGTTTGATCGGCCAGTGTATGTGCTTCTTATCTTTAAGTTCTCCTACTTGGTCATTGGCCATCCAATCGTCCTTCGTATCCTTGACCGGTGGTAGATCAAAACTGTCTATGAAATGTTGGGGGAAAATATCTTGCGGACTATCAGCGAAGAGATCGTAAGACGCATCCATGTCCAAGTCTTTATGTTTGTGTCTGTGGTGGTGCCTCGGTCTTCTGACGTCTGGGAAGTTGGAGAAGTAGTCTCCGGGGTGCGTCATCTCAGTTTGTTGAGCGATGATAATGAGCAGAAAAGCAGACCACCAGCGCTCCGTACGCATGGTAGAAGAGGGTTCATGCCATCGCCCAATACCTTGTCCATGGCAACTTCACCGACATTTTAATCTGGAACAAGAGAAATAATACATAGTGACAGTTCCAGCATAGTTAGTGAATGAGTTGGTCCGGGGAAGTACGAGTACTACCATTTATTTCGACTGCCAGGTCGTGATCAAGCATCACTGCTCAGTCTAAGATAATATTCATTCTTAATTTTATGCTTTTACAAAAATATACTTGTAAAGAAAAGATTTGATAAACAATTGTTCACTTTAGCTTCAACTTCTGACAGTTTCTTATTACCTCTGCCCAGGGATATTACTTCGTGGCTCCTAACTTGATATGACGGATAATGGACGAACGACCTTATCACCTTCTGACAAGGTTCAAAGTTTCACAACATCATAAAAAACCAACAGGATGGATTAGATAGGTTACACGAGAAAAGGTTAGTCGATATAGTTAGGGTGACCTTTGATTTTTTCACCTACACCATAAATAATAATGCCCTCGTAATCGTGTTCGATTATTACGAAACCTTTACATAACCTAATCTCTAGCCCTAATATGGCTCGCTAGACCCAATTCTGTTTTAAGCACTTTGTCGCAAAGCACACAGTACTGTAGAGCTGACCAGCACTGTTAAATGAATAGTTTTGCTCAACAGCCGTCTTTCGTCAAGGTTCGCTAGCCCTACAATAGCTACACTATACACAGTACTCTTTATTATTTTTGAAACTTTTCAAAGTAAACTTTTGATACATAAGAATAAACACATTTTGTTGTTTTTTAGCTATCATTGCGTAAATATAACACGTTTAAGTGCGTAAACCATCTCTGTGCAGGACTACCAATTACCTACTTGGCAAATTTTTATTACGTACAAAATAATTATTTTGCTAAAATAGAGCAATGAGTTTACTTTTGCAATAAAACAAGAGTATTTCATTGCCAAAATAATTATTTACCTGGAAGATTTATTTGAGTCTTTACTCTAAATAAATTTTAGCCAATTAGTGACAATCCTACGAGTATCAATCAACATTCTGTTTACACAAAAAATTGTAAACAGAACATTGTTTTTTGATCATTATTTAGGTAATTACACAAAATATGGAAACGTTTGCTTTTATTAAATATTATGCTTTTTAGGATAATGTACGCAAAGTGCGGCTTATGTTACATTGAAGAAACGGTTAATTAAAACTTTGAACTTCGCGTACATCTACTAATAGTTATTTGTTAAACAAGAGTGCAATACGTACCTAACTTTTCATCCCACCTCGAACCCACGAAAAAGAAAAAGGCGCGCGTAAAGCAAATGAAAATAAAAGCAACACACCAAGAAGGTTCCGAGTCATGAGGTTTTAACATATTAAAAAAGGTTGTATAATAAAAGCTCGATGTACGTAAAAGTAGATAGGTTTAATGTTGTTTTGAATTCACAAACTTAGTGCATACGATGTTCTAAATTCAATTTTACTTTATCCTTTAGCGGATAAAAACGGATTTTGCACTTAGATTATCGAAGTCTCGAGCAAAAATACACTTTCTGAGATGGGAGATGACAATATTTTAAAATTATACCCATGCGCTGTTTTTAAGCTTGTAGAGTTGTCAGCATTTGTGAAAAATAAAACAGAACACGAAATTAGAGAGACACGAGATACGATCAGAAAAAAAAAGTTCACAACACAGTCCAATGGCACCCCAAAGTGCAGGCTTATCGCTGCGTGCCTACGTCGAAACAAAAGGGGAATATTAATTGAAAATTAACAAAGAGATGACATTATGAATGGGAGAACAAAACCGGTTGGTTGCTGAGGGATTTATGAATGTAAGCGTTCAATTATCCGTTTTTGTAACAATTCATGTTGTTAAATTGGGTTTTGAACGGGGTTTTTACATTCAACCAGGTTTTGTAAGTGATTTTTTAGCTTACTACTCTGTTTGTTTTTTGTTTGTGTGGATCAAATCTTGCGAGCTGAATCAAAACCACTTCTCCTCTTATCCTATGGAGTTGAATTTTTACATGGTAGTTGAGTTCCAATGAAAATGCATTTATATGGTAAGCAAAACTTTATTTTTGTATGATCAATGCCCGAAATAGATGAGGAGAGGGTATCACAAGGATCATTTTGAAACGACTTAAAGCCAGGTGAACTGGTACCTAGATAGATGCCAGTTCCACGCAAACCATCACCAAGGCTAGAAGAACGGGCAACAAACTACGGCTTGGTTCCCACCGTTTTTTTGTATGATTCATTTACAAAACAAAAATAACAAGAGTAGTTAAGTGCCAGTGTGGTGCCACTCCAATTTAGTGAGACGTAGGTACCTAGGACCTACCTTATTATATTAGAGCTTTACATAATAAATAAATCCGTTAAACTAAAAATTAGTTTTTACTAATTTTATTACGTAATGTATACTTTACTACTTTATAGAAGTGCTTTGCCTGATACCCGTTTCCCAAATAAAATAATAGCTGTCTCTGATAAAAAACACAGCACAAAATGTATTTTTGAAGGTGACCCTAGATGCCGTGTCACTTGGTCGCAACCAAAACTTAGAAGCAAAAAACAACAAACATTTCCATATAAAATCTAAAAACGTAATACACGACAGCCATCCAGCACTCGTGGATAAACTTTCAAATTGCACTCTCAAATTTCTGTGATGAGAAAAAGCAAATAAAGCTGGAACAAAAAACCTACCATTCGAAATCTGGACGTGTACCCGGTTGTACAAGTTGAAAGTGATCAGTCAGTCATTCAACGCTCGTCGCTAAACTTACAAATTGCACTCTCAAATCTTTGTGAAGTAGAGACGGTCTACAGAAACTTTACCATTTGAAATCTGGAACAGTACCAGGCGATGATAAGTTTAAGGAGATCAGTCATTCAACACTCGTGGATAAACTTACAAATGGCACTCTCAAATGTCTGTGAGGCGACGCACCGCATCAGGTATTCAGCGCGTCATTACGGCACGGAATGGGACGCCTCAATTTGGCCTACGTGTCCTATTTCCTGTTTTTCGGAGCTCTCATGAACGTTCACAGTACAGCACTAATTGAGCTGCAGACCAATTCAGAAGCGAGGAGGAATACATAAAGTTTTGAAAAGAGAATATGTTTTGCTGCTAATGAAAGATCGCCCAAATGTACGAGGCTTACACTGTTTTAGGTTTTATGAACACTTTTAATATCCTTATGTGGTCAAAATCTATGTTAATTAGTTATTTTTTATCAAATATTTTACGTCGCTGCAGGAAACTCTTACGTGTCAAAAACAAGATTTTTTATTCGCTACGACCAGACTGATTTGTATGAGACTGGCCCTGAACCAGCATAGGCAAAACCACTAGCAAAAGTTAGTCAAGCAATTTCCACAGCGTTAAAAATACTCTGCTAAAAGCGATACCGGCTCTCGAATACTGAAATCATAAATTCTTCATAATCTGCTCGCGTTCATTACCAAAAAGCGCGGGAAACGAGCGTAAAGTATCAGACTTGAGCTACGCTTGGCTGGCTCCATATTGTTGCTCAATTAAGTATGCGCGTTGTGTTGATGAGTTAAGAATTAATTTGACGTGACTGATTTTTCGTATAGGTTTTGAAAATGGAATGCTCAGCAGGGTTTACTCAACTTGAAATGCGTGTCTGTTGCGTAATTTAATTAGGCTTGGTGTTTCATGTCTAGTTTTTATGGTTGTTTTTACAATCCTTTTGCTGAAACTGCTTACATGACACTGAATTCAACTCAAATCCTCTATAGTCTACCGTAGAGTATCTTTAAGTGAAATATCTGTGGCGCCGATTACTTTATCCGTGTCCTAAATACGCGTGAAAATATTTACTAAAAGAATCCACATTTTATCGCTTGACGACGGTAGATCTGGCGAATTTTTAACAGAATCATAAATCAAATAATGTTTCGCGTACGAAAATAATGTTGGATTTATTTAATATGGCGCTGATTTTATTTTATACACCGAAATTCTGTTACTTTTAAATGTTATTTATCTAAAAGTATAAAGATAGAACACTAAATAAAAATAGAAGATTAAATAGAATTTATTTAAGCTGTAAATAACAGTGTATTTTGTTTTCATATTTTCTTGAAATCTACACAATTATCTTTCTTTATGTCGAAATAAATTAACCACATATTACTTACTGAGAAACACGTGCAGAATTCAAAGCCAAGATCAAGAGTTTTATTCGGTTTGACCTGAATTATTGATTGTTTTTTGCCCACACTGGCCAAATACGGTTGTTAATGACGAGACATTTAAGGAAACGCTCTCCCGTTGAGAACAAACACCAAATTGTGCAATATTCGGTACAGTGCCAATGTGGTGCGAGCATGCCGAACAAAAAACGTATTTTGGAGCCAAATTGAAAAGCTTCCCCAATATTTGTTGATAAATAACAAGAGTGCTTACGAAATAGCGTGTGAAAAGGTGCTTTGATTTACAATGAGCTTTGAGACTTAACACGGGGATTTTCATTTTCAGAATTAATTTAAAACCGTATTGGCTTTAAATTAATCTTAAGAGCTAGTGGACTCCATTGTGGGGGGTTTCAGGTCGTTCTTAGGCCTCCGTCATAACCTATTCTAGATTCTCTGTTCATTTGCGTTGAACGTAAAAAAAGTGTCGGGTGCATAGCCTGTTACTGCCTTCCCATCAGAAGTTCAGCTTTTATTATAAAACAATTTTCAAATCCTTATTTTGTTAGCACGTCACCAATATGATAAAAACTACCAAATGTAGTGTTATTGTATTTTTTAATACATGCGCACATCTAAGCGTTCTGCCAAATATGACAACAATATTTAACAGCGTTTCACTGATCGCCATCGCCATCGCAATCGCCTAGATGTGCGCAGGCCTCTAAAAGATGAAATAAAAGTGACTTTATACAATGCATAACAAACACGAGGTCTCAACAGGCAAAATACGGAGGCAACAATATTAGAAACGGTAAAAGGTACAAAAAGCTTTCGAACAAATCACAGAGCTGTCACCACATGACAAACAAACAAACAAAGCTTCTCAAAGGTGCGAAATAATGGAGATCTGAGACTTAGTTTGGGACAGCCCTCACTTCAACGTACCTATTTACCACAAAGGGTGTTTGTGGTTGTCCCATACTTGAACTATGGGAAAACCACAAAGGTTATAGTTCAAAACGTTATTACCTCTATCTATATTTAATCTATTCGTCTAGTCAAAGTCAAAGTGGATATACATATTTGCAGAATCACATGTAGGTTTGGTAAGGGTAATAAAATTTTGATGTCCATTGTAATTCTGCCCTATAAGGGCATGCAAAAATTTTGATTCACAAATTTACTAAGCTAATTCAATACTAAAAATTATTAAATACTATGGCAAAAAGACACGGTAAAAAAATTACAATGATAATAATAAGTAATATGAATAAATTGTTTAATCAATAATTATTGTTCCTTATTCCATCCAATTGTAACGTGTCAGTAGGTCATCCGTCATAAATTCATTTATCGTGGAGTAATATTTATTTTGTCAGCCACCATTGCTTCCTTGGTTCTCTTAGAGGTAACGGTAGCTTGATAAATAGCTTGTGCCCTGTCTAGCTTGTGTCCTTTGTGGTCCAAGTGATAGCACACAAAGGCTCTGACAGGCAGAGAGTTAATGCATTTGAAATGTGGTACTGGCGTCACCTTCTGAGAACTCCATGGCTGTATATGAATGCATCAGTACTGGAGGAACTTCAACTGGGATACCAACAGCCTCTGTTTGTCCTCTGTCTGCCTGCTTCGAGTACTACAATTGTTATAGTTTTATAGTTTTTAGGGTTCCGTTTTTGCCATTTGGCTACGGAACCCTAAAAACTATAAAACTATAAAAATTATGGATTCGTTGTGTCTGTCTGTCTGTCTGTCCGTCCGTATGTCACAGCCATTTTTCTCCGAAACCGTAAGAGCTAGACTGATGAAACTTGGCGAGTTGATGTATTCTGTGAACCGCATTAAGATTTTTACACAAAAATAGAAAAAAAAACTATAAATTTTGGGGGTCCCCATGCTTGAAATTGAAACTCAAAAAAAAAATTTTCATCGAACCCATACGTGTGGGGTATCTATAAATAGGTCTTCAAAAATGATGTTGAGGATTCTAACATCGTTTTTTTCTAAGTTTGCGCGAGAGACACTTCCAAAGTGGAAAAAAGTTGCCCCCCCCTCTAACTTCCAAAATAAGAGAATGATAAAATTAAAAAAAATATATGTTGTACATTATAGTCTAAGATCCTTAGAAGAAGGACCTTCACTGAGCTGGTTATTTAATGAAACGTATTTTATATATAATTAAACATGCCAATAAATATATTCTATATGGGTTGCCTATCAAATTTCAGTCCAGGATAATTATGATTAATTAATAATTAAAAAAAAAAAATTAGACTTTCCACTGGTTTGTTTATTAAACAAATTCTATACCAATCGAAAGTATAGACCCCAGTATTTTTATTCAATAAACATACCGGTGCAAAATGCTAGTATCGATTTTCCTGTTTATACCTGGCTACCCGAGAGTTGTGACCGGAAAAAATAGGCAACCTAACGTTTGCATATTCTATGGGGTCTATACTTTCGATTGGTATAGAATTTGTCTAATAAACAAACCGGTGGAAAGTTAAAAAAACATTTTATTTTTAAATTATTAATTAATCATATCCTGGACTGAAATTTGATAGGCAACCCATATAGAATATATTTATTGGCATGTTTAATTAAATATAAAATACGTTTCATTAAATAACCAGCTCGGTGAAGGTCCTTCTTCTAGGGATCCTTTACTATTACTATGCAAACATTCAACGTAATTTACGACGAACTACAAGAAACTTTATATTATGTTACTTGATGCTACGGAACCCTTCATGGGCGAGTCCGACTCGCACTTGGCTGCTTTTTTGTAGAACAACAAACAATTGCACTCACATACGAGTGTTACAAAACAATTATAAAGTACTAAGTAGTTCTTAGAGTGTAATCAGCCCCGTTATCCGCAAATGAGACAATGTTACTTTGGCCACATTGCTTGTAAGGGTGGAAATAATCTCGAAAAACTTCGTAACGGACACGATAGCGGGCAAAAAACCAAGAAGACGAAGCCCAAAGAGATGGTTAGACCAGGTGGTCGGACTACCTGGATTGGACCCCTGGTGTTGTTGGTGTCTATGGGCGACAGTGACCGCTTACCATCAGGAGGGCTGTAAGCTCGCTATCTTTTACATAAAAAAAGTATGCCTCATAACGTAGCACTCCACCATATTATAGCTTATCTATGTATTTACTTGCTACGTTCTCCAAAAATGACTGGGTTGTGCTAAACTCATCAGTCACTGGTCACCCTACGTATTTACTTGGTTATTGCCAGTTCTTAACTTACACAAAACCTTTGGCGAATTTGTATTAAAAAAAATAGACATAGACATTTTATTTATTTACTACATAAACCATATTATAGCTTAGTTTTGTATTTACTTGCTACGTTCTCCAAAAACGACTGGTTGTGCTGAACACAGAGCACCAAACACGCTTTTGCTTACGCAAAGGTGCTGAACTCATCCGTCACCGGACACTCTGCGTATTTACTTGGTTATTGACAGTGCCTTTAGCACTGTCAATAACCAAGTAAATACGCAGAGTCACTGTCAATAACCAAGTAAATACGTTACTCAAAATCTTTGACGAATTTTATAATTTATTAAAAAAAAATAGACATAGACATACCACACATAAACCAGTAACCTAAAATCAATGACGATTTCAGGAGGATTGGATACGGATAAATACGGTTAAACCTAAGTAAGAGGTGTAGGCTAGTTGGTTAATTAACTAAATTAAGGATGGAAGGCCCGGACTTCGGTAATCAGTTTCGGCAAAGGAAGTTTGTAAACACAAAGTTAAGCAAAAGTGGTACAGAAGGCTCCATATGGGTTTAAGGACTTTTCTTCATAAGCATGCTCTTCATTTGACGGCCGTGTTTCGAACCCCAGGGGCGTAAAAAGAAAATGTAGGTATTATATTACTAATACCTTAGAAAGTGTGCCGATAAGGTTTTAAGTTCCTGAATTTGACCCACATGTTCCAAATTTCCGTTATGTTAGCATAGCTGTTAAGTGGCAAAAAAAAGATCCCTTTATTTGTAGCGTAATTACATTTAAATATTCATTATTATTAAACGTTAATCGACTTAAAAATCAAGTTTCTAAGCGATCAAAACGACGGCTTGTTACAAATTACTTTTATCTTCATCAGATAAACCTTAAAGTTCTTTTCAGTTGAATCTATCTCAATTCTTTGATAATTAATAGTCCATTTATCTTTAAGCTGTAATTTGGAGACCTACTTAAAACTAGACAAAATCAGTCATGATGAAAGGGTATTTAAAAAGGTTTTGACGTGACAACGTCTTATAAATCGATGGAGCCGGCTGCTTGCAAGAAAAAACATGACTCATGCGGTGCGTTACCTCGCTCTGAGGCGTTCCATTTAAGACTTGAAGTGCAAGCGAGAGCGTGGAACGAGCGACAAAGAGGCACGCACGGCCTCCGCGTTCGGCAGCGTTCGAAATCTGTCTCTCTCCTACTTGAGTGAGCGATGCGTCCGCGTGGATAGCTGTATGACGTTGTCACGTTCAACTTCGTCAGTTAACCGAACTTACAGACAACCGATTTTTTTTTAAATAGCTACTCCTAATAATAGTTATCTTTAGTAATTAAATACCACAGTGAAACACAATTTAATTAAAATTTATGTTTCTATGTAATTAATACAGATTAAGCTCACTTAACTTAACGATCAATCATAATTCACGTCTAAAGTAGTAGAAGCTAATCCATCAGGATAATTAAATTACGGTTAAGTTAGTACTTAAGTCGTTGCTTAATATTTATCCACGCTCGTTAGGACGGCCCGGATTCCGGACCGGATACGATAAAGCTTATAAATTCACTTCTAAAAAGATGGAGCCAATTTTACGCTTATTTTTGTAATATATGTAAACCCATAACTCCTAAATTGTTGGTCCGAACAATAACAATTTCATAACGCTTGGCAAGTCACGCTTATTGATGTCAAAATTTGGTGGTGGTGTTTTTGGGTTTGGTTTTGTACGGCCGAGTATTGTACACCCCGTTAAAATGAATCCATTTTTTCCACTGCCAAATTGTTAAGGCCCATGTACACTGTAGCAGTTCAATTTTATTTTTATTTAAGTCTGAATAAACCGCAAGCTCGCTTTGCTCGTTTCACTTGCGTGTAATTTATATTTGTTCTAACATAACCTAACCTATCCACGTCGGATCCGCCTTATAAAGATCAATTTTTTCAGTGATTAATTTGCTAGAGTGTACATGAAGCTCGAGGCATCGTAATAACGAGGTGTACAATAACTGGATGAACATTATCACCTCTTATCATCGCCTCTTGTCTGTTTACACTCTGCGTATTTTGAGTCACTTTCATCAGAGTTTCAGAGTTTTTTACAGAGTTGGGCGCTTTGGCGCCAGATTTTAACCCAAACTGCTTTGTCTAAATAAATAATAATAGTAATGATAATCTCTACGAAAAGACAACATCTACCAAGCTAGCACTCAGCTCAGTTAGTTGTGATGGACGTCATCCGAGGACATTGCCTTCACTCCTCTCCAGCCCTTACTTGACTGTTAACTTGAGTGTTCCAGCTAAGTTCAATTAAAAAAATCTCATTTGCATTCTGATAGACAACTCGCTCGATGAAGACAATTTAAAATTTCTGGAGAGCAAGTCATGTTTTTTTCAATGCTATTCTTTTTCTATTTGTCAGTAGAAAGTTTAGCTAGATTGAAAATTTTGCACGCAGAGTAAAAATAATGAGATAGCGTTGATAGACAATTTAGATAAAAGATAAATTTAGATAACAGAAAATTATGCGTACGTAGGGATTCGGGAAAACCTTTGTCCAGCAATGGATTTCCCAGGCTCATAAGAATCATCTATGATTCTTATTGTATACATCTTATAAAAAAAAACACTCCTTCTAAGAAGTGTTTTTATTAAAAGATGTATTTGAAAAATAATATCTCATCGAAGAAAATCGTTGATTTTAGTTAGTAAGTTTTTTTTTTAATACAACAAGCTGATGGAACAAGCATAATGTCAGCAAAGCATTGCCTCGTAGATCATGCACGTCAGGAACGTGCCCTATGATGCACTGTCTTAGGTCAACTTGAGGCACACAGATGTTTAGCCTTGCGTGCCAATAATTTCACCGGCACCCATACCCTTCAAACCGAAACACAGCAATGCTGTAGTAATGTGAAATAAATAATTAGCAATCTGAATATCCACGACACTAACCACAAATAGATCAATTAATACTATTCCCTATGCATAGACCTATTGACACGCTCAAACTAATCTCAGCTACGATGTGGTTCGCCGTGGACTAACCACGTGATGGTGGCAAGTTTGTGGCCACAGCATTGAGTAGGGAGGTTGTTCCAATTAGGAAAGCCCTTTTATCTACCAACAAATGTACCGCAACTATACTAATATAGACTACAGATGTTTAGACTACACAATAAACAATTTTTATCCTTATCTCATCTTTTCTTTTAACTAAGAGATTTAGATTTATTGAAATCTAAATTCATTTATTACGCTTGGTGGACCCAAAAGAAAATGAACGATTTCAAGATACTTACTCCCATTTTAGGGTTCCGTAGCCAAATGGCAAAAACGGAACCCTTATAGATTCGTCATGTCTGTCTGTCTGTCCGACCGTACATGTCACAGCCACTTTTCTCCGAAACCATAAAAGCTACACTGATGAAACTTGATAAGTAGATGTATTCTGTGAACCGCATTAGGATTTTCTCACAAACATAGAAAAAAAACAATACATTTTTGGATACATTTTCCCCATACATAGAACTGAAATTCAAAAAACTATTTTCATCAAACCCATACGTGTGGGGTATTTATGAATAGGTCTTCAAAAATGATGTTGAGATTTCTTATATCATTTTTTTCTAAACTTAGTTTTTGCTAGAGACACTTCCAAAGGGGTAAAATGTTGGTCCCCCCCCCTCTAACTTCTAAAATAAGAGAATGATAAAACTAAAAAATATATATGATGTACATTACTATGTAAACTTTCAGCGATATTTGGTTTGAACGAAATCTAGTTAGGGCCTGCGCACACCTAGTTCGCTGGCGGTAGCGAACAGTGAAACGCTGTCAAATATCGCTGTCAAATCTCAAACCTGACAGCGATATTTGACAGCGTTTCACTGATCGCTACCGCCAGCGAACTAGGTGTGTTCGAGCCTTTAGTAGTTTTTTTTAATACGTCATTAATCGTAAACCGCAATGTACTTTTCGACGAACTACTAGAACTTCTATATTATATTACTTACTGCTACGGAACCCTTCATGGGCGAGTCCAACTCGCACTTGGCCGCTTTTTTTAGATTGAGCGAAGAAATCGCAACTTCGGTCTGTTCAAAGCGGATGTTCAAAACTTCGATGAAAAGTTGACTGTCTAACTTTAAATGCCGGAAATGTTCCTCGACTTTTCGTACATGATTCTGCGAATCATGAGTACGAGAAGTTTCATTTCTTTGGACCAATTATTTATACTACTTTAGAAAGTAATTAGATAGGAACCCTACCTATGATGTATCGATATACCAATAATAGATATGTATGTACTTACCTATTGTTAAGTTCAAGCAATAAAAAAAAATTCTTTTCAGTCTTTTTGCTCTAAAAAACCACCATTGAGCGGACAAAAAGGAAAAAGTCTATAGTCATTAGTAGAATAATCATGAATACTCGACTCATTACTGTTTCATAAAAAAACAACATATAATTTATGAAAATGGAACTAAACTCAGCGATCTCATTGGTAGAATGCATGCAATGCGTTGCGGCTACAGAAGAAATAAAAAAAAAATTGACGTGTATTCTTTAGAATTTTTCTCAACAATTTCATGTTGTATTGGATTATTTTATTTTCTCGCAATCGTAGTGAAAAGAAAAGTGTGTAAAACGGCGCTAAAAATCTATTAAAACTCTGATTCTATTTGCCTCGTCATTTTAGCTTTTTGTATAACAATCTCTCTTTCAATGAGGCAGATTTTTTTATTTGGCTACGAAAATTACTTAAAAAGCTGAAGCTAGTGATTTGTAAATTTGTAGAAGGATATTACCGCCTGTATCCTATCTAATAGGGATCTAAATTGGAGAGCTAAGTTAAGTGCCAAAGCTTAAATACTTAAGTAGCCAGGCGTAGGTTCTAGTATGTGGGTTTTATGTGACCTTGGAACTGGTCTTGATCTATAAATAAATAAATAATGTGGACAATTCACACAACACTATCTAGCCCCAAACTACTAGTATAGTATTATCTTATCTGTGCCCAAACTAAGCAGACTTGTACTATGGGAACAAGATATCTGATACAATACTTGAATAGATTTATTTGTAAATACATACTTAGAATACACTAAAACACCCAGACAGAGACCAAACCACACAAATTTATTTGTTCTCGGTTGATCTAGTACTTAATCTGTGATGAGAGCACTAGTGGTCCAGTGGTAGCGTCGCTGCCTTCCGATTCTAAGGTCGTGGGTTCAAATCCAGCCTTGTCCAAATCAATGAGTTTTTCTGCTGACATTGTATGTGAACTATGTCAGTACTCTCGAACGGTGAAGGAAAACATCGTGAGGAAATGTAATGCAATTGCTCTTTAGCTATTCCTTAGTCTAGAAGATACTACGATAGTGTCCGTCACGCAAGGATTATGTTTGTAAAAGTTTTTGGGCCCAGGGCGAGCAAAGCCATAGGCAAAAGCCAGTCTATAAAATGATCCAATCTTTTGGGTGTCATTAGTTTTTATCAAGACCTCTCTGAATGGTGGTTAAGGCACATCGTTACCCTGGTTATATTCTTTTCCACCCCTTAATACCCCGTTATATTCTAACACCAGATTTTATGGTTATGGGTTGAATAGTCCCCCAGAATCCATCATGATCATTATTTGCTGTGAACGTTTAGCCGGGAAATAATTATTCAAGGTGGAATTACTCCTCGGGGCGTCATGAGATCCCCCTTATAGCCCCTTCCCACTGGTGTGTGATATCGCGCACGGAGGCGGATCAGCTCGCACGACACACCATGGGAACGGTCTCGTGCGCCGAGGTGCGCGGTAGCACAGGAGCCCTTTCTGTGTGCGTTGCCGTGTGTCGTCGTCGGCTGTGCGTGATGATCTGCAGAACCACGCACCGTAGGAAGAGGCAGCATTATACGCACATCTAAAGGTTCTGCGATGGCGGTCATCATCACCATCGCACTAGATGTGCGCGATTGATATAACTTTTTTAAAGCGTAGCTGAGCCTAGTAGAAGTGATAGCAGTTCGCAGTGGAATTAGTCTTTATTTGTTAATTATATTTTGACAAAGTGGTTCGAAATTGAACGAGCACAGGAAGTCGATGAATGGAAGGTTCAAAACCGTTTTTCCTGGAAATATATAAAAGAGGCCTATGCGCAGCAGTGGACTTCTTCAGGCTGATGATGTTGAAAATTTTGAAACACTTCAGTAGTAGTAGAGCTCTTTCAGTAGTAGTAGAGCTCTTTGTGAAGGGCTCGTCCGGGGAAGTACCATGCACCATGCCTATTTCTGTCGTGAAGCAGCATTGCTGTATTTCGGTTTGAAGGGTGTGGGTGCCGGTGTAATTACTGGCACGTGAGGCTGAATATCTGTATGCCTCCAGTGGATGGACGCAGGACAGTACATCGTAGGGCACGTTCCTGATGTGCGTGACCTACGAGGCATTGCTTTCTTATAGGCAATGGTTACCACCTAACACCAGGTGGTATTATGCTTGTTCCATCAGCTAGTTACATAAAAAAAAAACAGCCAAGTGCGAGTCGGACTCGCCCATGAAGGGTTCCGTAGCATCAAATAACATAATATAAAGGTTTTTGTAGTTCGTCGAAAGGTAAATTGCGGTTTACGATTTATGACGTATAAAAAAAAAACTACTTACTAGATCTCGTTCAAACCAAATATCGTTGGAAGTTTGCATAGTAATGTACAACATCTATTTTTTTTAGCTTTATCATTCTCTTATTTTAGAAGTTAGAGGGGGGGGGACCAACTTTTTCCACTTTGGCAGTGTCTCTCGCGCAAACTATTCAGTTTGGAAAAAAACGATGTTAGAAACCTCAACATCATTTTTGAAGACCTATCCATAGATTCCACACACGTATGGGTTCGATGAAAATAAAAATTTTGAGTTTCAGTTTCAAGTATGGGGACCCCCAAAATGAATAGTTTTTTTTCTATTTTTGTGTAAAAACCTTAATGCGGTTCACAGAATACATCTACTCACCAAGTTTCATCAGTCTAGCTCTTATGGTTTCGGAGAAAAATGGCTGTGACACGGCCGGACAGACAGACAGACAGACAGACAGACAGACATGACGAATCTATAAGGGTTCCGTTTTTGCCATTTGGCTACGGAACCCTAAAAAACACAAATTACGCCATAATTTTTGTTTTAGTCAAACCCTACCTTTATAGACGTGCTTAATACTATTATTAGTTCTGTGGTGGGAGTGAGGGGGGTAGAGGGTAGATTTAGCCCATTGGGGTATTTTTGAGCACATTATATCCGGGATAAGTAATGACGTTCCTTTGTCATTGATGAGATCTTTTTATAGCCATTTTTGGAGGCTTTTAAGGGAACCGCTTAATAGCTTCTGAAGAAATTGCTTTGAACTGTAATCTTATGAGGCTTAACGGAGAGGGTTTATGGCTACAGTTTATGGGGGTTGTAATTAAAGAGGCCCACCCTTAAGAGACTTTAATGGTTTTTTTTCTCGAATAAGATTTATGTATGTAATTAATATCTGAAAACTACTACAAATAACCATGTAGCATAACAAACTTTGCCAAAAGTTTGTTATGCTACATGAACACCGCTTATTGAGCTTTCGGTGAAAACATGGACAAAATAATTTGTCCATGGTGAAAGTGAGAAAATACATTTATTTGACATAGGTACAGTCGCGGTATGAAAATGTTCGTCACCTTAGAGTCGGTTCTCGCTTGCACCAGTGCCTTGATTATGAACACATTTTGACATAATTTGTGACGTTAACTTATCGGTGTATTCTGTCTGTTTCAAAAGGTAGTACCTATGTGATCGTGATACGTTGAACAAATCAAGTTGAAAATCGACGAACATTTTCATTCCGCCACTATACATAGGAGATAATGATAGATAAAATATGTCAACTAGGCCGAATAGGCCAAATATATCTGATCTGGGGTACGGGGTGTTGTTACAGGTGGGGCACACTTGATGTTAAGCGGTACCAACACTTAATGAATTTCTCTTTTACTTTCCCCGCTGCTATGCTTTCGTGATAGAAACATCTAGACATTTGTATTATAATAAGCACTCCCGTCGTAAGGCCCTTGTTATTGTTTGCTTTATATTCACTTCTAGAACATTCAATCGCTGAATGAACTTATCAGCATTACACCGAGCTAAAAGCTAGTGTTTAACGTTTAAGTTACTAAGCAAATAATCTAGCGAACTATAGCTATGAGTAATAGCTGTATTGCCAGCGGCTCTCAAACTTCGATCGACTTCTAGTACTTACTGGAACGCTTGGAGCGCTGATTTAAATCGTTGCGTAATTTCAAGAAAAACGATAGACGGCAGATTACAGTAGGCATACTACAAGCTCTGTCTGGCGTTGTCTCTGGCCCTGGTTTTGAGTCTTGAGTTATGAGATATAAATAGATATTTAGAGATGATAAATTCCACTAATTTATAAATCTTTAAAGTATCGAATTTTCTTTTTATTGAATAATATATCGAGTATGACATTCTTTGTAAATCTTAAAATTTGAAGCAGCAATAGCCAATAAGAAAAAAACGTTTTGAAAAGTTACAATTGGAAAAGAATAACGAATTTCTAGACGAAAGTTTGAGAGCCACAAACCCTTGTATATTAGCGATGATAAACGATGGGCGTGGATCCTTTCAATCACTCGCTAACCTTTGCAGCGCAGACGGAGTGAGCGCTCGAAGCTCGACCATTAGCGATGCTATTGTATTGTTAAGATAGGGCTGTGTACGTTGGAATAATCCAAGCATAACACAGAGATAAATGGTACAATAAGTTCTACACTCAAGTATAATTCAATTTGAAGAGCCGACTGAAAATTCTATTTACTAAAATCGAAAAATAATGCAGATACAAAATTACAAAAAAATTCTAATGCCTATATCAAATGCTTCTCAATTTCTCAACCACTCTTTTGTTTTTACTAACATTTAGTTTTTGACGTGACAACGTTTTAAGGCCTGCGCACACCTAGTTCGCTGGCGGTAGCGATCAGTGAAACGCTGTCAAATATCACTGTCAGGTTTGAGATTTGACAGCGATATTTGACAGCGTTTCGCTGATCACTACCGCCAGCGAACTAGGTGTGCGCAGGCCTTTAAGGCTCGAACACACCTAGTTCGCTGGCGGTAGCGATCAGTGAAACGTTGTCAAATATCGCTGTCAAACCAGCGAACTAGGTGTGCGCAGGCCTTTATAATTCAATGGAGCCGGCTGCACGCACGAAAAAACATGATGTCAATCAGCGTTACCTCGCTCTGAGGCGTTCCATTTAAGGCTTGAAGTGCAAGCGAGAGCGCGGAACGAGCGACAAAGAGGCACAATCAGCTTCCGCGTTCGGCAGCGTTTGACATTTGTCTCTCTCCTACTTGAGTGAGCGATGCGTCCGCGTGGACAGCTGTATGACGTAATAAATCTACGCATTCACCCTCTAAAGAATAACAAAAGCCACCATTAGCAAAGAAAGCAACGGAATGTAGGTATAGGTCCATCCAACAACAACATTTACTCTGTACTTATTATCCCCTTGTACTTCGGGGCATTAAAGTCCCAAATCCGCCTTTCACTACCGACTAGTATTTTGGCTTCTGAGTACCTTGTTACTTGTTGTTAGAAGTTCATTGAATTAGACCCTAAAGGTCTGCACAGGCTACCTACTACCTAATCGAGACGTAAATTGCGTGACCATTTCAAAGAACTGCCCCTTTGAGCTCTTCAAAGGGACTTGAGTATCTAACAGATTGAAAGTTATTAGTGCCTATATGAGAGTTACAGACGTTGATTAAATAAATACAAAATAAATATTGTGGCTGTCACACAACACTATTTAGCTCAAAACTAAGCAGAGCTTGTATGATGGGAACCAGGAGCCTAATTCTCAAGATTCAAGATTCAAGATTCAAGATTCAATAAGCGTTTATTCAATACGATACAAGAATCACTTTGAAACGTCTTAAAGCTAGGTGAGTCTAGGTGCCAGTTCCACGCGACCAAGCGTAGAAGAACAGGCAACAAACTACGTCTCGGTTCCTACCGTTTTTTTATATGATCCTTTTACAAATCAAAAATAGTCTAAAATAATAGCAGTGAAGTTCCAGTGTGGTGCCACTTCACTTAGTCAGACGTATGCAGTGTAATTATACAAAAGCAAAAGTTTCAAAGACAGCACACGCTACGCTTCAAAGTTATAATAAAGTATCTACACAGATATAAAAATAAGATATTAAATAGTAGGTACAGACATTGCAAATTGACATGCTAGCTTCCTATGGGTAGAGTGACCGGGACATCGGGCCACGCAGTTTTATCATTCATATAGCTATCTAGAGTATAGTACGCTTTCTTTATCAAATTACTCTTAATATAGGCTTTAAACTTCCGAATTGGAAGCTTAGTTGCATTTTCCGGAAGTTTATTGTAGAAGCGTACAGTGTTCCCCATAAAAGACCCATTTACCTTCTGTAAACGAAATTTGGGAATATAAAGTTTATTTTTATTTCTAGTGTTAATATTATGTGAATCACAATTTTTCTGAAAGCTACAGATGTGTTTGTGAGTGTACAGTAAGTTTTCATATATATATTGTGAAATTACTGTGAGGATATTAATTTCCTTAAATCGCTCCCTCAATGAGTCTCGTGATTTCATTTTATAGATGGCACGTATGGCCCTTTTTTGTAAAACGAATATAGTTTGAATATCAGCTGCTTTCCCCCAGAGAAGGATACCGTAAGACATAACACTATGGAAGTAGCTGAAGTAAACTAGCCTAGCTGTAGCTTCATCAGTGAGCCATCTTATAGTCCGAACTGCATATGCAGCCGAACTTAGTCTGGCAGCAAGTGCTTTGATTTGCGGTCCCCACTGCAATTTTTTGTCAAGATTAAGTCCTAAGAAGATAGTAGAATCTACAAGGTTAAGTGACTCTCCATTAAGTATAATATTAGTTGGCCGGAGAGTCACATTTGGTAAGGTAAACTTAATACACTTGGTTTTCTTAGCATTAAGTAAAAGATTATTAACGTTAAACCAGTTAAGTATTTGCGACAGAGATGCGTTAACGTCATCGTAATTAGCCTTCAATCTATCAACTTTAAAAATTAATGAGGTATCGTCAGCAAATAGTACTATTTCACATAGTTTTTCAACAAAAAAAGGGAGGTCATTTACGTACACTAGAAACAAGAAAGGACCTAATATCGAACCTTGTGGCACCCCCATGTCAATAACTGACCCAGAAGATCTCTCACCGCTCACATCAACTTTAAGGACTCTATCAGTCAAGTACGATTGTATTAGGTCAATGGAGCGATTTAGAATGCCGTAATGTTTAAGTTTAGATATTAATGTAGCATGATTTACACAGTCAAAAGCTTTGGAAAGATCGCAGAATACCCCAATCGCGTCTTGTGAGTTTTCCCAGGCATCATATATGTGCTTTAAGAGTAGAATACCAGCATCAGTCGTTGATCGACCTTTCGTAAATCCAAACTGGTGGCTATGAAGTATCCCATTTAGGTTAAAATGTGATAACAACTGAGTAAGAATAACTTTCTCAAATATTTTACTTAGCGTAGGCAATACTGAGATAGGTCTATAGTTAGCAGGGTCATTTGCATTTCCAGATTTGAACAGGGGAATGAGTTTACTAGGTTTCATTAAATCAGGAAAAACACCCTCATCAACACATCTATTAAAAATATACGCTAGACACGGTGCAATATCAGTTATAATAGTACTGAGCAGTTTTGTAGACATTCCCCATAAATCTTCAGTATTTTTAATGTTTAACGATTTAAATGTCTTCACGATTTTGTCAGCATTAATGTATTTAAAACTAAAGATATTATTACATTTTTTAACACTAGACTCTAACAATGCCATCGCACCAGAGGCCGAGGAATTTAAAGACGATGTCACTACTTTAGGGATACTGGAAAAGAAACTATCAAACGCGTTGGCTACTTCAATGTTTGTTGTCAAAAGATTATTGTTTACTTTCAAATGATTTTTTTTATTACGGAGTTTTGATTTGCCAGTCTCATTATTGACTATTTTCCAGGTAGCTTTAATTTTATTTGTGGATTTTTCAATTTTTCTTTTGATATGCAATGATTTTGCTGCGTGACAAGCTCTTTTAAATGCTTTAGAGTAGTTTTTAATATGTAGAATAAATGCTGGGTCATTGAGCATTGATTCCCTAGCAGCATACAGCTCATATAATGTATTCCTACTTTTGTAAATACCTGGGGTGGCCCAGTCAGCGAACGCGACACTAACACTAGCTTTACATGTTTTAAGTTTAAACGTATCCTTATGTTCATCATTAATTAAATTTGATAAGTTGGAGAAAAGATCATTCGGGTCAGTCAGACAAGGCATGAGGGACACTTTCAGTTCAATATTGGTTTGAAACTTTTTAATACGGCTCTCTGTGATAGGCCGGTGGGTGAAAATCTCGTGTTTATCTAAAATTTTATAAGCAAATTTAGCGCTATGACCGTAGTGATCTGAACTAAAATGCCTAACTACTGATTTACTTACTGGCTCATGACTGCTAAAAATATTGTCAAGACAGGTGGCTGTTGTTAGTGTCACCCTTGTTGGATCTTGAAACAAGCAGTGTAGGTCAAAACATTTAAACAAATTTAGCAGCCTCTCAGAAAGAGGGTGAACTGGGATATCTACATTAAAATCTCCACAGATTATTACGGTTTTATTACAGTTAAAGATTTTACGCAGTACATCTTCCATAGTGGATTCATACAAGGTGAAATCCGCGTCCGGGGGACGGTAAACGCTCACAACTATGTGCCGCTCCAGCTCCACACACGACAGCTCAACAGTCCTCTCGATACTGAGATTTGCAATGTCTTTACGCTCTTTGCATTTCAATTGATTGCTTACAATAATTAAAGAACCACCTCGCATAGCGTTCTTTCGTTTAAAAGAGCTTACAATACTATATTTTTCATAAAAAGGGAGTAACTCTAGTTCTACTATCCAGTGTTCTGTAATACACATGATGTCTACACTGAAACAATTCATAAATAGTTCTAATTCTAAAACTTTGCTGGGAAGCCCTTGCATATTTTGGTGTACGACATTTAAAGTGCCTGGACTTCCCATTGTCGAGGACACTAGTTTAAATGTTGGGCAATAGGCCCCAAAGCTTGTTCACCCATATTAGTACTGCTACTAACTGGGGACTTGTCGGTGAACTGTGTTATAGTACTTATAACAGGATCAAAAATATTAAATGCTAACAATTTAGCAATAGTTATTTTACTACGTTTACTTAAGGACATAGTACCTCTAGTCAATTTACAATTACTAATAAAACTATTAGTGTCGAAATACAAAACGTCTCTATGACGACATGTCAAATTGTATAGCATTAAGTTATACTTAAATATACTCTCGTTTTGGTGGGCAGCCAGTGTATTTAAAAATGGAAATGCACATAAAATAATTTTCCCTAGCCCTAATGCCAACTTTCCCATCAAAGTTTCTATCAATTTAATTATTTCTGCATGCTTGACACCACTGCTCTCACCTAGTTGAACTATTAGAGTGGTGTCTTTGTCAAGACTACTATCCTTATCAATACAACTCATAAAGTAACTTAATGGAGCATCTGGGAAGCAGTTATTATTTACTACCTGTCCTAATTGGTCACTAAGTAGCAGTCCCATCCCTATTCCTACCCTGTCTGAATATAAAACAGTCCTCCGGGGTTGGCAGCATGTATGAGCTGGTTTAGCCGGAGAAACCAGCGATTGGATTGGAGCTGCTAAGGGCTCAGCGGACACAGCATTTGTCTGTGATGCAGGTGGTGGCATCTGCTCAGTTACCAGTGCTGCCCCGGAGTGCTGCTCCTCAAACATGGAGGTTGCGTCGGTCTGGGAGCTACTATTACGCACCTGTATATATGTGCTGTCATTGTTTACTAGTTCTGAAAGATTTTGTTTACATTTCTTATATTTATCTGATATGTCATGAAGTGTTTTTTCTAACTGTAAAATTTTTGCAGACATGGCATCTTGTTCTAATGAATTCTGCCCAAGCAATTTATAACAGGAATTTAGTTCCTCATTTAACTTACATTTATCTTTGCACAGCCTTGCCTGAACAAACACATTTTTATGTTTTTTAAGTTTCTTCTCTGATTTTTTTAAAAAGCTGCTAAGTTTTACATATTTTTTTATTCTGTTACTCCCTTTTATCAATGGAGTTACTCCTTGGCACTTAGGTGTAATAAAGTTAACTAGAGAGAAGTCCGGGTCATCGTTGACCAGCTCAGTCTGTATGTCCAGGCTATTATAATCTTCTGATATTGACGCATGAACTGATTCATAATGCTTATTTTTTAATCTACACTCGTACAACTCCTGCTTTAAGTCCTGGATTTTCTGCATTGCCAGTTCATACACATCCTGACATTGGTGCACACTGTCAAGTTTTGACCGCAGGGATTCCATTTCCCCACAAACATCTTCATACTTGGTGGAGAGCTCGGCCAGTTGCTTCTTGAGGGTTTGGTTTTGCCTCAGAATCGCCATCATTTCAGCCTCACTCTCATCTCGCTCTTGTAGTAGCTGCTCTTGAATCCTTTTTGATTCCTTGAGTTCCGTGGTGACCACATTCAGTTTGGCCTCAAAGTCACGCCTCACGGCTTTCCGGGTCATAGTCATGTTGAGTATAGTCTGAAACACAAGTTAGCAAGTGAGTATAGGGTCTAGAAAAGTAAGTATAGTAAATTAGGTATAATCACTTATCTAAATGAGTGATTATAATTGGTAGAAAATTAAAAATGAAAGTAAAGTTAAATTTATACAATGGTTGGGGTGGGAGAAAGTTATTAGAATAAGATTGAAAAGAAAAAAAAAGAAAGTTACACTTGCTGACCATACATATACAATATGTAAGCATGCACCTATATTTTAAAGTAATACAATACAAGTACTTAGATATTTTCAAAATAATCTAAGTTCCTTGCACCTCAAAAAGTTTGGTATTGGGCCTGAGCGACCAATGATAAGTGATAAATAAAACCAAATAAGGCACTTATTAGCTAGAGGCTAGGTTTGCTACTTATTCTGAAAAATAAATAAATATAATTGTGTAATTGTAAGTATTTGGTAGTGTTTATTTGTGTGAGGCAGATGTTTAGTCTTCAATTCTAGCTTCCACTTGTTTGTCAAACTAGATGAGAGTAACGTTACCTGTGTTGTGATATTTGACGTGACTCATCAACGAATACCGTTAGATGAGCGTGAATATGTGAGTGTTATGTTCTTATGTTGTGTTTTAGGTTACCTAGTTTAAGTAAACACAATACTCCCCAGGTTTATCGGCAGCAATAAATAACAGTAGTTATAGTCCACAGGTCCACAAACACAGGTCAGCTACCGGCAATCAGTCTCAGCTCATCTCGGATCATTTTGCAATTTTATTTTATTGCTTCTGTTCGAAGAGAGAATGACAGATTTCCTAGAGTAACTAATCAACGACCTCATCGTAGAAGCTTCGACAACTACGATATACGGAAAACGTAAAAAAAGTGCGGGGCTGTGCATTGGCAATGCGTAAGTATTTTAACATTGAACATCTCAGTCGGTTCGAGAATTAGGCTGGTCATAGTTGATAATAATACCAGTAACTTTATTAATCTGTGATAATACTTAAATATGTATAATTTTTTGCAAATAAATATTTGTTCTCGGTGAGGATCGAACCCACGGCCTATGGCGCAGACGGCAGGGTTACTACCAACTGAGCCGTGACGTCTTTCAATACTTGAATGTGAAAATGTCGCACTTGGCACAAGATAACTTTGTGTTGAAGTATGAAATAAACTGCTCTCACCCAAAGCCAAACTCTTTCCAATTTCTGTATCCAATTGTAATATCGTTCAAGCGGAAAGGACATTGGACGCTTTGAGAAGTGTCTGTGAGTTCGTGTGAAATTTTCCGTTCGACGAGCTCCCAAGGCTTCATGCTTTTTAAAAGAAAAACTAATGTATGGGGTAAACCGACAGTTATTGGACAGCTAACGATCAATTTTTGCAAGATTCAAATATTTGTAAAAAGTTTATACATTTTTTAGGTAAATTTATGAGATTCTAATTCTAGAATATATGCACTAACATGAAAATATTCAAAAATACCTAATCTAAAAGGCTGTTTATATTTTAAGTGTGTTTAAAAAAAAAGTTGTTGAAATCATAGTCATTGGACATTTTTTTTAATTATTGGACAAGGGCTATACAAGGTGTATCTAAATATGTGTACTATGCGAAGGTGGGGGGTTTCAGACCACAATGGTGATCAGTTGTGGGGGGGAGAAAATTAAAAATTCCTATTTTCAGTTTCCCATACAAAAATATTTAATTTCATAATGCCTAAATAAATTGACAACCCTATCCTTGTAACCCCTTGACCCCTTGACCTACTACCTCTGTAGGTCTACTACTACTACCTACTACCTCTGTAGCTGAGTTTAGGGTTGTCACTTTGTATAAAGTCAGCTGTTCATGTTGAAACTTCGTTGCAGTTTTTTTCAGAGATACCAATCGAAGTTCGAAAAGTCGTTGAACAAAAACTGTTCCCCGGGGGGTGGAAATTCACCCCCCTTCGGGATAGTACACATATTTTGATACACGTTGTATAGTTATTGGACAGATTATAAAAATACATTTTTTCTTCAATATGTGTTGCATTCGTCACAATAGAGTGTTTAAGGAAAGTCTAATAAAACACAGTATTAAAAATAACGAACTTTAATCAAGGAACTTATACCGTATTTATCAAATATAATAACTTTGTTAGGTACCATTTCTTTTATTCATTCTTTCAGGGGTCTTAGGCAGTGAATTTTTTGGCACACCGTATTTTCTAGCTATGTCGCGTATCTTTGGTTTATCTGATTCTTCTAGCTACTTCAGTGCTAAATTCAAATAATTTGAAGACTTATCTGCAACAGCAATTTTATTGGATATAATAATATATTCGACGGCTGTCCAATGACTGTCTTAATATTAATATGACAGTCATTGGACAGCCGTCCAATAACTAAAATAAGCCACCGACAAAGCTTAAAATATGAATACGCCTTTATCAACCAAATGGCCAACATTTATAGAAGTGTCAAAATGGTAAAAACTTCTTATTGAAAAAAAATATTGTTATTGGACAGTGTCCAATATTAGATTTTTGTTTAAAAAAATTTATAGACATTGGACAGTGCAAAATAACCTTAAAACAGCACACCTTTTTATTTAAAACCATAGAATTAAACAGCTTAAGCAATAGTCTTACCGCTCCACCAATAGCTAGAAGCATAAATTCATCAGACCCGCTGATATCACTCTGGAACCAAACTTCTATCCTTATGATTTTTTTAATTTTTACGCTCAAATTCCACCTGCCACGATATCCGACCGGAAAATATTTTTTTGTGTTTTTACTGCTGCCATCTGTGATACTCACTAAGGACTATTACAATAACAAATGTCAACAGTCCCTATTGGAATCGACTGATGGCGCATTTTTTCAAACGATATCTTATTATTAACGTGTAAATTGTAGGTGTCCAATAATAGTATGGTGTCCAACGACTGTCGGTTTACCCTATGCAATACACCATAAAAACGTCTATTATAAAAACAAACCTATTAAGTTATTCCACACATTTAAATACTTAAACCAGGCGTGACTCAGAATTAAATATTTATGCGTGGGTTCGCAATAATACTCGTGGTGGTGGTTCCGACTGACAATAATTATTGATTGATTTTAATCAAATTTGTTTAGGACAATCTGGACGTAAGAATAACCTTCCAAATAAAAAAATAATTTTCTAAATCGCTTCATAAATGACGGAGGCATGCAGTTACAAACATTAAAAAAAATATTTAAAAAAAATGGCAACACCGATTTTAATAAAATTAAAATGGGACCAATCTGGAAGCAGTACCGTTCAGACAAAAAAAATATTTTTTCAAATCGGCTCACAAATGACGAAGTTATGCGGTAACAAACATAAAAAAAAAAAAAATACAACCGAATTGAGAACCTCCTCCTTTTTGATTGGAAGTCGGTTAATAAAATCAAACGATAGCTGAAACCTTTAATGCTTTTTAGACTGACACAACGTCAATATTAAATCTATTCTACAGCAAAAAAAGTATTTTTAAACTAGGGCCCAGATTCATAGACCGCACTTTGACTTTACTTTGATGGAAAGTTCTACTTTCAACCAAAAATATATTTCTGTCAAGCTATTCTTTATTCAAAATGTTGAAGGTAAACTTCGATAAACAAAGCTTACTTTGCAAAGACTCCTTTGCTGTAAAGCAAAGTCACGACTTTGAATCTTGGCCTAGGTGTGTCCGCGACTTCGTCCGCGTTGAATAGTGACTTTGTACCCTGAGGCGCACTTAAAATCCTTTCACCACCGTTAAGACGAAATTTTAATTTAATGTCACTGTAAAATCTTTTAACAGTGACATTGTGGCAGTATATTTTATAATATTAGATGTTACAAGCCCATCATTGGCAACGCAGGACCTGCGACACAAGGTTTTTAATCTTATTTTTTTTTTAGTGTAGCCTCTGCATACCCATTATGTACAAACATTGTCCAGCAACTCACTCTTGCGTAAAAGTTATTCTCCATCTGTTATTCTGTGTGTATCTCTAAAATAAACTTTATTACTATTACTATTACTGCTGCTACTCAGTACTAACTGATTCCCCGGTACAAACTTACATCTATAACAAGTGTAATATTCTTGTCTTTATCATAATTTAAAATTCACCTTACGAGCTTACTTCTCAAAGAGCCGTTAACTTTATCACGACTCGGAACAGAACCCTAAAACTTTAGGGCAGTGTAAGCGGTAAATTAATTCCCGGTTAACGGAATTTATGGTAATTTCAACCCACAGCTTTTAGAGCGAGACAAAAAATGTACCATCGGTAGAGGCCTTAATCTTGAATGAGTACGCTTCAGCCTTTCCGAGTTAGCGTAGAAAATCAACAAATATAAATTGCTTGTTCGAGAAGTGTAAATAAATTTATAAAATTTCATTTATTAATTGAAGAAATAACTTAGTCCAGTACTTTTCTTTATTTATGGTGGCCGCAACAGTCTCTAAATTGATCAACACATGTAGATGCCAAAACTCGACGAACCCAAACAAACTATTAGGAAACAAGTTAAGCCGACCCGAACTTGGTGACTCACAAATTCGTTTCGAAGCAAACTTACCTACCCCCTCACAACCCTCAACATCACAACAAAGAATCCACTTAGTTGCTACCTTTTTGAGATTTCTTCGTCGGTAAGTAAGTAGTGGTTTTTGACACTGAGTTCCCAGCAAAATGTTTTTATTTTTCTTTTGTGTGGATGTAATTTTGCTGAATCACACACTACTATCCAACCGTGACTCCTCTTCCGTTATTATTATTATTATTATTATATTCCAAACTAATCAAATAAAATCGTCAAAGTAAGTTTTAGGTTTCAGAACGCACCTTAAGCTGTCATTATTGTATGAGATGGACGCCTAGCAGAATTACATAAAATGGCCAAAGTAAGTTTTAGGTTTCAAAACGCACGCTGTCATATTGTATGAGATGGAAGCCTTCAATCTAGCAGAATTACCCGTGTACCAACATATTAAGAAAAGTAGCCAACATGTTATTCTAGGTCACGAACTATTGTTATTTCAAGTTTTATTCAAATCCGTTTAAATGGTACTAAAGTTTCATGTAAAAACTATGAGAACAACTTGAAAAAATCCTTTGAAATAAAAACAATCTTCCAAAGCGTGAACATGAGTTCTGAATTAAAAAAAATACCAATGCAGTTGAGAACCCTCCATTTCTTGAAATAATTTACAATACGGTCACAAATACAATACCTACTTTAGGTTAAGAAAACGTAACAATAGAATCGACTCGAATCGATTATACAAAAAGGTTTTTTTTCTTATTACTGACAAAATATATTGTATTCCATGTTACCTGTCCCGTGAGAAAGGCAGCTGTCTGCGTCAAGTCTTCACAGATTACTTAAAAAGCCCACCAACTCCCTCGCTCTGGGGAGTAAAGGCCTGCACACATCTAGGCGATGGCGATGGCAATCAGCTGAAACGCTGTCAAATATGATAGCGATATTTGACAGCGTTTCATTTCATTTAACTAATCGCTATCGCCATCGCGTAGATGTGTGCAGGCCTTAAGGGATACCTAATGGAATGTGTTTTATGTCTGAACCCCCGGCATTACTAGAGCTTAACATTTACTTTAACATTTTATTTATTATATTCTTGATTTCCTAGTAGAATAAAATAATAGCTCTGTAAAGGTATTAAAGTTCAAGTTCTTGCAATTTTCACCGCTATAATATCTGTTACGGCCGCGGTGTCCGCTTTAGCTGCATATAATATTATAACGCTGTCCACTAAAAGTAGTTCGTTGAAATTAATCCTATAGATACGAGATAATAAAGAAATTTCTTACTTACATCATCATATTGAAGAATTTAAAACATTTCCAGAAATAAATTATTGAGTCTTCTCCATCTAACGACCTCCCACAATCGTAGCCCAAAAGGCCAAGCCCCTGTTTAATAAAGCTGACAATTCGAAATGTATGTCAAAAAGCGACAAAATTGTGGAATTGTCGCGCTTTTGTGACATATTTGTCACTTTTATTAATAGCCTAAGCGCAACAATTACCCAATTTTGTCACTTTTGTGACATGTGTGTCAAATTGTCAGCTTTATTAAACAGGGCCCAAGTCTCTCCTCGATTTTTTTTCAAATATCAAATCCCAGGTTAGTCTTGCCCAGCCTACCCACCATAACATAAACAACAGTAGTAGAACTTTTTGTGAGTACCTCGGCCGGGGAAGCACATCCTACCATCATGCGTATTTCTGCCGATAAGCAGCAAAACTTAGTTTCTGTTTGAAGGGTGTGGGTGCCGGTGCACGTGCCAATTATTGGCACGTGAGGCTTAACCTCTGTATGCCTCAAGCTGATAGACGCATAGTAGTGCCTCGATAGGGCACGTTCCTGACGTGCGTGACCGGCGTGGCAATGCTTTGTTACTGGCGATGGTTACCAATTAGCTTCAGGTGGGCCATATGCTTGTTCCATCAGCTAGTTGTATAAAGAAATACAATCTTGTCCCTTCATCTTCTTTTTGCGCTATCGTGCCTTTTGTAGAGGCTCTATACGTATTGTAGATGATTTATTTTGTACAAAAGCGTTAGATCAAACTCTTCATTCTAAACTTTTTACTTTATCTACGGAAGTGCCTCGGATGCCTGGGATATTATAGTCATTATAGATGGATTAGACTTTCCCGCATCTAATCCATACTCTGAGCTTAGTGGGTTCAATTCTCAGAATATATATAACTAGTGGACCCCCGCGGCCTCGCTCGCCCCTTTGCCGTTACGCCCGTTGATTTTTCTTTTAAAAGTTTTTCTTCTTTTTCTCCGCTTAGGGAAATCATTTTCCAATTTCCTTTCTTAGTGCACCCCTATGCTATAAAAGAAACATACCCTCCAAGTTTCATGCTTCTAGGACTTACGGTTTAGGCTGTGCGTTGATTGTCAGTCAGTCAGTCAGTAACGTAAGAGTTTTATATATTTAAAGATAGTGAGCATTATGTGGAACTGGCTAGCTGCGGGTTTTCTCTCATAGTGTTTTCTAGCATTTAATTTAATGAGATGTATGAAATTGTGTGTATGAATTGCTAGGAGTTTCACTACGTGATAGAATCAGGAATGAGGATATCCGTAGAGGAACCATCAAGGTCACCGACATAGCTCGTAGAGTTAGTAAGTTGAAGTGGCAATGGGCAGGCCATATAGCTCGAAGAACCGACAACCGTTGGGGAATAAAGGTTCTCGAATGGCGACCACGAACCGGAAGACGAAGCGTAGGGCGCCCACCCACCAGATGGACCGACGACATTGTTAAGATCACAGGAAGTCGATGGATGGAAAGGGCTCAGAATCGTTCTTCCTGGAAATGTGTAGGGGAGGCCTATGTCCAACAGTGGACTTCTTCAGGCTGATGATGATGATGATGAAATTGTCTCCAAGATCAGAATATTGTGATGGATTTACCATTGCATATTAACTTTACTTTATTTAGATTAGTTACCAATAAAATAGAATCAACCAAGTAATCTAGCATACCAAAGAGACAAACAAAAGAGTCTACAAGAGAGCTTTCTCCAAGAATCGAAGGTAGGTACTTACTTTAGCTAAAAAATTGAGGTAATTTAGCTAAAAAACTTGAGAAAACGCGGGTTGGATTCAAATATTTAAGATTGTTGAGATAAAGGTAAAATCGGTTGTGATTCCAATATCCCAGGGCGCGTAGGCCCAAGTCATTTAAGGTTAAATTATTCTAAAAATCGGTTTGAAATTATGGCAGAGTCGTTTTTAGAGACAGTAACTGTAGGCCTACCACAAGCTCTGTCTGGCTCTGTCTCTGGTTTTGTGTCTGTGTGAGTGTTGATTAAATAAATCCTACGTGGAACCTTCACACACACTGTATAATACTGGTGAGCACTCAAACATACTCAAAACCAGAGCCAGAGACAGAGCCGTTTGAGCAAAGCAAGCGAGGTCTCCGAGTCGATGAAGCGGACAAAACAGATGGAAAAACGGAAATACTCTCACAACCTTAATTCCCAGATATGGTAGATATTCCTCAGCTGTTTCAGCATGTAACAAGCAAAAGTTTCAAACTTAAAGTTGGTGTCGATAGCTGAGCCATTGCTCGCACAAGAGTTGCTGAGCTTATTAAAGCGGTTAAGCTTATTAAATTATTACTAAGCGGATTATTTTGTTAAAGCTATTCAGCGTAGTCACGCCCGTAGCACACCTTCGCTGCGGAACCGTTAAAACCAAACCGCTAGATGAATTCCGCTGCGATCAAGTGTAGTTTGAGTAGTGGAATGGGCATCAGAACCTCGTGCGAGTCAGTCAAAAACAGTCAAAGCGTAGTTCCGCTTTTCATTTTTGTCAATTTAAACAAACACGTGACACCGCAACAAAATGGCAACCAGAGCGCGGAAGTGTGGCTGGCGAGGCATACGGCGGAGCAGATCGACGAAACCGCATGTAGGAAGAGATGGAATATAGTCAAATATATGCGTTTCGCTAATAGTGTTCCGCTTCTTCTTCACGAGACAATACATGACGAAATTACAGCGGTTCCGCAACAGAGGTGAGCTGCAGGCATCATTAGTAAAATGTCTACCTATAATTGACCAACCGAGGGAATTGCGTCTCATTTTTGAGATTGACCCAAAATGCCTTTGTCCCGCTGTTAGTGTCTTTTCTCATCTACAAATTGCATTGCATTGGAGAGGCAGTTCCTACAAAAAGGGGAAAAAGATGACTATTAGATAGTAATCGTTACCGTATGCGCTTCAATTTTGATGGTTGTTTTTAGTTGGGGCGATCTTATGTGGATCTGCTTATTAAGCAGAACAGCTCCGCTTTAGTGTGCTCGCGAGGTCTATAGCTCACAGAGCGACTAGTTATTTATTAATTTGATGGCTGTTGGCAAGTTTTATCATCCGCACTTGATGTGCGGGCAGGTTTTTTCCGCAAGTACGCCGCTGGCTGGTGAGCCCTTTTTGCGTGACCCTTGACACGTGTTGCTCGAACTTTTTGAGGTTCTACAACACGCCGGTTTCCTCACGATGTTTTCCTTCAGCGTTTTGAGAGTACTGGCATAGTGCACATAAATTTTTCTACAGAAAAACTCTTTGGTACACTACTGGATTTGAACCCTCGACCTTCGGATCGGAAGGCGGGGCCGCCACCACTAGACAACCAGTGCTCTCTAATTTGATGGCTGGTTACTTAGCCGTACTACGAGTATTTGAGTAGTTGGTAGTATTACTTAGTGGCACTGTATAGTACGAAATCACAATTCATAGAGTGTGTAAAAGATTTCCCCCGTTTTTTTAATGTGGTCCTTACTAGCTCTTTCAAATCCTCAAAAAATAGATATGGAGATGAAAAAAACAATCTTTTACTGTACAATCGTGCTCATAATTCATTAATAAAATATCTTAATTCGTTTTTACTAATCTTACCTCTCAAAACTCAGAACAAAGTGACCTGATTTTTTCAAGGCTTCTGTACACTGAAGCGTAGCGTACGGTACAATGTTTTTTTTTCAATAATTATTTAATCAAAATTTAATAATTTCATGGCGGACCTCTAGTTATGGTAGACATAATATTCAATTACTCATTGGCGTTTAAATATTTTTAGAAAAATAGCCCATAATAAAAAAAGAAACAACAGTTTTCTTCACCCTTTCAAATTACTTTCCTTGTTGTAATCAATTTGATCAAGCGATTAATTTTCACGTCATAACAATAAAACCTTTTTGTTATTTATTACGAGTATATTGTCAACCCCAAATAATTGGCCAATGTAGTTGAATTGATGGCAAGTGGAGGCTCGGATCGTTGCGATTGAGTGCTTTTAGATTAATGCCATGACCATGCCATAAAAAAAGGTCAAACGCTGTTATTTTTTCTGGTGTTGCAGGTGTCTATGGGCGACGGTGACTTCTTTCCATCAGGTGGCTCGTCTGCTAGCTATGGCATAAAAAAAATGCTAAACAACGGTGTTGTTTCTGTTATTAGGTTATTACACACATTTTACAACATTACAGTTTGTCCAGGCTAAAGCTAGAACAAAACATTTACATATCATAAAAATAGGTGAGTCAGTTGTGCAATATTAATAAATTATGTAAAAGTGATTTCTGAAGATTATATTCGCACTAGTTTTTGGTTAGTTGTTCTATCTTCGCAAATTAGTCTTTGTTTAGTTGGTCCTTGATCTACGCAAATTCTTGAAATTAAAATAGCACGTCATGCTTGAGTGGACATGAGGCTGGAGGATGAGAATAACAGTACGTTAATCTTCAAAAACTGAACAACTCCTAAGTAATACGGAACTTTTGGCGGTATTTTAATCACGTTGGGAATTCGCTAATGAATTCGCAAAGTTTTACACTCCTATCTCAAGTCCTTCCTCATACGAGCCAGCGCTAGTACCTCTTTATTGGTGAAGAAAAACATCGTAAGGAAATCAGTTGGCATTCTAGCGGCAGCGCTGAGCTTGGTCCTTAGTCCTACCTACCTCCCTCACCTACCTAACTTACCAGTCAGTATCGGTGTCACGTGATTAGTTTGGCTTAGTTAAAACCAGTAAAAAGACAAGAGGTACCCTAGGATACTGGGTAAGAATTTAATCGGGTGTGCAGGACAAATTGGATGCTTTGAAGGTTAGTTATTTAATAGTCATGATTTTATTAGAGCAGCTTTAGATCAAAAGGGGTATGGAATTTAGTTTACAATTGAATAAACTACAGCTATTTACATGAAAAGGCTTTTAGTAACTAAAAACCGTTGTTCTACGAAAAAGCCAGAAAATAAGATTTCATAGCTCAGTTACTAGACCCGCGCAAGATAACAGCGCGTGTAAATGATGACAGAAAACATGAAAAAAGTTGGACTGGAAATGTATTTTCCGATCACAAACATCAATGGGGTATGGAAAATCTCAAAAATTGATAACGATATATTTTGACAGTGTTCACTGATCGCCATCACCAGACTGATGACCTAGGTGTGCGCAGGCCTTTAGCGTTCTACGGTAGCGATCAAACGTTGTTCAATATGACAACGATATTTGACAGCGTTTCACTAAATTGAATTACTAATTACTAAAGTAAACAATGTTCGAGCAACATTATCAATAACTATTATTAGCATAATATGTCAATATTTACAATATATACACACAGCAGTTGAGCTATTTGCAAACTCTGTAAATAATATTTTATTTGAGAAAGTAGTTTTCAATTAAGTTCATTTCCGGTTTGTGCTGGAACACCGGAACTTAAATTATTAAATTGTGTAATTCTAGATACAACTACCTAATGTAATCGTGATATCGCATGATCTCTAGTGGCAATATGAAATTACAAATTTCATGGAAATGGGTACCTTGAAACGCCTCCTGATTAAAAGGTTTATGTAGCAAAATGTCCAACAGAGCAAAAGGTCTAATGAGCAGTAAAACTAATTAGCACAATGAACAAGTAGCAAAACGTTCAATTATTAGATGGTCTGTATAGCAGAACGTCTAGGTAGCAAAACGTCATTTTTTTAATGTGTACACTCATGATAGAAAGTAAAAGAACATAATTTGAAAAATAAATTAAATTGGAAACTTTGTTGGTGATTTTATGGCGCGGAAGGTGACACGACTGAGGCAAAAGAGGTGCAGGCAAAATTCTAGCGATAGGATTTTGTTTGCAAAATCAATATTATCTGTTTCTTCTTTCTTTACTACGATATGCGTTTACCTATAGAACTTCTTCATCTTAACGTGTCACTGGTTCTTTCGAACCATGCGTGGAGAAAGGATTTTAAGTGCGCCTCAGAGTGGCTCCTTTCGAAGAAGAAGAAGTGGGCAGATTCGGGCTTCGGGCGAATTATAGGCTTTTCACTCATAGTTATTTTGTTTTTTTTTGTAACGGACTTTATATCCATTCACCATTAGACACACATCCGGTCGTCCTGAGTTAGGTATATCAAAGATAAGTACCAATATATCTGAGTGGATGTCTACCATGCCTGAAGATTTAACCCATGGTTGTTTATTGATCATTTATTTATGATATTCCCAATCATCCAATACGTACAAAAATGTTTTCTAACACACATTTATTTGTATCGTTTGAGATCGTGTTGTATCCTTGTATTTCTTCTTTATTTATTTTGACACGACGATGTGGGTAAGATCAAAACATTCTTCAGAGCAATATAAAAAAGAGTAAAATGATATCCCCCGAAAAATTAAAGTACATCCAAAATGCCCCCATACCATCGCTTCGAATGACGTTCGTTCGTTGGATTATTATTAGCGCACGAAAGGCGCTTTGAGGCGCACTTGCAATCCCTATAACCACACTTGGTTCGAAAGAATCAGTGACACGATAAGAGAGAGAGTTAATTGGGATATTGTTTTAGGCCTTTTTTTTTAGTTTATTTTGATTATCCCATCAGTTACGTATTTGATTCTTACATTACAAGCTTAAATAGTTAGGTTTAGTTGCCTCCTGATCAAAAGGTAGGTAATAGTAGCTAAATGTCCAACAGAGCAAAAGGTCTAATGAGCAGTAAGTTTAATTAGTATGTTTAGTTGAGGGTTTTATGTGAACAATTATTGTAAAACTATTATTTCTTAAAATCGAAGGTCGCCTTTACATTATTGGGGGTAGTCTTTTTGCATCCTGTAAAAGGAAATTCAAATATATTCAGAAATGCGAGGGTCGGGATCGCGGCTGTCAAATGCAAGAAACACGCTTCTATCATAGCTGTTTTTTTCAAAATTCAAATGAATATTATTTTATGGGTGATATTTTTGCTGAATAAGTAACCTACTTATTATTGCTAAACTAGGCTATGTTTACGACCTAAATGAAATTTATTTTAAAAATAACCAGAGTTTGCTTTGCTTTGATAGTTGTAATACGTACTATATTCTTTTGGGAATACACACTTAGAATACTATAAAACACCTAGATAGAGCAAAACATAATCATGTGTTCACTACACAAATATTTGTCCTCAGTGGCAATTAAACCCACGGTCTACAGCATAGAAAGCAGAGTAATTGAACTGCGAGAGCTGTAATTTTCACAACAGTAATTAGGATAATTCCCCACCGAGTAGAGTGTTGCTATCGACACCATGTTTACTGATGTAATGTACTATCATCGTGTCTCTCCCCTGGGTAATGCTTGTTGATTCGTTGAATTTTCGCGCAAAAATACCTTTGTGTGTCGCGTCGAATAATGACATTGGACGTATCGTTTGTTCTTGTGTTTATTCAGGCAGTGTTTATCTCTTGTGAAACACACACACACTGAAATGTGTACACACGTCTATTATTTTCAAATGGATAGCCCGCGCCAGTAAAGAAATGGATTTTAAATTTACCTTATCATTATTATCTTTCTTTTTTTACCCGTTGAATAAGCACGCCTAATTTAGGTCCATATATTATTGGCAAGAAATGATAAACAAAAAAGAAGTTTAAGAGAGTATGTTATATTTAGAAGAAGGGACATGCTCTTTAGGCTGTTCCGTAACGAAAGCCAGTTTTGGAATTATGGTACATGAAAGAACGAAGGTTGGTTTGGTCTTTTTGAGTTTCTTGAAAGTGGTCCTTGTGATTTTGAACGACGGTATTTATTTGCTTGTTTTTTGTCTTTAAAAGTATGAAGTTCTTCCCTGGGATATTTTTTTCTTTAATTTCCTTTGAAATAGGAGCCCATCAATTTTCTTCTCGATTACATACGTCGATGTTGGCTCTCGTATTATTTCCAACTTCGCATGAATTATTTCCATAAAATAAAATGTTCAAACGAACGTTGAACGTGGAGTTTATGAGGCGTGATATATAAAAGAATCGAAGGATGAAGAACATCAACAATCAATTCTACCAGTAACGTATACCTAGTTAATTGCAACAGTATTATTTTATTTTATAAACCCATCGAAATCAGAGTTATTTATGAGTGATTTCTTTACATACAATATAGACACTGACTGCATTGAGACTGGGTAGTGGGTACTTAAATCGATAGGTAAGTAAATGAAATAAGAACAAAAATAACCCATATTTAAACCTACTTGATAACGTTTTCTTGCTGATTTTCCTAACAACTTTGTGTACAAGATCTGAATAAAATATTGTTGAGAAAATAAGCTTTTGTCTTAAACGGCCTCTAAAAATATTTGCACAAGTATTTAAAGTGTTTGGACATTCTTCAGTAATTGGACTCAACATTTCGTCAAACAACCCCAAAACGAGCCTTTCCTTGGAGATGTAGAAATAATTGATCAGGGAATATTTATCTAAACTCAATGAAATGAAGTCCTTCCTTTTGAAGAATTGTTTTTAGGTTGGAAAATAAACGTTGTAAGAACAACTTTTCCAGTTTTCCGGGAAAATGAAATAACATATATAACCGACTTCAAATAAAAAAGGAGGATGTCATTTCTACTGTATTTATTTAAATGTTAGCTATTGCATAACTTTGTCATTTATTCAATTCAATTCAATATTTTTATTTCAGACCTTATAAATATTACATTACAAAGTCCATAGCAGGTACATAAGACACACACACACACACACATTAAAACCAAATACAAAATAACATAAAACATAACTAAATAACTATTATAGCCCTCAGTACATACTGGTCAAGAGAATAGCACATGCGCTCTTGTCCAGTACTCCATAAAGAGACAATCGCTGCCCAGCCTCTCGGCAATGAGTTGAAGGTAGCTGTTGGAGCTATCGCGCACCCGCCGCATCAGGGACGCAGATCTTTTGCGCATTATTGCCGCGAATCCGTCTACATGTGCGCCGGTAAACATTCCTGATGCGCTGCAGAAGCGCGGTAGCCCCATCAGCACCCTAAACGCATTGTTATACTGGATACGCAGGGCATCCCAGGACTTTTTCGTATGCTTGACCCAGAGGCTGCACGTATAAAACGACTGGCAGTATGCCGTAAACAACGTCGTTTTGACTTGCCTAGTGCACCGTGCAAACCTACGTGCCAGCATATTCGCTCTAATGGATAATGCCCTGCGTTCCCTCTCCATATCTTTATCATCTGTGAGATCCTCGGTGATCCAGTGGCCCAGATACTTAAAGCATGCTACTTGCTTTAGCTCGCAACCGTTAAGCTTAACCGGCGGAATGGTACCGTAGGTTTTAGTACCGGATTTAAAAACCATAAATTCGCTTTTGCTTACATTGTATCTGAGCCCGTGGTCCACCGCATATCTTTCACAGATCCCAATTAGCTTCCTGAGAGCACTGATCGATGGGCTCAGCAGCACCATATCGTCAGCATAGCTAATGTTGTTGACTAAAACACCATCAATCGAGCAGCCGACCTCGGCGCTGCTGAGCTCACGGATCAGGCGGTCCGTGTACAGGTTGAAAAGTCGGGGCGAACTTAACCCGCCCTGTCGCACCCCACATTCCAACCCGTACTCGTCCGAAAGTGATCCCGACCATCTAACATTGTTTCTCTGGTTCCCATACCAATACTTGAGGAGTAAAATGAGTTCACGGGGAAGATCAGTATCACTGTGCAGCTTCTGCCACAACCTGTCATACGCCACAAGATCAAAAGCCATCGATAAATCGAGAAAACAGGCGTAGACAGGTGTGCTTCTGCTAGTGTAGTACTGGACGGTGTGCTTAAGACTAAGTACCGCAGCTTCAGTGGACAGCCCAGCTCGGAATCCAAACTGGGCGTCATGCAGTTTAACATGCTTACTCAAATGAGAATCAATGACACCATCCAGCACTTTGGCTATCACAGTGGCAAGGGATATAGGTCTGTAGTTGTCAATGCTGGAAGCGTCACCAGTCTTGTTTTTAATTATAGGTACAACTACAGTCCGTAACATATCCGCTGGCAAATATGAGTGACCAACGCAGAGGGTGAACAACATGGCAAGTACTCGTGGCAGGTGAACACCTGCATTTTGCAAGTGTTCAATGCTCAGTGAGTCATGGCCCGGCGATTTTCCTCTGTTCATATTCCTCACCACCCGTGCCACCTCTTTCGCTGTGATATGCACGATCTGGTCTCTCCCGCGCACCTCTTCTCTATCCGACTCAGTTGGCTTTATGAACCGATTTGATTAGTTTTATTTAAAAAGGTAAATACTTCCAGATTGGTACAATAGAAATTTTATCAAAATCGGTTCTTGAAGTTGGTTTCTCAGGATTTTTAGCTCGATACTCTAAAACGTATGACATACAGCAATTTGTTTGTTTAGTAAAATACATTACAATTTAACGCTAATGAAAATCGTATGTCAGCGTTATATAAAATGTCATGTTAAATAGTATATTTTTTTAACACACTTAAATTCGAATTAATCTCAAATGTAAAGTCTACAATTAGTCCTTTTGCGATTTTTAAAATGTCACTTAGTTATTTAGTTATGAATTTTTTAAAAACGCATCTCAAATTTTCGCACGACCCGCTCTTAATGTTTTTAGTACTAAGGATATTAAAAATCATGCGTTTTATCATTCACATACTCTATGTTGGTGCTGGATCTCTATAACACGCACATTTTTGGAAAACACGCTTATGCCGCTAAAAGTAGTAGTGTGTTATGGTGATGCTGGCAACTACCCACCTGAGGCAAGAGGTTCAATTCCCGCGACAGGACATGTTTGTTTCATCTGTAAATGTTTGTTTCGTATCTGGGTGCAAATCAAGGATTGGTTAAAAAATCTTTGGTGCAAATACACTCATCAACGTTGTCTATGGATATTCTATTTCGAATTGATGTTCTGATTTTTTGAGCATTCGTTCCAACTTTAATTAATAAATAATATCATACAGTTGTGTACTATTATTATTAATAAACAATTCAAAATAAAGATTCTTGCCATACCTAGTTTTCTAAAGAAATTATTTTCAGTATTTGTAAAATTAACAAAATGATTGAATGATGAATATCCCTTGACAATGTTGATGTTTTTTTTTTTATACAACGATGTTGACAAACAAGCATACGGCTCACCTGATGGGAAGCGGTTACCGTAGCCTATGGACACCTGCAATACCAGAGGCATCACAAGCGCGTTGCCGACCCTTTAAAACTTTTAAAACGCCCTTTTTGAAGAACCCCAAGTGTTTGTTTAAATGCTGTACCTTGTAATTCAGCAAAATACGAGTCCAAATTTTTATCCAGTCGGGAAACTTCACATTAAATAAACCAAAAATAAAAGTACGTGAGCGCTACATAATAAATAAGCTTAGGTACATTTCCCGAGCTCTGGGGAACTTACCCCCGTCTAGGGGTATGGGGTAAGTTTATGCCATCTGGCAGCTAAACTATTTGACCTTTTTAATGGATTGGGGCTTATAACTCCAGAAGGCTTTGGATCCTTAATGCTGTTATACTTTTATTTAAACACCTGGTTTTCTTTAGGTTATTTGGACTTTTCTTCTTTTTTTTTTTTTATAATCGATAGCTAAGCATTTGGCTGCCATCACACCTGATGGAAAGTGAGGATGCAGCCTAAGATAGAGCATGCTTAGCCATAATCCACCTGTTCACTCTTGTCTTGAAAATTCCCAAATTATAGCGTTCCGGAAATACTGTCTGCGTGTGTGTGAGGGTGTGTGTGTGTGTGTGTTTGTGTTCTTCTTCTTATCGTGTCACTGGTTATTTCGGCCTGTGGTTCTTAAAATTTAATTTTAATGTAACTAAGGTTTGAAATAAGTGCAAACGGTACCCATTGCAATAGTATAGAATATAAATAAATATTATAGACAACCCACATAACACTATCTAGCCACAAATTAAGCAGAGCTTCTAGTATGGAAACTAGATAGCTGATATAGTACATGTATAATTTTTTTTTGTAAATACATACTTAGAATGCAATATGACACCCAGACAGAGAACAAACATCTGTGTTCACCACACAAATATTTGTTCTCGATGGTTGATCAAACCCACGGCTTACGGCGTAAAAGGCAGAGCTACTATATACCAACTGAGCTGAGAGGCCAGTGCTCACGACCAATCCTGAAGAAAAAGCGGGATTCTCGATGCAAAATTCAACCAGACTTTTGCGTGAGGTACATAATTTTTGTCAAAAATTAAACAAAATCATGGAAATTTTACTATATGATGTTTTCGAAGCTCGTTTGGTTGTGTGTGGGTAAACTGCGGTAAATAGATGATTGGCGTTTCCGACAAACTTCCCAACCACGCATGAATGAATAAGCTGCGGTTTTCAACAATGTTGTTATGCCATAACATATTGTTATACTCGTATGCATCCATGGTTCGACTCACGCGGAAATATCCGTATAAAAAGAAGACTATAATAAAAATAAATATATTTTTACGTTAAGGGTTCGTAAGGCACCTAGAATCACCTAGCTTTTAGACTTTTCAAAGTGATCATCATCATCATCAGCCTGAAAAAGTCCACTGCTGGACATAGGCCTCCCCTACACATTTCCAGGAAGAACGATTCTGAGCCCTTTCCATCCATCGACTTCCCGCGATCTTAACAATGTCGTCGGTCCATCTGGTGGGTGGGCGCCCTACGCTTCGTCTTCCGGTTCGTGGTCGCCATTCGAGAACCTTTATTCCCCAACGGTTGTCGGTTCTTCGAGCTATATGGCCTGCCGATTGCCACTTCAACTTACTAACTCTACGAGCTATGTCGGTGACCTTGGTTCTTTTACGGATATCCTCATTTCTGATTTCAAAGTTGATTTTCAAAGTGATATTGCGATGTAATTGAATAAAAAGCTTTTTACTTTGGCATGCCTACTGTCACTTGAAAGGGCACAACACTCAGGCGTATTATTATTAGCGTAGGCGCGTCATAGCTCAAACCCACCGCAAAACAACGGTCCACAATTCAACGTCTTCGTTTTAATGTTTTGGTCGCTCTCATAAAAGCTTGTATTTTAACTTTACGATGAACATGCAAAGAGTTTTTTATGTGCAAATTCTTCAACAATGTAAGGGCAATTTAATTTGCTAAGTTGTTGTAACTTGGAGCGATCCGCCTGCGCACTAACTATCAACTTTAATTACCAACTTAGTTTTACAATGAATTAACTTTATACAAAGCTCTTGTTCCTTGAAAACAGTCATCGTCACTTAGCGGTAAGAAAGACGGGTATCTTCTAGGGGTCTTATTAATAATCCTGGCGTAGCGTTGGACTAGTTAATCCGTGTTTTGTCACATTTGCTCGAGTTTACAATTGCATTTCAATGCAAGAGACAAAACACGGATTAACTAGTCCAACGCTACGCCAGGATTATTAATAACACCCTAGGGGCCTTATTAATAATCCTGGAAGCCAAAAACTATGACTGACAAAGATGATGCAGATATGCGTTTGGACTAATACGTACTTATGCGGAATAGAAGTATTCAGTGGCACATTAAAAAATACCATCAAACATGCATAATTGCTGCAGTGGGCTTAAAATATACAACTAGCAAGCCCATTGAATAACCAGCCAGTTAGGCCAGAATACTAACAGATGTATCAGCAGTTAACTGTTTTTGCCAGACAATAAAAAATATATTGTGTCTAGAATGTAATCGATGGGGCCTTACCATAGGTTCTAAAAACAATGTTAAGTAAGCATAAAAATGTCTTGTCAATATTATTTTCTTTTGACGGTTACAGTAGCTTTAATAGTCTACTTTGGTCAATATAAATAATAACTAAGCAATACTGAGTTATTACTGCTTTCGTTATAGAGACACCTTCATCTCTGGTTTGAAAGAACGAAAAGTACGAAGGTTAAAGCCTTGCGCGTATTATTGAGGCGTTCTGCGGTAGCATATTAGTGAACGCTCTCAAATATCGCTGTCTTTATTTAACAGCGTTTCATTGATCGCCACCGCAGAATGCTTAGATGTGCGTTAAACATAACACTATGTCGCCTGATTTAAATAAAATTAGATTTCAGTATAACTGTTGTTAAATTTCCAGACAAAGTTTGAAAATAGTACGAGCGTTGAAGTGCTAAACGAAATTGTATTAAATTGCCTCACCAGTCCGTATTTTACTAAAAAGCCAACAGGTTCCAAACTACAGGAGTAAACTGCGAGGTTTTATAAATAACCCTGTCTTTTTCTTGTAAGTTATTGCTAGTTTACAGGCAACGTAACCGTAATTTATGTGCAACGAGCTTAAATGATTTACACAGATACATGTTTTGGTCAGTCTGAGCAAAATAGGTTTACAAGAGTAAATTAGTAATTTTTATTTAAACAGTAACCGAACCGAACCGAACCGAACCAAAAAAAAAAAAGACGGGTTGCACTCCGGGAGTGCCGGCAGAAGTGAAAACTTGATTATTAACGTTGAGCATGTTTGATATTTTGGAATGGTTAGGGGGGGCTTGTTTGTTATTTGGCACGCTGTAACATACACGAACATTCGCGCAAGCGCCCTGCGCTGCCTAAACGAAACAGTAGGCCCAGGCATACATTTTCGCCGCGCCGTAGAGAGGGGATAGCTGTCTACTCTCCATCCGTCTTACGCTTTTTCGATCAGGTCACGTGTCCTGACGCGCTGACGCGAGTTTAAGATTTTATACCCACAGAAAAAGTGCTCAACGCCGCTAAAGAAGTTTTCACTTCAAAAATCGGTTGTCTGTAAAGTCCGTTTACTGGCGATAGTTGAACGTGCCAACTTCATACAGCTGTCCACGCGGACGCATCGGTCACTCAAGTAGGAGAGAGGCAGATGTCAAACGCTGCCGGACGCGGAGGCCGTGCGTGCCTCTTTGTCGCTCGTTCCGCGCTCTCGCTTGCACTTCAAGATTAAAATGGAACGCCTCAGAGCGAGGTAACGCCGCATGAGTCATGTTTTTTTGTGCGTCCAGTGGTTCCATCAAATTATAAGACGCTGTCACGTCACTTTGCAGTACATCAGTATTTTATTTCAGTTACTGAATTTTTGGGTAAAAGTCCAACATGATAGTTGGTTCAAAATTGTATAAAAGACGTGGCAATTTGTACATTGTCAAAGCTTAAATTCCGCAGGTAACTTACGCTAAAACAAAATACACACGCTAAAATAAAAGAAGATTAACCGTTGCAGGTTTTTGCAGTTTAATTTATTGTTCTAACTGCGTTTGAATACGCGCGAATGCAGGGGATTTCGGTGGCTGGGAGCACACACCCACCTATTTTATAGAACTACAACGAACTAGCAGCAAAGAGTATAGTTATGACTAGCAGTATATCAGTACTAGTTCGGCCATCCCGTTATGAGTATCATGGGGTGCCATTGCGACAAATATTTAGGACACAACCGTTTCTCGATTGACCAACAATTTAACGTAAGTTGTCCGTTTAAATTATTTTGTTCTCGAACATGTTTCTCAATTGACTACAAATATTCTACGAATAAAAATTCAATCAGTCAATAATAATTCGAACAATAGTTGCTACTTAAAAAAAAACCTACAATCTCTACTAATAGTAGCCAACAGCTGTGAATGACGTGTGAATTTTGTCATAATTATTATTGTGGTGAACTTTTGTGCCCTATGAAGTTAATCTACCCGCGTGCTAAAAACCATTAGACATTTAAACAAAAGTCACGTTTCAATTAGTTTTCAGCCGATAAATAGATTCAAATACTGATAACACTTTAAAATGTTTACTAAAACTCGTTCAGTTGGCAGCTCTGCGTGCAAACGGCGTGAATCAATGTGACAACCTAACGGCCAAATATTTGCCCTAAAACGTTTGGCGTGGCAATTTATTTGAAAATTGAATTAATTGGAATTTAGAAGAAGAGCTGATATTTTTCGGTGGAATCAAATCGGCTGGTGGATGATTTAAATGACATTTTAGAAATAGCTGACTTGGGCGTTGGATCCAATTTTTTTGCTATAGATTTTTTTCTGAAATGTTGTAAATTTTGAAGAGAAAATGTACTTTAAAGCTTTATCTTATGGTGAAAAATCCCTAGCAGCTATCATTTTTAATAAAGCTAGGGTCGGCTTTTGTTGGTCCTAGCAAAGCCATACAACGAATTCCAGCAAAGTATATTTTTCTAAGTTCAATCGTATTTGTTTATGACTGGGGTGGGGGAATTTTCGTGGAACTTGAGGAAAAATAATTAGAACACGACCGGAACGTGTTCTAATTATTTTTTCTATCCAAAAATGTAAGCGCTCTATACCAGTGCTCTTGGACGGTGAAGGAAAACATCGCTAGGAAATCAGCATGTCGTAGAACCTTAAAAAAGTTCAAAACAATATGTGTCAAGCGCGCAAATGGAGCCTTTTTGTGGTGGACTTAATATCCTTTCACCACATTTTGTCATAAATAACTAGTATCACGAAATGAAGAAAAAAACTGAACCCTAGTTATACCCACAATAAAACGTATGAAACTGCCGTATATTCTCATTTTCATGAAATAGGGAGCATGAAGAACAAAAATTACTAGTTCACCAACTTTCCACAAAAGTTGGTGAAACAAGCTTCAGTTTGCAACAAAGTTGGCCTCGTTTATGAAGACCGTAAAAAAAGTATTTTATATATCGTAGATAAAACCTTATTTCTACGTAGTTAAAGCGCCGACTAATTTAATAGTGGTTACGCATTTACAAGCTAGCTCTTTGTGAAACAGTACTTACTGGAAAGATTTTCACGAGGCATTTTTTATTAAAACACTGAAATTTTTTCTTGTATTTATTATATATATAAATAAATATATATAGCGGACTATCCAAACAACACTATAACTAATATAATTTATATTTTAGTTTTAAGGTATTTATACTATGGGCCCTGTATTTTTGTACTTACTATGTTGCCTGAAATAAATAAATGTATTATTATTATTACTATATTTAGCCCAAAATTAAGCAGATCTTGTACTATGATAACCAGATACCTGATATACCTTGTAAATACATAGTTAATTACTTAGTATGCAACATAGCACTCAAGCACACAGAGAACAAACATCTGTGTTCACCACACAAATATTTGTTCTCGGTGGGGATCGAACCCACGATCTATACGGCGCAGAAGGTAGAGCTCTACCAACTGAGCTGAAAAGTCAGTTTTTGATCATTACCTATTTCTATTCGTATCGTTTAATTTCTAAAACTAGTTGTACGGTGGCAATGGGCAGGCCATATAGCTCGAAGAACTGACAACCGTTGGGGAATAAAGGTTCTCGAATGGCGACCACGAACCGGAAGACGAAGCGTAGGGCGCCCACCCACCAGATGGACCGACGACATTGTTAAGATCGCGGGAAGTCGATGGATGAAAAGGGCTCAGAATCGTTCTTCCTGGAAATGTGTAGGGGAGGCCTATGTCCAGCAGTGGACTTCTTCAGGCTGATAATGATGATGATGATGATGAGTTGTACGGTAGACTCGTAAAAGCTCTCGAGGCGGTTTTCAAACTACTAAGCCTGAGAGCCAACGTGTTGAATCAACACGTGACTCTAAGTTACACAAAACAAGAGTTAGGTACCTACATGAGTTTGTGGAGGACTAGAAATAATGTGGGCCCTTATACTAAAGCCTTGCGCACATCTAAGCGTTCTGCAGTGGCGATCAGTGGTGAAAAGCTGTTAAATGTGACAGCGATATTTAACAGGGTTTCAGTGATCGCCACGGCAGTATGTTTAGATGTACGCAAAGCTCAAACGGTAAAATAAAAATATGTTTTTATGTATTATATCAGCTATCTGGATCCCATAAAACAAGCTCTGCTTAGTTTGGGGCTAGATAATGTTGTGTGAATTGTCTACTTTATTTATTTACTTAAATAGCTGGATGGCACTACTAAAACAATAAATAATATGTACAATCCAAACAACATTACCTAACTACGAATTTAAAAAACACGACCGTAAGAATACGGTCACCGTTTACTAACGCTCTAGTTTGAAACTGAATTGTGAAGCTCAAGATGTGAACTAAGTTTGGAAGACCAAGACAAATACAGGAACGTCAAATTGAATAAAGTAAAAACTATTCAGCATTTTCAGAGCTTCCTTCGTGCGGTTTTGTGCATAGAGATAAAGTTTGCTTGTAGCTTGGAGAACACTTTCACTGTACTTACATAACATTAAGTAATAGGAGTGTTTGAATGTTCAGATGTTCTTTCAATGACGTCACAATGACTGGGCTGATTTTGATGAAATTTTGGCCAAGAAGGATATTATTGTCTTACTAGGGGACGCCAGCGGCTTCGCTCGCCCCTTTGCCGTTACACCCCATTGATTTTTTTTTTAAGTTTTTCCTCTTTTTCTCCGCTTAGGGAAATCATTTACCAATTTCCTTTCTTAGTGCACCTCTATGCTATAAAAGAAACATACCCTCCAAGTTTCATGCTTCTAGGACTTAAGGTTTTGGCTGAGCGTTGATTGTCAGTCAGTCAGTCAGTCAGTAAAGTAAGAGTTTTATATATTTAGATCTCAGTAGAGCTGTCTTTTAGCCTATGGATGAGTATATTCTTAAAATATTTTCATAACACCTGGTTCGAAAGTGATACGATACGCCGAAGACGAGCCTATTTCGAAAATTTTGCTAAACTTTTCAGTGAAAACAAAAGTAAAACTGAAAGTTGCACAAAGAAACTAACAATTAAACAAATATTCACAAAATGTAAATAACACAAGAAACAGTTGAGCCATGCAGACCATTACAAACGATCTAGAGATAGCACAACTGATCCAAATCCAGTGCCAGACGGAAGCGTCCTTAAAACGCTGGCGGCATTACCACGCTGAATAGCAAATAACTGAAAATTACGTTTTATTACATAAATTGGTACTCCGACTACGCTAGCTCGTGTACAGTAAAGTGGCAGCGAACTGCAACAAAGTTGTCGAGCGCTTCAAGGGCTCTCCACTGTCTGTCAGCGCGACGCTCATTAAGTGACTCCCAGCATCACTGTCTATTTACCTTTATTTTGAACATGTAGTTTGTGGGACAAACCGAGTACCGTACCCGAAGTCCCAGTGCATTTACAACATTTCGTTACCAAATGTTGTTTTCGTTTCGCCTATTTGTCTCTGTCTATTGTATGGAGAAAAGATGAGACAACAACTCTAACTACGTAACGTATTTTTGCCGTCTCATATTTTCTCCACGCAATCGAGAGAGACAAAAAGGCGAAACGAAAACAACATTTGGTAACGAAATATGGTAGCAAAACTCCGACTTCGGGTTCTGCTCGTCAAAATCAAGTAGTGTCTCTCACATACACTCTTCTAGTACTATAGTTTGAACGCGACCGCTATACCGCGCCTGAGGTAGCGCGCGGCGAGACGGGGGGGAACCGGACTGTCTATATCAGACGCACAAGAAATACATATCCTAAGACGGGACGAGCGTTATCTCGGGATGTCAAGACCGTTATTTTTAAAGTGACCGAATATTGTTTGACATTTCTCTATTGAAGAGTGTCAAACATCTATGATTGAGGCTCCACTCAGGCTTAAGCATTGCTTTTGCATACGGGCCTCAGAAGGGATTTTTGTAAATTCAACCCCAAAAGGGGAGGAGCGGAAGTTAAAGTTTGCATGGACAAAACTCACGCGGGATTCCACTAGTCGCTAGACAATAGTACATTGTTACCTGAGTGTTGAAAGTCACGTTTTTTGAGTCCCGAGACGGGTTTGGCGCCAGAGCGTTAGCGAGGGCGCCAATGGAGCTTGAGGGACTCAAAAGACTTTCACCCGAGGTAAACACTGTGCTTTTCATTACGAATACAAGGAAAGTAACAATAAAAACATGAAAGAAAAATTAGTGAAAATGAAGATTGAATTGCCGCCTTCCCGGTTTTTTTTTTCTTTTTCTCTGGCGGGCCTTCGGCTTCGGCTCGCCAGCATTATTCAGCCATTATTTTCATTTTCATAATTTAAATCTATGTTATTTTAAATAAATAGTTGAAGCTATACACTAATCAAGTAATTTAGAAGATATATTATTTATTTAATACTATCTTTATGTTATTTAAATTCAAATATTACATTGCGCTCTAATTAGACTTTTTAAACTTCTTACCGTTGTAATGGGTTTCTAACCTACTTGCTGAATAAAAAGTTGGAATTTGGTTGAACAACCTCCTTGCAGTTAGAAAGACTTTAGAAAGTTTGAACATGGTTGAATAAAATAGAACTTTTTTTTTTTATAATTTGACAGCTGTCAGTAGAAAGCGATTCTCCCTAGGGCTGAAAGTTTTACTTTCAATTAGGCCCCTCAGGCAACTTCAGACCTACTTTCAGAGTATGAGTAATGAAAAATAACATATCGTTTAAAATATCTTAAGATCTAACTAACAATATCGAGATCTCATGTGCACTCTTGCTCTTTTTTGCACGGCCCCCACTTCGCCACATTTTCTTATGGAGCGGCACAGCAGTTGCGGTCAAACTATTTAAGGAACCCATTTTTACCCAGTTTTTTTTAAATCATTAGCATAACATTACAGAGTATTTATCCAATGCGCTATACTACGTAGGTACTCTAAAATATAAAAATGGTACCACGGAGATCAAACACAGGACTGAAATTAAAATAGCTTTGGAAATAATGTAAACTTGACATTCCGTCATGCATGAGGCCTCGATATGCCAGTGCATAATGTTTCAAACAGCAAGTTGAGAGTCTCTCCAATCTCACAACTTCACCGTCACCACCACTTTGGCTTGACGATACCCAACTTGAGCCATTGAGAGCTTACTGGATACTCCTCGCTCTATTTATTAGCTCACAACTTTAGCTCAATCAATATTGTGTTCACTTGCATTATTCTACACTGAAATAACATGGACTATTCGAGCTTTTTGCTTCTTCTTAATCTAATATAAGAGTAGTAGAGCTCTTTGTGAAGGGCTCGTCCGGGGAAGTACTACCACTATGTCTATTGCTGCCCTGAAGCAGCATTGCTGTGTTTCGGTTTGAAGGGTGTGGGTGCCGGTGAAATTACTGGCACGTGAGGCTAAACATCTGTACGCTTCAATAAAAAAAAATCGGACAATTTTAACATGTCAAGTGAGGATCTATGTTGATACCTAGTTTTCGAACTTTACTACGTACGCGAAAAGAGACTCAATGATGCTCACTTAAAAGTCCTTTCACCACACTTGGCTCCAAAGAACTACCGACACGATAAAAAAGCATTTGTAGCAATACTTTGTCTGAACTGTGATCGAGTGTTCTTTTTTTTTGGGCTTAGCATCGGCAATAATTACTTTTTACAGCATAATAATATATTGCTGCGTAAGAAAATGCTTTGAAAACGAAAAGTAACTTTTTTTCATTTTGGCATTCTAGTTGGCATTTTAGTAATATGTTATGATATAAAACAACGGAGTTACCAGAGTTTTCAACTTTAATAAACTCCTTTATATTTGCTACTTACTTTTTATTTGTTAAACAGCGTTTTCTAAAGAATTACGGCTTTACCTGAAACAGAATTAATAAAACATTATTTTAATGTCGAACAATATGAAAAAACTCACAGCCTGTTTTCCCGATATTAGTTCACAAACAACGACTTATATTTTTTTACACAGGGTGTAAAAAAATTACGTTCGAAAACTTAAACGGAATGTCCACCTTTGCTTCTCGATTGAATACGAGCGAGAATGATAGAACTGTGTTTTTGAAAGACAATACTTCAGACAGAAGCTGCCATTTTAAAACTGACATAAACTGAACTTTTATGGTAGGCAACGACAGTTTTGTCTTATATTACTTGAACGTGACCTGCAGCGCTAGCACACGGGGAGGATAAGTTATCTTTCCACCTTTTTTATCTACTTGACAGTAGAAATAATTCTCCTATCCACCTTACATAGCACGGCAACAGGGATAAAATGTTTCCACTTGACGTTTATCGTGGACATTATGTATCGCTATTCCCGCTTCATAGCATGGACTAGGGAAAACGTGGATAAAATCCTCTCCGTTTAACGTAAGACAGAGAATAACTATCATCTAACTTTGAAGGTGGGTATAAAGTCTATTTCTTCGTTTATAATATGTCGCGAGCATTTTATAATTTTCGTTTGTCTTAACAAATGGAAAAACATCAAAGAAAATTACATAGGAGGGCTCTAAGAGATGCTAGTAATCCTACATAGGTGCACTACCTACTAGGTATAACGCTGGTCCGGGACGCCGGAGTACAAACAAAGGGAGCCACTGCGGTGAACAGCACCATAATTTTTCAAGTGAATTAAAACAACAAACAACAACAACAATATAACAGCATACAACATTTCCACAACACAGATTTAAAATAGTTATAAAAAGAACGAATAATATTGATGGTTGATGCGACAATAATGATTAATTTCTTATAATGACAACAATAAAATAGGAAACCTTCGAAACGCTATTCCCACCGCCTTTCCCCGTGGATACGCTATCCACTGGCGAGGTCAGCCTGTCGATTCCAGCAACACGGCTCAATTGAGTGATCGCTGAATCCGAGTTCCATTTTCAAATTTTTCAAACTTTTTACAACTCGCATCGATTTACGCGATTTGTGTTGCTAGAATCGAGACGCCCAGCTTGGAAATCGGATAAAACTGACAGCGGGGAATAAGTTTTTATCCTTTCCCGGGGATAACTTGTCCTCCCCGTGTGCTAGCCAGGAGGGTGTAGATTTTTAATATGCTTTGTTTTCGGGGTTATTTTTTTACCCTGCATGATAAGAGTAGTACCTAATTTCCAATAATGTCAATTTTACCTGATACAAAATAAATAAAACATTATTCTAACGTCATGAAAATGAGAAAAGTCAAGGCTTTTCTTACTTCCTTTCACAAACCTCGGCTTACAAATAATGTTAATAGAAGTTCATATAAGGCATGACACTTGACTCCATATTCACTAATACGCCTTATCTTGAACCACAATTTTAAAATAAATCTATAGCCCCCATACCTAAAAGCGCTTTAAAAAAACTGCTTAAGCAACTGTCATCTCATACCACTACCCTAAATTCTGTATAAATACAGATAAATCTGTATAATTGGCAACACCAATTTGGCCCGCGCGCGCTCGGGCGTACCGTTTCCACGCGCGTGAATGTGAATGTGCACGTTGAATGTCGAGTTGAACGCACGCGTGGAAACGTGGCATCAAACGTATTTACTAAGCTTGCTAAGCCTAGCATGAGTTACTTTGAGCGAGTGAGGCAATACGCGCACTCGAGTTGTGGTGCTACGCAGCGTTATTCGAAACGTCAACAAAGTACCCTGCTTCTTCCTTGATATGGTATACTCTCGTGGTATTTCCTCATCTAACTTGCCAAAAGATAAACAATGCTTATAATAGAGTATTTAATTAATTATAATAGAGTGTCATAGAGTATTGATACATATATTTTACGAGTTTAACCACTTTAATTTAAGTTAAGCACTTTATTTTAAGTTTGTACCTACTAACAACTATAATGGATCAAGTTATCTGAAAAAATAATATTAAATTTTTAATTTAATTTTAATTTTAAGTAATTTTAACGTGTAAATATTTTTTATTTAGTTACATATTTAATGAATTAGAAAGGTCTTGGAATCAATTATACAAAATAATAGGTCAATTACATTTTTATATTCTAAATACATAATTATTTTTATAAAAGTAGTACTAATTTACAAAATAAGTGTAGAATGTCATGTTATCATTGCATTAAAGAAAGTATTGAGAACCTACCAGTACCTATATGTGAAAAAATATTTTCAAACATGCAAAAATGTGTACGGTAAGCAAACCCGTATAGATAAACCAGTCTAAAAATGCACGCCCCTCCACCACGTTTTTTTGAAGTTGGCTCACAGCAAAGTACTTCAAAATGATCTTTGTGATTATAGAACAATTAACTTTGACTGACTGAAGTAGTGGGACGTGCAGTTTAAGATTGAACGATCTCTACCCACTTATTAGTCACCTACTGTGTCACAGATATCTTCAAAAGCCTTAAATCTGGTCAAAGCTAGTTGACCAACTTAATCAAAGTTTGTTTTCAATTTCCGAAACAAAACACCTCCGCTCAACAATTACTCTGTGGTGCGATGGAAAAAGTTCTAAGTGCACTTGTAAAGAGATTATGAGTTCTTGAGCGGTGAGCACTAGTTTTCGACTCTGTTAAAGAACAGAAAAATAAATATTTTCTTGTTAAGTTGTCTAAGTCAAGTTTAAAAACTTGAAAAACCGTCTTCATGGCCAAACTTCTAAGCCCATTTTAATGAAACTAATATGGAAACAATCTAGAAGTATTCGCTTGCAGATTAAAAAAAAATGGTTCATAATAATAACAGAGTTAGACGATGAGAAACATAAATAAAATTACATCCGAATTAGGAAAAAAAAAATAACAAGGAGGTCTTTGTTATTTGAAGTCGGCTAAAAAATCGGTTGTCTGTAAAGTCGGTTTACTGACGATAGTTGACCGTGCCAGCGTCATACAGCTGTCCACGCGGACGCATCGCTCACTCAAGTAGGAGAGAGACAGATGTCGAACGCTGCCGAACGCGGAGGCCGTGCGTGCCTCATTGTCGCTCGTTCCGCGCTCTCGCTTGCACTTCAAGCCTTAAATGGAACGCCGGTAACGGCGCATGAGTCATGTTTTTACGTGCGTGCAGCCGGCTCCAACGAATTATAGACGTTATCACGTCAAAAAAGGTAAGTAACGCGATTGGGGGCAATAAAACACTGACCATTTGAATGTCAAACATTTTATCGTATCTTCCTAAATCATGCAAAAGCACCCAACACACTCGTATACAACGTGTATCAAAATATGTGTACTATCCTGAAGGGGGGTGAATTTCCACCCCCCGGGGAACAACTTTTGTTCAACGACTTTTCGAACTTCGATTGGTATCTCTGAAAAAAACTGCAACGAAGTTTCAACATGAACAGCTGACTTTATACAAAGTGACAACCCTAAACTCAGCTACAGAGGTAGTAGGTAGTAGTAGTAGACCTACAGAGGTAGTAGGTCAAGGGGTCAAGGGGTTACAAGGATAGGGTTGTCAATTTATTTAGGCATTATGAAATTAAATATTTTTGTATGGGAAACTGAAAATAGGAATTTTTAATTTTCTCCCCCCCACAACTGATCACCATTGTGGTCTGAAACCTCCCACCTTCGCATAGTACACATATTTAGATACACCTTGTATGAAAACAGAAGCAACGCTGATACATGACCTTTTTATTTATTACGATTGCGAATATTTATTAAGCTGGAGTTAAAAGCGAAGTCCAGCGGTACATTTTTCAAAGGGTCAAAGTGCGTGATGCCCTTTATTGGATTTTTATGAGAGGTTCTATGTTTATTGGTCGTCATTTTAATCGAATGGGTGAAGACCAGAATACTAATCATTATGTAAACATACTTAGAGACATTTATTGTGTTTTATTTAATGAGAAAACACACGATCTCTCCTACACTGTATCATCCTAAGTGGTTTTCGGAGATTATATTAAATTATATCTTTAAAAAAATTTGGCCAGTGTCTATCTAATACTTGCAGTCTTTAGTATTTATTTATGATCAGTTACATTATAATATCAGGACTATCCTGATGCAATAGTGTAATTAACATAATATTTATATTTATTTTCTAAAATCCAACATAATTTTAAAATAAACCATCAATAAGACAATAATATGAAAAATATAGCTTTCAAAAATTCGTTCAAAGAAGCATGGAAAATGAAAATCTTCTCAGTAACCCGATTGAGCATGTGCATAGGTTGTAGGTAGTAGTAGATATCAGGCATATTTAGTCACACAGTCCCCTTGTATATATCAAGAGTCCCTTCCATAAATAATAAATAAATAAATAAATATTGTGGACAATTTACACAACACTACCCAGCCCCAAACTAAGCAGAGCTTGTAATATGGGAACCGGATAGCTGATAATTATAATACTTGAATATATTTTTTTTTTGTAAATACCTACTTAGAATACAATATAACACCCAGACAGAGAACAAACATGTATATTAACCACACAAATATTTGTTCTCGGTGGGGATTGAACCCACGACCTACGGCGCAGAAGGCAGAGCTACTACCAACTGAGCTAGAGGCCAGTCATCCAAAGGTTGTCTGGTAGAGATCGATGTCTAGCGATAAGACCGTCCATTGTATGAGGCAAATCTTTTTAAGTTTTTTATGTAACTTTATATTTTGTTGCGTGCAAAAAAGTATTTTCTATATTTCTATCTATACAGGGTTATTCATTATTAGCTGCAAATACTCAGGAATTAGGTTCAACAAATAAAATAAAAAATATTTATGAAATGATTTTTTAAAGTTGTGTGTTTTAAAATGATTTTTTAAATTTGTTAATGATTTGTTATGAAAATCCCGAGAAAATCGATAAAGAATATCCTTTGGAATCATTGGCGCCTGACCTTTGATCCGCGCCCACGCGCCGTGAGCGACACTCTGCGTTCAGTCACCGCCTGGGTGGGTCATCGTCCTGTTCTCCATGGCAATCATTATGCAATAGCCGTAAATAAATTAATAAAAATAAATTTTTTATACATAAATCATCGAATAATGAATAACCCTGTATAAAGATACTTAAAAGAACATGTGTGACCAACAAGCGATAGTGTGCTCTTTGTCTACTAAAATCTCTTAGTTACCATTCTGTGGCAAGTTTAAAGTCACGGGTTTCCAGTTAGTTATGAGCTGGTGATGCCAATTTTCAATTTGACCTCATGTCATCTTAAAGGAAGTACCAATTTCACGCAGGAAATGAGTTTGGACGTTTTCGATTTGCTGTTGGCGAGTCGGTTGCAGTAGAGTTGAAGGGGATAGCTTGAAATCTTTATAAAACTCACTTGATCTAAAAATAGAAAATATTTATTTTAAATCTCGTAGATTATCTAATAAAATTTTAAAACTTAAGAAACCAACTTCATGGCCAAACTTCTGTACCGATTTTGATAAAACTTCTATGAGAGCGATCTGGAAGTATTATATAGCTTTCAGATAAAAATAATGTCTCAAATCGGTTCAAAAATGACGAAGTTATGTGATACCAAACATTAAAAAGAAATACAACCGAATGGAGAACCACTTCTTTTTATAACGCTTTTTTTTATTTGAAGTCGGCAAGAAACCTATTTTCATCACACGTAAACGTTTTTTTTGGATGAAAATCGAAGGCACAAGTTGAGGCAATTGAGTTGTGACGTCAAAACTGATGCTAGCTATCCTGGTCACGAACACTGGTGGTCTAGTGGTAGTGGCCCCGCCTTCCGATCTGAAGGTCGTGGGTTCAAATCCACTCGTGTACCAATGAGTTTTTCTGTCGAAAAATGTATGTGCACTATGCCAGTACTCTCAAAACGGTGAAAGAAAACATCGTGAGGAAACCGGCGTGTTGTAGAACCTAAAAAAGTTCGAGCAACACGCGTCAAGGGTCACGCAAAAAGGGCCCGCCAGCGGCCTACTTGCGGAAAAACCTGCCCGCACCTCAAGTGCGGATGATAAAACTTGCCGAACTTCCTGGTCACGATACAAATTTACACGTTCCGGAATGAGACAAATCTGGTAGCCCATTATTATTGGTATCACAGGAAGGGTCACTATCCAACAAATATTAGATACTCAAGGTTGGTTCTAATTAACCAACTTGTATGTGGAACCTTTTCCGGCTGAGTTGGAAAGGATCGTAATCGCCCACGAGGGTCCATCTACATAATAAGTAGTGCATATTACTTTATATTAAGTACCTTTCGGAAATAGAATATTCGTATAAGATTAACTTAGCGTAGGTACTGATTAGTGGCTTACTAATAGCCGCGGTTACTGATGTCGTAGCAAAATGAAAAAAAAAGACTTACTAATGAAGCTTTTGAATACCAATAAAAAAAATGTCAAAGATCTGATGATGTTCAGTTTCAGTTTCAGCGTAATGAGTAGAACAGCTCCTCAAAATGCAGTAAATTTCTCACTTTTAGTGTGCTCACGTGACCTACAGATCACAGAGCCACTAGGGTTTATTCTGTTTACTATAGTTATAAAATATAAATTAATATTGTAGACAATCCACACAACACTATCTAGCCCCCCGCGTGTACTATGGGAACCAGAGGATATAATTTTTTTTTATATACAGGGTGTCCCATAAGTCAACGTCCAGCCGAAAACGGGCGACAGGCCAAGTTATGACAGCTATCAGAAAAATATAAAAAAAAATATTTGTCAAAAGTTACATGACAATTTTTTTTTTTATATTTTTCTGATAGCTGTCATGACTTGGCCCTTTGCCCGTTTTCGGCTGGACGTTGACTTATGGGACACCCTGTATATGTACTTGGAATACAATATAAACACCCACACATAGAACAAACATCTGGATTCACCACAAAAATATTTAATTGACCAATAGAATTTAATCAAAAAAGCAAAACACTGCCAGTATGCGCTCCTTTTGCTTGGTTTTACGCATCTGTTCTCCTTTTATTGGATAAGGACGGCCATCAGGAATTCAGGCCATCATTTGCAGAGCCAATACCTGCCCAATCTACTTCTGCAGCCTCATCAAAGGTCTGGAAACTTATTCGTAAACGAATTACATCATTATCCCGCAAAAGCCTTGTTACAGTATCTTTTGACAGATTTACCGCTGGCATTAGACAGCCTCTGACGTAGTTGCAAGTTTGATACCCGTAGCGAGATAAATGTATTTCTAATCGATGAATTTATAGAATATTCCAATATATTCTTTAGACATGTATTACTTATTTAAATATATTTTAGGTACATATTTTTAGTCTGTATTATATTTTTTGTGTAATTTATATCGAGTAGATATGGAAATATAATTCATAAGTCTGGTAAAATGTGATATCTAGAATTAAGCTATCCTTTTGTCCAAACTGGGTTTGGTGCAATAAATAATTAAATAAATGCTTGTTCTGGGTCTGAGTGTTGTGGTATCATGGTATACTATTTCATTTAATTTATTCATTAACAATCCTTTTATAAATTGTGTCTGAATGTCTATTACAAACTAACATGCTACAAAAATATAACATACTACAACTATAACACGGGTATTTATCGCATATATTACCTTATTTTATTTATTTTTCCGCTGTTTCGGCTATGTTGAAATAGCCGTGGTCGCGTGGTGGCGTGGTGGTGTGTGGTGGTCTGTCCGCGACCACGGCTATTGAAACATAGCCGTGGTCGCGTGGTGGCGTGGTGGTGTGTGGTGGTCTGTCCGCGACCACGGCTATTGAAACATCAATAGCCGAAACAGCGGAAAAATAAATAAAATAAGGCAATATACGCGATAAATACCCGTGTTATAGTATAAATAATGTTTTATGATCGCGAAAGTTTGAAATGTACATAATACAACTGTAATTAGAAATCTAGTTGAAGAACTGGATATAGATACAAGACAATATAACGTGAGGTGGCCTCCAATAGACCAACGAGACTGCTAAGGTCACAGAACCGGTGGATGAAGGGGACTTAAAACCAATCGCCCTAGAAAATAATGATAGCCCAACGAACAACCATGAACGAATTCAGTCCTTGTTTCAGAATGCAGGTCTTGTGAAAGCTAATTAAAATCAAACATTCAAGAAACATTTCAATCCTTAAATTTTTTTGCATTCGCCTTTGTTTTAATTAGTGTAATTGGTGTTAATAATAAATAAAATAAAACAGAAATAAAATAAATTCATTCATTTTCTTTCTCCAATTAAACGCTCGAGTTGAACCTGTCAAAAGTACTAGTTGAAATGCCAAAAGGAATAGTAAAGTTTTAGAAAACAGAGACAAAACAGAACATTTCCGCTTGGCTGGCTGTGCTCCTGATTATTTTCCTCGAGAACCTCCAGGGATGCCGCTCATATTACTCGTCCCGATATTTAAGGCTGGAGTGGACATAGCCTGGGAGGATAGCTTCTCCAAAGTCACATTCTATGACTAGTGAAAGTGAAGTGAAGTGAGTATGTTCACTTCAGTTTCTCTTGGAGAAATTTCGTACTGCACCCATACAGAGCTTAATTTCTGTAATTTATGCGGTACCTACCTATTATTTCTGTTAAATCACCAAGAAGTTTCAAAGAGATGGCCTAGTGATTAATTAAATTATTTTTGACTTAGAATGTCGACGGTCAGTTAAAATGTAATCGTATAAGGTAATGTACGTATAAGGTACGTATAATCGTATAAGGTAATGTAATCATATACCATGACCCAATGGTTTGAGAGTTTTGTTCGTATGCAACCCACCGCTCCTGAACAATACTGCGCCTGGCAAAACACGCACGGATTTGTGATTTTTAGTTTATATAAATTCAATTCTTTTGTTTTTTATAAAAAAAAACGGCCATTAATTCTATCTATTGGTGTAAACCAAAAAAATAAACAATATTAACTTTAGGAGGAGTTGTAAATTTATATCTCCTTTTTTGTTTTCTTTCGTTAATTGTTTATTGAATAAATACGACGTTAAAAAATATGAAAAACGGCCAGAAAAAGGACGACCTGTTAGAGATTCATGCTGCTTTTTAAGATTACCTCTACCTCCTTTATTTACAGAGGAGTTACACACTGAAAACATGCTCAGTATAGGAGCTCAGCAGCGAGTTAGCTCTATGAACGCCCTTAGGATGCACCAACTCAACTGTTTCATCTACCTGTGCCATTGATACAGAAGAGCTACCGCGCAACAACGTCTGTGACGATCGCCCGCTCCGCCGTAATTGGCCTGCAGCGGGGTGGGGGGAGGGGCTTAATAAAAAGGTGTTATGGAGGGCCTTTGTCACACTTCCTGTTTTTATGCTTTATGTTACACTAGGGACTATGCCAGCGTTACGAAAGTTTTTACGTTAAGTACTAACGTCCTGCCTTCGTCAGTGGCATTGTACATTTTTTTGACGTGACAACGTCTTATAATTCGATGGAGCCGGCTGTACGCACGAAAAAATATGATGTCATGTGGCGTTACCTCGCTCTGAGGCGTTCCATTTAAGGCTTGAAGTGCAAGCCAGAGCGCGGAACGAGCAACAAAGAGGCACGCACGGCCTCAGCGTTCGACATCTGTCTCTCTCCTACTTGAGTGAGCGATGCGTCCGCGTGGACAGCTGTATGACGTTGTCCCGTTCAACTATCGTCAGTAAACCAACTTTACAGACAACCGATTTTTTTGGTATCGAAACGCAAAATAAATGATGGATCGTTCGGTACCAAACGTTCATCGGTTCATTTGTTCGGAAAATTTGTGTGTACACAATTACAAAGAAAATACGATGCCAATTAAATTAAACCTTTAGTCATGCCAGCCACTCAAGAGTACCTCTTCTTAATTTGAAGTTAGTTAATAAAGAGTAACCTTCTACAGGTAATATTCCAACTACTAATGAGAAATTCTAGAAATTAGCATAACGCTGCGTTCCTCATGGAACTTTCTGGAACACTGTCGAGAGAGCTGTCGCAACACTGATAATGAATAATGAAATGTGAAACGTTCCAACCGACGTGGAGCCGACTATAACGCAATACCGACGTTATAGACCCTTACCATTGTCTGTAATTTCGTAGACGGACGCGGATCAGCTCGCACGACACACCATGGGAAGGGTCTCGTACGTGTAAGCACAGGACGTCTGTGGCGGTGCGCCGGTACCGTCGTAAGGCCGTAACTTCAAAGGTGCAGTGAGCTAGCTTTGCACGGTCAGTGATATCGCAGACCAGCTCGCACGACACACTGTGGGAAGGGTCTCGTACGTGGATGCACAGGACATTAGGGTGAGAAACATGTCACTCTAATGTGTAAAGGGTGACAAATATGTTAATATGTGAATAACATAATTATGATACAGGATGTCTGAGACGTCACCTGAAAACTCAGTACAACTACCTAAAAAATAACTGAATTTCGAAGTCATCTTCTTATCGTGTCACTGATTCTTTCGAACCAAGTGTGGTGAAGGATTTTAAAATGCACCTCCTTTCGTGCACTTGACACATATTTTCGTACTTGTAGGTTCTACGATACGCCGGTTTCCTCACGATCATTTTGTTCACCGTTTGAGTGCGCTGGCATAATGTACATACATTTTTGGGCAGAAAAACTCATTGGTACACGACTGGATTTGAATCCATGACCTAAGGATCGAAAGGCGGGGCCGCTACCACTAGGTCACCAGCGCTCTTAATTGATGAAGCGAAAATTTATTTAAGGCCTGCGCACACCTAGTTCGCTGGCGGTAGTGATCAGTGAAACGCTGTCACGTCACAGTCTTGTGAGCGACACCTCTTCGGTAAAGTTCAAAAAACTTCAGTCACACTCCAAGTCTCCTAATCGAAACACTCCTAAACATTATCGGATACTTGTCAACCAGAAATGTACGTATTGTACGTTTAATTCGCTGTCTCAAAACATTTCACCTCACAATTAAATTTTACTGCAATAAATATCTTATAATTGAGCATGAACATTCTTTCTGACTTGTAATATGCTTACCAAATAAATGATTATTGATTATTGATTATTATTATTATTGATAATGTGCTTAGAATGTAGGTTTGAATGCATAGTTCCAGTTTTTGAGTTGTCTATTCAATTCATTAGATGGTACACAAAGCCACGTTCAAAACCAAGCTAAAATAAATATAGAATCTCTCAGCTAGACTCAAACAATTTGAGAAATGCTCTAATTGCTATTACTCCAACTATTATTTCTGCACCGGCTTCTAACACCCAAAACCTGCCATCCATTTGCAAACTACTACTTGAGAATATGAATTCAAATAATTCGGTTTCAGCGAAAATGGAGCAAGTAAGGCGTGTAAGTTAATTTACAAACTTTCCCGAATAATTTGCGCTAGACGGGAAACCGTCAAAAACGGCAAAATGAAAACTGTTGCAAACTCTGAAGGATTAATTTATAGAAATTGTGGAAGCAACAACCTTTCTAATAGATTAAAAATTAGTAACATAATACAATTATACATACACAATTTCACATTACAAATTATAATACAATTTTACAGCAAAATGTTCAAAGAACAACCAAAAACTGCTATCTGCGTCACAAGCGATCTATAAATTGATAACACAATTCAATTTAATTGTTCCAATACAAGTGCATTGTTTTCGATAAAGAATGAAAAGGCACGGTAAACATCTCAAATCTCTTGACACTTAATATTCAAGATTATTTTTTGACGTGACAACGTCTTATAATTCGATGGAGCTGGCTGCATGCACGAAAAAACATGACATCATGCGGCGTTATCTCGCTCTGAGGCTTTCCATTTAAGGCTTGAAGTGCAAGCGAGAGCACGGAACGACCGACAAAGAGGCACAATCGGCCTCCGCGTTCGACAGCGTTCGACATCCGTATCTCCTACTTGAGTGAGCGATGCGTCCGCGTGGACAGCTGTATGACGTTGTCACGTTCAACTGATTATAGTTAACAAACAGACTTTACAGACAACCGATTTTTTATCTAATTTAACTACCTGCGGGGGTCTAATTCTTGATTATGTAAAATTCACCCACAACTCAAAGAACTTTCAAAGCATAAACATGTACTTTGATCACCAAATTTGAAATTACATTAAAATCAGCCGATCCATATTGATTCCAATTTAAATAAATTTGGGCTTGTTTACCCAATCTCCTTCCTTTTACCTCTGACAATCCCAGACAGCTAAATTGTACCATAACTGGTTTACTATTTATTTTATACTTATTGTTTTAGTAGTAGTAGAGCTCTTTGTATGTGGCTCGTCCGGGGAGGTACTACTACCATGCCTATTTCTGACGTGAAGCAGCATTTCTTAAAAAAAATTGGTAGTTTGAAAAGTCGGTTTACTGATACTATACGATAGTTGAACGTCACAACGTCATACAGCTGTCCACGCGGACGCATTGCTCACTCAAGTAGGAGAGAGACAGATGTCGAACGCTGCCGAACGCGGAGGCCGTGCGTGCCTCTTTGTCGCTCGTTCCGCGCTCTCGTTTGCACTTCAAGCCTTAAATGGAACGCCTCAGAGTGAGGTAACGCCGCATGAATCACGTCAAAAATACTTTTGACTGGCCTCTTAGCTCAGTTGGTAGTAGCTCTGCCTTCTGATGGTTTTCGAACTTTAAATGTTTTCCTTCGCCATTATTATTGGCAAAATGCTATATGACACGGATGACATAGGTAAAGAAAATCAGGCAAATGAGCGAGCTGAAAGTAACAATATTAGCTTGATTGAATCAGTTGACGGAAGGGAAACGAGTCTGGAATTTGAAATGTTTTTTTAGGTCTCAATAAATTGAGTGCATTTATAGACTTGTTTCTACACAGAATAAAGTCAATATTTTACAAGGTAAGGGCTGGTGGGTATCTGCGCAGCGTATTAGCATTGTATTCAGCGTGGGAATGCCGCCACTGTCTTGGGGACGCTTCCGTCTGCCACTGATTTGGATCAGACCGTTACAGAAGTGGCACAGAAAGAGTGACCGTTACAGAACATTCTTCTGTAACGTACGTTAATGATTATGATGATGACCTAACGTTTTCCAAAGTGGTTTCAATCACACTCACGTCAAAATAACGCTAATTATTATGTTTATGTTGGTTTAATACTTTGTTGTAGAACATGTGGTAATTACCATTACCTACATTATTATTAGAATTTGTGTTAATTAACATAACATACATTATTAATTGTATACTTTGTTATGCTAATATTTTATTACTGAAAATTAGTAAATATTTTTGGCGTTGTATATATTTTGGCTTCCCCTCGGCTTCATCAGAATATAACTACTTGATTAAAACCAAGAAAATAATGATTTGGCACCATTTCCAGATAGAAAAGATTACGCTATGAATCAATTAGTTATAATTACTCTTCAATGGTCGGTGCTACGTCAAGTACGTCACAACTTAGTACGTACCATCATCATCCTCTATCCTTCCACTGCTGGACGTAGGTCTCTCCCAAGACGCGCCACTGAGCCCGGTCTTCGGCTCTTTTCCTCCAGTGCTTGCTACATTTCGCAGATCGTCGCCCCACCTTGCCGGAGGGCGTTTGCTCCAACGATTGTCTGTTCTACGACAAACATGACCAGCCCACTGCCACTTCAGCTTACTAATCCTTTGAGCTATGTCGACTATGTGTTTGATGTGTGTTGTAGTATGTTTGGGTACGTCCAATAAACCGCACTTTATTCATGAATGTGACATAATTCGTCTTTACAACACGATAGAGTATTAAGAATACCAGATTGCTACTCGTATGGCATTATTCTGCCCCAATCAATAACACTGCTACTTCGTAGGTTTTGAGTGTTCGTGCTGACATAGTGTGATACTGTTTTAAGTAGCGCACTTCTTTTGCAATAGTACTCTGATGGTAACTGTAAATTATACTACAACGTATTTAAGGCCTGCGCACATCTAGCGCGATGGCAATGGCGATCAGTGAAACCCTGTCAAATATGACAGCGATATTTAAGGCAGTCATATTTGACAGGGTTAGCGATATAAGGTTTTTTCGTAAGTAAAAAAGAAGTTTGAACTTCTAAGTTAGGAGCACAACATTATCTTACATGAAAAAATCATATTAATTTTAAACAAAACATAATCGCTTACTAAAATCTATCCAAGAACATGAATAAGTAATTATTATTAAACATATAATAATTAAGCCCTTGAGAGATTGAATTTAGTAAAAACAGAGCTTGTCTGGGATTTTATGCATAATGTTTTTATTTTGTTATTTAGATTACCAGGAAAAACCTTATATTAAAAACTCGACTTGACTAATATTAAATCCTCAAGATCACTTAATTAGAATACTGAGATCGTTAAGGGTAAAGTAATTAGCCGCTGCCAAGAGCATTTCAATTAGCGGTTACTATTGAGTAGAGTTTGCTCGAGTTTACCCTGTTTATACCCCAAAACTAACCCTCATAACTTAGAAAGAATATAATTAATTAAAAAACTTTTTTGTTCAATAATTGATAGACAAAGCTGAATTATTCAGCTCAGTACATTACTGAAGTGGTAAAAGAGCCAGCAAACGACACATTGATGCACAAATGTTCATAATAGGGTGTTTCTACACAATTAATGAATTTGTTGCTTATGACATGTTTAATTTAGACTAAGAATTGTATTTTACTTGTTGACTTTTTATTTGTTGACATTATTATTGTTTTTATTTTTCAGTTTAACCTTTTTGTGTACCATGTGTTGTGTTGTCTAATAATAGGTATACTAAGTAATTTCAAACACGATTTTTGTAAATTGTTTATGAATAAATGAAATGAATGAATAATATGTAGCTTACCTCCTTGGTTGCCAAGTTTCTGAGTAAAAGATCGTTCCATTTTTAACCGAATGATAAGTTATTTATCTGGCCGCTAAACACAATAGATATGGATTTTCATATAACTTTTGTCGGCCGCTGATCGCGTGTATTTGACGAGCAATTTTGATTTATCTCAAAGAAAGTTCAAAATAATGCCCAAAGTTACAATTATGTGAGAGAAAAATTACATAAGTTAGCATAAGATTGGTCTGGTTACTGTGTGGTACCTGCTATTTGCTGGTAAGGGATTTACAACAAGTAGGCCTACCACAAGCTCTGTCTGGCTCTGTCTCTGGCTCTGGTCTTGAGTCTGTGTGAGTGCTCACCAGTGCATTAGACTGTGGGTGTGACGTTTTGACGTAGGATTTATTTAGTCATCACTCACACAGACTCAAAACCAGAACCAAAGACAGAGCCAGACAGAACTCATGGTAGGCATAAAAGAATGACAAACAGATCAGAGCGAGTTTGAAGTGAGACATAAAAGCGAAGTCAAAAAATTTGTCTGTGTTTGTCCTCAATAAATATACATGTGTGCAGTCGTGCAACTCCTAAATATATAAAATGTACAGCTTGGATGCAGATACAACACTGTGAAAATGAAATGTACTATGTTGTCCTCAAATCTCAATTAAGCCAACACGCGACAAATGAACTATCATGTGCCTACAATTAATTAATTGTAATTTTGGTAGCGCTCTTGAGTGGCTCCATCTGGAGCGTTTTAATCAAAGTATGTACAGGGTGTTCAAGATAAATAAATCGTTCAAGATTTATGAATTTTACGTGAATTTAGGGAATGGAGGGATGCCTTTGCCTAGCAGAGGGACCCAGAGGGCAAATAATAATATATTCTACATCAAAATAACAAATCTTAAACCGCAGTTTTTTGCAATTTTCTAAACATGTAAAAGCCGTTATTACCATCGCAGTTTTCAAATATTGCTGCAACGTGTTCTGGACCTTACTGATAGCAAACAGCTCAAATAACGAACAACCCTCATAATTTCATACAATATTGTTAATACATCTAGAGGGTAGCTCCACTGTGAAATGTACACAAATGGCTGTAAATTTCGATGTTTGCATTATTTGATGAGGTAAAAAATCCGTTGTCTGTAAAGTCGGTTTACTGACGATAGTTGAACGTGACAACGTCATACAGCTGTCCACGCGGACGCATCGCTCACTCAAGTAGGAGAGAGACAGATGTCAAACGCTGCCGAACGCGGAGGCCGTGCGTGCCTCTTTGTCGCTCGTTCCACGCTCTTGCTTGCACTTCAAGCCTTAAATGGAACGCCCCAGACCAAGGTAACGCCGCATGAGTAATGTTTTTTGTGCGTGCAGTTAGCTCCATCGAATTATAAGGCGTTGTCACGTCAAAAATTTGAGGTTATGTTTATTTTGGATATGTTTCGTAGTTTACAAGCACTCTACGCGAGTAAAACCACGAGTAACCGTACTATAACATATTGGTTTACTAGGATACACAATGCATATTTCATGGCTGGAATAGTAAAGCTATATTGTGACACTATAAAGCTTTTATAGGGATAGTTTATGCAAGTTCAATCGTATTTTATGAGATAGAGAGACGACAAATGTGGGTTGCTTACCAGAGAGCAAATACAGTTAGGTACAGGCAGACAATCTACCAGAAGTTGGATAGAAATTCCAAGAAATTCTGACCCAAAGAAAAATGGAAGGTATATAATGACTGGCCTGTCAGCTCAGTTGGTAGTGTCAAACTTGACAGCGTTTCCCGGATCGCCATCGCCAGCGACCTAGGTGTGCGCAGGCTTCTAGACACATAATTATTGTCATCCAGCTTGCAATCAGGTTCGGTGGGGAATACAATGACTGACCCTCTCAGCTCTGTTGGTAGTAGCTCTGCCTTCTACACCGTAGGTTTGATCCTCACCGAGAACAAATATTTATGTGGTTCACTAACCCAGACAAAGAACAAACACAGATGATTGTTCTCTGTCTGGGTGGTTATATTGTATTCCAAATATGTTTTTCCAAAAAAAAAGCGTGTAAGTATCAGCTATCTGGTTCCAATAGTACAAGCTCTGCGTAATTTGGGGTTAGATAGTGTTGTGTGGATTGCTTACAATATTTGTTTATTTAATAATCTAAAATGTAATGTCGTTAAAATTTAGCCGATCGGAAAAATGGTTTATGACTGCAAAAATACGAATTCAGCTTATTTGGTTGACAATAAGAGATTGCGAACCAGACTTACTGGACTTATTGAAAAAAATAATAGTTTTAAGTTTCATAGAAGGTGTTGCATTTAGATGGGTGACCTCTAGTGCTGTTTACGTTTGGAGTAAAACTGTTTTTCACAGGGCTAATTGATCCTGGCTGTAGCAGAGCGGCCTAAAAGATTAGTCACCAATGGCCATGAATTATAGTATCTCGTTATGTCTGTTTATCTCGATATGTTCAGACCTCAAATTGCATGAACCAAAGTCTGCTGTTGTTACTCTGTGATAAGGTCAGGTTCGTATATTAGTGTCGTATCTATTGAATCATGGTAGTTTTATGGCGTCAATAATAATGGTTATAGGACGTTTATGTGACGTTACTAGCGGTTGTAGTTAGATTGCGGAATTTACTAAGATTTTGTTAGCAATATGGCATAATCTAACAATTGCTCATCGTATTTTTTTTTTCTTTTCTCCTCATTTTCTTTCGCTTTTCTACCGACTCAAAGGTTGGCAAACCGTGGTGGATGATAGAGAACAGTTGAAAGACATTATGGAAGCAAAGGCCTCGCAGTGAGAAAACATATGTTCAAAAATATGCACATTGTAAAAAAAAACATAGTATATTATGCCAAAAATGTTTATACAAATAAATAAATCTATCTATCTGGTCGTATTGGTCGTATTTATACCGCCTACCCTGCAATCACGTGACCACAAAGCCACAATACCGACAACTGGCAACACAACAACAATTTCAGTTGAATCAGATCAGGCGTGAGTTGAATTTTTCACAGAGAGGACGACCCTTTCGAAATAACTATCTGAAAAAGGTTGAGGACAGCTTGTTCAGAAAATAGAACCATTTAAAAAGATTGCGTTACCCCTGGTCTTTCAGTTCTATCTTGTTGCCTCCCTTACGATATTTACCACACAGCTGACTTGATAGTAGCTCAGTCTTATGTCCTGTAGGTTGTGGGTACATACATCTATATTCAGATAAAATGTGGAGAGCCTCTAAAGAAAATTTGTGTGGAAACCGAAATCAAAGCGAAGGCCAACCAGATGAACCGACGACATTTTATAGATCGTGGAAAGTTAAAATAAAAGGATACATAAAACTAGAGAGACAAAGAAGGGCAAATACGTAAATAGGCGGTCTTATAGCTAATAACGATTTCTTCCAGACAACTCTTTGGATGGATAGAAACATTAGTGGATGGATAAGGCTCAAAAATGTAATAACTGAAAATTTTATGAAAAACTATGGGTAGGGCTGTGTCCAGCAGTATACTTCTTCAGGCTGTAGATGATAATGATTAAGCAAGCATTACAATTTAAAAAGTTTGTGCATGCTAATTTAAAATATTTCACTTATCAATTCATAAAATAACAACTTATGGCCTAACTTTAAAAAAAATTAAACTCCAAACTTTACATCATTAATAATAGGTTTTTCCAAAGTGTATTAAAACTTTTTGTGAAAATTAATTTGAAACTCAAAGTTCTGAGCATGTGGTAACATGTCGAGCAAATAATTACACGAGCTCTTTATAACGTGAAGTGACGTTATTAATTACAAAATAACGCCTGCTTTAAATTTTAGATGAGTATAGGTAGTGGTATTTATCAAATACTTATACATATAGATGACTACCGTCGCTCACGGCTTTGCTCGCAACGTTCCCGTTACTTTTTCGGGATAAAAAGTATCCTTTGTCCTCCTGGCTCGAAGCTACCTCCCCACCAATTTTCAGCTAAATCGCTCACTAGATATTTGATAAATTTAATTTGGATGCGCTCGATTCTATGTATGTATTTCTCATAGCGAGGATTCCAGATTTGAGACGCATGTATAAACATGTATATTGACATGTATGTTGACTGGCCTCTAAGCTCAGTTGGTAGTAGCTCTGCCTTCTGCGCCGTAGGTCGTGGGTTCGATCCCCACCGCGAACAAAATATTTGTGTGGTGAACACAGATGTTTGTTCTCTGTCTGGGTTTATGTTGTATGATCTAAGTATGTACTTACAAATAATAGTTTAAAATTCATTATTATGTTAGCTATCTGGTTCCCATAGTACAAGCTCTGCTTAGTTTGGGGCTAGATAGTGTTGTGTGGATTGTCTATTATAATATTTATTATTTATTATTATTTATGTATATAGATAACTAGTTAAACCTATAAGCTTTGTTTATGTAGTTAGAGCGTGGAAAAAACAAAGCGAATCGGAAAGTTTAATTCATTTTGAAAATTCTTTAGCGTTTGAAAAGAAGAAACTTTCAAGTTTACTTACTAGCGAGACGACACTGTAACTCACTGTATACAAATAGTATCCTGCAGTGTTTCTGTGGCCTAAGTGTTCGCCACAAAACGAGCAGTAGGTACCATTAGTAAATACATGGTAAATACGTACAGGACGGCCGCAAATGCTTAACCTTGTGGAATTCCTGTCGCTGTGGTGAGCTTACTAATAGTTGCTTTGTTTTACCAATAGTACATTGTTACCTGAGTGTTGAAAGTCACGTTTTTTGAGTCCCGAGACGGGTTTGGCGCCAGAGCGTAGCGAGGGCGCCAATTGAGCTTGAGGGACTTAAAAGACTTTAACTCGAGGTAAACACTGTGCTTTTCATTACGAATACAAGGAAAGTAAAAATAAAAACATGAAAGAAAAATTAGTGAAAATGAAGATTAAATTGCCGCCTTCCCGGTTTTTTTTTTCTTTTTCTCAGGCGGGCCTTCGGCTTCGGCTCGCCAGCATTACTCAGCCATTATTTTCATTTTCATAATTTGTAAAATGGTAAATTGTTTGCTCAAATCTATGTTATTTTAAATAAATAGTTGAAGCTGTACTATATTAATCAAGTAATTTAGAAGATATATTATTTATTTAATACTATCTTTATGTTATTTAAATTTAAATTTTACATTGCGCTCTAATTAGACTTTTTAAAATTATTATCGTTCTAATGGGTTTCCAACCTACTTGCTGAATAAAAAGTTGGAATTTGGTTCAACAACCTCCTTGCAGTTAGAAAGACTTTAGAAAGTTGGAACATGGTTGAATAAAATAGAACTTGTTTTTTTTATAATTTGACAGCTGTCAGTAGAAAGCGATTCTCCCTAGGGCTGAAAGTATTACTTTCAATTAGGCCTCTCAGGCAACTTCAGACCTACTTTCAGAGTATGAGCAATGAAAAGGTCTTTTACTTTTTTAGGGTTCCGTAGCCAAATGGCAAAAACGGAACCCTTATAGATTCGTCATGTCTGTCTGTCTGTCCGTCCGTATGTCACAGCCATTTTTCTCCGAAACTATAAGAACTATACTGAAAAAACTTGGTAAGTAGATGTATTCTGTCAACCGCATTAAGATTATCACTCAAAAATGAAAAAAAAAATCGGTTGTCTGTAAAGTCGGTTTACTGACGATAGTTGAACGTGTTAACGTCATAAGAAAATACTGATGGAATGGTTGCATTTTTCAAAAGAAAATTTTAGTTTTGCTGAATTGAATTGAATGTGAATGAAACTGAATGATACTGAATGAAACTGAATGAAACTGAATGGAACTGAATGAAACTGAATGAAAATCCGGACCCGGACCCGGACCCAGACTGAACCCTTACCCTTACCCTCATTTACCTTTACCCTCATTTACCCTTACCCATTACGGGCTCGGGCTCAGGTAAATGGAACGACGAAACGACGTAACGACGCATGAGTCATGTTTTTTCGTGAGTGCAGCCAGCTCCATCGATTTATAAGACGTTATCACGTCAAAAAACATAAATTTTGGGGGTCCCCATAATTCTAACTATAGCTCAAAATCAATCGAGAGCAAGAGACACTTCCAAAGTGGTAAAATGTGTCTGTTACTTCTAAAATCAGAGAATGATAAAACTAAAAAAATATACATGATGGATTACTATGCAAACTTCCACCAAAATTTAGTTTGAACGATATCTAGTAAGTAGTTTGTTTTATACGTCATAAACCGCAATTTACCTTTCGACGAACTACAAGAACTTTTATGTTACGTTACTTGTTGCTACGGAACCCTTTATGGGTGAGTCCAACTCGCACTTGGCCGCTTTTTTTATATAAACTCTTCTATAGTGACGTACCTAAAACATTATTGATGCTTACAAATTTACAACACTGAACCGATAAAGTTCCATACATAATGTGAGATAGGCGTTTTATTGATATTGCCGTTTTTCCACAAGTACATATACTTATACATGGACATTTATTTATTTTCGACATAAGCAAAGCACACATAAATAAACCAGTAAAAAAACAAGAACTTTAAAAAAAGAAAGATACATCGGTACTAGTGAAATGCGTCGCGTTTCTATGTGTTGCAGCAGCAAAGGGTCCTTGACTCAGCATAATGTCAATAACGTAAGCCAATAGACTTGAGTAACATTATATATGTAAATAAATCTGGGCAACAGAAACTTCCTAAGATTGTGTGCATGGGTATATTGATAGGTACAAGGAGGTATTTACGAAAAGTTAGGCAATACCAAGTGAACAGAAAAAAGGTTTGCCGCTTGCCAAAGCCAATACGTTTATTCCTTAATCCATACTTAGTGGAAAAGTAACATGTTTCAATCAGGTTCGATCGGGGCGCGCCGGTAAGTAGGCCGCGGTAGGCCGGGGCGCGTCTGTTTGCTGTACGGGATACCATTTATATTGTATTTTGTTTGGGATGTTACATATTATCTACTTTTAAACAAATTCACCAACTATAGAGAACATTTTCATGTTTAAAAGAATTAAATTTTCCATGTGGTTTGGCAAAAGTATTCGCTGTATTGAGACTAAGAACACGACTCTAATGGCGTGATGATATTTTCAACGATTGTTTTTACGTAGTTTCGAAACTTTCGATTAAACCGAAGCAGTTCAGAATCTGATCTAGATCTAAATCAAGTACCTAACAGACGGAAGCGTCCCCAAGACTCTGTTTTAAACTGATTGTATCGCCTGCCTACTTTTAAAAATCTTATAAACAATGCTTGGACATTGTCATCTCATAAATAATGGTTGATGTAAACAGTGATTCAAAATTAAAATTGCAAGAAGGTAGGTTTTTAGGTTTAAACTGTGAGCAGGTAGGTTAATGCATAAGTATGTAGTTGTAAAGTAGTACATCCCTGTAAATTTGATATTGCTGCAAATAATCATTTTTTCATTTTCATTTTTCATTTTCAGTTTTGTTCAAAAAATTCGCAACATCCAGAACCGAGCACGTCCACCGCATTCAAATCACCAATTTCAACCCTCGTTCCTACCCTTCAGCCGGCCGGAAGACACCCTGGGGTAAAAACTAACATGTGAGTATTACTATGCATTACCACAAGTGTAGTTGATAACACTTGTGCTCTGTGCTAGTAACACGCCTTTTATTAGTGTCGTGAAGTAAATTACATTTTCTATGATGACGTGATTTTCATACTACTATTTTTTTCACTCGGTTTTCATACATTTTATTTTTTAATTAAAACTTCACATTTTGTATTCGTAAAATTTAATAACAAAATTGCATTATATTAATTTAATAAAATTACTGTTAGTCATCTTAATATAGCTTACCACAAATACGTAAGTAAAGACAAATATGTAAAAAACCAATCAGAGTCACATCAGTGTACACTGTGTGGATTGTTTTTTTTATTGTTTATACTTTCATCACATAACATAAGATAAAATAAATGAGTATAAAAATCAAATAACCTTTTAACAACGCTAAAAATACCAGATTTTTCTTTATTTTCCTATCGTAAACCACAACAATAAAAAAATAACTAGCGAAACGCAAACTTTCCTCAAGGGTTTTTACGAGCAGCAAACTAGTTTTTATAACAATGCAAAAGTAATGGCGCGTAGCTCAAGATTACTATGCTCGATTAGCAAAACGGTCGAAGAGTTTTCCATTAAATTGATAGGACAATGAAGTTTTGGCTCTCAAAAAATCTGACGTCCATCATCGTTCGAGGTCAAATAAATATATTTCAATTCAATATTATGCTGCCTTCCTACGGTGCGTGGTTCTGCAGATCATCACGCACAGCGCACGACGACGCACGGCAACGCACACAGAAAGGGCTCTTGTGCTACCGCGCACCTCGGCGCACGAGACCGTTCCCATGGTGTGTCGTGCGAGCTGATCCGCCTGGGAAGAGGCTATTACGTCCATCAGCGATCGAGGTCAAATAAATATATTTAAATTCAATATTAAATAGAAAGATAGAATAGTACATTGTTACCTGAGTGTTGAAAGTCACGTTTTTTGAGTCCCGAGACGGGTTTGGCGCCAGAGCGTAAGCGAGGGCGCCAATGGAGCTTGAGGGACTTAAAAGACTTTCACCCGAGGTAAACACTGTGCTTTTCATTACGAATACAAGGAAAGTAAAAATAAAAACATGAAAGAAAAATTAGTGAAAATGAAGATTGAATTGCCGCCTTCCCGGTTTTTTTTTTCTTTTTCTCTGGCGGGCCTTCGGCTACGGCTCGCCAGCATTATTCAGCCATTGTTTTCATTCTCATAATTTAAAAAATGGTAAATTGTTTGCTCAAATCTATGTTATTTTAAATAAATAGTTGAAGCTATAATATTAATCAAGTAAGTTAGAAGATATATTATTTATTTAATACTATCTTTATGTTATTTAAATTTAAATTTTACATTGCGCTCTAATTAGACTTTTTAAACTTCTTACCGTTGTAATGGGTTTCCAACCTACTTGCTGAATAAAAAGTTGGAATTTGGTTCAACGACCTCTTTGCAGTCAGAAAGACTTTAGAAAGTTGGAACATGGTTGAATAAAATAGAACTTGTTTTTTTTTATAATTTGACAGCTGTCAGTAGAAAGCGATTCTCCCTAGGGCTGAAAGTTTTACTTTCAATTAGGCCCCTCAGGAAACTTTAGACCTACTTTCAGAGTATGAGTAATGAAAAATACATTATTGCACACCACAAAAAGTAATATAGAAAAACATCAAAGTGGAATACAATGGGCGGCCTTATCACTAAACACGATCTCTTCTAGACAACCTTGGGATTAAACCAGTGTTTCGTAATTTAGACCCTGGGTTTCAATTCTGTTTAAAATTCGATCAGAGTTTCATTTCGCAGAGCGGAAGAGGAAGCCACTGGATCAGAAAAAATGAGGGTCTCACAAACGGAGGTCATTGCTGGGCTGACTTTATACTACAGAATAAACGAGCCCAGTTCCACGAACTTACTGCGCTGTGACATTTTTGCAATAATATACCAATCTTTATAGACGCTATTTACCGAAGGGACCTTTAGTTTCAACATAGCGCTAACGTGTCCTCTTGTGAATACATTGTGTATGTAATAAGCCCTACAAACTCTAAGGAATGTTATGTCAGCAGTAAACACATAATCATTGAGGAGGCTATGCCCAGCAGTAGACGTCTTCAGGTTTTTAGAGAGGATACTCTGGTAGACGCTGGATAAATTTTATTACGACAGTCATGTGACATTCACCGCATTTCATAGAGCCTGGCTTTAGTGATATGGGACGTAGCGAGGAAATTGGCGTACTTTAAAGTGTCCTTTCCATAAACCAGGGCTTTGATTATAAAGTCGAGGCTCGAGGGGTTTCGAAACCATGAACGTTTTTTTTACCATCTAAAGATAGATGCTACTTTAGTAAAGTTCATCTATTTATATATCTATACTAATATTACAAAGAGGAAAGATTTGTATTTTTGTGTGTATGTTTGAAATGAATTAACTCAAAAATGAATGTGCCGATTACAAAAATTGTTTCGCCATTGGAAAGCATGTTGAATGTAATTCAACTTAGATTACATTAGCTATATTTATGTTTAAAAAAAAAATGACCACCCCTGCGAAGCCGGGACAGGCCGCTAGTAACAAATAAATACCTAGTCTAATAAATACTTAGTAAAGCAAAACAGAAATATCAAAAATGAAGGCAGTGTTACAGTTTACAATAAAGATGGCGAAGAAAGATAGATTGTGTGACATTGAATTTAAACTCTACTCGCGAAAATATCTGCTCCAACCCATGGCCATGATGCATGCAACTGTGCCAAAATCGAGAAACAATCGAACTCGCAAATGTTGGCAAGTCTCCCAAATCTTTGTAAAGCTATTATGTAAAAATAAGCAGTAGTGATTAAAGTAGCAGTCAAATGAATTGTTGCTTGTTCATTTTCAGATTTACCAACAACAACAAGCAATAAATAAACTAATGGTTCTGATATCGCTAATCGAATAAATTAAAAAACTACCGAATCGATTAAATACTTTTTTACCAGTAAAAAGCTACTTTAACCTTGAGTGACATAGGTTATATTTACTACTAACGACCCACCCTAGCTTCGCACGGGTCTGATTTGGAAAAATGTGAAGTCACTGTCTTGAATTTTTCCACCCATGCAAAGCCAGGGCAGATCGTAAGTAGTTTAAATATAGATACACTTGAACTTTGACCTATTCGTGTTAAAACAGGAGGTTCCCTTCATTTCTATCTCAAAGACAAGACTAGCAGACGGAGGAAATATTGATAGACTTATATAAATATTGACACGACGAGTCGATTGGAGTTGTGTGCGGAGTCAGCCGTGTGCTCGAGCCAGCAGCCAGCGTCAGCTCTTTTTAATTAAATCACGAGTATTTGCACAGAGCCACTGGAAACCAAGAATTAAGTTAGAAACGACAAGAATTTAATTATGTGGGAAGGGACGACATTCGTTAAAACGGCGATAAATAGGTCTGAAGGTATGTTTCTATTTATTTACAGAAAACATCACCTAGTGATTAAAAACTGTGGTTGGTTTATCAGACCTGCGTATGTACTTATCTACTAGCTGTTTCTCATAAAATAATAATGTATGTACCTATTTGTGGATGTGTTTTTTAGCTTGTATTGAGAGTGAAAAAAAGCAGCCAAGTGCGAGTCGGACTCGCCCATGAAGGGTTCCGTAGCATCAAGTAACATAATATACAGAAAATAAACAGGAAACAGGTTCTTGTAGTTCGTCGAAAGGTAAATTGCGGTTTACGATTTATGACGTATAAAAAAAAAACTACTGGCTAGATCTCGTTCAAACCAAATATCGTTGAAAGTTTGCATAGTAATGTACAACATATATTTTTTTTAGTTTTATCATTCCCTTATTTTAGAAGTTAGAGGGGGGGGGACCAACTTTTTTCAACTTTGGAAGTGTCTCTCGCGCAAACTGTTCAGTTTAGAAAAAAACGATATTAAAAACCTCAACATCATTTTTGAAGACCTATTCATAAATACCCCACACGTATGGGTTCGACGAAAAAAAATTTTTTGAGTTGCAGTTTGAAGTATGGGGACCCCCAAAATTTATAGTTTTTTTTTCTATTTTTGTGTAAAAATCTTAATGCGGTTTACAGAATACATCTACTCACCAAGTTTCATCAGTGTAGCTCTTATGGTTTCGGAGAAAAATGGCTGTGACACGGTCGGACAGACAGACAGACAGACAGACAGACAGACAGACAGACATGACGAATCTATAAGGGTTCCGTTTTTGCCATTTGGCTACGGAACCCTAAAAATCGGTTTTGGCATCGAGATATTTTACACAGAGGACAGACAATGGTTAACACGAAAAACGTTAAAAAGAAAAGTTGAAGTCAGGAGCGAACACTAGTTGAATGTAATCCGTGGTTTAACTTCCGCTCGTAAAGTAAGCATTCATTCAATTTTCCAGAAGACAGCTTGTTGGTAGAGACGGGAAATTACTAAATATAAAAATACCCTATAAAAACCAGTAAGATGAACAGACTAAAAGATTTACTTAATTTGATGACCGAGCATTCTTCCTCTTCTGTCTAAAACTTCACTAACAATTGTAAACCTTAACCCGTTGAGATAAGGGTTCGCTAATAATATGGTAATTCATGAAAGCCTTTTCGCTTTTACGATTGGTTTGAATATCTCGTACAAAGAAATCGGGGATTGTTTTGTTTTATGATTGCGTGTGAGACATTACCCTTTTTAGCTTACTCGTAATCGTGGACCGTGAATGTTAAAGAATATATTTGGTTGTGGCGTTGATCATGGAAATAAATTAGAGCAAATTCCACGCCCGAATTGCGTAGGGGGTTGTGGAGGCGTCAAATTCATTAGCTAATTCCTACTGGGTTTTTAGAGCCTTTTATGTGGATCGATCGAGGTTTAAGCCTCAAAATCAACAAGGGATATATTTTTAAAAGAATTTATTTTCGCAGATAAACTTATTTTCCTTGAAACCATTCATTATCTGGTACAACGAAAACCATTTATATATTTTATTAATCTGAAGGTTTGCTACTTAAAATGGAGAGAACAATCAAGATGTATACTACATTTAAGCTAGTTGCCTTCTATCTCAGCTTTAGAGGCGTGCTTAAACCCTTTCACCACATTGGTTTGAAAGAACTTGTGATACGATGAGAGAAGACAAAAGAAGAATATTATACCCAAGGGGGTTCTTTAAAAATGATGATACTTCTAAAATGCCAATTATGTTGACGTAGTTGGGTGAGTATTTTTTTTTGACGATATTTTATGAAAAGATTGTCTTGTAAAATGCTGGCTTTATATATATAAATAAATAATAAATATTGTGGACAATTCACACAACACTACACAGCCCCAAACTAAGCAGAGCTTGTAATATGGGAACCAGATAGCTGATATAATACTTGAATACATTTTATTTTTTTTGTAAATACATACTTAGAATACAATATAACACCCAGACAGAGAACAAACATTTATGTTCACCACACAAATATTTGTTCTCGGTGGGGATCGAACCCACGACCTATGGCGCAGAAGGCAGAGCTACTACCGACTGAGCTAGAGGCCAGTCAGCCAATATAATACATTTTTTTTTTTTTTTTGGAAGACCAACAGCTTAAAATAACATATTATCTAATTAATTTAGGTTATCAGAGAAGCCAATTAGCGGTCTTCACGAATAGCTACAATATTTTTTTTCAGTAGCTCTTCAAAAATAGTTTATAAGTCTAGGTTTAGATAAATATGGCCTAAAATAAGTACTCCTAAAAGTTACGTTCACTTTTATTACTCTTTATGAGCATATTTCCTGAAGGCTCCCCTAACGACCTATGTGGCCATAAAAATTGCGACACCACATCAAGTGGAAGTCGTGCCTTTTAAAGCACAGAGACGTAGCGATGTGACATCCGACTCGTGACTCTTTGACAAAACTCATAATTCATAGGTTGGGGGTTGAACAGCCTCTTCATCACGCTGGAAATTAAATTTTAAGATAGGATTGGTGACGATTTATGCAATTTTCGGTGAGAAAAATGTAATAATACATTTTTCTCACCGAAAAACCACTTGATTTTGTGTGTGATTTTTTTTTATAATTAGATTAAGCTAAGTAGGCCTACCACAAGCTCTGTCTGGCTCTGTCTCTGGCTCTGGTTTTGAGTCTGTGTGAGTGTTGACGAAATAAATCCTACGTTGAAACGTCACACAAACAGTTTAATACACTGGTGAGCACTCACACAGACTCAAAACCAGAGGGTCAATAAAATACTTTTCTTTCTTTCTTTCTAGATGGTGATCTCACTGACTTTTCTTCTAATTAGATTATGACTTTATTTATTCCGTTAGAGTTAATAAAAAAGTTTGATATTTTATGAAAAAGTATTAAATAAAATCTCTGGCACTGTAGAGGTCGGTAACGGTGACTGCTCACCATCATGTGGTAGTTATAATAAATAATATTTTTGTTTTGTTTCCAGCTTCTAATATTTTCCGTGACCCAACTCTAGTGAGCAAAGATAAAGGGTATTCTGTCTGTTGTTGTTATCCTTGTTATGTATGAACAAACAGTAGCCTTTCCACGGCTTATCACGCATGCGGGCGAGGGCACAAACATTATAAATGAAACACTGAATGAAAGTTCGGATTAGGGTGAAAAGCTTGGTTTTATCTCTGACCAAAATTTGTCGCGAAAATGTTTGAATTTTATTTAAAATACAATAGAAGTTCAAACGCTTTTCAAAATCAAATACTTACTTTTAATATTTTGCAATTAAAACAAATTATATTTCTAAAATTATATTTCTTGAGATTGCTGTCTTGTTAATAAATCCTGTTTTAACTAACGTATTATGTTGGCAAATTATATATAAATATATGTATTAGATAAATCTTTCGATTACAAACACGAATGGGGAAATCACGACTGGATTTGATCCCACGACCTTAGGATTGGAAGGCGGGGCCACTACCACTAGGCCACCAGCGCTCTTACCAGCTTAAGTGAAACTAGAACTTAAATGAAACAAACAAATCAAAACCTACAAATTAATGCAAATCAATTTATTCGAACCACCCCTGTGTTTGACCACTATCAATCACAAATCCCCACTGAGTTATAACTATCCATCCACCCTAATGTAGATAACTAGCTAATGTAGGTAGCTAGCTCGTAATACCAATAAAGTCAACATTACTATGACAACAGTATTGCAGTCTGGATATTAATATTTATTTACCACTAAGCTTAGCTATGTAAATATTGACTCAGTTGCAAATGTTGCGACAACAAACAATGTGTTGAGCGGCAAGTATTCACTTCAAAACATATCGGTTTTAGATAGTTGAAGCAACACAAATGAAAACATTCGAATTATATGAATTCTGGTGTTAAGCCTTGCGCACATCTTGGCGATCTGCGATGGCAATGGTGATCAGTGCATAGGGCTGCACATACTGCCGCAAACTTTAACAGCGGTACACTGGCCGCCATCGCAGGTGATCCAGATGTGGGCAAGGCTTAGAGTTATAACCAGGAAAGATAGAATGGTATCTGATTATTAATAACAATAATAATAATACTAAATATCTTTATTTCAGACACAAGTTCCATATTTTACTTAAAACTAACTCAAAAATATCAAGCTTTAGAATAGCTTACACCTGTAGTTAGATCACAAATAAATAAATACCATTTTTTTTGTATTACTATATTATGTAAGCTGGCTTGGCAAAACCTTAAACTACTAAACTACGTAACATACGCGTAATTGTAAGGCTTTGGAGTCAAAGTAACATCAATAATAATTCCCCTTTGAACATAAAACATGTTTATCCCCTACGAATGAATCTGTCTGGCAAACCTTTTGGCCGGACTTATCTTGTCAGTACCATGCGGGTCAAGTGAAGTCACGTCGAAAAAATGCCTTTTCAAAACTGATAATTATTATTGAGGTCAAAATACACTGCTTTTTGTGACTTTGCGATTTTTATTTAAGATATTTTGCTTTCTTGTATTAAGTATTCAGTATTCTTGTCCGTTGTGCATGACCAACTACAGAAAAACCTAAACATGCCAACGAATAAAGTTATTGAGGTGGTTATACCTACATATTGGTTGAGGTGGGTTTGAGAGTGTGTAGATTCGATCAGAAGATTATTTAAAATACATTAAAATTTCTACTAAATTAGTATACCACTTCAATGCGAATGTAATTAGACATTACGATCTAGTCAAGTAGGCCAATGAGTAATTTTGCTTTGATTTATTTTTGTGCAGTGCATCGTAAAAACGTTCCTGGCGTGTGTGACTTACGAGGCAATGCTTTGTTATAGGCAATGGTTACCGCTTATCATCAGGTTGGCCATATATGCTTGTTCCATCAACTAGTAATATAAAAAAAAATATTACTAAGAATGTTTCCATCGGCGCTTTTCTTACAGTCTGCAAGATATGGCATAAAAAAAAGATGCGGCCGTACCTTTACAAGAAATATTTTGATTGTGTACCATCCACCGACTTCTCGGAACGAAAAAACTCAATATAGCTCTCCTAACAAGGCGTTTTTAGTACAAATAAAACCGTGACCGTTCTAAAACAAACACGCGATATCTTCACGAATAACAATAAGGCTGTATCAGTCGTAAATACGTACAATACGCATTGCAGACGCTTTCATAGCCGCCTTTTCACGAGTCAACCATCTCGCAGCGCTTACGAACTGAAATTGATCATAATCTTTATATTCAGGTATAAAACTCACCAAACTGGTAATTTTATCATCTGCCTTTATTGAGGGAAGCTAAACCAACAAACAAGCAGTCGATTGCTTCAGGCTGATCATGTATCTTTTAGCTCAAAGAAGATACCCAATAGCTGAAAAAAAACCTTTTATGGTCAAAGTTGGCAAGTTTATCATGCGCACTTGATGTGCGGGCAGGTTTTTCCGCAAGTAGGCCGCTGGTGGGCCCTTTTTGCGTGAACCTTGACACGTGTTGCTCGAACTTTTCTAGGTTCTACAACACGCCGGTTTCCTCACGATGTTTTCCTTCACCGTTTTGAGAGTACTGGCATAGTGCACATAAATTTTTCGACAGAAAAACTCATTGGTACACGAGTGGATTTTAACCCACGACCTTCGGATCGGTAGGCGGGGCCACTACCACTAGACCACCAGTGCTCTAACCTTTGTTGGTTGAAAAATATGAAATAAAAAAATTACAAAATAAATAAAAAACGAAATCATAAGTGTATTCAGTTGAATCGCAAGGATCACTTTGAAACGTCTTAAAGTTAGGTAAGTCTATATAGGTGCCAGTTCCACGCGACCAAGCCTAGAACTGACATTGCTTCATGCTTAAAAGTTTTAAACATGAAATAATGTTCACTTTGTTTGTTTAATAATAGTGCAAAATCGAGGTAAAGCAAAATGTTGTCCAAATGCAGGTGGGAATGGCACCCCGCCAAATGTGAAGATAGGTAATTAATTTGGGAGTTTGTTCTAAAGAGCTCGTTTACTTGTCTTGCGAAATTGTTATTAAACGATGATAAATGAGGTTGGGATATTAATATTAACTGAATTGGAAGACAGATATATAATTAAAGCCTTTGAAGATTTTGGATGGCAAGTGTGGAGGCTCAAAGCTTAGAAAGCTGTTTTCATGTTATTTGTAGAATGGAAATCAGGACAACATTCTATATAATGATTTGGACGGGAGGAGGGGTCTCTTGAAATATCTAATCTTAGCTACAAAGAAGTCTGAGGTGATGTTTACAGGTACAGGATTATTTCTATTCATATCTTCTTACTTTTTATTATTTGTAAAACATTTTGTCCTGATTTTTTCAAAAAATCTTTGATGTTTCCGGCAGTGTTTGCCAACAAACAAGAGTGCGAACAATGATCAGGTTTTTCCAAGTAATTCATTACAATTGAGAGGTTTCAGAGCTTACGGTGAGTGACGGCAGGAAAGGTTCCAAATAAATTACTTGAAGTTTCCGATCCTTCAGAGATTTTTTGCGCGTAAAATGAGACCGAAAATAAATTATTGGTTAACAGATGAGGGTAATTTCTCTACCCGTGCGGGGATAATGTAGAAACTTTTCACGTTTTCTTACTTTCGTCGATTATTTGGGGTGTTAGTAGAAATTTGTGAGAAATTCGTGATTGCGAAGATTTTTCTCAGTCAGGCTTGTTAAAACTTGCATTGTGTGATATGGGTGTGTATGTGTTTACCTACTGTACCTGCACTATACAAATTTTATTTAATTATTAATTATTATAAAGGGAAAATAATCAATTGTTTGTGTTTCATGCATTGTTGTAAGTGAAAACAACTGTACAAAATTACAATTTATATTAGATTAGAAGTTCTTTGAAAAATGTTGTTTCTTTTTATAAATTGCCCCTCCGAGATAAATAAAGATAAAGCAAAGTCTCAATTAAGCACTATTGAAACGAGAACGTACAAGTTAATGGAAAAAATAAATTTGAAATAAATAACTTCAGTGGAAATGACGCTTTTGTCAATGATTCTTAAAAGCTTTATTCTCATCAAAAGTTTAGTGATGAAGCCCACAAATATACATTAAACTTAAGTAAATATGATTTACTGATATTTACTTGTAATAGCCGGTTTTTGAAAGAGTTGAAAAAAACTCTGTGCAACAAAACACACTGATTATCCAGTCGGGTCTTCAGACACTGTGGTATTTCAGCAGACTTAAGAATGTCGTCCAATTTGCCGAACGCAGTCCTTCCCAGCAGTATTCTTTCCGTGATCTCTTTGTTTTGATGCTTCTTGCCAAAAGATTGGACATTTCCAAGATAAACGTATCGGTTAACAATCTCTTACCTCTCAGATCCAACTTTTATACTTGAATCGGTGATGCTAGAGATATTATATACATATAACTAATGGTGACTATTTGTATAATTTTCTATCTTTTCACTAGTCTGCTAGTCAATGAGTAGGCCTACCACAAGCTCTGTCTGACTCTGTCTTTGGCTCTGGTTTTGAGTCTGTGTGAGTGCTCACCAGTGTATTAATACTGTGTGTGTGACGTTTCAACTTAGGATTTATTTAGTAAACACCAGACTCAAAACCAGAGCCAGAGCCAGACAGAACTTGTGGCAGGCCTATGAATATTTTAATACACACGGAAGAAGAACATAGGATTTATTTCATGGTCAAAATCTATTCGAATCTAGGGTATAATTCCCAACCGGGTCAATTTCAGCCCCTCAAATGGCCGATTGGAAGAGTACTAACTTTTTAAACCTCCGGCCCCCGTGATTTGGCCAAAAGGCCACAACGAAATAAATGGTTTAAACCTTTTACCCACTAGCCACTATAGCAGTAGATAAGGTAGGTACACTTTTATATATACGTATTTTACTATTATTAAGTGCAATTCCTTGCCCATGTTTTCATCTCCCAATCTTATAAAATTCGTTTTATCTCCGCAGACGTTAAACCCGAGTATCCCACCGTCGCGTTTAATCTTTTCCAATAAGCCTTTAAACTTGGATTATGTCGTTGAACGGCTCCGAGATCGGTTCTCGCTAAGTTTTCACCACTTCAATCAATTGAATCAAAAATGAGCTTTGCTGTGCTTAACTGTAGATTGAAAATGGAAGAGCATAAAGTTCTAGTTCAGCAGGGCAATTGTCTAACTCAGTAGCAATCAATGGTTTGATACTATCTGGTTGACTGGCCTCTCAACTCAGTTGGTAGTACCTCTGCCTTCTGCGCCGTAGGTCGTGGGTTCGATCCCCACCGAGAACAAATATTTGTGTGGTGAACATCGATGTTTGTTCTCTGTCTGGGTGCTATATTGTATTATATTTATGTATTTACAAAAAAAGTATTCAAGTATTATATCAGCTATCTGGTTCCCATAGTACAAGCTCTGCTTAGTTTGGGACTAGATAGTGTTGTGTGGATTGTCCAAAATATTTATTTTATTTATTTATTTTATCTACTTAATACGATACTATCAAGAAACAGTGATCATGTATCTTGTTGCAATACCTTTGTGACCGCTATCTATCAGTTGCAATGATAGTTTTACAGCGTGAAGTTCCTGCAAATCAATTTATCCCGACCAATTTAAAAAGCACAATCGGCGTAGGGAACCATGTGAAAACTATTACCCACTTTATTCGACTTTCTAATAGGCCCCGTTCACTCATCTTACGTGAACGCTGTTTCATGATATTTACAGCAACATTACATTCTTGTTGCAATCGTTCATTGTCAAAGATGGTTTCAATTGCAATGCGCTTTTGATTGCAATCGAAACTACGTGATCGTAAATTTGACGGTTTCAATAAGATTACAATTGAAACTATTGCAACAAAAGTTACATGATCGCCCTGCAAAAGTTGCATGATGTGTGGTGGGATAGTTGGGATCCACGCGGTTGAGCCGCGTAGAACTCATACAAATGACATCTCTTCGGACGCTCATACCACACCGTGCCCATGTAGACGCGTGCTCACTTTCGCGTTTTCAATCCGCGCGGATCCCACCATGTCTGAACTAGGGTTTTATGCTATGGCGAAGACCTGCGCACATCTAGGTCGCTGGCGATGGCGATCAGTGAAAGGCTGTCAAATTTGATAGCGATATTTGACAGCGATTCACTGATCGCGATTGCCAGCGACTTAGGTGTGCGCAGGCCTTTAATTAGGAAGCCATTTTCAATCTACAGTTTATGCTCTTTTTTCAAAAAAGCAAACTGTGTCGGTCTCGGAACAAAACACACGTCTATTTACGATATACGATTTCGTACTGAATTTGTGGCTACCAAAAAAAATTGTATGTTTTAGCAGAGGGTTTTACCACACTATTTAGTTCGATTAAACTAGTGATACGACCAGAAAGAGAAAGCAGAGGCTACAAATAATAATAGGACCATCAGAACTTAATCTCTACTTACCACTAAAGTATCGAGGTTTATTAAGCCAAAAACGCGAATTATTTTATAAAACTTGGTCCCAAAATACTATGGGAGTGTTGACAGATCTTGGGAGACATTTGTTCCATCATGGGAGTGATGGACAGTCGCCTGTCGTTACGAATAGATAACTGTAGGCCTACCATGAGCTCTATCTGGCTCTGCCTCTGGTTCTGGTTTTGAACCTGTGTGAGTGTTGACTATATAAATCCAATACAGGGTAGGCAACGCAACAACAGCACCCTTGGTTTGTTGGTGTCTATGGGCGACGGTGACCGCTTACCATCAGGTGGGCCGTAAGCTCGTTTGTCTATCTTTAACATAAAAAAAACATTCTACGTCAAAACGTCACAAACACAGTATAATGCACCGGTTGGCACTCACACAGACTCAAAACCAGATCCAAAGACAGAGCCAGACAGAGCTCATGGTAGGTCTTCTGAAAAAGCTGCCCGTGACGCTAACTGGTAAAGCTCTAAATTTCTGCTGGAAATTTTGATATTCTCTGGATTTTATTCTGTTTACGTCAATCATCATACAGATTTGCGTTAAAATTTATAGCGTCTAAACATTTCAGAAAAACTGAGTTAAATATAAATATTCGGGATAATCCACTCAGCACTATTTAGCCCTAAACTAAGCAGAGCTTGTACGATGGGAACCGATAGCTGATAATATAATACTTACATAATTTATTTTTTGTAAATACATACTTATAATACAATAAAACACCCAGACAGAGAACAAACATCTGCATTCAACACACAAATATTTGTTCTCAGTAGTTATCGAACCCACGACGGCGCAGAAGGCAGAGCTACTACCAACTGAGCTGAGAGGCCAGTTATAAGTTAACGCCATAAGGTGGCAATTCTATGAAAGTTTCAGTTTTATTGAAAGACATTTGGCAGCATTTTATGTGCGGAACTTACAGCAATAACTGAAAAGGGTTTAGTAACGGATAGATTCAGTGAGGCAATAAAGTCTAAGAATTCTTTATTTTTTCAGGATTCAAGGTTCAATTTGATTAATTTTCTGAATTAGTTTTCAAAGCTTACGGATTAAATCTTTCCTCGAAAAACATCGTTTAGATCTGTAGCTTCTCAAGATAGTTAGGGTCCCGAAATCCCTAAGGCTCTCAGTTGACCCAGATTTCTCAATCTCACTAACTTAGTCTTGAAACTAAAATGCTTGATACTTGAGATAAGTGGCTAATATGTATTTTGTTGAGCTCAAAATGTTGAGCTAGAATCTTTCTTATTTATTTCAAAATGTAGAATTTGACGTTTTTTAATTATTCGTGTTTTTATTTACCAATAAAGTTATGAATAAAAGGTAACGAATTAGTATGACCACGATAAATTCGTCAATAAAAAAGATTCAAAATCGTATCATTATTACTTCAGTAAGCAGTTCCAAATTGATGGTTATATCTATATAGTTAGTATATAATATTTATTTACAAATATTCACTTGTTTCTAAACTGCGTGGTAAAATTGTCCACACATGAGTAGGTAAAATATCTAAACGCTGTCAAATATGACAGCGATATTTAACAGCGTTTCAGCTATCGCCATCACCATTGCTTTGATGTGCGCAGGTCTTACAGCGTAAACTAACTAGTGCATGCAATACAATCTGGGGCTTAGAAAATAACTACTTCCCAGACGAACTTTTTCACAAAGAACCAACTTCAGTTTGGGGGACAATAGTGCTTTAAGTGCTTTCAGAGAGAGACAGTTTGTGAATGGGTTTGGACACGGAATCTTCTTACGCCTGTTTTAAAGGTTTATTTTTTTGGTCCAACATAAAAAAACAATGGCAGAGCTCTTTGTGAATAAGTTCATTCGGGGAAATACCAAACTGTAGAATAACGTGCATTTCAGCACTGGTGGTCTAGAGTGTCTAGTGGTAGCGACCCTGCTTTCCAACCCTTAGGGCGTGGGTTCAAAATGATGATGGAAAATATTGTGAGAAAAGTGGCACAGAAACATTATATAAAAATAAAATATTGGATGACTTTTCGAGTACCATCTAAAGGTTGGGTATATTATGTAAGTGTACAGAATACTGGTGGTCTAGTCCTAGTCACCCTGCCTTCCGATCCTAAGCTCGTGGGTTCAAACCCAGTCGTGTATCAATGAGTTTTTCTGTCGAAAAAATTATGCACACAATGCTAGTGTTCTCAAACGGTGAAGGAAAATATCGCGAGGAAACCTTGTGGATTAGGCTGACTAAGCTGCTAGGATGGTTTAGATGCTGGGCAAGCCTATTCCATCTAAAATTATGTCCATCTTATCAAGGGACGATAACGTCCTGCAAGAAGGGGCATGAGTAAACACCAGTTGCCGCTATACAGGGTTATTCATTATTAGCTGCAAATACTAAGGAATTAGGTTCAACAAATAAAATAAAAAACATTTATGAAATGTTTTTTTTTTAATTTTGATTTAAGTTTTTGTATCAAAATTATATTTTTATTAATTTCTTTCGGCTATTGCCATAATGATTGCCATGGAGAACAGGACGATGACCCACCCAGGCGGTGACTGAACGCAGAGTGTCACTCACGGCGCGTGGGGCGGATCAAAGGTCATAATAGGTCAGGCGCCAATGATTCCTTTATCGATTTTCTCGGGATTTTCATAACAAAACTTAAAAAAAATCATTTCATAAATATTTTTTATTTTATTTGTTGAACCTAATTCTTGAGTATTTGCAGCTAATAATGAATAACCCTGTATAAATCTTCTATAATAGATGCAAAGGCCTGTTTAGGGAGGTGTAGGGATATTTTACATATTCCTGTGTTTTAATTTATCATTAATAGTCAAAGTCAAAGTCAAAGTGTATTTATTTGCTCAATCACATGTACAAGGGTTGTCATTATACATTTTTACAGTAATAGATTACAGTATACATTTTTAAACCCAATAATTACTTAACCAAGCGTCTGCTTTGAAAGCGCTGTGTACCACACCAAAAATTAATGTCTTACGGCTTCAACCTACCAACTCCGACCCCTAATACCCATGGGTATAAATAAGCTTGCTGGTGTATCGTGTATCAAATTATACTGGTTCAAGGCTTCATTGAAGCTTAATGATCAGCTTAGGCAAATGATCTGAGGTTGCATTTTCGTTTTGTGAAGGAAGCATGCCAATAGAGCTTTGATGGGCTTATCAAAGCATATTATATTAACCTAGTTTTGCTATTTTTTACAGGAAATGCTGCTAAATATTTAAAAAATATTGGCTGGCATTTCACGCACTGATCTCTGGCTCTAAACTAAGCAAAGCTAGTAATATTGGATTCGTTTTATTTGGAAATACAAATAAAATAAATAAATAATGCGGACAATCTACACAACTCTATCTTGCCCCAAACTAAGTAGAGCTTGTACTATGGGAACCAGATTGCAGTTGTTTTTAAATACATAGAATTCAATATAACAGCCAGACAGAGAACAAACATCTACGTTCACCACACAAATATTTGTTCTCGGTGGGGATCGAACCCACGACCTACGGCGCAGAAGACAGAGCTACTGCCAACTGAGCTGAGAGGCCAGTCAACTATATAACTTCTTATAAGGGTGTTTGTTTCCTTGTAAGTATAATATTTACTCGGTCCTTAGTTTCCAACTAATCAGTGAGGGTTTACCTCATCAGTAGGCCTACCACGAGCTCTGTCTGGCTCTGTCTCTGGCTCTGGTTTTGAGTCTGTGTGAATGTTGACTAAATAAATCCTACGTCAAAACGTAGGACACACGAACACAAACACACGAACGTACACACACACAGTATAATGCACTGGTGAGCACTTACACAGACTCAAAACCATAGCCAGAGACAGAGCCAGACAGAGCTCATGGTAGGCTTACAGTACGTGCGTCCAAGCACGTGATAGGCTCTGCTTGGCAAACGTGAAGGGTGAGTATGGCTGAGTCACTCCACACTCATTTGTAAGTGCTTATAAGCCATCCAAATTACCGTTTTGTTATCGTGTCACTGGTTCTGTCAAACCGATGTGGTGAAAGGATTGTAAGTGCGCCTCAGAGAGGCTTTTTCGTGCACTTGACACATATGCCGATGTATCTATCTGTGTATTTTAATCTGAAATGAAAATGAAAATGAAAAATATTTTATTTCTGTAGCCAAAATAATGAGCAGAAATTCACAATGTGGAGACCCTCTGTTAATGAAGAAAATACTTGAGTAAGAGGACCTCGCTCTTCCTTATCCATATATGGTTACAAAAAATAAAAAGAGCCTTAATAAAATTAATCTGTTTGCCTCAAGCTAATGGACGCAGGGTAGTGCATCGTAGGGCACGTTCGTGACGTGCATGAACTTTGAGGCAATGCTTTGTTATAGGTGATGGTTACCACTTAACATCAGGTGGGCCATATGCTTTTTCTATCAGCTAGTTGTGTAATAAAAAGTTTTTTCTAACTTTTTAGGTTTTACGACATGTTGGCTTCCTCACGATGTTTTTCGTCACCGTTTGAGAGTGACAACTTATTGGTGTTGGATTGGAACCCATAACCTTAGGATTGGAAGGTGAGACTGCTACCACTAGGCCACCAGTGCTCTCAAATTACAGTGCGTGCACCGGTTTTTTGTCCCTCTGAAGCTAGGCTCTTGCAATAGTTCACCCGGGGGCTGTTGTGAGGAAAAAGGGAGACAAAAATAGGAACTACGTACAATGCTAAAGTGTGTCTATCTTTGAGATACGTGTTCCAGCAAATTATTTCTTTTGACGTTGTCAACGTCTTATAATTCGATGGAGCCGGCTGCACGCACGAAAAAAAAATGACTCATGCAGCGTTACCTCGCTCTGAGGCGTTCTATTTAAGACTTGAAGTGCAAGTGAGAGCGCGGAACGAGCGACAAAGAGGCACAATCGGCCTCCGCGTTCGGCAGCGTTTGACATCTGTCTCCCTCCTACTTGAGTGAGCGATGCGTCCGCGTGGACAGCTGTATGATGTTGTCACGTTCAACTATCGTCAGTAAACCGACTTTGCAGACAACCGTTTTTTTTTTCATGCCAAACGAGCAGACGGGTCACCTGATGAAGAGCAGTCACCGTCACCCATAGACACCAGCATCACCAGAGGTGGTGCTGATGCGCTGCCGGCCTTTTAAATACAGATAGACCTGCCTTTTGAAGGACCCCATGTCGAAGCTCTGAGGAAAAACCACAGAAGGCAGTTCATTCCACAACTTACTCGTGCACACATTTCACAAAGACTTTACTACTTGTATACTGACTAAGCTGTCAGGATGGTCGAAGCTTAATTCATCTGAAAACCCTATCCCACGCACTATAGCGTCCCGTAATTAGGGGCATTAGAAAACATCAGTGGTCCCTGGCGTTATGTAAATCATCTACAATAGATGCAAGATGTTTTTTTACTGGCTTTACTGCCATGAGCTAGTGAGGGATCAAAATAGTCAACAGCGTTGAGTACTCTTGAGTTTTTGACTCACGCACGTCTGAGAATACTTCGGAATCCGGAGATGAGATTTCTTAAGTGATTTGAAATTGTGTCTCAACTTTTAATAGCTGACGGTTAAATGAGAAAACAAATTCAACTTTATTATTTCTTGGAAACTTTCCGGAAAAGGGACAAATCAGGTTAATTGATAATTATTGTGGACAGTCTGAGAAAGGGAAAAGGGAAAAGGAAGTTGGAGAAAAAGGTAATGTTTTTCAGTTTTCAAATACTTCAAGGTAAATGTTTTTTTTTATGAGATTAGCACAAGATTTTTTTTTTGATGGAACAAGCATTGGGGCCACCTGATTTAGTGGCTCTTATAACAAAGCAATGCCTCTTAGGTCACGCACGTCAGGAACGTGCCATGCCCTTTCCTGCGTTCATCAACTTGAGGCATACAGATGTTCCGCCTCACGTGCCAGTAAGCAGATTGTGGTGAATGGCAAGAGCAAAGATAGCCATGCCCAGTAGTGGGTTATGTCGAGAGCTGATGATCGACCGCTGATAGTGATGATGATTAAACAGTTTATACAGCTAGATGGAACAATAATTCCCACCTGATGCTAAGTAGTAACTATCGACTGCATCAAAGCATTGCTTTGCACGTAAATAATTTATTTTACATCATACATGCTCAGTAAATAGGATTTACTTTAACGCAAAGAGGCTGTGTAAGTAGGCGTGTGCGTGCAGCCCAGTGCATTGTAAATGCGTTCCATTTTCAAATCACTTTTACCTTCACACTATGCTTGATACGTAATGGTTCATTACAGTTCAAGAGCTATGCAAACCTCCTTGGTGATGGTTCATTACAGTTTAAGAGATATGCAAACTTCCTTGGTGAAACAATCTCTTTTCATACAAAATGATATGAAAACTTTTTACTGAAAAGGTATAGTAGCTCACAGATGGGTGCATAACTGTCTACGACTGTTTTAGCAGATACCTACCGGTACAAATATTTTACTTTTAATTTAAATAAAATTAATAGTATAATTATAATAATCGATCTCGACGCTTCCGAGCGAGGATGGTGGGATAAAGCGACGGACAGAGACATTTGGAAGGATTTGGGGGAGACCTTTGCCCAGCAGTGGGACGATATAGGTTAGAAAAAAAAAAAAAAAAAAAAAATTATAATAATACTTATATTATTGTAATTTTATTTTTCTCAAATTAAAATTACATTTTGTCTATATGTTGTGTTATTGTTGTATTGTAAGCCTATTTCTGCCGAAAAGCAGCATTGCTGTGTTTCGAGTTGAAGGGTATGGGTGCCGGTGATATCACTGACACGTGAGGCTGAACATCCGTATGCCTCAAGTTGATGGTCGTAGGGCAGTGCATTGTAGGGCACGTTCCTGACGTGCTTGACCTACGAGGCAATGCTTTGCTATAGGCAATGGTTACCACTTAACATCAGGTAGGCCATATGTTTGTTCCATCAGCTAGTTAAAAATTTACCTCGCATGAATGATGTAAAGTAGAATGCTTACCTCGGGCATAAGTAGCTATTGCACCCTCGAACTATATTTGCCCTCGCTCGCTTTGCTCGCTCGGGCATCTAAATATCTCGGGTACACTCGATCCATTAGCGCCCTTTGTGAGCTGCGCTCGCACGGGCGCCAAAAAGGATCTTGTTCTGCTAAAGCTCACTTACTGCCCTTGTATAACAATCTACTATTTTGATGCCTTGAATGAATGGTAATCTCATCCAAAACAAATTATAGTAGATCTATATAAATCTTTCGTGTCACAATTTGGAACGCAATAAACTCCGAAACTACTGAACGGATTTCGATAAAATTTTGCAACTGCCTATAATATGGTCGGACTTAAAAGATAGGATAGTTAATATTCAATATTTAGGTGTTATTAATTTATAAGGGGCAAAAGTTTCGAAATCTATGTCTATCCTTTTCTAACACGTAGGGACTTCTCTATGTCTATCCTATTCTATCACTTATGGATTTTTCTGAAAATTCTTGACTTTGATGAGAACAGAATGCACAAAGACGCTCTAGAATGTTCTTTAAGGTTCTCGAATGATCTGGAGTAATCAAATATACCCATGCAAACGGTTCTGAATTCTAGATTTGGACAAAATGTTCTAGAAAATAGTGCTCCTAAACGTTATAGAATGTTCTTTCATCATCATCATCAATTGATATCAGTCCACTGCTGGACGTAGGTTCACCTTGAGTAACATAGGCTATAATTTATGTGTTTAAAAAATAAATTTCCACCCGTGCGAAGCCGGGACCGGCAGCTAGTGATATTGTATATTATTAATAAAGTAATGAAATGTGTCTTCATTATAAGTAATTAATATTAACTTTTATATTAATTTTTCCATTAGATTTATTCTAAGAATGAGGCGGAAAAAACCTTGTTTTATATATCCCGTTTCCAAGATAAATATGTTTGGCAAAGAAATAATAAACTTTGTTATCACGCTACTATAAACAGTTTTATTTATTCTATGGCATAATTCTATGAAATAATGTGTTTTCTCTTTATATATTATAATAATAGAAGTATGTCTTTTGCACGTTCTAAGATGTAGGTATTTTATTTCCACTTTTTATTTCAATTTGGCTAAGTGTTCAAATGAAATAACTTATTTATCATCAGCATGACATGCCATCCTCTTCTTTTCTTCTTATTGAAGAGCAATGCTCTTGTCGGATGTATGCATTTTTTTCCAGGTGTTTCTTGAGAGGGCAACCTCCTTGACCTCCTTATACGACATGACGGCGATCTTCGCTTTTATTTTGTTCCATCCATGACTAACTAAATTGAGGAGAATAGGCTGGCGTGGTACAGGAATGTCATGAAGAGAGATGAAAGTATGATTAGGGTAGGGCCGACTTGTCTATGACTGACTTGACTTGAAGAAAAAGTATTTTATCTAAAAATCATCATTAAACTCAACTACTCGACACTGGCAAAATTGATCCCAAATGGACAAATGCCATTCATTAAGAAGAAAAAGAAGAGATGAAAGTCATGTGTCTAGCTAAAGTGATGAGTAAGAATGTGGTTTGATGTGTGTAGTGGTAGACCAAAGAAAATATGGATGAACTTTGTGAAAGATGACATAGATAAGAGAGGAGTGAATGCAGAGATGAGGGATGACAGAGGAGAATGGAAGAGGAGAGCATGTTGTGCCGACCCCACATAAAGTGGGATAAAGGCAGGAAGAACAAGAAGTAGAAGAAGAGTCATCACGGCAAAAAAAGAGGGCCAACTTTGGATAAACAGAGCCTTTATCTTGCGTATAATGCTTATCCTAACTTTTTCATATTTACGTAGTAAGTAGGTAGGTATATTTTATTTATTCAGTGCTTCCCGAAACTTTTACGCTCCAACCACGAACCAATTTGTAGAAAACAGCCGATTTGATCCACTTTCAGAACGCTTACAGAGCAAATTGAACTCTATTTCAGAGAACGTACAAGCTGTACAAGATAAGCCGCTGTAAAACGTTGGTTTGCTTATTTTCCAGAAAACCCTTTTTCACAGAGGCATTTTTAACAGGCTTCTAATAAAAAAGTAGGTTCTCAATTTTATTAAATTTATTATTTATTTAAGGCTTTTTTATCGCATATAACTTTGTCATATATAAGAGCCAATTTGAAATTATTTTTTTATCTGAAAGGTACATCAGTTGGTTTCATTAAAATTGGTTCAGTAGTTTGGCCATGAGGTCGGTTTCTCAAATTTTTTAGCTAATATAATTTCTTATAAACTAATTCCTTAATTTTCTGTTTCATCCAATAGAAGGTAGCATGAAGGTCTTAGAGGTTCTGTTATAAGCCAATACCACCATTAATGGATGTAGTACAATAACATTCAATATTCTTTTCGTTCAGAGTGATACCTCTGTACTGTATGTAAGTTATATACTTATAAAGTTATCAGCAGGCCTACCATGAGCTCTATCTGGCTCTGTCTCTGGCTCTGAATTTGAGTCTGTGTGAGTACTCACCACTGCATTATACTGTATGTGTGACGTTTTGACGTAGGATTTATTAAGTCAACACTCACACAGACTCAAAACCAGAACCAGGGACAGAGCCAGACAGAGCTCATGGTAAGCCTACTAAGTTATTAGTAGAATGTGCCTCCGGAGTGTTTTATAGCTTCCCTCCTCAACTCTTGGGAACTGTCTGCGAGTGTCAGACCGCGCAGATTCTTCTCAACAGCCAATAATTTGAGTGGTTTGTTTATTAGATATACTCAGTTGTAACAATTCCAATTATTATTTTTTCTATTTTTATCTCAATTTAGCTAAAAATGACAGCTCAGCTTTTTCGATAACCAAGACAGATTTTCAACTAAAACATCGAATTAAAAAAGCTGGTTTTTTTTTCTAATTTTGTAATTGACTGCACTTACACAGAGAACAAACATCTGCGTTCACCACGCAAATGTTTGTTTGCCGTGGATCGAACCCACGCCCACCAACGCAAAAGGCAGAGCTATTACCAAATGAGCTTTATGGTTGGAGTATTGTTATGCTTAGATTTAAAGGGTACGTCACCGTCAGTTCAATCCTCTGATTAAACTGTGGCTGAAAAGTTACAGTTTAATAGATTTACACCTGTATGTTTCAAACTCAAAATGATAGAATGTCAATAGGGCACGTCCTTGGTGAACGAGTTCGTTCCAAGCCAAAGTCAATTTCAAATAACACACAAAGTATACTTTGAAACATTCTAAAACTACAAGAATCCAAAAGACATTTCCTTCCGTAATTAAACCATTGCGTGAACGACTAAAGCTTAGCGCACATCTTAGCGTTCTGCGGTAGTGATCAGGGAAACGCTGTCAAATATAGCTTTCATATTTGACAGCGTTTCACTGATCGCTAGCGCAGAAAGCTTAGATGTGCACAAGGCTTAACAATAAACGTAGATGACCTAGCAAAATGTTCTGGAAACGTGATATTTTCAGGGTACCATTCTTTTGTAATGTTCGGTAAACCATGATGACAGTAAACAGTGAGCCAATTCAGAAATATTTATTATTTTAATAGAGAAAGAAAGATTAAATAGATTTTATTTTAAGTCATGCTTGCAAAGTCGCGGGCATTTCACTAGTTCATAACATAAAACTGGCACCCCATAAAATATTTTACCTGCAAGTAAATTACGTGTTACAAAATATAAAGGCACAGTAACATCTGCTGCTCCCTAATATGACACACGAAAAAGTATATTGGACAAAAACGTAGATAGTACCTTTGCCTATAAAACGCTGCCTATTTTTGCCGGTAAAATTGTAAAGATTGGTTTTATCAACTTGGAATGTAAAAAATGTGGGTTGTTGTTGCTTCCATAAACACAATAAGCTATGATAATAAGTGTAGAAAAGCTATGGCAGAGAATTTAGAGAAGCAAAAACATTTGATGAAACAACCAATGTATATATTTATTTAAGTGAGTGGCTGTTGAGTGTTGTTTTGTTCGTAAAAAATACTATCGTTTTAATGGTGCTAAGTAATACTAAAAAAACAAGATAGCTTCATGACTTTGATCTCCATTAAGTGCCCTTAACCCGCCAACGGTGACGTCAATTTGACTTACATTTTCGGTGACCCCGGTCCCACGCACCGGGTTTTTCAATGTAAGATTTCTCAGAATCTTTTATTAATTTACCACATTTTTTATGAATTATAAATTATTTGACAATAAAACAATGATACTTCATGAATCACAGCCTCGTTTATTTACTTTTTCTTATGATTAGACAACTTCACATAGAACCTAAAAAATTTGTTCGTTTTTACACATTATAGCTTTTAAACATTTAAAACACAACAATCAACATATTTATGTTTTTTTTTCAGCTTTTTCAGTTTCTAGACTCCCCGAACTTACTTATAATAAACAAAAAATGACATGCTACTAACAAAAAAAAAAATTGAAAATCACGTTTCTCCAGTCAACACTGCAATACTGCATATGGCCCTACATGCTCAAGACACAAATGTTTCTTGCAGTTGTGGCAAGTGTATACTTTGTTCTTTCTGATGATCGTCTGTCGGCATCAAGCAGTTCATAGAGAAGTGGTTCTAGACGATGCTATTCGCTTTTGTACGACATGCTGTAGCAAATTTTATATTTGAATCAAGATGAAGAATAATTTCGTGTTATTACGATAAAATTTAAGAAATCGTGCAATAAACTTACTGATTATAAAATAATGCAATAACACACTAGCAAAAGTAAGTAAAAAATGTACATAAACCTGTCAAAAAACGAATAATCGATAATTCAACTCTGCCTATTTTACTTACATATTCGGTGACCCCGGTCTGCCGCACCGGGTTTGCACCAAAACTCAAAAACTTGCGCCAACTCCAACGTCGCGGGTTGAAATAACGGTGTGTGAGGGGAAATCAGGCAGCTACTCGAAATCGCGATGAAAATCACCGGCGAGGGAAAAAGTTATTCGAATTTTTCAAGTCACCCGGTCTCACAGACATATAGGACACCGTTCCCGGGTTAAGGCCTGCGCACATTTAGGCGATGGCGATCAGCTGAAACGCTGTCAAATATCGCTGTCTTATTTGACAGCGTTTCACTGAGCGGCCTAGGTGTGCGCAGGCCTTAAATCTTATCAAACTGAAGATTATCTGAGGTAGTAAAAGTTTTACCAAACATTACAATTCGCACTTATTATTTTTAAGGAAGACAAATTCATTTTTTTCTAACGAGTAGATCATCTGTAGAAAATCCCTCCTCAATTGTAAGAAATGTTTCTCGCGTGGGTGTTGCCTACCGCTATCACACCTCACATCACTCATGAACCGCCCACGGCTGCGTTTACAGATGAGTTTCACAAGTAAGCCTACCATGACCTCTGTCGTGCGTCTGTCTCTGGTTCGGGTTTTGAGTCTGCGTGCGTGCTCACCAGTGCATTATACTGTGTGTGTGACGTTTTGACGTAGGATTTATTTAGTCAACACTCACACAGATCCAAAACCAGAACCAGAGACAGAGCCAGACAGAGCTCATGGTAGGACTACAGGTTTGGTTTCGGCAGCCATCTTGGAGTTGGCGAAAGTTGAAATTAAGAGCAAACACGTTGTGGTGAACTTGAGCCGTTGTTTGATGATTTTGAAGAGATTAACAGATAAGTAGACAAGAGAAAATAAGTTAAAATAAACAAAATAATTATGATATTAATATCATCATCACCATCATTGGCCTGTAAGATCTATTGCAGATGATTTAGCGTCAGTTAGGTAACTGCACATGAACCAGAAGTGGAACACTTCCATTCAGGGGTATAAAGACCGATATGAGCACGGCCGCATTTACCGCAGATGAAAGAACCCGGGGATGTTACAGGGTTTGAAGCGCGTTTTTAGGGTTCCGTAGCCAAATGGCAAAAACGGAACCCTTATAGATTCGTCATGTCTGTCTGTCTGTCTGTCTGTCTGTCTGTCTGTCCGACCGTGTCACAGCCATTTTTCTCCGAAACCATAAGAGCTAGACTGATGAAACTTGGTGAGTAGATGTATTCTGTGAACCGCATTAAGGTTTTTATATAAAAATAGTAAAAAACTATAAATTTTGGGGGTTCCCGTACTTGAAACTGAAACTCAAAAATTTTTTTTTCATTGAACCCATACGTGTGGGGTATTTATGGATAGGTCTTTAAAAATGATGTTGAGGTTTCTAATATCGTTTTTTTCTAAACTGAATAGTTTGCGCGAGAGACACTTCCAAAGTGGAAAAAATTTGGTCCCCCCCCCTCTAACTTCTAAAATAAGAGAATGATAAATCCAAAAAAAATATATGTTGTACATTACTATGCAAACTTTCAACGATATTTGGTTTGAACGAGATCTAGTCAGTAGTTTTTTTTTTATACGTTATAAATCGTAAACCGCAATTTACCTTTCGACGAACTACAAAAACTTTTATATTATGTTAATTGATGCTACGGAACCCTTCATGGGCGAGTCCGACTCGCACTTGGCTGCTATTTTTCTAAACAGTACTCAAAGTCCCAGTGCATTTACAACATTTTGTTATCAAATGTTGTTTTCGCTTCGCCTACGTGTCTCTCTCTTCTGCATGGAAAAATTATGAGACAACAACTCTAGCTACGTAACATATTTTTGCTGTCTCATCTTTTCTCCCTACAAAAGACAGAGACACGTGGGCGAAACGAAAACAACATTTGGTAACGAAATGTGGTAGCAAAACTCGGACTTGGGGTACTGAATAGTTTGCGCGAGAGACACTTCCAAAGTGGTAAATTGTGTCCCCCTGTAACTTCTAAAGTAAGAGAATTATAAAACTAAAAAAATATATATGATGTATGCAAACTTCCACCGAAATTTGGTTTGAACGATATCTAGGAAGTAGTATTTTTGATACGTCATAAATCGAAAGCCGCAATTTACCTTTCGACGAACTACAAGAATTTTTATATTATGTTACTTGTTGCTACGGAACCCTTCATGGGCGAGTCTGCCTCGCACTTGGCCGCTTTTTTCTTTTTTAAATCCTAAATGGTCGAGCCAGGTGCGATCGTGAGCTACATATGAAATAGGAAAGACATTTGCTTTACAGATACGTTGTATTGGTTGGTTTGTAAATGTAAATAAATATTAGCAGATATTTCAACGTTTAGCTCCAAGCTTAATAGTGCTTGTGCTAAAGATATAAATATTTATTATATCCTCTCACGTTACAGACTTCCTTGTTGCACTCTAAACTAAAGAGTGCACGCTTGTTCACTCTTTGATTTAAATGCAAATGTTAGCTATCGTATAACTAAAACGTATATTTTTACACCTTAAAGAGTGGATTAGCACTTCTTGGAAAAATGGCGATACTTTACTTAGGTTCGCCTTTGTAAACTAAGGTTACTAAATTTCACATGTTTTAGATTCTAAAGTTTTCATCAAACGACGCTAAAACTAAAAATAGCAATAGTTTTTATAGCTAGAACGAAAACTGTTAATTATTAAATGTAAAACGTCACTCACATCTTCAGAACAAAAGTTTTACAAAAACCCAAAAAAAAAAGATTATTGCGCAGAGAAAGCATCAAATCGTCAGCGTATTACGAATTTCGTAGACACGCTAAAATTTTCGTAGATATGCTACGAATTTCGTAGACCCACAAGCAATTCATGCAAATATTTGCGTAGGCCTAGCTACGAGCCAGAATCAAGATGTTTCAATTCACTCGTAGACATCAGCGATATTAAACCGGAAACAGGAAGATTGATGACGTAGCCGTCAGAAGCCTGAGGCCTATTGAATCTTCACGTCAAACAAACGTGCCGAAGAAATGCTGGATTGACAACTATTGATAACTTAACTCTTACCTGACTCATAATATTATGTAAAGGCTGTTTTAGAAACCATGAACCATGAATTACTGACTTGGTTTGTTTTGTAAATAGGTTAACCTTATTTATTGATGGACAAAATAAAAAACTAGGCACAAAATATAATTACTCACAATGCTTACGAGTATCACATAAAAATACTGTCCTTGGTAATTTTAAAACTCACTACCCACAGCAGCTTGGAACGCAAATTTATAACATACTAAGCGGTAGGAGTCAAATTCTGAAAAAAACTCATCATTCATTCATTAATCACAAAAAAAAAACTATTTTAAGTCTATGCATTTATCTCGGAACAGTTTAATAGAATTAACAAATATTATTAAAGGACCCCACTAATAGGAATAATGATAATGAGCGTAGACTGTCTCTCTGCCTGTGAATGAACACTTAAGCGTTTTGCGATGCCAAACAGTGAAACAATGTCATATTTGACAGCGTATCGCCATCGCAGGTTGCTTAGATGTAAATCATAAACCACAATTTACCTTTCGACGAACTACAAGAACTGATAAATTATGTTACTTGCTGCTACGGAACCCTTCATGGGCGAGTCTGAATCGCACTTGGCCGGTTTTTTTTATTTATTTATACATAATAATGTACTCTATTTTTACAACCAATCATACAAAGTAAGTCCTGAATGGGAATCTAACTGAATAAATATCTTTTGATTATGATGACGAGTGGTTCATTCATTTGTGTATACATTTGGGTAAGCAGTAAACAATAAGTCTAATAACTATCAAATGCATGAGCATAATCAGAGTGGACGAGGTAAACACACCTTATCAGGCGCGATATGGAAGTAGGGCAAACGTATTTACTATTATTGTGAGTAAACATTATTCGGTGGACTAGAACCTAAATTTACCACGTTGGTATTTATTTATTTTATTTTTATCTCTTAGGAAAACAAACAGTACTTATATAATCTAATTAATAATTTAAAAAAACAACTATGGACCATTTAATAGTTTTCGCATAGTGAGACTATTTGAAGCTTACTTATTAATTTATATGAAAAAGATAACAAAAATAGATATTATGTGACGAGAGACTATGGTAGATAGGTGAGCAACACATGGCGCAGACTAAAATCCAGAGTCTGGCACATCGTCGCAAAGTTGCTTGCCTATCGATTTTCTATAGGTTACATTTTGGGGAATGTAGTGAGGAACTGCATGATCTTATACCACCATCTCCCTTCCACCATAGGACTAGCAGACGCACGGCTCAGTACCATCCATACCTGGTTAGCATACCACCCATTCGCACTAAGCGTTTTGGCTCCACCTTCATTATGCGAACCTCCAGGGAATGGAACTCATTGCCGGCGGCTGTTTTTCCTGACCACTACAATCTGGGCCTCTTCAAGGCAAGAGTGAATAGGTGTCTTCTAGACCATCCTGCTTCATCGTCGGCTACATCATCACTTACCACCAGGTGAGATTGTAGCCAAAGGCTGGTCTATATCATGTAAAAAAAAATAAAAAAAAAAAAAAAGACAGGCTATAAAATGAAAGATACATAAACATTTTTGAAGAAATTACAATTAAAACAGAATAACAAAAAATACAATAATAAAACAAACCTAGGGAACCTGAGGAGTCTCCCCGAACCAGCGTTTTGACAAAATGTTATTAATACTTGTTGGTTTTGAGACAAACAGATCTAGTTCGGGGACGTCAACCAAGCCATTGAACGCAATCACTGCACGACTAAAGAAAGTGTTTTGCTTACACTTTGTTGAACAGAAGGGTATTTCAAGGTGAGTTGGAAGTCTAACTGATCTGTTTGAAATTTTCAATTTAACATTTTCTAAGAGTTGAGGAGAATCTATCTTACTCTGCATATTTAATAGTCTGTTTTATGGGAATTATTACAATATTGATGTGATTTGGTTTTTTTATTGATAATTTTAGTATATCTGATTATCACATGGCTGGAAATATAGCTCCAAATGATATGAAAACAATGAGGAATTAATAGGAGGAAAATAACTTGAAACTTTAAATCTTCTAAAAATAAACTATTCAAACAGCTGGTAACTTCAATCTACGGTTAATGGTTATATAGGGTTATGGTTACCTTATAACCACAGTCAATGCATTTAATAATATGTCAAAACGATTCTACGCCTTTTTTACTCTTACAAATGCTCAATTCCAAATCCTATCAACAGGGAAGGTAGGCCTTCAACCCCAAGCACGTCCAACCACGGGAACCAGCCCTCAATCATATCAACGGGGAAGGTAGGCCTTCAACCCCAAGCACGTCCAACCACGGGAACCAGCCCTCAATCATATCAACGGGGAAGGTAGGCCTTCAACCCCAAGCACGTCCAACCACGGGAACCAGCCCTCAATCATATCAACGGGGAAGGTAGGCCTTCAACCCCAAGCACGTCCAACCACGGGAACCAGCCCTCAATCATATCAACGGGGAAGGTAGGCCTTCAACCCCAAGCACGTCCAACCACGGGAACCAGCCCTCAATCATATCAACGGGGAAGGTAGGCCTTCAACCCCAAGCACGTCCAACCACGGGAACCAGCCCTCAATCATATCAACGGGGAAGGTAGGCCTTCAACCCCAAGCACGTCCAACCACGGGAACCAGCCCTCAATCATATCAACGGGGAAGGTAGGCCTTCAACCCCAAGCACGTCCAACCACGGGAACCAGCCCTCAATCATATCAACGGGGAAGGTAGGCCTTCAACCCCAAGCACGTCCAACCACGGGAACCAGCCCTCAATCATATCAACGGGGAAGGTAGGCCTTCAACCCCAAGCACGTCCAACCACGGGAACCAGCCCTCAATCATATCAACGGGGAAGGTAGGCCTTCAACCCCAAGCACGTCCAACCACGGGAACCAGCCCTCAATCATATCAACGGGGAAGGTAGGCCTTCAACCCCAAGCACGTCCAACCACGGGAACCAGCCCTCAATCATATCAACGGGGAAGGTAGGCCTTCAACCCCAAGCACGTCCAACCACGGGAACCAGCCCTCAATCATATCAACGGGGAAGGTAGGCCTTCAACCCCAAGCACGTCCAACCACGGGAACCAGCCCTCAATCATATCAACGGGGAAGGTAGGCCTTCAACCCCAAGCACGTCCAACCACGGGAACCAGCCCTCAATCATATCAACGGGGAAGGTAGGCCTTCAACCCCAAGCACGTCCAACCACGGGAACCAGCCCTCAATCATATCAACGGGGAAGGTAGGCCTTCAACCCCAAGCACGTCCAACCACGGGAACCAGCCCTCAATCATATCAACGGGGAAGGTAGGCCTTCAACCCCAAGCACGTCCAACCACGGGAACCAGCCCTCAATCATATCAACGGGGAAGGTAGGCCTTCAACCCCAAGCACGTCCAACCACGGGAACCAGCCCTCAATCATATCAACGGGGAAGGTAGGCCTTCAACCCCAAGCACGTCCAACCACGGGAACCAGCCCTCAATCATATCAACGGGGAAGGTAGGCCTTCAACCCCAAGCACGTCCAACCACGGGAACCAGCCCTCAATCATATCAACGGGGAAGGTAGGCCTTCAACCCCAAGCACGTCCAACCACGGGAACCAGCCCTCAATCATATCAACGGGGAAGGTAGGCCTTCAACCCCAAGCACGTCCAACCACGGGAACCAGCCCTCAATCATATCAACGGGGAAGGTAGGCCTTCAACCCCAAGCACGTCCAACCACGGGAACCAGCCCTCAATCATATCAACGGGGAAGGTAGGCCTTCAACCCCAAGCACGTCCAACCACGGGAACCAGCCCTCAATCATATCAACGGGGAAGGTAGGCCTTCAACCCCAAGCACGTCCAACCACGGGAACCAGCCCTCAATCATATCAACGGGGAAGGTAGGCCTTCAACCCCAAGCACGTCCAACCACGGGAACCAGCCCTCAATCATATCAACGGGGAAGGTAGGCCTTCAACCCCAAGCACGTCCAACCACGGGAACCAGCCCTCAATCATATCAACGGGGAAGGTAGGCCTTCAACCCCAAGCACGTCCAACCACGGGAACCAGCCCTCAATCATATCAACGGGGAAGGTAGGCCTTCAACCCCAAGCACGTCCAACCACGGGAACCAGCCCTCAATCATATCAACGGGGAAGGTAGGCCTTCAACCCCAAGCACGTCCAACCACGGGAACCAGCCCTCAATCATATCAACGGGGAAGGTAGGCCTTCAACCCCAAGCACGTCCAACCACGGGAACCAGCCCTCAATCATATCAACGGGGAAGGTAGGCCTTCAACCCCAAGCACGTCCAACCACGGGAACCAGCCCTCAATCATATCAACGGGGAAGGTAGGCCTTCAACCCCAAGCACGTCCAACCACGGGAACCAGCCCTCAATCATATCAACGGGGAAGGTAGGCCTTCAACCCCAAGCACGTCCAACCACGGGAACCAGCCCTCAATCATATCAACGGGGAAGGTAGGCCTTCAACCCCAAGCACGTCCAACCACGGGAACCAGCCCTCAATCATATCAACGGGGAAGGTAGGCCTTCAACCCCAAGCACGTCCAACCACGGGAACCAGCCCTCAATCATATCAACGGGGAAGGTAGGCCTTCAACCCCAAGCACGTCCAACCACGGGAACCAGCCCTCAATCATATCAACGGGGAAGGTAGGCCTTCAACCCCAAGCACGTCCAACCACGGGAACCAGCCCTCAATCATATCAACGGGGAAGGTAGGCCTTCAACCCCAAGCACGTCCAACCACGGGAACCAGCCCTCAATCATATCAACGGGGAAGGTAGGCCTTCAACCCCAAGCACGTCCAACCACGGGAACCAGCCCTCAATCATATCAACGGGGAAGGTAGGCCTTCAACCCCAAGCACGTCCAACCACGGGAACCAGCCCTCAATCATATCAACGGGGAAGGTAGGCCTTCAACCCCAAGCACGTCCAACCACGGGAACCAGCCCTCAATCATATCAACGGGGAAGGTAGGCCTTCAACCCCAAGCACGTCCAACCACGGGAACCAGCCCTCAATCATATCAACGGGGAAGGTAGGCCTTCAACCCCAAGCACGTCCAACCACGGGAACCAGCCCTCAATCATATCAACGGGGAAGGTAGGCCTTCAACCCCAAGCACGTCCAACCACGGGAACCAGCCCTCAATCATATCAACGGGGAAGGTAGGCCTTCAACCCCAAGCACGTCCAACCACGGGAACCAGCCCTCAATCATATCAACGGGGAAGGTAGGCCTTCAACCCCAAGCACGTCCAACCACGGGAACCAGCCCTCAATCATATCAACGGGGAAGGTAGGCCTTCAACCCCAAGCACGTCCAACCACGGGAACCAGCCCTCAATCATATCAACGGGGAAGGTAGGCCTTCAACCCCAAGCACGTCCAACCACGGGAACCAGCCCTCAATCATATCAACGGGGAAGGTAGGCCTTCAACCCCAAGCACGTCCAACCACGGGAACCAGCCCTCAATCATATCAACGGGGAAGGTAGGCCTTCAACCCCAAGCACGTCCAACCACGGGAACCAGCCCTCAATCATATCAACGGGGAAGGTAGGCCTTCAACCCCAAGCACGTCCAACCACGGGAACCAGCCCTCAATCATATCAACGGGGAAGGTAGGCCTTCAACCCCAAGCACGTCCAACCACGGGAACCAGCCCTCAATCATATCAACGGGGAAGGTAGGCCTTCAACCCCAAGCACGTCCAACCACGGGAACCAGCCCTCAATCATATCAACGGGGAAGGTAGGCCTTCAACCCCAAGCACGTCCAACCACGGGAACCAGCCCTCAATCATATCAACGGGGAAGGTAGGCCTTCAACCCCAAGCACGTCCAACCACGGGAACCAGCCCTCAATCATATCAACGGGGAAGGTAGGCCTTCAACCCCAAGCACGTCCAACCACGGGAACCAGCCCTCAATCATATCAACGGGGAAGGTAGGCCTTCAACCCCAAGCACGTCCAACCACGGGAACCAGCCCTCAATCATATCAACGGGGAAGGTAGGCCTTCAACCCCAAGCACGTCCAACCACGGGAACCAGCCCTCAATCATATCAACGGGGAAGGTAGGCCTTCAACCCCAAGCACGTCCAACCACGGGAACCAGCCCTCAATCATATCAACGGGGAAGGTAGGCCTTCAACCCCAAGCACGTCCAACCACGGGAACCAGCCCTCAATCATATCAACGGGGAAGGTAGGCCTTCAACCCCAAGCACGTCCAACCACGGGAACCAGCCCTCAATCATATCAACGGGGAAGGTAGGCCTTCAACCCCAAGCACGTCCAACCACGGGAACCAGCCCTCAATCATATCAACGGGGAAGGTAGGCCTTCAACCCCAAGCACGTCCAACCACGGGAACCAGCCCTCAATCATATCAACGGGGAAGGTAGGCCTTCAACCCCAAGCACGTCCAACCACGGGAACCAGCCCTCAATCATATCAACGGGGAAGGTAGGCCTTCAACCCCAAGCACGTCCAACCACGGGAACCAGCCCTCAATCATATCAACGGGGAAGGTAGGCCTTCAACCCCAAGCACGTCCAACCACGGGAACCAGCCCTCAATCATATCAACGGGGAAGGTAGGCCTTCAACCCCAAGCACGTCCAACCACGGGAACCAGCCCTCAATCATATCAACGGGGAAGGTAGGCCTTCAACCCCAAGCACGTCCAACCACGGGAACCAGCCCTCAATCATATCAACGGGGAAGGTAGGCCTTCAACCCCAAGCACGTCCAACCACGGGAACCAGCCCTCAATCATATCAACGGGGAAGGTAGGCCTTCAACCCCAAGCACGTCCAACCACGGGAACCAGCCCTCAATCATATCAACGGGGAAGGTAGGCCTTCAACCCCAAGCACGTCCAACCACGGGAACCAGCCCTCAATCATATCAACGGGGAAGGTAGGCCTTCAACCCCAAGCACGTCCAACCACGGGAACCAGCCCTCAATCATATCAACGGGGAAGGTAGGCCTTCAACCCCAAGCACGTCCAACCACGGGAACCAGCCCTCAATCATATCAACGGGGAAGGTAGGCCTTCAACCCCAAGCACGTCCAACCACGGGAACCAGCCCTCAATCATATCAACGGGGAAGGTAGGCCTTCAACCCCAAGCACGTCCAACCACGGGAACCAGCCCTCAATCATATCAACGGGGAAGGTAGGCCTTCAACCCCAAGCACGTCCAACCACGGGAACCAGCCCTCAATCATATCAACGGGGAAGGTAGGCCTTCAACCCCAAGCACGTCCAACCACGGGAACCAGCCCTCAATCATATCAACGGGGAAGGTAGGCCTTCAACCCCAAGCACGTCCAACCACGGGAACCAGCCCTCAATCATATCAACGGGGAAGGTAGGCCTTCAACCCCAAGCACGTCCAACCACGGGAACCAGCCCTCAATCATATCAACGGGGAAGGTAGGCCTTCAACCCCAAGCACGTCCAACCACGGGAACCAGCCCTCAATCATATCAACGGGGAAGGTAGGCCTTCAACCCCAAGCACGTCCAACCACGGGAACCAGCCCTCAATCATATCAACGGGGAAGGTAGGCCTTCAACCCCAAGCACGTCCAACCACGGGAACCAGCCCTCAATCATATCAACGGGGAAGGTAGGCCTTCAACCCCAAGCACGTCCAACCACGGGAACCAGCCCTCAATCATATCAACGGGGAAGGTAGGCCTTCAACCCCAAGCACGTCCAACCACGGGAACCAGCCCTCAATCATATCAACGGGGAAGGTAGGCCTTCAACCCCAAGCACGTCCAACCACGGGAACCAGCCCTCAATCATATCAACGGGGAAGGTAGGCCTTCAACCCCAAGCACGTCCAACCACGGGAACCAGCCCTCAATCATATCAACGGGGAAGGTAGGCCTTCAACCCCAAGCACGTCCAACCACGGGAACCAGCCCTCAATCATATCAACGGGGAAGGTAGGCCTTCAACCCCAAGCACGTCCAACCACGGGAACCAGCCCTCAATCATATCAACGGGGAAGGTAGGCCTTCAACCCCAACCCCTCAATCAGCTGCATTTATTCGCATTTTTATTTCCATCACAAAGCGAGGGATGCAAATCCAGTATTTTCAGTTTTCCACACATGCACTAATGAAATCCAAGCGGAGGTCAGATCTGGCACGTTATTGCCAAACCTAAAAACCACGCGTGTTCTAGGGTTACATATAAAAAACTACTGCCATAGCAAACGCTAGCAGTTGGGTGATTACGTATATTTGCTGCAATATTTATAATTATAATTGTTGGTTGAATGAAAACGTACTTATGTTAATATGTTTTAAACGTACTAATGTTAATGCCTTTTATTTCCAAATCTATTAAAATTAGGTTTTACAGTTTTTTTTTAATATAGATAGCATTTTGCTGCCATCACACCTGCAGCCAAGATGGAGCATGCTTAGCCATAATCCACCTGTTCACTCTAGTTTGTGTGTTAGTGTTTACTTTTAGCCTAGTTGTTAGTTTTCTTAAATCTATGAGAAGTGGACCCTTTTTGGGTAAAGGCCTCCTCCATCTTCTTTCACTGTTCCCTATCCATTCCTGTGGACATCCAGTCTTTCCCAGCAAATTGGATTGTATAAGAATACGTTTTAGTGCAACACAATACATAATAATATGACAGTGTCTTACACAAATTCAAAAATATAGATTGATCTAAGCACACCGATCTGAAATACGGAACCATTACTATAGAACGAAGCTCGTGCTTTTTTTATTACTTCCAATTGTTGACGTTTTGCGATGCCAAAGGTACAAATTGCGTAGCGGTGCAATTTATGAAACATGTTATATTATAAACTAGCAGCCGCCCGTGGCTTTGCTTGCCCCGTTCCCTTTACTTTTTTGTATATAGAGTTTCCTATGTTCTAAGCTACTTCCCCAAAATTTTCAGCCAAAACGTTCAACCGTTCTTGAGTAGTTATAAATAGTGTAACTAATAAACGACTTTCTTTTAAATAATATACGTATATAATGACAGTCAGCTAAATTAAAATAATATTACCTACAGTAATTGCTATTTCGTGTCTCAGTGTAGCTGACTGTACTTTATTTATTTTTTAAAGTTACGAGATTGCTATAATCTATTGCGAACTTTTTTTAACAAAATGCATGTGTTGCTAAATATTGCTAAATAAATATATTTATATAACTTTTGAAACTATTATGGTTTTTAACACTATTTTTATGAAACCACGGGATATATACCATGATTATATTTTTGAGTTGACTTCCGATATTTCGGCACAGTTGCATGCACAGTGATCGCGGTTGAACTGAAGTCTACGAGTAAATATATTTATATTCGTAAAAAAACTAAATCACAGTCTTTCAAATGAGTAATGTTAATGTGAGTGAGTAATGTTGCTTGAGAGTAAACAATTGCTAATTGGCAAGGCACAGGTAACAAAGAGCCGACCTAATTACATTAGTTTCAATTATTTTTTATTCAGTCCAAAGAAATAGAAATGAAAGAAGAAACAGCTTCATGACTTTGATACCCAGACACAGGTCAAAGATCTAAGTATCTATTTAATTATTAATCTTATATAAAAAAAATATTTACAAAATGTACAAAATACACAAGAAACAGTTGAGCTATCTGCAGATCGTTACAAACGATCTAGAGATAGCTCAACTGATCCAAATGAGTGCCAGATCGAAGCGTTCCCAAAACGCTGGCGGCATTGCCACGCTGAATAGCAATTATTATTAATCTTATTAATTATTAATTTAACTTTCTTTTTATTTTTTATGCATTTATTTATTGCTACACCAAAGTATGGCCTACCTTTTATTCTTATCGTCTAATATTATTGTAATTGGTGTTACTATTTATTTATGCAAGGGCACACTGTTTCAAATGCGCATTAATTTCCTTAGCAGTTTTGTCCTTGGCGATTTCGTGTTGTTTTTATTTATATAATAAAAACAACTCGAAATTGCCAGTTTTTTTTTTTGTAAATATAAATATTTAATACATTTTTTTGTAAATACATACTTAGGATACAATATACCTAAAACCCAGACAGAGAACAAACATCTGTGTTCACCACACAAATATTAGTCCTCAGTGGGGATCGAACCCACGATCTATGGCGCAGAAGGCAGAGCTATTACCAACTGAGCTGAGAGGTCAGTCTATAGTAATTCAACCTACCATACCAAAGAGCACGGTCAAAGTGCACGTATTATGTTATATTCCAAACAGTTTTGTCACATACGCTTTTAGGTGGCTTTGAAGGAATTTATCAACAACGGTTTTCCTACAAAATATTAACGGTTTTCGTGCAAAGTGTAAGTGATAGCCCTTCTATTGCATAAGTTTCCTCGGTGGTTTTCCCTCGCCCCTATGTTTAAATTGCAAGAGTTACAAGTACAATACATCACAAAGACTTTGTGCCCGCCCGCTGCCGGCTGACTAAATGAAAATGTTTCTGTAAGGAAATAGCACATTATACAATGTACAATGTACTTATGGTTGCACTAGGATAACAGTTAGTGACTTTTAAAACGGTCGCACAGATTTAAAATACGTGCAGTGTAAATCCTCCAGATACTTATTAAGATGTGCTAAAAAACCTAGTTTTCCTAACAATACTATCATTAAAAGTGGAAAGATTTTTATTCTTATATATTTGTGCCTTTACCCAGCAGTGGGACAGTAGAGGTTGCAGCTTCGTACCAAGAGAAAGGTCGCGGGTTCAAATTCCGCTCGGATCTTAATTTTAGGGACAATATAAAGATAACAAAGTTTAACTTTCGCTCTATGAAGGCAGAACTACTGTAGGAATGGGCTCTGTGTAAAACAGAAGTCTGAGAAACGTATTCCGTATATACCCAGGTTTTCTACAACTAAGTTCTTTAATTTTACATTAATAAGTTTTTTTTTTATGCAACTATGTTGACAAACAAGCATACGGCCCACCTGATGGGAAGCGGTCACCGTAGCCTATGGACGCCTGCAATACCAGAGGCATCACAAGCGCATTGCCGACCCTTTAAAACTTTTAAAACGCCCCTTTTGAAGAACCCCATGCTATAATCCTTAGGGAAAACCTCAGCAGGGAGATCATTCCACAGCCTGAGTGTTCGCGGGAGGAAGTTCCTCTGAAACCGAACGGTGCGCGACCACCCACAAGTTGGTAAAAACCTAACAATACAAACATATTCTTGAGTTATTCGTGTTTTACTGCAACTAAGAAATCGCAATAAAAAACAGCAGCGTAATTAAGTGGATTTTAAAAAGTTATGGCTAAGTGCTGCCAAGTTATTAAGCACTTACATGCAGCAATATATTACACGAGCCTATTATTACGTAATGTATGCTATTTGAATTTTAGCGTTCTTTACAAAATTGTATTTATTTTGGCGCATTTTTTTAATGCGGAGCTTATTAGTAAGCAAGCTGTAAACCACGGCTTTGCTTACCTTTCCCATCAGGGAAGATAATACTACTCTGTAGATTATGTCAGTTATTCGAAATTAAAAGCATCGTTTATACTTTTAAATTTACAGATTATTTATTTCATTTCATTTTTATTTAATTTTCTCATTTATAATCCTCTTACAAATCGTAACTAATATTAACTTTACGAGCTACAAAATAAAATAATACATATAAATACACAGTCATCGAAATATAAAATAAAAACACAATCATGAACAAATAGAATCGAATGTCAAAATAAATTGGTAACACACACTTAAAAATAAAAATAATAAATCAAAATGTCACAAGTCAACAAATTCATAAATTGAATAAAAATACCCCTCCAACAAGAGCTTTTCTAGGTGTGTGTTAAATTTGACAGGGTTTTCCAAACATTTCAACTCATCTGGTAAAACAGTTTGACAGCTTGATACCAACGACAGTGTTTTAAGACCTGCGCACATCTCATCAATATTGCTGTCATATTTGTCAGCGTTTCAGCTGATCGCCATCGCCATCGCCTAGATGTGCGCAGGCCTTTAAACCTGAGCTTTAACTTCAGTAATCATCATTATCAAGCAGCAAGGTGTCATGGCGGAAGGCATTATGTGGCAAAATCCACCGATTAGCGTTAATTTACGACGTCGCTTGGCGCAGACAAAATATGAATTGCTATCGTTAATCAAAGAGAACAATAGCAGTTTGGGCAACAGTTTCCTTTCAAGGAGTTATTATGGACCTTGTGGTGATATACCGGAAGGTATATATTCATTTGACGATGCAACGATGACAGCCAAAGGAACAATGACAAATGAGGTCGAGTGTAGAGGCACTGGAATAGTTTAGTTTCTCCAAACTCATCTTTCAGATAATACAGACGTGTCGGCTGAAAATCGACGGAATCTAGACACAGGCAATGTGTCACTTATGTTTGGTAAAAAATCAGACGATGCATTGCAGTAGTGTGTACAAGCACTAACCATTTCAAATTACTTTTGACATAATTGAAAATTTGTTTTCCTCAATTTTTTGCAAATTACTAATAAGTTATTAGGCAAATAAAAAAATATCCGAATTCGTTTACGATAAAAAAAAGCAAAATAATTTATATTTCCCTATCCTCTGTGTCAACTAAGAATCAGGTGTTGCCAGCGCTGTTTTTTATCATATGATTCGACTTCGTTTTCAAAACCATTGAAATTAACCTTAGTCACTTTGATTTTCATCATCAAAACTAGCTTCAAATACATGCCTCCTTTCAATAAAGGTGAAGCCTGAAGTAAACTTAAACACCTGCACTTTCGCTAGAACGTTTAGCTCGCGACATGTTGGAACACGACCCAGTTCCAAGTTCTCTGGTAAATATTGGAACAGTGAGACACGGTGACCTAGAAAATGGAGTCGAAATCATTTTGCGAGAAAGTACTTGATGCGATTGTGATGCCGCGGTAATGGACGGAGAACTATAGTTTGCGTGTATATTTGCAGTAGAAATGGCAATCGTTGGAGCAAACGATTGAGAGACCACGTTTTTGTAAGTGGAGTGTGCAACTCTTTCCAAAACCGAATAAATAATAGTAGAAACTCGTAAAAGCAAAAACGTAATAAAGAAAGATCAAAATCAAAATTGTACATTGTTACCTGAGTGTTGAAAGTCACGTTTTTTGAGTCCCGAGACGGGTTTGGCGCCAGAGCGAGGGCGCCAATGGAGCTTGAGGGACTTAAAAAACTTTCACCCGAGGTAAACACTGTGCTTTTCATTACGAATACAAGAAAAGTAAAATAAAAACATGAAAGAAAAATTTGTGAAAATGAAGATTGAATTGCCGCCTTCCCGGTTTTTTTTCTTTTTCTCTGGCGGGCCTTCGGCTTCGGCTCGCCAGCATGTATTCAGCCATTATTTTCATTCTCATAATTGAAAAAATGGTAAATGTCAAATCCATGTTATTTTAAATAAATAGTTGAAGCTATATATTAATCAAGTAATTTAGAAGATATATTATTTATTTAATACTATCTTTATGTTATTTAAATTTAAATTTTACATTGCGCTATCTTATTAGACTTTTTAAACTTCTTACTGTTGTAATGAGTTTCCAACCTACTTGCTGAATAAAAAGTTGGAATTTGGTTCAACGACCTCCTTGCAGTTAGAAAGACTTTAGAAAGTTGGAACATGGTTGAATAAAACAGAACTTGTTTTTTTTATAATTTGACAGCTGTCAGTAGAAAGCGATTCTCCCTAGGGCTGAAAGTTTTACCTTCAATTAGGCCCCTCAGGCAACTTCAGACCTACTTTCAGAGTATGAGTAATGAAAATGTATTAATTCATTAGTATCACAAGAATCACTTTGAAAAGTTTTAAAGCTAGGTGAACAAGCAACAACCTAAGACTTATTTCCCACCGATTTTCGTCGAAGAACACAGCTCTTCCTGTCTGTCATTGTAAATAATGTTTCTAAATCTAAAACCTTGAAATCTTGTAAATTTCATGCCTATTTATATCCGAATAAGACTTAGTTAATGTATCAAGGCCACAATTTATGCAAATGAAATCAATCAGTCTGCGGCTTTGTTACATCGCGCAAATTGTCAATTTCTGGGGACGATAGACGACCGTTAGATACGACACAGCGCGTGCTTTAATACCTAGACAGCTGGTTCACTTTACTATGATTTTGTTACTGTACAGAGAAACAAGAAACACACACACACAGTTTTCTTGTTTTTGTTATTGCAGAGTATTTATAATTTCTTTGGACTTTTTTCTATCGATGGATAATTAGGGAAGGGGAGGATCAAAAAGTGTAATTTTTTTGTTTTACTTGCTTGTTTGATTTCAATGTAAATGTGGTCATATTGTGTTAACGGGCTTAAGTTTAATATTAGAAATTATTAACGCACACTTTTTAAACTTTTCTTCACACTTTTCTAATTTTGTTGCTTTTGCTTACGTTCTGTCGGAAGACCAGCGTTGGTTGTAAGCCAACCGGCATTATGCTGAGTCAGAATCCATTTTGCGATATACAAGCTTCACACAGAAATTAAGCATGAGAAATAATATATGTGTATATTATTGTAAGTTCTTGTTTTTAAATTAAATAATTATTCTAATGGGTCTCTTTGGGGCGTATTGTGGGCGCAGTACCAAGGTGGTCGACATAGCTCAAAGGATTAGTAAGCTGAAGATGCAGTGGGCCGGTCATGTTTGTCGTAGAACAGACAGACAATCGTTGGAGCAAACGAATACTAGAGTGGAGACCGCGTTTAGGTAAGCGTAGTGTAGGACGCCCTCCGGCAAGGTGGGGTAACGATTTGCGAAATGTAGCTAGCAAGCACTGGAGGAGAAGAGCCGAAGACCGGGCTCAGTGGCGCGTCTTGGGAGAGACCTACGTCCAGCAGTGGACTAATATAGTTTGATGATGATGATGATGGGGCGTATTGAAAATCCTTTCTACCACTCAGAACTAGTTTTTTTAGATTAGTTTATTGCAAAAAAAAATTAAAAAAAAATTAAAAAACTTTTTTTTTTTTTAGAAAAATTAAGATAAAATTATAAAAAGAGGCAAACCTCTCGTGTATTTAATTTTCCTACATAATAAAAATTCCAACCACTCGTAAACATGTCAGTCCCTATTTGATTACCTGTGCAAATAATATAATGCTCACCTTCACACGCAAAATGGAGTCACGTGCGCAAACATATCGCATGTCCTCGAGGCACACGAGAAGTTACACTAATTTATTTACTGTTTCACCTTAGACCATCAAAGATGTTATGTTAATTAGCCCAAAATAGCATGAAGGTAAATTAAATTGTAGGTTAATTTAAAAACTTGAAGGAAAAAATAAATAAATATTGCGGACGATCCACACAACTCGCTTTATAAGGGGCTTCATTTGGATTAAGTATAACTATACTAAAGGAGCTAGATAGCTGATATGATATTTATGTACATTTATTTGCAAATACAATCTTAGAATATAGTACAACACCCAGACAAAAAATCTCCTTTTTTGTTTCCTTTCGTAAATTTTTTATTGAGTAAATACGACGATAAATAAAATAAAAAACGGTTAGAAATAAGACGACCTGTTAAAGATTCATGATGTTTATTCAGTTGACTTCTACCTCCTTTATTTACAGAGGAGTTTTACACACTGAAAACATGCTCAGTAGGAGCTCAGCAGCGAGTTAGCTCTATGAACGCCCTTACGAAAATCACAAAATACAGTAAAAATCAGTCGCGGGTTCAAATCCCGCTCGGCTTTCAACTTTTGGGACATTATAAAAGTCTTTTTCATTGCTCATATACTCTGAAAGTAGGTCTGAAGTTGCCTGAGGGGCCTAATTGAAAGTAATACTTTCAGCCCTAGGGAGAATCGCTTTCTACTGACATCTGTCAAATTATAAAAAAAACAAGTTCTATTTTATTCAACCATGTTCCAACTTTCTAAAGTCTTTCTAACTGCAAGGAGGTTGTTGAACCAAATTCCAACTTTTTATTCAGCAAGTAGGTTGGAAACCCATTACAACGGTAAGAAGTTTAAAAAGTCTAACGGGTTAAAAAGTCTAACGGGTTAAAAAGTCTAACGGGTTTGGCGCCCTCGCTACGCTCTGGCGCCAAACCCGTCTCGGGACTCAAAAAACGTGACTTTCAACACTCAGGTAACAATGTACTATTTAAAGCCTTTTTGATAGACAACAGGATATTTACAATGATTCGTGAGTTTCCACTCCTATATTTCAACACACGAATAAAGAAAAAAAAGGTATGAATCGTAGCAAGTGGAAGCCCTTGGTCTCTTCTTATGGGGCCTCTACACATTTGCCCATGCTGGGCCAGGCTCCGCCAATGCACAATTGTAGACCACGATCACTTGGTGTTCACACATTGGCGCATGGCTCATTGCTGCCTGGCAAACCAATTGCGACGGACGTCGGAGTAATTACGGCTGCGGCTATTTACTTTGAACGATCAGATTTGATTCAAACTTTGCACACCTGTGTTGAAATCTGCATACAAATACGAAAACCGTAGCTTAGTGCTACGCTGTAGCAAGAGTGAGACACCGTAACAGTGCACAGTGTAGCACAATTTTAAGGGGTGCTTTCTTATTCTAATTATACTGTATAAATATTATGTTTTCACATAGAACTACCCTCGAATGCAGCAAAGCTGAAGGCACCGATAATTTTAACGCTATAACAAAAGTTACCTTCATTCTGTTCAAAACTATATATATATATGTATCTATTATGTAAAAAGAGGATAAAAAAGCATGTACACAATGCTAGTAGAAGCCACTGTTACTGGTTTCAGTGCTACGAATGTGTCAAACTTGTTAATTTAGAGGCTTCTGTGTAGTATGTCGGTGGCTTTAGTCCAGATTTAAACAATTGCATTTTGTGAAAGTTTGCAGCATCCCGGCGATTAGCAAGATCATATCTCATGCTGGACCCTGACGGTTTATTTTCGTATTTACTGCGCGTGTGTGTGCTATTTTATACCAATTGCTTTCGGAAAGCAATGTTTTGATTTGAAGGGTGAGGGTGCCAGTGATATTACAGACTTTACGTCTCACGGCTATGGATGCACGATGGCTAACAAAGGAAATGTGTTTTCCTTATCCCACATAAAATGGGATAAGGGCAGGAAAAAAAAGGAGGTTGTATAATGACGCGTATTCCGTAGATGTACTCTATGAGGTAGTCTAATAGCTATAGGCAGAGGTAACTGCTCCACATCAAGTGGAAAATTTACGTGTTACATCATCTTTTCTCATAAAAAACAATCTAGAATAGTACTAGCCAGCTTAGTAAAGAAAAATAACATTTACTAGGCAGGTTTTTTTTCTAGCCTATGTCGCCCCAATAGTAGTCAAAAGACTCAAAGACACCCACAAACTTCCTATAGGCTACAAGCTCTGTTTGGCTCTGTCTCTGGCTTTTTAGTTTTTTGTGAGTGCTCACCATTGTATTATACTGTGTGAGTGACGTTTCCACGTAGGATTTATTTAGTCAACCCTCACACAGACTCAAAACCAGAGCCAGAGACAGACCTAGACAGAGCTAGTGCTAAGACTGGTAGGTTATTAAACAAAACTCTTGATATCTTATTTGAATCTCGTGAACAGTTTATAAAATAAAATTATAAAAGTAGTCTCAACTCGCTTTCACCCTCATAAAAACCATAATTAAAGCTCCTACCGCTATTAGCCCCATCCTCACTAAAATGAATAATTAATTTGCGACAAAATATTACAGCGTGTTTCACGCTTTTTTCAGTACGTGAGCGATATTAGATGATGAAAGACACGTTTAGAAAAGCCATGCTATACAGCGGAGAGCTTTGTTTGCTCGCTATTCAAATCCAGAGGGCCAATTATGAGGATAGTAGAACTCTTTGTGCTATAGTTCCTCCAGGAGAAGCACTCTTTTTATTTCTGACGTCCTATTATGATGCTCATAGTTTTACTGTTCATAGTTTTACAAAAAAAATATTCCATCATCAATTTTATAGTAAAAAACATGTCAAAGAAAATGGTGTACAAAATATTTAAAATCCTTTCACCACACTTGGACACGATAAGAAGAAGAAAGAGCATAACCCTGTAGGCCCACCATGAGCTCTGTCTGGCTCTGTCTCTGGTTATGGTTTTGAGTTTAACTAATAAATCCTACGTCAAAACGTCACACACAGTATAATGAACTGGTGAGCATTCAAACAGACAGAAAACCACGGTTGTTCGATTCCGATACAAACTGAATTTACACAACTATGGGCAAACAAAGTATAAATGTACACTGAAATAGCTGTAATAAAATTTTACAGTAGTCTTTATTGCCGGCCAGTTATATAAAGTTGGAGAAAACTGTAGGATAACAGAAATATTAATAATAAACCAAAAAAGTAATTTTTTCGTCATTCTTTTTCTGAAGCCCAGACTGCCACGACCAACGGCTGACACTCCAACTTTATATAACTGGCCGGTAATAAGGGGACCACTGTAAAAGCCTATTACAGCTATTTCAGTGTACATTAATACTTTATTCGCCCATAGTTGTGTAAATTGAGTTTGTATGGAAATCGTACCCCCTTAAACAAGAAACTGGCAATTCCAAATTAATACGTATATTATTAATCAATACAACCAGCGCTAACATATGCCAATAATATTGTGGATTCGAGTCCAGTCCGGGTCATAACTTTGTCATTTTCCACAAACTCTCGTAATGCCCCACCATCAGCCAAACTTATTAATTCCACCCCGCTCACGTCCTACAGTCCCTACTCAAAATAATAATTGAAAAAGTTAAAATTAGTTTTTATCTGAAAGCATCCTACCTTTCAAAAGTATTTTATTTATTTATAATATCACTTATTGATCATAACATGAATAATAAATAGGTATTGGCGGACATTTCAGCGACTTCTAACTCCAAACTAGGCAAAGTAGCATTGATCTAAAAATGTGGTTCTCTTTGCTTATATATACCAAATTGATGATGGTGGGCGCAGAACAGTGTATCGTAGGGCATGTTCCTGACGTGCGTGACCTACGAGGTAGTGATTTTAGACTGGCCTCTAGCTCAGTTGGTAGTAGCTCTGCCTTCTGCGCCGTAGGTCGTGGGTTCGATCCCCACCGAGAACAAACATGAGTGTGGTTAACATAAATGTTTGTTCTCTGTCTGGGTGTTATATTGTATTCAAGGTATGTATTTACAAAAAAAAATGTATTCAAGTATTATATCAGCTATCCGGTTCCCATATTACAAGCTCTGCTTAGTTTGGGGCTGGGTAGTGTTGTGGTAATTGTCCACAATATTTATTTATTTATTTATTTATTTGATATAGGCTATGGTTAGCACTTAACATCAGGTGGGCCATATGCTTGTTCCATCAGCTAAGTGTATATAAAATAAAAAAAAATGTTTAATACCTTTAAGTAAATGTTTTCTTGCTGCAGTCAAACCCCGACATAAAGTTGCAATCGAGATACTTCCCTAGTATCTTCATAAAAATACATCCCAAAGACATGTCCAAACGGTGTGTTCTCGTATAATAGCAAAGAAGCATATGGCTCACCTGATGGAAAGCGGTTACCGTAGTCTATGGTTGCTTGCAACACGAGAGCTGTCACAGGCACGTTGCTGACCTTTTAAACATTTGAAACCCCTTTTTGAAGAACCCCATGCTATAATATCTAGGAAAAACCTCAGCAGGAAGATTATTCCATAGCCGTAGAGTGCGTAAGGGAAGTTCCTCTGAAACCGAAGTTTACATATTTTGTATCTTCTCTACGCCTCACTCAGAACTTAAACAAGGAATAAAACTAACAAAATAAATAGCTTCACTTACCAACTAGTTAAAAATAAATCTGTAACCTAATTAACCTTGTATCCTAAGTTTTACACGACGCCGAATTGATAGTAGATGCGGCCAAAAACGTGAGATTGGCTAATATAGTCAGCGTAATATTTTACACCCAAATAACGAGGAAAACTCTATCAAATGTTATTTTATGGGCAGATAAGAAGTCATTAAGACTCAACCTAGAGCTTATCTAGCCTAAAAGTCTAATCTTAGTCTTAAAAAGTCTATTCAGAGAGAGGTTGCTTGATCTCTAGTTTTTTCTTATAAACTGAAAATAAGCCTACATTATTTGAGGTACGACGTTTGTTTAATTTTTTTAAATAATGCTTTACTCACCTTTTTAATTACACGATGGCACAAACTCAGGAACACAACACAAACGGACAAAACACTGGCACAAAAAACCACTCAACTTAAAAATCTGTTAGTTACTAATTTAAAAAAAAAAGTAACAGTTTTTAAACTACTGTCAATAAATCAATAACTTTTCGGAAAAGTCTTAATATCCTATTTAGTTCGAAGCATAGAATAGTCTCGGAGTTTCGTCTCGCAAGTTTGCAAGGATAGGGCGGTGATAGGTCCGCTCAGGGCGAGCGCCGACTCACTACTGACTCTACTGCCTACCAACCCTGTAAGCTAAGGGATTGTAACGCATTCTACCAAATAAAGTGCAGTGGGGAGATGCTGGCATACTGAGCAAAGTCCTATAAGTATAAGTACTATAGAAGAACTAGAATTATTTTTCAGACTGACTCGATTTTGCACATAGCAGTTTGGCCGTTTATTATTCCTTCTGAAACCCCAACCTATTTATATATATATAAGGGCTGTTTTAAGTTTGAAATCTTAGTAATCCTGGCGTAGCGTTGGACTAGTTAATCCGTGTTTTGTCACATTTGTTCGAGTTGACAATTGCATGTCAATGCAAGAGACAAAACACGGATTAACTAGTCCAACGCTACGCCAGGATTATTAATAAGGCCCTAAGGGTCTTATTAATAAGACCCTATGGGTGTATCTGTTTATTGAGTGTGTGGCCTCATAACTCTGAAATGAATGCTTTGATTTGAATGTTTTTTTTGCTAGATAGAAAGATAAATCAAGTATTTGTCTAAAGTAACACACGCATGTAGCTATCATCATCATCATTAGCCTGAAGAAGTCCACTGCTGGACATAGGCCTCTCCTACACATTTCCAGGAAGAACGATTCTGAGCCCATTCCATCCATCGACTTCCCGCGATCTTAACAATGTCGTCGGTCCATCTGGTAGGTGGGCGCCCTATGCTTCGTCTTCCGGTTCGTAGTCGCCATTCGAGAACCTTTATTCCCCAGCGGTTGAAGTTATACCTACACAGTTGCAAAAAATAAAGCATAATTTTAACTACAACACAAACTAAAACATGGTGTGTAAAAAGCTAATAGCTAGCATAAGCATAAGCTTTGCTTGTGAGCAAAGCTTATCTGATTTCCAGCTATTAGCCCATGAGAAGACCAATTAAACGAGATACCAAACAAGTCCTTAGGAACTTAACACATGATTATATCAGCTATCTGGTTCCCATAGTATACGCTCTGCTTAAATTATATAAAATACGAATTAGAGAAAGGCCAGGTTAGGAGTACCCTAAACCAACGAGCATGTATGAAGAATGTTATGAGAGTGAACGAAGCGAAAGAGGTGTGTCAGGATCGTAGCAAGTGGAAATCCGTGATCTCTGCCTACCCCCATGGGAATGAGGCGTGATTTAATGTATGTACTATGTAAAATTCGTATACGTAATACGTATTAATGCGAAACTCGTGCGCTAACGTTAATTAGTCGATAAAACAGTGCATCCATGTTTACTTCGTAATTGGAGAAGGTTTAAAAACAAGCTCCTGTTATGCACATTATATTTTTACTAAATATGAGTGCGCACGTTGTTTTTTTACGTTCTTTCTTTTTATGCACATGATAATCATAATCATAATCATAATCTTTATTTATCTTTAGACATTTTACATGTGCTTAGATACGTCACACAAATAGGTATACATTATTATGATTAACATAAAAATTAAAATAAATTCTAATCAACACATACATTAAATTATGAAATAAAAGTAAAACAATTGTAAATTAAATTAGGTTATTTCCTATTTTAAAATAGGAATATAAAATTATATAAGTCACGCAGGTTGATCACAAAAAATAAATTTATCAGCCAGAGCTTCGTCAATTTTATAATAACTTTGATATAATAATCTATTTTTAATAAACCTAAAAAAATCAATGTCACTCTTATTTCTGATGTCAATAGGAATGTTATTGTAAAAGTGAATAGACACAAAAATAAAACTTTTCCTTGTTTTTACTAGTCTAACAGCTGGTGTCATTAAATTTTTCTTATGTCTTGTGTTAAAACTATGAGAATCCTGTTTCAATGTCATATCACCTAAATTTTCCCTAACATACACAATATTTTGATAAATAAATTCACAGGTCATGGTCATTATGCCTAGCTCTCTAAATTTATCTCTACAAGAGTCCATTGGTTTCATACCTAAAATATATCTTATGCAACGTTTTTGAAGTATGAATATTTTTTGATATTTTTACTAATAAGGACAGCACACGTTGTTTTTTTTTTGTTCGTTATGGACAGAACACGTATGAACACCAATCCGTTGGACCGATGAGATTGTGAAATCACTGAAAATATAATCAGAGGGGCTGAAATATTGTTTCTATTGACTAGCACCTCAGCTTAGTTGGTTAACTTTGCCTTTTGGGCTGTAGGTCGTGGGTTCGATCCCACCGAGAACAAATATTTGTGAAGTGAACGCAGATTGTTCTCTGTCTGGGTGTTACATTGTATTCTAATTATGTATTTACAAAAAAAAATATAAGTATTACATTATAGCTATCTGGTTTCCATAGTACAAGCTCTGCTTAATTAAAAAAAAAACAAACTTAAAATAAAAATAACAAACTAGTAGTAGGAACGGCTGACCAAGTTACCTAACTATAGTTAAGCACTGGTTTCCACTTAGCTTTAACTCAAGATTAAGGGTAATTTAATGCAAAACGGAATACATTTGCAAATAATAAATTGCCAACCCTACCACTAGGTTTTACTTTACTGAAATGTTTATAATAATGACTAAATAATTTAGTTTAATTTAGTTTATAATAATTCTTGAAAAAAAACTAGAGTTAAGCCAAAAATCTAGGCGTATGTCTAAGGGGGTAGTCAGAGGTGTTCAAATATCTTGGCCTCTAACTTTGTACATAAATTGTTTAATAGTTTTTATTTTCCAACAGGCATGATAAAGAAGAAATAAAATCTATTCAATAATAAATCATTGCGATTAACGTCTTAAGCCTTGCGCACATTTAAGCGTTGTGCGGTGGCGATCAGTGAAACGTGAATATGATATCGATATTTGACAGCTTTTCACTTGCCATCGCAGAACACTTAGATGTGCACAAGGTATAAGCAATATTTTAAATCTCTTTAGTTTTATAATTAGCAGAAGGCTGTGTGTTTAGTAATTTTTTTAGTTACTACACACTTACTACTACCCCGGCGCATCAACCCTGTAGGCCTACCACAAACTCTGTCTGGATCTGTCTCAAACTCTAGTTTTGAGTCTGTGTGAGTGTTTACTGAATAAATCCTACGTCAAAACGTATCACACACACAGTCTAATACATTGGTGAGCATTCACACAGACTCAAAACCAGAGCCAGAGACAGAGCCAGACAGAGCTTGTGGTAGGCCTACAGGAGGATGACTTATCTGGGTCAGCCGACTAGTCGCCGTCCGACTGGTACTCCCAGGAAAGCCTGCGAAGCTCCAAGGAGGATATTTTTTAGTACCTAACTAGTTATTTTCTTTGAAAAATGTTTGCAATGATAAAGTCTGCTTCAATAACTATAAAAGTACAATTTGTATGAATAATGCTCCAGTAAGCCTACCATGAGCTCTGTCTGGCTCTGTCTCTGGTTCTGGTTTTGAGTCTGTGTGAGTGCTCACCAGTGCATTAAATTGTGTGTGTGACGTTTTGACGTAGGATTTTTTTATTAAACGCTCACAAAGACTCAAAACCAGAACCAGAGACAGAGCCAGACAGCCAGACAAAGCTCATGGTAGGCCTTGGTTTTTCTAGATTAATATTTTTTGTGAACACGCGGCGTCAAAAACATCGTTGAAAAACATCTCAGACATCTCGTGGGATTCGCGCAAAATAATATTTTGCTCAGATAAGAGTCTCTAAAATTACAGTGGATTTTTTTGGAGTTGTCTTAATCAAATTCAAATTCAAAATTTATTTATTCAGTAATATCACAAGAATCTACTTTCCTTGTGATAATAAAGCTAAACTAATACTAAAGCTGAATAAATAAAGTGAATACACTAAAATAGAGATGGACAGGACATACAGTAAGAGGAAAAAAGAAATGAAGAAAAATATTGATGAATTGGTTCCCAAGATGCAACAAAAGAAAGAAGGGGCGACAATTTAAAAGATGGGAGGATGAGATAAAACATACTGCAGGGAAAACATGGACGCGGATAGCGAGAGATAGAGAGAAGTGGAAGAGCTTGGAGGAGGCTTTTAACAAAATGCCAAAAAAGGGCAAACAGATAGTATAACTGACGACGTCGTAGTGGAAAATTTATTTTGTATGCATTTTGTTTTAATAATATACCTGTTATGAAGGCTTAAACAAATAAAAATAATTAAACAAATCACAAGGATCACTTTGATTCATTTTAAAGCTATGTGTAGGGACCAGTTTCACGCGACCAAGCCTAGAAGACCAGGCAAAAAAATCGGTTGTCTGTAAAGTCGGTTTACTGACGATAGTTGAACGTGACAACGTCATACAGCTGTCCACGCGGACGCATCGCTCACTCAAGTAGGAGAGAGACAGATGTCGAACGCTGTACGCGGAGGCCGTGCGTGCCTCTTTGTCGCTCGTTCCGCGCTCTCGGTTGCACTTCAAGCCTTAAATGGAACGCCTCAGAGCGAGGTAACGCCGCATGACGTCATGTTTTTTCGTGCGTGCAGCCGACTCCATCGAATTATAAGACGATGTGCTGAAAACTGAATCGTTTTAACTTATGAAGACGAAGCTTTTACATTATGAAGATACCAAGACCGTCGTAACGGACTCAGTATTTTTGAAGCCTCTGTCACAAAGCCTATTCGAACTGTCACTGCCAATATTACATACAGGCGTGGAATACATTATTTCAACATTCTCGCGGATCGAATATCTCTTCTGAGTGATACATGTCTACTCATTCCTTTTCAACACTAAGCACAGGGACCATAGCCTGCGTCAATAATGAAACCAGTTACTACAAGCTCGGTCTGGCTCTGTCTCTGGCTCTGGTTATTAGTCTGTAAGTTATTAAAGTGTTGACAAAATTAATCCTACGTCAGAACGTCACACACCCAGACTCAAAATCAGAGCCAGAGACAGTCAGACAGAACTTGTGGTAGGTCTAAGGTCTTGAACAGCTGCGATAATCTACATTTTTCATGGGTTATTAATGTAGGGATATGTCTATTTATGCCGTGAAGCAAAATTACTGTATTACGGTTTAAGGGTACCGGTGCAGTTACTGGCACGTGAAGCTGAACATTGTAAGCCTCAAGTTGGTGGAAGCAGGGTAGTGCATCATAGAGCACGTAGGAACGTGCCTCGTAGATGAATTACTCAAGGAAATCTGCCATTCTCTAAAATAGAACTTGTTTTTTTTTTATAATTTGACAGCTGTCAGTAGAAAGCGATTTTCCCTAGGGCTGAAAGTATTACTTTCAATTAGGCCCCTCAGGCAACTTTCCGAGCATGAGCAATGAAAATAAAATTGCAAAATCATCCGAGATGAGCCGAGAATTAGGCCCCTGGCAAAGATAACGATGATAAAGTAAAATGCCTTTTTTGGTTTAGCTGCTATTCAAGGATACCCTACGGAAGCATTGTAGTTATTCTTTTTGTGACCAAATAATAGGATGAATCTCAATATGCGCTTTATCACGCCATAAATCTCAGCTGTCTGGGAGCGAGACACTAGTCAAATAAATTACCCACATCATGTCATTTGTAAGCAACGAGTCAGGGAAATCTCGACCTAAATCTTTGTTGTATTTTTTGGGTAAATTTAGGATAAAATAATAAATTTTAGTAACAATATTAGTGTCATCTGTATTATTTTGTGGAGTTTTTCTTGGGATCGGGGTCGATTTTTGTCTAGTTATATTTTGAAATCAATGAAAATCTGTTATTGACTGTAATGTTGTAATTTGAGTTACATGGTGTAAGTATGTGAGATGTGGATTTTGTTCTTAAGTAAGTAAAATAATTAAATAAATATTAGACACTACTTAATAAAAATCTAAATTTCTTTCAAATAACCTCGTAGATCTGAGGGAAAAATTATTTGAAGATCACTGGTTATGTGACGCCATGATATCTGCGAAGAGTAAGCGCAAATAAATATAGCGACTGAGTTGCAGCCGGGCAAAAAAGTCACATATTATAAGGGGTTTATCGCAATAACTATGTTCGGCTGTTAGTGAGATATACCGTACCTATTTCATAAAATAGTTCTGTACCCCTACCGGGAACCAATCGTACCCCAGCTGACGTGGACACGTCACCGTCTCGCAATCGCTATTCATGCTTCTTGAAGAATCCGCTAGGGGTGCTTTTGATTTCTCCATACAAAATGGTGGCAGAAGTGGGCGATACGATCGGCGATAGGCGTCAGGCACCGCACACCGATTTCATACGAATGGTTCCCGGTAGAGGTACAGGATTACTATTTCACCGGTTCCAGGGTCAGTCACTTGTATTAAGCGTTCGTGAATGTTGATTTGGGAGTAAAAGCTATATCATCGCTTCAGTATCATAAAACAAGGTGAGTATAAAGCGCTTTATGGGGACGTGCGATCTGTTTTTCCTATCGTAAACAAAGAACTTGCATACGGGCAATTATTGAAGCAATAAAAATTGCTTAATGGCATACGAATAAATTGCTTGGGGTCAACATTTTTACAAAGGCTCAATAAATGAACTATTACGGTCAGCGATAATAAAAAAAACTGAAACTATTGTAGCATATTTCTATTTTAAATTTATCAAAAATGTGTTCGTTTGCAGCTTCTGAAAAATGTATGAAGTAGTGAAATGTGATAATCGCCGTGAGTTAAGTCGTGGTAAAAAGTAGCCCGTGTGTCTAAACTGGAAGGTAAGCGATAAAAGCGTTGGAAAACAAAAATAAGCTCAAAATTTATACGATTCATCTAAAACTTATAGTACCTAACTACATACGATAAGGTATAAATTTTATTTAAGAAGGTATTTTATTTAGGCAGGATTATTTAGTATCTTTGTTTTTAACTTAGATTTAATTTTGTATGTTCTGTCATTGTTTGGAATTACTTACTATCAAGAGATGACGCAAACTTGACATTAAACAAAAATTGGTTGTCTTTTTACTGTCGATAGTTGAACGTGACAACGTAATAGAGCTGTCCACGCGGATGCATCGTTCACTCAAGTAGGAGAGAGACAGATGTCGAACGCTGCCGAACGCGGAGGCCGGGCGTGCCTCTTTGTCGCTCGTTCCGCGCTCTCGCTTGCAGTTCAAGCCTTAAATGGAACGCCTCAGAGCGAGGTAACGCTGCATGAGTCATGTTTATTCGTGCGTGTAACCGGCTTCATCGATTTATAAGACGTTGTCACGTCAAAAAAATTTATTGCTTATAGTGATAACAAGCAGATGGTGCACCTGATGTTGGGCGGTTATAACACTCATTTATTCTTTGTCTCAGTATGAAATCTAACCTTTGTTTCTTCTAAATATTTGAAAAAGTACTAAGCCCTTGGAAGGCTATGATCCCTGTCCATTAGAGCTAATAACGCGTGCTTTATGTCCCTCGCAAGCTCGTTACCACAACAATAACAGAACAGGTGGCTCTAAGTAACAGCTTATTGTACTCATAAAAGGTTCACTGTAATAAAGCTGGTGGTCTAGTGGTAGTAAGCCCGCCTGCTGATCTTACGGTCGTGGGTTTGAATCAGTCCATCTGTTTGAAAAATGTGTGTGCACATAAAAAAAAAATATTGCGGGCATTTCACAAAACACTATCTAGCCCCAAAGCAAACAGAGCTTGTACCAGATAGCTGATATATTAAAAAAGTATAGAAGAACAAAATACAAGAACAAACCTCTGCGTTCAACACAGAAAAAAATGTTTTCGGCAGGGATCAAACCCACGACCAACTGAGCGGAAAGCAGAGCTACCAACTGACCTACAGCGCGGTAAGTAGGTCTACCAACTGAACTGAGAAGCCAGTCAAATATTGCTAGTGCCCTCAAACGTTGAAAGAAAAAATAACCGCGGTTAAAATGTTTACATTAAAAATATTATATCAGCTATCTGGTTCCTATTGTACAAGCTCTGCTTAGTTGAGGGCTTTATAGCGCTATGTGGATTGTCCATAATATTTAAAAAATACTTTGGTATATAGAAATCAGACGCTGGTAGCGCAACCAATGGTATATGTTACCATATTAATATAGGGCCTTAAAGCTTTAATATTGAGTTCTCTTTTAGCTTATGTATTGTTTTCATACACGTCTGGACGTAGGACACGTGGCCAGAAGGAATGATGGACAACGGCGGTTACAGAATATGGCTAAGAGACGCACAGCGACCACGAGGCAGACCACCCGCCCGTTGGTCGGATGACATTGTCGGAGTCGTTGGCCAGCAATGGCGGAGATTGGCACAGGACCGAAGAGAGTGGCGTATTAGGGAGGAGGCCTATACCCAGCAGTGGGTGCATACAGGCTGAATAGATAAATATATTGTTTACATACTAATTATGTACGGCCGTCAGGGAGGATACAAAAACGACCAGAATTTGTTTTATATCTAATTTAATTAAAAATAAAAATTACAAATTAATTATAATAATGACCAATGCTCGATATTAGAGACAGAGGTAGAATGAGGTGATTCACTGGAATTGTCACACGGTAAAGGTGGGATCTGCCGAGGCAGCAGATTACCCACGGTAGGTGTCGCGTTGCGAAACGCGACGGATTCACAGAAAACACTTGCACTGGTGTCGATAACTTAACATCTCCCTCCGAAAGATCTGCATCTATTTTGGAGCCATAGCTGAGAATAGTGCAGATGGGGGACTGGAACTGGTTCTCTGGAGAGGGGTCCATCTGTGGTTCAATACTTTAATGTAGGTTGTTCTAATCAACACTATTCAGTATTATAATGTTCTTGACTGGTGCTTTATACGCCTCTTTTTCATTGAATGGTATAGGTTGAAGTGTGAAGTGCGCATCTTTTGGGCACGATGGCTATATGACTGCCCTGCAGCATCTTATACTGGTCTTGAAAACATGTATGGCGAACTTTCATGAGGTTATGAAAGCTCAGCTCATCACGTAGTGGTGATCATCCAACTGCTCCATGACTTCCGAAGATAGGATAAACAAAGTGAAATGGCAAGATCCGTGGATGTGCTGCCGAAGTAAAAGCTCTTGGTCCTTGGTCCTCGTTGTGGTAGCTTGGATCGTATTTGCAAAGGTGACCGTTACTGTACTTCGGACATTCAGTCTCTATAGACAAAAGATCTCTCTCGTAGATTGCCACAAATGGGTAGGTAGGTGATAGGATTTTGTTATAGTGATTTAGGTCTAAAGATATATAATCTTTAAAGGATATGTTAGTATTACGAACAATTTAAATCTCTATAATCTTTGTAAAAACTACTAACTAACTATATAATAGTACCCTAATTTAATTAAATCAAAATAAACCTTAAACTAATTTCGTAAGATAAAATCATGACAGTCAAACTATACGAGACCCACTGCTTGCTTAAACTTATTTAGTTGCAAAAGTCCAAATTTCCAAAAATGCTTTTTATAACATAACCTAGGCCGTCTATGAGACCTCTTATTTAAACTCTCAAGTATTATCTCCTCCACTTGTACCAGCTGGAGGCATTGGATCAATGTCAAGGTCAGGACTAGGAGCCATTTCCTGCGACAAACGAGCACTATTAGGTACTCGTTTTAGACGTGACTTAGGTATACGCCTAGTTTTTTTCTTAGTATAGATGTGAATAGGCAAATTTTCTATGATCGTATCGTGTATATAGCGGGGTGCTAATTTTTGCCTGCTAGCCATAGGGGTTCTAATAAATACTTCTTGTTCAGGAGTATAATCGCGTTCAGGTTCTTGATCCCTATTAATTTTCTCAGTTATTTCAGTTCGACGTGAAGGAGTGCATTCGTTAATAATTGCATAGACCCTGAGCATGCGCTCCTTATGATCTTGTATATATTCTTGCATTAGGTGTTGAGTTACATTCATATCTACGGGATCACGAGGATCGAGGTGACCGGTTATAATATCAATAGGTCTACATTTTGTGAAGCTGTGAATAGAGCTATTATATGCTAAAATAGCGTAAGTCATAAGTGCTGAAATTTGTTCATCTCGATGTTCTAATTTTAAGATACGCAAATGCTCAAGAAGAGTAGAATGTAGTCGTTCTACCATTCCATTTTCATTGGGCGTATTTGGGCAAGTTTTATGATGTTCAATTTTGTGCAACCTAGTGAATTCTAAAAACAGCTGGTTAGTAAATTCGGGGCCATTGTCAGTGGTGATGGAAAGAGCAATGCCGTGATGAGAAGAGAACTTTAATAAAGCCTGAACAACGCTAACAGCGGTAGCATCTCTCAGAAAATATGCTTGAGCATATTTCGAGAAAGCATCGATTATAGTGAGAAACTTCTGGGATTCTACACTAAGTAAATCTAAATGTAGTACTTGAAAAGGTTTTGTTGGTGGTGGTACAATTTGGAATCGAGGTCTAACTGGGTTACGATCATATTTGGCTTGTCCGCATATGTGGCACTCGTTAATAAATTTAGTTACATGTTCTTTCATTTTAGGCCAATAGTACCTTCGTGAGAGGGCTAGGTAGCTTTCATTAATCCCTCTATGATTCGTTTTTCCCTCGTGATAGTTTTTTATTTTGGTTTGCTGGTTTAGATAGCCTTTTACATTTTCTATTTCAGTTTTTGAAAGAACTAATTGCATTGCCGAATTATGAAAATTCCTCTGAATAATAGGTAAGATAGAATACATTTCCAGTGAAGGGTTTATTAAAATTCCAGTTTTTACTCTAGGATTAACAAGTTCTTTAATCGCGTTGATAACGTCCTGTTCTAGATTATTTTTACAGACTTGAATAGAAGTTCTCGTGTGATTCTCGAAGGGCTTTATGACAATAGGCCTACTTTTGATGTCACTTAATATGACATTGAATACGATCTGCCTGCAAAATCTATTCAGGGGATCGTCTGAAATGGGTACTTCTAGGATAGGATTTTCTGCATCACTATGTACACTATCAGTCCTTGAATCAGCAGTTTCTGTTCTAGAATTATCGCTTTCTGTTCTAGAATCCGACTGGGATTCTTGCGAGACATTGACTATGATCGAACTAATTTCCTCGTTATGTAATTCGATGCGAGAAAGGGCGTCAGCGTTGGTGTTAGCTTTCCCTGGCTTATATTCGGATTCGTAGTCATATTCACTTAAACGTAGTCTCCAGCGCGTTAAGCGGGAATTGGGTTCCTTGATATTCATTACCCATTGTAACGGACGGTGATCTGTCAGTATCTTAAATTTTCTACCGAAAAGATATGGGCGGAAATATTTCGTGGCCCACACGATAGCTAGCATTTCTTTTTCTATCGTGCTGTAATTGATTTCACTTGAATTAAGTGTTCTAGATGCGTACGCGATAGGCTTATCAGATCCGATAGGGCCTTGAGAGAGGACAGCTCCAATTGCCAAATTTGAAGCATCCGTCGTCAGTAAAAAGGGTTTTGTAAAATCTGGATATTGAAGAATGGGGTCATTTACTAGAAGGGTTTTACATTTTTCAAAGCATTCTACATAATTTGTGTCAAGTGAGATTTTAGATCCTTTCTTTAAACATTGGGTCATAGGCTTAGTAATTTTTGCAAAGTCGGGTATGAACTTCCTATAGTAACCAAGTAGTCCTAAAAACCTTTTGATTTCTGTGGCGGTTTTTGGTATAGGGTATTTTTTTATTGCCGATATTTTATCTGGATTAGGCTTTATCCCATCTCTAGTTATAACGTGTCCTAGGTACGCCGTTTCTAGTTTCAAAAATTCCGATTTGTCCATTTGTATTTTAAAATTGGACTCTCGTAGTTTTTGAAATACTTTCTGCAAGTTAATCATATGTTCCTGAAGGGAAGTACTGAATACTATGATATCGTCAAGATATACTACACAAATGGTGTTCTGGAGTTCTCTAAGAACATTGTCCATGACCCTCTGAAAAGTAGATGGACTATTTTTAAGGCCCATAGGCATTCTGAGAAACTCATAATGACCTTGCTCTACATTGAAAGCAGTCTTTGAAATATCCTGAGGGCTCATTTCCACTTGGTAAAAGCCACTAGCCAGATCTAGCGTAGTAAAATACTGGCAATTACCTAATTTATCTAAGACATCTGCGATATTTGGGATCGGGTATTTATCGTCTACGGTTTTTTCATTAAGCTTTCGAAAATCTACTACTATTCTCCACTTCACCTTTCCTGATGCGTCAGTTTTTTTTGGTACTACCCAAATTGGGGAGCTCCATGCGGAATTCGAAGGCCTAATAATACCCTGTTCTAACATTTTACCAATTTGATCTTGTACCTCTTGTCTATGTATATATGGGTACCTATAACTCTTCGTATAGACTGGAGCGTCATCAGTTGTTTTAATTGTATGTTTAATTCTATTTGTGAAGGTCAAAGGTTCACCTTCCAAGTAAAAGACGTCCTCATATTGTTCACATAAAAGCTCTAAGTTTGTACGTTCTTCGATGTTTAAATGTTCTGTACGAAGCCGCGAGACTACTTGCTTCGCGCGAGGCGAGCATTGTTCAGTGCGCATGCACTCGTTAGTATGTACTTCAGCGATAACGGCATGATCCATCGAAAATATGACGTCATTTCGGCTCGGGTTCGTTACTTCGACTATTCCCCGGTTATGACTCACCGTAGTTAAACATTCGCTTACTACGCAATTAGAAATCGATTGTTCTTCTATAAACGCATCTCCATCATGAACATTGATGGGAATGTTCAATAATTTGGATGTACCTGCCGGTATTATTTCTTCGTACAAGTTAGCGTTACGTGAGTTGTACACTACTATAGGGTTCGAAGCTGTTGTGGTGGTAAGTATTTTATTTTTATAATCTATTACAGCCTCCCATTTATCTAATAAATCCGTTCCGATAAGTCCATCAAAAAAGTCGTGGAACTTGTAGACAGAGAATGTCGTGTTATTTGTGTCATTAAATTCGGCAAAACTAGGTAGTGTGATGGAATAGTCACTCCTACTTTTAGCATGAACGTTACACACTTCAAAAGGGTCGTAATTTAATGGAAAGTCACTGAAGTACCTTTCTACAACAGCAGGACTCAAAAACGATTGGTTGGCTCCCGTATCTATTAAAAGTTTCATAGGTGGTGATGAAATCTGAATATACGGAAGTTGACGTTGCGTGTGTAGATTTATCTCTATTTTAAGGTGCCTAATTTCGGTATTATCTGAAAATCCTTATCAGTAGAACCTAGAGCAGTAGCATTCTCGGTCTCATCTGATGTTTTCGTTTGGTTGTGCTCGATGACTTGAGCAGATGACTCATAGTAGGGGTCATATGAATACTCTACATACTCACCGTCATAATAAGGTTCAAGGTCGGTGGTATAATACTCGTCGAAATAGGGTTCGTTCAAACAATCGTTGTAATTCATTTCCCTGGTCTTAAAATAATTCGTTGGTGGTGGATTACCTGATTTTATCCAATCATGCCCTGATAGACCGGGTCGCGATGGTGGAAGCGTCTTAGTGACGTAGTGGCTTACGCCGCTCATTGGATAAGGTTGCTGGTTAGATTTAGGTGGCATTTGAAATGCGTTATGTTGTGGGTTATAATTAGATGGAAAAGCCCTAAAAATTTGCTGGGTGCGAGTAGGACCAAACTGACGGGATTGGTACACGTTCGGTTTCCACTGTGGTCCAGGTTGTGGAGCAAATTGTGGACGTACAGGTCCTGATGTGGCGGCTGTATTAAAATATGGTCGCGGAGCTGGCATTGCGAAAGGTGGAATAGGCATTTTATATGAGCTTATAAAATGATTAGGTACTGTCATTGAGTTCATTAACCTTCTATCAGGTAGGCGTTGGTTTCGTTCTTGCATATGCATGGTATTCATCTCTTCATGAACAAGTTCTAACGCTTTTTCTATACTTTCGGGGCGCATGCAGCGTATGCGCGATCCTAGAGGATCAGCTAGTCCACGTAGGTACGCCTGAAGAGTTAGTTTTCTATATAAATCGCGCTTAGCATCGATTACGGTTTGCACTGTGTCATGTAAAGTGACATAGGTGATAATGGTGCTGAAAAGTGTCTGGCAGCGCTCGTAAAACTCTTGAGGACTACTAGAACCTTGACATAAAATTGCTAGGTCGTTATAAAGAGCAGTTTCGTCTCGATGATCCGCGAAATTGTTGACTAAAGCACTACGGATGCCTGTCCAGTCATTTGATATTCCATTAGAATTTATTAAGCGAGCAGCAGAGCCTACCACTTTATTTAAAATTCCATTGACTAAAGCATATTTTGATAAGTCGCTGCACTCTGGTTTAGCGAACTGTTTTGCCAACTCGTCACATATTTGTATGAACCTAGTTAATACGTTTGGGTTCCCGTCAAACTCCGGAACTAATCTCAATGATTTATAGATGGTATCTACTTCTGAAACAGCCATGATTTTTGATTCTTCCTCTAATATATTTTCTAAATTAATATTTCGCCTATTATCTATGAATCTATTTCTACTACTACTATTTAAACTAGAATCAATTGATTTTCTTGAATGAAAAATCTTGATTTGTTTTATTTGCCAAGTCCAGCAGTGGACTTCTGTCGGCTGATGATGATGGTGTTAGTTGGTAAGGATTAAAGTCTAGGAAATGAGCAACCACTAAAAAGAATCTAATGTACTCACATGATTTTATTTCCGGTCCCTTTGCACTATCGATTTCTGGATACCTCCTGGAGCAGCACGCACTGTAGATCCGTTTGATACTCAGCAGCTTTTGATGGCCACACGGGCGGCGTTTCAGCGGAATTTTCGTGAAACCGACCGCGAGTATCCTACCGCCTGCGCCAATTATGTACGGCCGTCAGGGAGGATACAAAAACGACCAGAATTTGTTTTATATCTAATTTAATTAAAAATAAAAATTACAAATTAATTATAATAATGACCAATGCTCGATATTAGAGACAGAGGTAGAATGAGGTGATTCACTGGAATTGTCACACGGTAAAGGTGGGATCTGCCGAGGCAGCAGATTACCCACGGTAGGTGTCGCGTTGCGAAACGCGACGGATTCACAGAAAACACTTGCACTGGTGTCGATAACTTAACATACTGAGATTTCATTAAAAAGATAACAATAATAACTTTGATCCTTTCTAAAAGCCTCGCTATTTTCGTTATTCGGTCACACTGCGGAAATACATTCCCTGAATACCAAACGACATTTTTTCGGTTTTCGTCGCGTAAATTGCTTGCAAACAAGGGTTTTCCTTGTTTAAAAGGTATATATAGGGGAGACCTTAATTTAATTGTAAGGTAATTTTAGGACAAAACTCCATTGTGAAATATTAGATAAGTATTATAAACCTTTAGGATTTATTATTTCTTTTTCCTTTCGTATTTTTTTTTTACCCCGGTTCCGGTACATTTTATTTTTGTATTTTATTTTATTTTTCAGAATTTTGAAATGATCTCTAAACGGTGTTTAATACTAGGCTATGAAGTATATTAATTTCTAGTATCATCCAAATCACATCAGTTGTTAGGATGTTATTGATTCACAAAATGAAGAAATGTCTTCATTCACAAACTTTCGTATCTATAATAAATAAATAGATATTTTAGACAATCCAATCAACATTATCTAGACCCAAACTAATAAGCAGAGCTTGTGCTATGGGAACGAGTTAGCTGATATGGTACTTAAATACATTTTTTTGTAAATACATACTTAGGATACAATATAACACCCAGACAGAGAACAAACGTCTGTGTTCACCGCACAAATATTTGTTCTCGGTGGGGATCGAATCCACGACCTACAGCGCAGAAAGCAAGGTAACCAACTGAGCTGAGAGGCCAGTCATGTATATAACTTCTTATAAGGTTGTTTCAAACACCGTGTTTGTTTATTCCTTGTAAGTATAATATTATGTACTCGATCCTTAGTTTCCAACTAATTAGTGAGGGTTTACCTCATCAGTACGTGCATTTAAGCACGTGATAGGCTCTGCTTGGCAAATGTGAAGGTATGTAGGTAGTTAGAGTCTACGATAATACTAGAACGATCAAACAACAACATTCAAGAAACATTCAAGTGAGGCAGTGAGGGTAGTTAGTGATGCTGCCTCCTCTTTTCAACGACGGTAGCACTCATATCAATGCTCCAGTCAGCCCGCGACCACGGTTATTGCAACATAGCCGAAACGTCGGGAAAATAAATAAAATAAAGTAATATACGCGATAAATACCCGTGTAATAGTATAAATATGTCTAATGATCGCGAAAGTTTAAAAAGTACATTCAAATACCGATCCGAAAAAAGATACCAAGTTTAAATGGAAAACCACACAAAGTTGTAGATTAATCTTTGAGCACGCTTCCAATTATTTTATTATCCGCAGCAATCCTCATCGTTCCTCTAACGTCGTTAGAAATATTCGTAGTTTTCCAGTTGGCGGTCGCGCCCGCCGCCCTACCTACCCGTACGTGACTCGCATCCTGAAGCTTGCGTAACTTGTACCCAACGGCTAGATACGAGTTTTATGTTATTTTTTACTCTAAAATATAAATCTAATTACCAGGATATCTATGAAGATGAATAGGTTAGTAAATTCGTGAGCATTTGATGCTTATGGTTCCGAAATATAACTAGATTTTTTTCGGCTGGCAATTGTGATGGCTCCTTTTTGGATAGGGCCAACTTGGAAAAATTCAAGAAGGGCACGACCTTATATTATTATATTATAATATAATCTTCTTCTTCTTCACACATATCTTATACCTTTAAACGAGAAAATCTTGTATATATATATATATTTAGGATCTCGGAAACTGAGCCAACGATTTTCATGAAATTTAGTATAGGTACAGGGGTTTTCGGGGGCGATAAATTGATCTAGCTAGGATTCATTTTAAGAAAACGATTATTTCTTTCCGAGTTCAATAATTAAACATAAACTGAATATGTGACTGCTCCTGCCATCTATTGACGATTGTGAGCAACTAACTGCAAGCATGTCCACCAGATGGCGTTGTAATAATAATACTACAACATAAATAATAATGACTCTTATGATTTCTTAAAAATACAAATTAACGAAAAAAAATCCGAGCGAAGCTCGGTTACCAACTGCTAGTTTATATAAATCATGTACTTAAATCGGGCCGCTTTAACCCCATGATACCAGAAAATTATTTTCTTCAGTTCATTTAGTAATCATAATTAAAAAAGCAAATTTTTGTTTTGAATAAATCGAGCATTCACATTATCATAACATAAAAAAAAATAGCGAAGGTTTTTGATATTTTTGGCGTAAAAGTTATGCGGTTTGTGATCTCAGACGTCTCATTAAAAATTCCTCGTGGTCCCAGTTGCCTGTCTCTTCTATATTTTTAGCCAAAACGATTAGAAAAAGAAATGCGATTGTAGCATCCAGCTTGAATATCATTACGTAGCACTCTAAAACTATTTACAATATGGATACACATCAGACTATACACTACTTGCTTTTATTACCTTGTAAAAGTAATAAAAAAAAAAATTGTGGACAATCCACGCAACATTAACCCCAAATTAAGCAGAGTTTGTACTTTGGGAATTCGTTTAACATCTGTTTTCATCACATAAATATTTGTTCTCGATGGGGATAGAAACCACGACCTACGACGCAAAAGGCAAAGCTACAACCAACTGAGCTGAGTGGCCAGTCACTTTGTGATAATTGTTTATTGATTTTATAGTGTTTGCTACACTTAAGGAAATCACAAAGATTTTTATAATGTCCCAAAAGTTAAGAGCCGAGCGGGTTCAAATCCCGCTCGGCTCCTAACTTTTGGGACATTATAAAAATCACTTTGTGATACCTGATGTGTATCCGTCTAGTGTACTGGATCGGACCTAACATAGAGCTGACTGTATTTAAAATGAAATTATGTAAACGGTCCATCAATAACGCGCATGTGACCGTCTTTTGAACCGGTCGCCATTACAGAGGATTATGTTTCTAGAATTTACTGCTTTTATGGCTTACGGTGGGTAGATACACTATTGTCAATTCACCTTTAAAGCTAGGCCTTGGCAATAACAACACAGGTAAATCCAACTTCTTATTAAGTTATGTAAATTAATATTTTTGTAACGGATAAACTTGTTCCCGGTGGGGATCGAACCCACGACCTACGGCGCAGAAGGCAGAGTTACTGCCGACTGAGCCAAGAGGCCAGTCAAATCAATAACATCAAGAACTTCAGAAATAAATTACTGCCAGAAGGCAGTTTCACTCACAAAATACTCAAAGCTTAATCATTAATTAAAATAATTACCAACTTTTCCCCTTTTTAGGGTTCCGTAGCCAAATGGCAAAAACGGAACCCTTATAGATTCGTCATGTCTGTCTGTCTGTCTATCTGTCTGTCCGTCCGTATGTCACAGCCATTTTTCTCCGAAACCGTAAGAGCTAGACTGATGAAACTTGGCGAGTAGATGTATTCTGTGAACCGCATTAAGATTTTTACACAAAAATAGAAAACTAACTATAAATTTTGGGGGTCCCCATACTTTAAACTGAAACTCAAAATTTTTTTTTTCATCGAACCCATACGTGTGGGGTATCTATGAATAGGTCTTTAAAAATGATGTTGAAGTTTCTAATATCGTTTTTTTCTAAACTGAATAGTTTGCGCGAGAGACACTTCCAAAGTGGAAAAAAGTTGGTCCCCCCCCCCTCTAACTTCTAAAATAAGAGAATGATAAAACTACAAAAAATATATGTTGTACATTACTATGCAAACTTTCAACGATATTTGGTTTGAACGAGATCTAGTCAGTAGTTTTTTTTTATACGTCATAAATCGTAAACCGCAATTTACCTTTCGACGAACTACAAGAACCTTAATATTATGTTACTTGATGCTACGGAACCCTTCATGGGCGAGTCCGACTCGCACTTGGCTGCTTTTTTTTTGTAAGCCTCTCTTTGTTATCGAGTGAAAAAATAGCAGCGCTTATTTCAACATTAGTCTTGTCCTTGTTGTCTATGAGGCGAATGTTAATAGGTTTCTTTCAGGGGTCCGAAGTCCTCTTACAGTTACTCATAATAAAGAAGCGAATATAGTCTCTTCACATCGTCGTAATTGCCAAAGTGAACTACCAATTAGACAATTTAAAATAAAATGTACTCGTAGCTAATAAGGGCTTTTATAGTACTAAAGAGCTGTTTGAGTAATGTAGCAAAAAGCTGAGTCGGGGCCCTACTTGGCATGCTATGTACATATGTATAATTATTATGTCAAATAAATGTATTTTCTTTCTTTCTTTTAAGGTTATGACTAATTAATTATTTCTTGACTATTATTTGACTTTATTTGAAATTGTATTAATGAATTTATTTTTAATAATATGTAACCTTTTGCAAGTTGGTCTCTGCTCCGGCGAAGTATGTGAGCAGATTTATTCCTTTAACACCACCATTTACCATACCTCATGCAAATAAAGATATTTCATTTAATTTTCATTTCAGTGACGATGTGCGATATGAAATGATAGCAACAAAATTGAACAACGATATAATGTAATATTAGATAATCCCAATTTAAATAAACAAAGTGGAAGCCGATTAATTAATTAATCCTTGAAAGCGTGGATACTGAAGAGCGAAGGATTAATTTGCTTAGCTGATAGGATTTCAAAGTTTTGAATTTGTTGACTGGATCCCGTTATGTTGACACACTTCGAGTCTAAACTCTTAATAACTCTGATTCTGTCCCCCTTACTAACAAGCGTTTCTTAAAAAATAACCTGTAGGCCTACCACAAGCTCAGTCTGGCTCTGTTTCTGGCTCTGATTCTAAATGGTCTGAACTAAATAAATCTTACGTCGAAACATCACACACAGTATAAGACACTGTTGAGCACGCACACTGACTCAAAACCAGAGCTAGAGAGCGTTCTCTTCCAGATAACCGTTTTGTAATTTTATTATATTTATATTAATTTTTATAAATAATATATGTTTATCTCAATTAATAATAGCTACATGGAATCAATATACGTACAGAAAATACGCAATCAATAGTTTAGAGAGATGGTATAGGCTCATTTAAATCTAACTAAAACAAGTAAATAGCATGAGTTGATGGAGAACATAATCGAATACAAAGACTCCACTTCAAAGAAAATTGAACCTGCAGAAAAAGGCGATAACTTTTAACCTCGCTCGAAACGAGAATTTACGTATGGCACAGAATAGATATCATACTAGCAGTATAATAGACTGCTCTTGACATTCTACACTTAGGGCACGCTCACAGCAAAACAAGGACAGTAAACTCATTGTTAGCCCCGCCCCAATGTTAGTTTTTGGTTTATTGTAAAAGTGGAAAGGCTGTACTTTTAAGGCCTGCGCACAATAGGCCGCTGGCGTCGGCGGTCAGTGAAATGCTGTCAATTTTGACAGCGTTTCACTGATCGCTACCGCCAGCAAACTAGGTATGTGCGCACTGCGCAGGCCTTTATACAACAGCGATATTTGACAGCGTTTCACTTGACAGCAATTCCACCGCAGAACGGTTAGTGTGCGCAAGGCTTTATGTTTTACTTTTCAACGGGCCTTGGTTCTTGTATCTTTTACTTAGAATAGTACTTAATATAATTTAAAAACGTTCTATTTGATCAAAATCAAATGAAAACAAACCATTTATTTGCAAACTTGTGAACTAAAAAAGAAGTAGTTGCAAATTCTTCCCACCTCAGCATATGCACGGGTATTTTTCATAAAATATTCAAAATATGATGTAGGTATTATAATAATTTATCTACTCTACTGGCCGTCGTGTTATTGTACTGTGCTAAGGTAAACAGTTCCTGTATTGGATAATGATATCTTTTACTTTCCATTCAAATACAGTAGGGGGATAATGGTGGGGATGAAAGGGAGGAAACCGGGGAAACAATGACGTTTCGTTTACCCTCGCTTCTGTATCTTTTTGGTTATCAAACAAACGGTTGTAAACATGAATATGTTTAATTGAAAAGCCGCAGAAACTTTAACAAACACCTTAAGGCCTGCGCACATTTATGCGATAACGATCAGCTGAAGCGCTATCAAATATGACAACGATATTTGACAGAATTTCAGCTGATCGCCATCACTGTCACCTAGATGTGCAGGCTTTTAAATATTTTATATTGACGGAATCAAAATACTTAATATATTATAACAATACTGAAATAGTTGAAACACAATTTACACTAGAATATTCAGCACCCGTAGCATGAGCGTCCTAGACCTTTTTTTCTACCGAAGAGAAAGCCATTTATACTTCGTACCTTCCTTTTTTCGTTCCTTTCTTTCTTTTACTCTTTCGTAGATAAATCATCATCCAGAGCTTCTTTTCAAGAAATTATGAAATAACTAGAAATATACTTTAGTGGAATGAGGGTATCCGTAGAAAAACTAAGGTTACCGACATCATCATCATCATCATCATCAGCCCTACCTAACCCACTGCTGGCCATTGGCCTCTCTTTGTGTTTGCCATTCACCACGATATTGGGCTAAAATATGTATTTATTCCATATCTTAATATTTCTTAATTTACATATTTTATCGTGCATATTAATAATCTAATTATAATAATTATTATCAATAATAATTTGATTTAACTTTCACCGACATATATTGTGGAATAAGTATGGTAGAATAACAATGGGCTGGTCTTATTTAGCTAGAAGAACCGACAACCGCTGGGTAATAAAGGTTCTCGAAGGGCGACAACGAACCGGAAGACGAAACGTAGGGCACCCACCCACCAGATGGACTGACGACATTGTTAAGATCGCGGGAAGTCGGTGGATGGAAAGCGCTCAGAAGTATCCTTCTTGGGAATGTGTAGCAAGTCCACTGCTTGCCATATATGCCTTATATATGGCAAGCAGTGGACTTCTTCAGGCTGTTGATGATGATGACGATAGTAGGTACCTATATAATCTTATAATTTCCCAGAACAAACATTATGGCCTTGTAATACGTTCGTTTCGACAGCGAGGTTACACAAGCGTCCTCTTTAGATCGCGTCGATAAAATATTTCATTCGCTAACAAAAAGCCCTATTGTGTTACAAGAGGTCGGAAGTGCTTAAGAACTTAACATGGAAAAGGTTGATATTCTGATATGTTTTCGTAAAATTGCACGTTTTTACACAGGCTTTTTAGCCTTAAGCGATTAATGAAATGCTGTCAAATATGACAGCGGTATTTGACATGACAGCGATATTTGACATCGTTTCACTAATAGCCACCGCAGAACACTGATGTGCGCAAGGCTTTAAAGCTCCAATTATTTTGTGACCCTAAACATACAAAAGCATAATTTTCGGTCGCAAACTAATTCATTTTAGTCCATAAAAGTTAAGGTGTGAAGATAAATGTAATATAATTTACTTGGTACCTTTGGTTTCTTATGAAACGCCGACCGTTTTAAAGCGGTTGTTTTTGTTAATTGAAACAAGATTGGAACTACGAGTAGTACTGTTATAGTTTGTCATGTTTTAAAGGTTTTACATAATATAAAATCGGGCAGCATGCTTTTCTAATAAAAATAATATAAGTAGGCACACAGGTGCATTGCTTCGTATTATTCCTATCTGAGTAAATAGGCAACAAGTTAAATAAGTTTGAAAGCCTTATTAACAGATTTTCATGTATGATTTTTGACGTTTTAACCTTTTGTGCGCGAGTCCGACTCGCACTTGACGGTTTTTGACGTGACAACGTCTTTTAATTCGATGGAGCCGGCTGCACGCATGAAAAAACATGACGTCATGCGGCGTTACCTCTCTCTGAGGCGTTCCATTTAAGGCTTCAAGTGCAAGCGAAAGCGCGGAACGTGCGCCAAAGAGGCACATTCGGCCTCCGCGTTCGACATCTGTCTCTCTCCTACTTGAGTGAGCGATGCGTCCGCGTGGACAGCTGTATGACGTTGTCACGTTCAACTATCGTCAGTAAACCGACTTTACAGACAACCGATTTTATTTTACACTTTTTGAAACAAGTTAAATTTTCATTTCCTTTGCGATTGGTTTAATATTTAAACTACGAATGCTACAAAACGGTTATCTTTTACTAGAGGCTAGGTCAATTTAACTTGAGTATTTGAAATAAAACAATTGTGATGATAGTTCCCTCCCTTGACCGTAATAACGTCAACTTAACATCACCTTTATAGCTTTCGGCTATTATAATGGCACGCGGAAGGTACATACATAATATACAAAAAAAAACATTAGTTCCCCTTCGGTCACCTGATATAACTTGGAGGTCACAAAGATTTTTATAATGTCCCAAAAGTGCCCAAAAGAGCCGAGCGGGATTTGAACCTCCGTCCTTTCCCTTGGTACGGGGCTGCACTGACCGCTACGCCAATCGCTACGTTACGTTACGCTACGTTACGTTATTCGTCGAGTGTGATTAGGATCGGAATCCTAATCACACTCGACGAATAACTCTTAGGGACTGTTCGGCAATAACACGACCGTGATTTTTGTGATTTCCTAAGTGTAGTAAATACTATAAAATTAAAAAAAAATAACTTGGTGGTCCTCTAAATAGCTATTAAAGCCGCTAGCTGTGCGCAGGCATTAAGTATCACAATAGCATATCTAATCTCACAAATAATAAATCGATTACCCGGGTATTTATGGATAAAATACCCGTGTAATCAATTCAGTTTGTGTTATGATCGCTAAGGTTTAAATATTACTAATCTCACAAACTTTTGAAAGTTACGCCTTAATTCTAAACTTAAATAATGAAGTACGTAGCTTATTGGGCATAAATTATCTAAAACACTCATAATTCATTTCAATAATTAAAGCTTCTTTCAATTCAAAGTGCCATGGCAGTAAACCGATACTATGATTCCGGTCACGAAATAACAATTAAATAATTACAAATTTAAACGTTTTCGTTCTTTGTTTATTTTATAATTTGGTCTGAAAAGCTATTTAGGACATCTTAATTTAGATTTAAAATATTCTAGAGAGTGAAGTGTTCTCTGAAATTAAAAACAGACTCTAAAGATATTAGACAGATAAAATGTAGGTTATCTATTTTGTAAATGTTAGAAGAAAAATTAAGCAGGCAAAAATTGTTTTTCCTGAAATTTTGCAATTTCATGATGTAATTCTTTAGCGGGATGATATTAAAAAACTTATAAGTCCATACTAATTAAGTAGCTCGTAACTTGAGTCCTTAGATAAAAAGCGAAAATACGCTCCTTCTGATTTATGAGAGTTCTCCTGAATATGTTTCTGTTTTCACGAGAATTATTCTTCGGAAAATACGAATATTTGCTTCAGTACCTGCGTGGGTAATTTTTCACCAGTTACATTTTGTTGATACATTATTTATGAGTTCTTAGCCTATAACCGCATTCAATTGATAAAAAAAAACAAAGTGATATGAATGAGGATTTGCCCCCTATATAAAGCGTACCACAAGCTCTACTTGGCTCTTTTCCTGGCTCTGGTTTTGAGTCTGTGCGAGTGTTGACTATATAAATCCTACGTAGAAACGTCACACAAACAGTATAATACACTGGTGAGCACTCACACAGACTCAAAGCCAGAGTCAGAGACAGAGCCAGACAGAGCTTGTGGTAGGCCTACAGTTTTTATTTTTATTTATTTAGGAAATCTTATTTTGAGCACTTCTTTATATAAAAAGGAGTTAATTAAAAAAAATATGCCTCTTAACTAGATAGATGGATAGATAACTCTTTATTGATTACTATGACACATAGAAATACAGTAGTTAGCTTGAAAATAAACATTCACAGTAAAACAATAGGTGGCCTTATCGCTAACAGCAACCTCTACCAGGCAAATTTGAAAAACTACCCAAAAACAAGCCTGTTCAGTGTTCACAGCCTTAAAACCATGACCGCAGGTTCGTTTTTAGCAAGCTTCTAATGTTTATGCAGGAGAAGCTTCATAATAACGCGCATGAGGAGAGCACAGACGAGCTAACTGGTTATTTGGTAGCCCGTTAGTTAGGCATTAGAATATTCTAATGAGCATTTATGTTGGAACTGCATAGTGCACGCGGCATGCCAGTACTATATGGATTGTATTCAGTATTCAGTATATTTATTGCCTTATTACGTATGTAAATAACAATGTCAGATCTTAAAACTAGTTTTTGAATCAATACATAATTTACCCTGTAAGGGTGTTGCAATAGTGTAGAAGCGGTTGTAAGCGCACGTTCATACAAACGCGATTTTTTTTGATGACACCGCTCTCAATTTGCGTAAGCGCCGCTTTCTCCTTAGGGCTATAAGTATTTATTTTTTTGTCTAAATTTATAAAAATAAAAAAAAATAAACGATGTAAATACAACCTGTTATAAACTGATTCTTGTGTATTTTGTACATTTTGACAATATTTGTTAAGTTGTAAGTTCTCTTATGTAAATAAATTTAGTAAAGAAATACAACCAATAAAATATGAAATTGAGGAAAACAGAAAACAACAGTTGATTGCACTCACAAACAATGAGCTAAATCAATTCAATTTCGCGATACGATAGCTGTACGAAATGTATATTATTTGTTTTGGTAATTTCTTTGATTTTGTCTTCATCATTCGCTTCAGTTTTTAAAATTTCTAAAAAATGTACCTAAATGATAGCACCAAAAAAAATGTTTTATTCTAAGAAATGTTCTCTTTCCTAGAAACATAATGATAATACGCTCGCTTCGTCTGGTCCCGCTATTCATTCTCATTACCGTGTTATTTCGTCAGCTGCAGGCCAGACCTCATTAAGCGCGATGAGAGTTTCATAATTACCACGTTAACCGCACAATGTACCGCGCTCGGGAAATTACAAGAACCCGGAATCCAAGAGCTCTGCACTTTGCTCGCAAAACGCATCTAAGGCTCAAATTTACACCGCCGCGGAATGGAACGGAAGCTAACTTTTTTGTGCATAGCATAATGAACTTTAAAACAATTGCATAAAACACAAATTAAATACGAACTAAAAAATTGGACGCGCGTCTTCCGTGGAATCCTCGCGCATTCTCGAGAATTGGGCTCGTTTTCATAAAATTCATTTTTGTTGAAATTTGATTAAAGTTGATTTGTGATAAAATTTTGATAAAAATGATTTTGTTTTTTTTTAAATGTTTTATAAAAGTGAAACTTCTTATTTTTTGAACGAATATTTTCTTATTCCTATTCTAAAAGCCATTTGGTTCAAAATAAATAGCAGAATTATTATCTCATGCACTACTGTGAACTAAGCAGAATGAATGGGGCTAACACACCCCATCCATCCCTGCCTCCCCATCTATCAACCCTCTGTAATGGAATTATGGTGTGAGCTCATCTTTTCCTCGTGAAGCATATTTTATGGAAGTGGAGTCCGTAAGTTGGGGAATAAGTTGAAAAACTGTTCTTAGAAACAAGTTAAATCTAAGGACTATCGTTTTTGTAATTTCAGCCGTGGTAATGTCATTTTATGATAACTATGTATCCAGCGACCAATTTATATTCAGAGATAAATATTTTTATAACGTCCCAAAAGTTATGAGCCGAGCGGGATTTGAACCCGCGACCTTCCCCTTGGTACGGGGCTGCCACTGCGCCATCGGATCCTAACCACACTCGACGAACAACTCTTAGGGACTGTTCGGCACTAACGCGACCGTGGCTCCATCTACAGGTTTGACGGTACAGTCGACTACTTTTAAAAATCTTTGTGATTTCCCTAAGTGTAGTAAACACTATAAATTCAATAAAAAAATATATTAATAGATAGTTGATCGAAATCCGTTTAGCCGTCTGTAAGATAAACAGTGGGAACAAACCCGCTATCTCTCAATTTTTTTTAAACATTTTTGGCAAAGGTAGGCTTTTGTATTTTGCTAACTCGATTTTCTTTCACCAAAAGCATCACGTGCCGAGTTTTCGGTCGATCGAGTGGAAGTGAAGATAACAGACAATCGAGGCATTCAAACAAACGTGCATTCTTACTATGCGTCAGGACATTGGTATTCAAAATGATATTTGGACGTCCGATACACCTCTAGACAAAAAATCTTGGGTTAGTGCTTGTTGAGATCTGTAGACCTACCACAAGCTCTGTCTGGCTCTGGTTTTAGTCTGTGTGAGTGTTCACCAGGGTGATAAACTGTGTGTGTGACGACTCGATGTAGGATTTATTTAGTCAACACTCACGCAGACAAGGCCTACTTAGAGAAAGTCATGTTTTTTTTTTTTATGAATCGTATAATCGTAACTACGCTTTGTTATCCTTATTCTAATAAATAATTTAGATTTTAATCAAAACGTTACTGATTAGAAAGACTTAAATCTGTGTATCCAATCCAGGTATACAAGTAAATTGGAGTCAGTACGCGCTAGAATTAGGCTCCAAATTGGAGCTTAACTCTCAAGCTTCAAACATTTTACGATTGTAAGGCGATAACAACATTTTTCGATTTAAACTTAAGGGTGTTTATTTTTTAAACCTCGTAAACATGGGTAAAAATGTAGTAGTTATAAATAAAACATTAATAAAAGCTCAATTTAATAGTGTCCTGACCATTACCCTAGATAGTTATATCGATAACACTTTATTGATTTCCATGATACACTAGGTAAATCAAATACAGTTTTTAGCCTAAAAATAAACAGTAACAAAGGACAGAACAGAATATAAACAAAACGGGGTGAGGAAACATTATCATACTTCTAGCACATCCGACATTTGATAATAATTTATTCTGAGTCGGATATTAGACAAGGAAAACCTGGATGAACTGTGTGAAAGATGACATGGATAGGAGAGGAGTGAATGTAGAGATGACGGCTGACAGAGGGGAATGGAGGAAGAAGACAATGTTGTGTCGACCACACATAAAGTGGGATAAGGGCAGGAAGAAGAAGAAGAAGAGTCGGATATTAGACATCCATTCTCACAAGCTACGGATAATGATACTTCAGAGATGCCAAGAAAATAATGAAATAAAAACAAACTACGTGGTGTATTTCAGTGCTGTAACGGTGATGTCTGAAAAAAGGCTGTGAACTATGAAACAAGAGCTCTCTAACGAGTTCCTGCACATTTTTATCATGATAGCTGAATACCGAACAAACGGGGAACAAAATATTTTTAAAAAGAAAACAAAAGACTTGCCTATTGAGCGGAGACAAGATGTTTTTTACTGGATTCTTTTGTTTACAAAAGCCACGTTGATCACTACCAAGGAAATTGTCCGATCTCTTATAACGATAAATGAGTATTGGATAAAAGTCTGCGCATATCTATTGCGATGGCGATGGCGATCAGTAAAACGCTGTCAATTATAGAAATAGAGAGAAAAAGAAAACATTTTATTTACCTTTGGAACTAGGTTATAATAATGTTGGGTACTGCCCGCCTAACACATAAAAAAGATAAAAATAAAGTTAATGAAAAAGTAAAGTTCATTCATAATATTGTTACACCGTGTTTAGGTCACTCATTTGCAACACTGGTATTCTGCCATTTCACTGATCGCCTTCGCCATCGTGCATAGATGTGCGCAAGGCATCGTTTCCATGTTGAAATTCACAGAGCTTTATATTATGGATTTGTACGTAAAGAATAAATTAAATATTGTAATGAATGAAATGAAAAAAACTTGGGTGAAAACTGCCCGAAAGCAGGGTTTTTTCCCAACATCAACTGTATAACGTGACTCGGGGGAAATTTAGGTTTATTTCTGTTTTATTACCGCCTTATTTACTCTAGCAACATTTTATTTAATGTTATAGTCAAATATGCCCTAAATTAAATTACGCTGGACTCTAGTGGCTTAGTGGTGGCGACCCATAATGTCTGATTCATGTACTAATATTAATTTGCAGCGTATTTGCATTGCTATTATTGCAATGCCGCCAACGTCTTGGGTACACTACCGTCTGGCACTGATTTGGATCAGTTGAGCTATCTCCAGATCGCTTGCACGGTCTGTAGATAGCTAAACAGTTTTTTGTGTAATTGGTACATTTTGTTAATACTTGTATTCATTGTAAGTTTCTTTGTGTAAATATAATAATATAATATTAATGATACTCTTTCATAAATGTAGGTACATTTTAATATTCAATCCTTTCGTACCTAAATATTTCATTTTTTAAAAGATTAGATGAAAATTATAGAAAATTGGTCCCATAATTTCATCCACAGTTCGGCAGCCAGTAGGCCACCAAAAGCTCTGGCTGGCTCTGTCTTTGGTTTTGAGTCTGTTTGAATGCTGTCTAAATGAATCCTATACGTCGAAACGTGACACGCAGTATATAAACTGGTGAGCACTCACACAGACTCAAAACCAGAGCCAAGGACAGGGCCAGACTTTTCAAGTTTTTTAAGTTATCTTGTTTTTAGCACTACTGGCTTTAGTTTAAGCTAGAGCTCTCATTTGCGAGTAAGTGTGAAACTTATTAATCTAGATTGATATGCCTCTGATTAAACTAAATTATATTTAGAAATAATATGAAAACTAAGAAATGCGTGGATATATAAACACTGATTTAATCACGATTAGGTTATTTTTTTTAATCGTGTCACTGATTCTTTCGAACCAAGTGTGGTGAAAGGATTTTAAGTGCGCCTCAAAAAGGCTCCTTTCGTGCACTTGACACATATTTTCGAATTTTTATGGTTCTACTTTTAGGTTTATACTGGTTTTTGTAGACCTTATTACATTCACAATAATTTTTTTTTAGAATACCATTAACCTTTTCTAATACAAACATTGTATCCCATAAATTTGACCGTTTGTCATCATTTATGTCGCAAACGGTATGAGGTTTTCTGTTTCGTACCCTCATTTTGATAAAATCAGTCTGAGTTATAGCGATAAGATATAAGCTCTATAAATGTATTTCTCTGAATATTATGACCCAAAAACTTGAGCTACATAGAATGTTAAGGATCAAATTGTAATAATAAAACATTCAAATAAATATTTATTTACAGTATTTACAAATTAAATTAATATTCCAAGAACTGTTATTATATTACTTTTTCTGCTTTTTCGATTGTATCTGGAACAAAATATAGCGTAAAATAAATAGGACGTAATCAAAAGTTATGGTAGACATACTCACAGGGCTCTCAGATATAAAGACAGACAGAATAAAATAGAATGTATAGAATATAAGTCCTAGATATAAATCTATATAAAATCTCGGGAATCGTAACCCGTCTATTTTCATACTGGCTAGTCCACAGTGGCATCGCAAAGGTTCTACTGACCATTTAATTTTGGTATCTTTAAAAGTGATTTTCTAAACGATCTTTGTGATAAAACTGAATAAAAAAAAATATTTACACTAAAAAAACTAACAATTGACCAATGTTTAAAAAAAATACAAAATACACAACAAACAGTTGAGCTATCTGCAGACCGTTACAAAAGATCTAGAGATAGCTCAACTGATCCAAATTAGTGGTAGACGAAATAATCAAAGCAATGTGAACCTACATTGGAAAAAAATAATTGGATTTTTATAAGAGCTCAATAAAAGACAAACTCTATTCTAAGTAAGTAAGGGAGTTACTCACCAGTATTTTCAGAGGCGTTTTCAACAGGTTCATTCCACGACTGTTTCTCACTGGTTCCGAAGAAGATGTAGAATGTATTGCAAGCGATGTACACCGCTGACGAAATGTAGAATACTTTACGCCAATCAGCAGGGTCCGTCTACAAAAAATATAATTTATCGATGAAGGCTAAGTAACAATATAAAAAATTACAGTCGTGTATTTTGTAATTTTTTTATCGTGACGTTTTGATGGAATGCTTACAAAAATTCACAAAAGAGATTTTGTCAGATAACTGTATTCCACAAGCTCTGTCTGGCTCTGTCTCTGGCTCTGGTTTTGAGTCAGTATGATTGCTCACCAGTGACAGTGACCAGTGATATTGCGTGTGTGACGTTTAGGCGTATGATTTATTTTGACAGCACTCACACAGACTCGCAACCAGAGCCAGAGACAGAGCCAGACAGAGCTTGTGGTAGGTTAAATGAAATGAAATTTTAAATTAAATAATTTAATTTAATTTTTATTTTATTTTAAATTTTATAAATGTTGAAATAGTTTGGGCCCAGATTATTGTACAACTAGCTGATTAGACAAGTTCGATGATACTATGTGTGATAAAATGTAAAAAAGATGCGTGAATGTGGGTGTGTTGGTGTTACTAACCTCATCCTGCAGCACAGCACCAGCCACCAGCGGGACGATGATGGAGATGCCGTTGGCGATGGCATTGGTGATGCCCATCAACGTGCCCGCGAAGTTCGGAGCCATGTCGATGTGGACCAGCTAGAATAGAAATGATAAATCATTACAATCAGGACTCAGAATCGCGTGGAACTGGCACCTAGACTCACCTAGCTTTAAGACGTTTCAAAGTGATTCTTGTAATTGAACTGAAAAAAAAAACGTTTTTCCTGGAAATGTATAGAGGAGGCCTATGTCCAGCAGTGGACTCAAATGGTTTTCTTCTTCTTGCCGTGTCACTGGTTCATTAAATTTGACTAGAGGTAGTTTAACTTTATGAAGACTGTGGCAGGTTATCAACCAATTTGATTTATCCAACTCAGTTATTTTATTCCGTCTTTATCAGTAATTTTGTTAAGATCGCGGGAATTCGATGGATGGAAAGGGCTCAGAATAGTTTTTCCTTGAAATGTGTAGGGGAGGTCGTGGACTTTATCACGCTGATAATGATGATGATAAGTTATTTTATTAATTTTAATATAAACACGAAATTCAATCCTTCGCGGGGTTCACCACTAACAGCAAATTAAATTAACTTCAAAATTGGCTCGAGCTGATGCTTAAATTGCGAAGCACCATACGGTATGGTTTCTTTAATATAAGAGCGCGTACTTTGTTATGAAAAGCTAATACAAATTGCCAATTTTTACGTCATTATTCATGTTGCTCATTTTACTGCCACGTTGCATAATTATCTTAGTCAATTGCTCAAGAATGATCAAGCAAAATACGGTACGAGCGTTTCAAAACTTGAAAATTATGTTCCAAATGGTTGCAAAATTTCACCAAATTACAAAGAGCTTAGACTTGGGAATAGAGTAGGAGACTGCTTACCAAATATCCAGTATAATGTCCAGCGTTTAATCCCACAACGAGGGTGAGCAGTGCCACCGCCATGGTGACGTCACCGGCCGGAGAGTACGAGAGGCCGATTAGGGCTATAGCTGGACCGAAGTGACCTGGAATGGAAACCACGAGATAGTGATGCTATTATTGTTATACTACTAGCCATCTCTAGAGCCATAACTGTTTTCATTTTCAGTTTATTTGCATAGAAAAATTGTTGTCAATTGTAAGGACTCAAACTTGTAACTCTTCCATCTTAATGGGCTTATTGCTTCATGAACTACTAATACCATGTTAGTTTACCATGTTTTTTATTTTGAGTAAATAAAAAATACTTTCTTTTTGTACTAATCCGTTCATCATCAACCGTTTCACCAGTTCCGTACTACGGAACCCTCAAGTCATAAGGAAGGATAAAAGTCATGTGACCAGTACCCCAACCGGGAACCAATCAATCGTATGAAACCAGTGTGCGGTGCCTGACGCCTATCGCCGATCGTATCGCGCCCCTCTGCCACCTTTTTGTATGGAGAAACCAAAAGCGCCCCTAGCGGATTCTTCAAGAAGCATGAATAGCGATTGCGAGACGGTGACGTGTCCACGTCAGCTGGGTTGCGATTGGATCCCGGTAGGGGTACAGGATGGATATATTGGTAGAGGTATATAGGCCAAATAAAAGATAGATGAATAGTGTGAAAGATAAGAGATAGGTGAATACAGAGATGACAGCTGACATAAAGGAATGGAAGAGAGCACTGGTGGTCTAGTGGTAGCGGTCCCGCCTTCCGATCTGAAGGTCGTGGGTTCAAATCCAGTCGTGTACCAATGAGTTTTTCTATTGAAAAATGTATGTTCACTATGCCAGTACTCTCAAAACGGTAAAGGAACACATCGTGAGGAGACCGGCTAGTCGTAGAACCTAAAAAAGTTCGAGCATCACGTGTCAAGGGTCACGCAAAAAAGGCCCGCCAGCGGCCTACTTGCGGAAAAACCAGCCCGCACATCAAGGGCGGATGATAAAATTTTGCCGAATTTGCCGAGGGGGAATGGAATAAAATAACATGTTATATACATATATGCTGACCCCACAAAGTGCGATAAATAGGCAGAAAGAAGACTGCAAATCTTATAATAATGATGTCCAGTGCGAAATGGCAAGTTCTCACCAATAGAGTTGCTGAGTTTCCTGCAAGTCGTGATGCTGAGCCACTGCTTCTTCAAGATGAAGTCAGACATGAAGCCGAACGGAAAACTCAACAAGTACATTGCCAAGTACGGCAACGCTGACATTACTCCATTCTGGAATTATAAAATACTCGTAATACACAATTGGAATATAAATAATAATAATTGTCTTAGGAATCTTTTTCGAAATCAACTCATAACCAAAAAGATATTAGACATAGAATCTAAATTACCTGAGTTACTATGTGAAACTGTAGGCCTACCACAAGTTCTGTCTGGCTTTGTCTCTGGCTCTGGTTTTGAGTCTGTGTGAGTGCTGTCTAAATAAATCCTAAAAACGTCAAAACGTCACACACATAGTATGGTATACTGGTGAGCACTCACACAGACACAATACCAGAGCCAGAGACAGACCCAGACAGAGCTTGTGGTAGACCTACTGGTTCAGATAAATAATAGTCTTCACGATCTAGATTCTAGACCAACAACTTTGATTTCGATAAATATATTACTTATCACAGCCACGTGTTCACTTTTTCTCATCCTTGAATTTTATAAAGATTGTTTATCAGTCACAAAATGTTAAACACAGGCCTTGTCGATATAGAAGCAAAAACGAGCAGTAGATATACAATCTCCATGCTCTAGTCCTTATCTTGTTGGCTGCTTCAACTTCTTACATTTAAACTGTTCAACATCATCATCATCCACAGCCCCACTTTACCCACTGCTGGGCCTCCCAAAGTTTGAGCCATCTTCTTCGATCCTGTGCCAGTCTAAACCAGTTCCAACCCGCGTCTGAGCGAGCGAGATGGATAGACGACAACATCAACAGCTGCTCACAAAATAATCTAGTCTTACCGCTTTGATGTCCACTCCAAGGACCTGCTTCATGTAGGAAGGCATCTCCGTCATGAGGGTCCAGAAACCCCAGTTCTGGCCGCAGTGCGCGACTATCAGCGAGATGAAGGGAAGAGACGTCCAGATTGCCTTCCAAGGAGTTTGCAGTTTCTTAAACAAAACACTGATAGCTCAAAAATGCAAATGAGCCAGATTTTGGCACGCGTCTTTGCTGAAATGTATGGATTTCATTTAGTTTAGTGTTAAGTGGAAGTTTTCGGTGTATTCTGAATAATTATGTTTCTACCTTCTGCTTCCCAATCTGTCCCAAAGACGTCTGTATGTAGATCCGCTCTTCATCACTGATCATGCTGGACTGCTGTGGCGAGGCAGACCCTAGGAACAAGTAAGCCACGGTCCAAAGAGCTCCTAGCGTCCCATTCATGTAGAAGATGGCTGGCCAGCCCCAGTAGTCAGCTATGAAGCCAGATACCATCAGTTGAAGTGCCGTGCCGAGTTGGCAGCCTGGAAAAAAACACCTGAGTAAATAATATCAAAATAGTTTTATTTGCTCAGTCTGTGCAAGAAATATAATACCAAGGATAAGTACGCTCATACATTTTATGCGGACTTTAAGCGCCCGGAATAAATAAATTTGATCAGAGAATCAAAACTGCGTATATGTATACCTAAGATGTTCTAGTACTACTGAAGGTACTATATAGGTTTGGTCACGCGTCTTCTTGCTATGTAGAAAGAAAAAGGAGCTTCGTTGCATTGATTTTATATAATAATTGTTTATTCATGCACTGAATACTGCCGGATTAATTTGCAATAAATGCATAAACTTCCATATTTATTATTAGCGATATTTTTTGCATACAAACAAAAAAAAAATACAACCGAATTGAGAACCTTCCTTTTTTCTTTGAAGTCGGTTTAAAAGTATGCTGCCGTATCGACGCTTGCGTTTCTTAATACCTCGTTATTCTTTAATATACCTCTAAATACCGGCCTTCCTATAATTTGAAGGATAAATTATGTTAAATATCAGAATTATTTAAATAGGTATCTTCTATAAACGTACTTCATCGTTGACTGCATCTTTGCTCAGCGGTGACAACGGGGTCAAACGTTTGCCTCATCATAATTATCATCATCAACCTATATCAGTCCACTGCTGGACGTAGGTCTCTCCCAAGGGCGCCACTGAGCCCGGTCTTAGGTTCTTCTCCTCCAGTACTTGCTAGCTTTATTCCCCATTTTGGCGGAGGGCATCCTAATACACTACGCTTACCTAAATGTAGTTTCCACTCTAGTATTCGTTTGCTCCAAAGGTTGCCTATCGTTTAACGATTTCCTATCGATACAGTTTCCCTTTAACACATAAAAACCCACCATAATTACTTAGCAGTGGTAACTTACCTTACTCACTAATCTAATACTCTCTCAATGGACTATTTACTTACCTATAGCACGTTGAATGGGGTTAGGGATTAACTTTTTCTAAGGTGTCGAACTATAATTCTATGATACCTATAATAGGATTATTGCCACGACCTGCAAATTGATTTCTAATAATTATAGACTGAAGGAAAAAGTGGATTATAATGAGCCAGCCAGTAAGCCTACCACACGCTCTGTCTGGCTCTGTCTTTGGTTTTGAGTCTGTGTGAGTGTTCACCAGTGTAGTAGACTACACAGTCTACTACACTGGTTTGACGTTTTGACGTAGGATTTATTTAGTCAACACTCACACAGACTTCGTTGGCTACATCGTCGCTTACCATCAGGTGAGATTGTAGCCAAAGGATGTTCTATTAAATGTAAAAAAAAAAAAAAAAGACTCAAAACCAGAGCCAGAGATAGGACTAGACCGAGCTTGTGGTAGGCCTACTGTTCATATTCAATAGATCTGAGCTATACAGGATAACTGTTGTGTCGCAACATAAAACTTTGGTTTTTTCTGTTGACACTTTGAACTATCGAATAGGAAAGTTTTTCTACAAACCTTACCTCTATACCTCAAGACGTTTCCTTAACTGATTGGGGTACATTACAAGTACTGGTGCTCATCTATTATCAATAATAAGCTCAAGGTCTTCTAAGGATGCCTAAAGGTTAGCTATACCCTTTCAAAATTTCTGGGAGATATACCGAGCATTGGACTTCTTCATGCCGATGACGATATTAATTATGAATGACAAACCTCCGTATATCAAGGTTCCAAGTCGACTCTTCTCCTCCAAAGGCACCCACTTCCCAATGAGGTTGTGAATGGATGGAAACAGGAACCCTTGGGAAAGACCCTGGACCACTCGACACGCGCAAATCAACTGCCAACCACCCTGAAATTTAACAGATAGTGTTAGTGTACGACTACAAGAGTATTACAACACACCACACTAACTGTATCTACTGATCTTCGGTGACGGACACTCTTAACGAAAACAGGATTCCAGGACGAAGAAAGTTTATAGCAGTCTTCACGATTGAAATTGGTACTTTTTATTTCAATCGCTTCCCGGACCATTCTTCTATGGTAAAAACGTTCACTGGACACAGACTGTGTTGTAACAAAGTCGAAACGTCGGGATAAAATAAAGGTAATCGCGATAAATACCCATATAGTTATGCATAACGATCGCGTTAATTTAAAAAGTGCTAGCTCAGGTGGTAGCAAGCAACCTATCTGATCTTAAGTTTCTAGGTCCTAACCAGCAGTGCCTGCTTTTGTTTATGAAAAATGTATGTATGTAGCTCCCGAATGGTGAACGAAAACATGGTGAGGAAGCCTGTGACTTAGCTAGTAGCAAATACTTATCCCGCAACGTAATTCAAACCTTACGTCTGACATTGAGTCAGCCACTGCACCAGGCTATCAGAAGCTATTGAAGCTGCCATGACGTACATAGTATCCAGCTATAGGTATCAGTAAAGACACCACAGCGTTGATGCAGACGCTCAGCGTGATAAGCACCATGCCTCCGAACCGTGCCGCCAGCTCTCCACCCGGGATCTGCAGAACTATGTATCCCCAGAAGAACGACGAGAGGATCACACTTTGCTTCTGGATACTCCAATCGAAAGCCTGAAATAAACATACCACTGATTTTGGTAAAGTATTTAGGATTTAGAAGAGAGTTTAGAATCGTTCTTCTTATAAATGTATAGGCCCATGTTTAACAGTGGACTTCTTCAAACCATGATGATGTACTATGTTTGCAGGGTTTTTATCAAAGAAAAACCTTGTGTTGTGTGTTTGAACTATTGATAGATTAAAGTACCTACTCTCAACTGCCACAAACACCGATAAAATCAAACAAAACATATTTTCTCAGATATTTTTTATCAAAAACGTTTGATAACAAAAATAATAAAAACTATGTATTTCAACAAAAATTCTCTCAAGGATGAGAACATTGCATTGTCATTCAAGACACCTACTTAATAGTTTTGTGATAACAAAAACTCGTAACCAGTTTCTTGCATTTAGTTCATGCTTCAAGCACTATCATGAAAAGTAATATTCACACGACATTCAAAAACCTCATCATCTTCATCATCAACCTATAGGAGTCCACTGCTGGACGAAGGTCTCTCCCAAGACATGCCACTGAGATAGATTGATAACTTTTTTACTCGGCTTGAAAAACACAGCTTTTCAAGCAAGAAACAAGAGAAAGAGAAGAACATTGAGTAAAGGTACGGCTACACAAGAAATCATAAGAGAAAAAGAACACATACAGAAACACATAGACCGACCTTTGGCTCTTCAACCAAAGAAAAGCCAAAAACCTATGAAATTAAAAAAAACATTTATTCAATGATATCACAAGGAACACTTTGAAACAACCAAGACTCTCAAACACAGGCAAAAAAGCCAGAAATCTAAACAATTGCATCGCAGCTATCAACTTTTAACAAACCACTCAAGCTCTACGTCATGATGGCATTATTTTAACCTAACCTAAATAGATAAGAAAACTTATGGTCCATTTGTTTTAAAAAGCTACAAACACTCTTTTCTCCATCCAAATTCAGCAGCATTTTCGGGACTCGTAAAATGAAAAGAGCTTTGTTGCGTAATAATTACTTTCCGAACAGGAAGTCAAGCGACAAGTTAAAATAAAGAAAGACCTGCTTCCTTCCTTTTTCTTAGAATCCTCATATTTAGTGATTTTTTAAATAAAACAGTGTACCTATACACCACTATTTTGTAATTACCAAAAAAAATGCCGCTAATGGCTGCTGACACTGAACACATCCACGAAAAAAAAAATTTTTCAGAGACATAAAAAAAATATTTTTAAATAACCAAAATTTTTTGTCAAATATTGAGAAATGATTCAACAAGCAAAAATCATTTCATTCATAAACGCTAAATACCAAGCGGAACCGAACAGCGTAATTTTTTTTCTCTCTAGTAGGTACTACGTAATAATGTGTCCATAATTTTATTGTGCAGGATTTCTCAATATTTTAATCATAATCATAATCATTTATTCGCAGGAATGTTTGTACAATAGTTATTAAATTAAAAATATAAATATTTGAGGTCCATTACATTCTGCCTTTAACATTTTAATAACTTTGTAATTTTATCGAAACTAAAAATTCTGATTGCACATTCATAATGTTCTACCCCTACTACATTACCCTATTGTTTTTTTGGTAGTTACAAAATAGTGGTGTATAATATAAAACTGGCGATAACAGTTCTTAGACAAACGGCACATGATCGCCTTTCTACTGTGTTATTCAGTGGTTACAGGCGATCTTATTACGCTATCTTAATACTTAAAGCAAAGTTGAATACTAACGTTCGGATCATTCTTATCTGTCATGGCGACGATAGCCATGCTCATGTTGACTCTCATGGCGAAGTTCAAGGTCATCGCCAGGAACAGCAGCAGGACCTGGACATGCCGCACTCCTAGCAAGCCATCTGTGGACCACAACATCTTATGATAGCTAATTTAGTGAACAGGTTTAGGAACAGGTTTTTTTAATTTTAATTTAACTTAATTTAATTTAAAAACATTGCATGTTTGCTGTATACTTTTGGCCCCACCGATCCGAACTCGGATTCATGTTTTTATTTTAGTTTTGACAAAGACTGAAGCTGCCCCACTACGCAGCGACACTTATATTTTGCTACTTATTATAATGCAGATAATTTGCATTCCATACGTAAAATACCTTTCACGGCCTTACAAGGTTCAATGTCATATTATACTTAATGTTGAAACTTTATTGATTCGTTTTTCAAATCAAACTCTGCAAATTGCCTTGCACTATTTTTTTATTGCCTTATCGGTGTCGTAAAAATTAACTGACGTTACTATCAACGTTTGATTTATGGTTAAGTAAGTACTTATTACATAAACACTTGTTCAACAGATTGACATGTACTACATTTCTCGTCAAGATATCGATGGTGATAATAATCATAGAAAGATAGTTAAGCAACAGAGTCATGCAATAAGCTACTGCATAGTTCATTGCTTTTATGATTTAGTTAATTGTTTATTTTTAATGAGGTAGCGTTGCCAGCCTTTTGGGCACATTGCCTGCGCTCGGTGATCTGAACTCTGTTTTCTACCTGTAATACCTACAGGTGGAAAACAGAGTTCAGTTTTTTTTAATTAACCTATTTTGTCCCACTGCTGGGCAAAAGTCTCCCCCAAAGACTTCCACTTATCTCTCTCTAGTTTCTTTTAAAAATTTTTTTTTTATTTAAATGATTTCATGTTTTATAACAATAATTTTGTAAATAATGTATATTCTGCTGCAAATAAATTTTAAAGGATTATGATTGTTTCGAATATATTTTATCCTTAATTATTTTCTCTCGTCCATCATCGTCATCTCAAGCCGGTATCACCCACTGCTGGGTGTAATCCCTCCTTCATTATCTGCCAGCCTCCTCTGTCCTGTGCGTCTCTACTCCAGATGTTTCCTGCGTCTTGTACAATGTTGTCGACCCATCGCACTTTCTTTTGATCCAAAATTTAGGTATAAGAGTCTAAGAAATCTGGTCATCGCGGAACACTAGATGTCTATAAAATATGATACCGCAGTTATAAAAAATAAACATAAGAACAGATTGTTTGAGAAATAAACATAGTAGGTACGCTTGTGCATATTTATTTGCTTTGGCGTATATAAACCGAATAGTCTCAAAGACAAATCCAACACACTAAAACAGAATAATATTCGCTAAATTCCTTACTATAATTATAATTCACATGAAAATATTAGTAGGTAATAACTGTTATTCTATATTAAAAATACCTCAGTAACATAATTGTGGTAAAAAAAAAGTAATTAGCTTGATGTGATTTCAAAACTACTTTTGTTGCTAATATTCGACCTTGCGCTGAGCTTGTTATGGCGCGCAGCAGAGCTCTTCCTAGTTTGAACCTTAATGCGATGGCATTATGTCAGTAATTTGAAAATGCACGCCTTCTGGTCCTTATATTAAAATATTTCCAATAACCAGTTTGCTTAAAAAGTGCCACTTACGAGGTTTTTTGACTTCGGCTGTCGTTTCTTCTTTTGCATCCATTTTAGAGATTTTTTGCTGCACTAAAAATAAACACAACACACTGGTTTTAAGCACTGCTATTTTTTTGTCCTTATAAGAAAGAAATCGAAAGTTCTAGATTTTTTTTGTAGCTAATAATATTTAATTCAAAGTGTTTAAAAAGGCGGACGTCCGTTTGCGCCTTTTTCCAAACAGTCATCTGCGGTATTGAGTTTCTCGCTCGTTGGCAATGAACGCAGTGCAATAGGTACTGTTAGTTTCAAAGTCACGGCTATAAAGAAGTTAAAACGCACTTGTTTTACTATTTTGTAACAGAACCAGGTAAATCGAGTAACTTGTTTGATATTTAAGAATTGTTGGAATGTAGGTAATTGAGTACTGGGATTTAATTTTTGAAATTAAGAAGCGGACTTTTTGCATGAATTTTATTTTTTTTATTTTTTACGTTGATTAAATTTAAGTTACCTCTTTTGTGTCTTTTATAATGGTCAAATTATAGAGCACTATACGTTTTTCTGAATAAAACCATTATACCATTATATTTAATATATATAATGGTATAATGTTTTTATTCATTACATTCCCGTGGTTTCCTTAATTCTTGTCCTCAGTATCAAAAAAAGTTTTAATACCAAATACAGGAAGTTCATAACAGTGATCCTATGCCATCAAGGTATGCCTCAAGCTGATGGACGCAGGGCTGTGCATCGTATATGGCACGTGCCTGACGTGCGTCACTTACGAGGCTATGCTTTCTTACAGGCGATAGTTACCAATTAATATCAGGTGGGCCATATGCTTGTTCCATCAGCTTGTTGTATAAGAGAATTGACAGACTTATCGTGAGCCTCTGTCATTTTCATATACTTATATTTCTGACGTGACAACATCTTATAATTCGTTGGAGCCGGCTGCACGCACGAAAAAACATGACTCATGCAGCGTTACCTCGATCTGAGGCGTTCCATTTAAGGCTTGAAGTGCAAGCGAGAGCGCGGAACGAGCGACAAAGAGGCACAATCGGCCTCCGTGTTCGGCAGCGTTCGACATCTGTCTCTTTCCTACTTGCGTGAGCGATGCATCCGCGTGGACAGCTGCTATACAATCACAGTATACAATAATACATTTACATTTTTTCGTTAAAGTATGAAGTGCAGTGAAAAGTGAATGTGGTGTCAATTGTTTAAAGCAACGATAATTGCAGCTTATGACGTTGTCACGTTCAACTATCGTCAGTAAACTGACTTTACAGTCAACCGATGTTTTTTGATGCCCATAGCGTTAATGACTGAAGAAAGATATGACTATGACTGTAGAAGATACTTGATGGTTATGTAGAGGGCGCTGGCTGATCGACGATTGGGGTTCATGCAGTTAGTTCGTCCGTTAGGGACTTAGACAATCTGGGACTGATAAGGATGAGATGAAAAACTGATCGGTAAAAAAAACACTAAAGATTAAGATAAAAAGAATGTTTATTGCGTAGACTTATAGAGCACTAAAACATTACAATAATAATATAATATAGTAATAAAGTATAAGTTGCTATGCTACGCTGATACTTCACATCAACTTTTGTATTCGTCTTATTTGCTCAAATACGACGATGTGAAGTGACTCTATCTGCCTTATTTTTTAGGAATAAGACGAATAGGCGATTATACGAACAGCTATAACCACCAGTCGACAGTTTTTTGAAGAGAAAAGGATGATGTTTGGCATTTCGCTGTTCGTGTTGATGTCACAATGTGTTCGAGTTATGCGAACTTCTACACAATATTGTAGAATAAAATGTCGAAAATTATGCGAATAGGTGCCTACTGTTGAAAAGTGCCGCAGTGCGTACGGGTGTCAGTTTAAAGATTTTATTATCATAATCCTTGGATCTTTTCGCACTATCAGATGAAAAATAGATTATTTCACGTTACGACTTCAAAAAATTGTACTCAGTGGTACAGATATCGTACTCACGTGTGATTGTACAGGAAATGCACAAATTATTGTAGATTAAATTGTGAGTACGTGCATGATGGGCTTTGATGATGTTATGGAAATCCAAAAACCAAGTGAGTAATTCAACCATAGTAGCCATGTGTGTTTGTAGAGCTCTACTCTTTGTGAAGGGCTCGTCCGGGTGCGTACCACCACCATGCCTATTTCTGCCGTGAAGCAGCATCGCTGTGTTTCAGTTTGAAGGGTGTGGGTGCCGGTGAAATTACTGGCACGTGAGGCTGAACATCTGTATGCCTCAAGTTGATGGATGCAGGGAAGTGCATCGTAGGGCACGTAGGTTTGTTATAGGCAATGGTTACCACTTAACATCAGGTGGGCCATATGCTTGTTCCATCAACTAGTTATATAAAAAAAAAAATATGTGTGTCTGAAAATATTAAGTGCATGATTGGACTCGTAGCGACGGCTTAGGTTACCTAACACTGTGCTTATCATTGAATAATGAATTCTATTTAATTCCAGAAGGATGCTTGGGCGTTCGGCACATCCAGGGGTTCATGCTGTTCCTCGCTATGGTGCTGTTCTATGGCATGAGAGTCAACATGAGCATGGCCATTGTTGTGATGACGGACAAAGATAACGAGCATGTAAACAATGAAACCACTGATTTCTCTTTGAAATAAGTACCTAAACCAGTCTTCTTCTCTTCTTTCTGCTCTTATCCCAGTTTATGTGGGGTTCTCCTTTTCCATTCTCCTCTATCAGCCGTCATATCTGTATTCACTTCTGTCTTATTCATGCTATCTTCCACACTGTTCATACATCTTTTTTTGGCCCACCTACCCAAATATCCATCTACATTCATACTCATCACTCTCCTAGTCACATGACTTACAACGTGGTAGGCATTACCCAAGCTTTTTTAATCAGCACGAACAATACTCAGTTTAAGCAAACCATTGAATAAAGTTTTGTGATTAAAAACTATTAGAATAACGATCACGTTTATCGCAAATTTGTGCCAGTTTTGCTCATTTTTAACCGACTTCCAATCAAAAAGGAGCAGGTTCTCAATTTGGTTGTATTTTTTTTTTTTTTTTTTTTTTTTATGTTTGTTACCGCATAACTTCGTCATTTGTGAGTCGATTTGAAAAGTTATTTATTATCTGAAAGGTACTGCTTCCAGATTGATCCAATTTTAATTTTATTAAAATCGGTGTTGCCATTTTTTTTTCAATAATTTTTTTAATGTTTGTAACTGCATGCCTCCGTCATTTATGAACCAATTTAGAAAATTATTTTTTTATTTGGAAGGTTATTTTTACGTCCAGATTGTCCTAAACAAATTTGATTAAAATCGGTTTAGCCGTTTGACAATGAAGTCGGTTTCTCAAGTTTTTTAAACTTATAAATTTTATTATCTCAACAAAACTCTTCAGCCATCGGATAAAAGACTGCCGTGGAACGTGAATTTAACTTCGACTCAAAATCATTGCTTTCAGTATTTCGATTGGAATATGCAGATTCAAAGCGTCATCCTGTCATCTTTCTTCTGGGGCTACATTGTGCTGCAAATTCCTGGTGGAGTGCTGGCGGCCAGGTACGGAGGGTCCGTCCTCCTCACGTCAGGCATCGCCATTAATGCTGTCCTGTCCGTCCTGACTCCTCTCGCGGCGAATTACGTGAGTTGCAATACGTGAACAACAGGAATTTGTTCCATGATTCCAGATTAAAACAATCTTCTATTTAAGAGATATTACGTAATTATGATGATTAATCTGAATGATGATTAATATATGATATTTAAGTCACACAAAAAACTATAGAGAGAGCTATGCTAAGAGTTTCATTACGTGATAGAGTCAGAAATAAATAAATCCGTGAAAGAGCCAATCATAGCTTGTAGAATAAGTAAATTGAAATGGCCATGGGCGGGTCATATATAAAAGTTTCTCGAATGACAACGACAAATTGGATGATGAAACACTAGACACCCACCTCCCGGAACGACGAAATTGTTAAGATCCCGGGAAAATTGGTGGATGGAAAAGGCTCAGGTTTGTACTTCCTGGAAATGTATAGGGTAGGCTTGCTAGGCCTATGTCCAGCAGTGGACTTCTATAGGTTTATAATGATGAAAGCAAGCTGAGCGCTTTCCGAAGACCCAGTGGACAGGTAGTTTTCTGGACATGAAAATTACATAAAACATGTTATTTTATATTCAGGGAGGATGGAAATTAACATGCGCATGCAAGGTACTCCAAGGTTTATCACAGGGTGTAGCTGTGCCAGCAGTCCATAGTCTCCTCGGCAAGTGGGCACCAGTTGAAGAGAAGAGCCGAATTGGAGCATTCGTGCATTCTGGTTAGTGACCAAGAAGGTAGGCAATAGAAAATAGCAAACGCTTATGCGTAGAAGAACCAAAACATAAGACCAAACCAATTTACATGATGTTTCTTTCTCTTATGTTTGAGAGTCCAGGGTTGATTACCTTCATTTGAGTGATATTTGACAAAATCTATTTGTTTTCAGGGTCACAATTAGGAAATGCTATCCAACTCCTAATCGCAGGCTTCATAGCTGATTCCTGGGGCTGGCCGGCAATCTTCTACGTCAACGGCATTTGTGGTGCTGTTTGGACTGTTCTCTATATCATGCTTGGATCTGATTCCCCTGAAAAGTCCAAGATGATGAGCGCAGAGGAGAGACTTTATATTCAGACTTCGCTTGATCAAGTTGGAGAGGAAAAGGTATGGTGAAGTCTGGAGGTAATTTTAGATAATGTGATGCCGTACGTGTCTGTCAAATTAACTTTTCTCTAAACAAAACGTACAGTAGGCCTACCATGAGCTCTGTCTGGCTCCTCTGTCTCTGGCTCTGGTTTTGAGTCTGTGTGAGTGCTCACCAGTGCATTATACTGTGTTTGTGACGTTTTGACGTAGGATTTATTTAGTCAACACTCACACAGACTCAAAACCAGAACCAGAGACAGAGCCAGATGGAGCCCATGGTAGGCCTGGCCTATTGGTTGCATCTGCTCCAGAACTTGTGTTAAAAAGCAATAAATTCCCCCAACTCAATTAGAATGCAATAAACATTATAAAAACTCACTGTTCTACAAGGAAAACTGGACATTAATGCGAGTTCAAGCTATAGTTTTCATAATTTCAACAGAAACTGAAGACCCCCTGGAAGTCCATTTGGACCTCTCTTCCTTTTATATCTCTGATCGTGGTGCACTGCGGCCAGAACTGGGGAGCCTGGACCCTGAGGACGGAGATGCCCTCTTACATGAAGCAAGCTCTCGGAGTTGATATAAAGGCGGTAAGCGATGTACCTAATTTCAAGGAGAACACTCACTTTTAAAACACAAAATCTACATTTTTCAAACAAATTAAATTCTCTAATTTTATGATGGAAGCCACACTTCACATAACACGAAAAATATGCAAGCTTTATTTATTTTTTATTTTGACAGTTCTCCATTGAAAAGTGCCAAAAAAATTATGCTTGAGACTCGACTCAGGCTCAAGCATTGTGTCTTCATACAGCCTTTATACAAGCGTTCTGCTATATGTCTCAAAAGTGTGCTTTGGTTTTTGAGAGACTCTGTACTCAGTGGAGTTATGAGTGGTAGGTATGTGAGAGGGAACCAAGTTATTATTTATTATTATGATTTTAAGCCGCCCACTTTCCCACTGCAGAGCAAATGCCTCCCTAACCCCCTTCCACTCCTCCCGGTTCTGTGCTGTGGATGCCCAGTCTTCTATAAACGAGTCAAGATCGTCCCGCCATCTGAGTCTTGGTCTGCCGCGAGGTCGACCAAGGGAACCAAGTATTTTCATTATTTTGTTCCAGAACGGTGTGATGTCAGCAATTCCATATATAACCATTTACGTGCTGAGTTTTCCGTTCGGATACCTAACAGACCTTTTGCCTAATAAAGGATGGCTCAGCATCACGGCTACTAGGAAACTATCCAACACAATTGGTACGGACTTTCAGTATTTCTGCTCTTTGTCACGTGGAAGCTTGAGTTAGCATAATTTAAAATATCAGTGATTATAAACAGACTTTTTTGAAAGCAGTGTAAGCTTTGCACACACCGAGATCGCTTGTGATGGCGATTTGTGTAACACTGTCAAATATTGCACTGTCAAAGTTTGCAGCTGTGCGTGCGGATGTATGCAAAACCCTATGCTTAAACTGATCTCCATCGCAAATGTGGAGCTTTTCAAATGCTAATTCAGATATTTTAGATCCTCATCTACTTTTTTGTCTCCTATTGTAAGTCTGCTAAACATTAAAGTACCATAAAAATACTATTTAGGTCACTTTGGACCCGCGCTTGCCCTGATCTGGTTGTCGCATGCGCCGGCTGGCAACGTGGCCGCCGCTGTGGGTATTCTGACTGCAGTGATTGGTCTCAACGTTGGACACATCACTGGACTCATGGTATTTATATTTCTTACTTACTGTAGAGTGGCACCATGAAATATAAAAGAAAACACTCAGTCAGTTCTTCTTCTTATCGTGTCACTGATTCTTTTGAACCAAGTGTGATGAAAGGATTTTAAGTGCGCCTCAACGAGGCTCCTTTCTTGCACTTGACACATATTTTCGAACTTTTTAGGTTCTACGATATGCCGGTTTCCTCATGTTTTCCTTCACCGTTTGAGATCGCTGGCATAATGTATATACATTTTGGGCACATTTTGGGCAGATTAACTCATTGGTACACGACTGGATTTAAACCTACGACCTTAGGATCGCAAGGCAGGGCCACTACTACTAGGTCGTGGGTTCGATCCCCACCGAGAACAAATATTTGTGTGGTGAACATAAATGTTTGTTCTCTGTCTGGGTGTTATATTGTATTCTAAGTATGTATTTACAAAAAAAAAATGTATTCAAGTATTATATCAGCTATCCGGTTCCCATATTACAAGCTCTGCTTAGTTTGGGGCTGGGTAGTGTTGTGTGAATTGTCCACAATATTTATTTATTTTATTTATTTATTTACTAGGCCACCAGCGCTCACTACTCACTCACTAGTCTACTAAGTAGTAGAGAATGATAAATGCTGGTATTACATAGTATTACCAGACCTTGCGAACCTTCATTTATACGTCAACTCGTAGGTACATTGTTTTTATGTTCTGTATATAGTTGGTGCACCTGGACATGTCTCCCAACTTTGCTGGTCCTCTGCTCGGCATCACCAACTGCTTTGCTAATATCATCTCTATCATCGCGCCACTGGTAGCCGGCGCCGTGATCAAAGATGAGGTTTTTATCATTACTACTGTACAATTTATCACATTCTGTTATACAACACACATGCTTCTACTGTTGGAAATAGACACCTTGAGGTGTATAAAAAAAGATTGGAAAGGACGTGCACAAAGTCCTGTGTAATTCTTCTAGTTGACTTATTTAATCTTATACCTTTAAACGAGAAAATATTGTATATATATATATATATACAGGGTGTCCCATAAGTCAACGTCCAGCCGAAAACGGACGATACGTCAAGTCATGACAGCTATCAAAAAAATATAAAAAAAAATATTTGTCATGTAATTTTCGAGTTATGAGTATTTTAAAAAAACAAGAAAATCTGACACCCTGTGATGATCTTTTAAGTCCTGTGACTACAAATATTAACTTTTCATGAAACTTTTTTCTGCAACGTAAGCATGAATAACCCTTCTGTAAATTACAATTCAAAATTAAGCCATAACTGCCTCAGTTTTTAATGAAATCGTGGAGTTTTGGCCAACATTTCATTCCAGATAATTACATCAACCAACTTTGATCGTCTGTACCGCAAAAAAAATTTACTACACTATCATGGCAAGTAACTTTAAAAAATGGCGCATTTATCCAGAATTCCAAAATGGTATAATACTTGCTTGAGTACTCCTTAGTTTTGGAAATAAAAAATGTTTTTTCAACTAAACCGGATTCCCAATCAATTTTATTTCATTAGATAAAATGTTTGTACCCTTTAAATCATGGGTTTAAAATGCCTACGCTGCGTTTTTAAGTGACTCACAATTCACAGGTACAAGTAAATACCATTTCGACGATGTAAATAAACAGTTAGAGCCACCATCTTGTCGAAAGAGTAATAACCATGGGTTTTCAAGTAATTTGTTAGTTTTAGGTGAAAGTTTGAAATAAAATTCAATCGTGATTTTAATCTAAAGTTTGCCTTCGCCCGTCGCCGGTCTTATTACATGGTTATTGACGTGACAACGTCTTATAATACGATGGAGCCAGCTGCACGCACGAAAAAACATAACTCATGTGGCGTTACCTCGCTCTGAGGCGTTCCATTTAATACTTGAAGTGCAGTCCTACATGAATCTAATAATCCTATTGAATTTTATTTCAAACTTTCACCTAAAACTAACAAATTACTTGAACACCCATGGTTATTACTCTTTCGACAAGATGGTGGCTCTAACTGTTTATTTACATCGTCGAAATGGTATTTACTTGTACCTGTGAATTGTGAGTCACTTAAAAACGCAGCGTAGGCATTTTAAACCCATGATTTAAAGGGTACAAACATTTTATCTCATGAAATAAAATTGATTGGGAATCCGGTTTAGTTGAAAAAACATTTTTTATTTTCAAAACTAAGGAGTACTCTAGCAAGTATTATACCATTTTGGAATTCTGGATAAATGCGCTATTTTTTAAAGTTACTTACCATGATAGTGTGGTACATTTTTTTTGCGGTACAGACGGTTAAAGTTGGGTGGTGTAATTATCTGGAATGAAATGTTGGCCAAAACTCCACGATTTCATTAAAAACTGAGGCAGTTATGGCTTAATTTTGAATTGTAATTTACAGAAGGGTTATTCATGCTTACGTTGCAGAAAAAAGTTTCATGAAAAGTTAATATTTGTAGTCACAGGACTTAAAAGATCATCACAGGGTGTCAGTTTTTCCTGTTTTTTGAAAATACTCATAACTCGAAAGTTACATAGCAAATATTTTTTTTATATTTTTCTGATAACTGTCATGACTTGGCGCATCACTAGTTTTCGGCTGGACGTTGACTTATGGGACACCCTGTATATTTAGGATCTCGGAAACTGAGCCAACGATTTTCATGAAATTAAGTATACAGAGGGTTTCGGGGGCGATAAATCCATCTAGCTAGGATTCATTTTCAGAAAAGACAAAGCAAAAAAGATATTTAAATAATTAAAAATTTTAGCGCCATCTCTTGCCGAGTAGTCGAAACCACGAGTTAGCGTAGCAAAAGCGATTTTGTTTTTCTGTGGTTAGTGTCACGGAGAACGCCATCTATTGAACTTCTACGTAAACACTCGAGACAAAAGTTCTGGAGATTTTCATGAAAATTAGCATACAGACGGTTTCGGGGGCGATAAATCGATTTATATAGCTGGGATATTTTTTTAGAAAATCTATTTTATTGTTTTTAATAATCAGCTTTATCTATTAATCAACTTAAACATAAACTTATTTTAGCTATTACAAAAGGTGGCGCTGTTAGAAAGATCGAAAAATATTCTTCATATTTCACCATTTCATCAGTATGTAATTCGTATTAAATATAATTCCTAAAAACACAATTTACATAAAAAAATACCGAGCAAAGCTCGGTATATACCAGCTCGTAACCTTAATAACAGTTTTTGAGTACCTACTAAGTTCTAAAAAAATATCAAGTTTTGTTAATTTTAATAGCATCATCGTTTTATAAACTACCGAAAGGTAAAAGTATAAATTGTTTAATTTCAATTAATTTCAGACAGACCCGAACGAATGGCTCAAGGTTTTCTACATAGCGTCGGCGGTGTACATTGCTGGGAATCTGATTTATATTTTATTCGGCACCAGCGAAAAGCAGAAATGGAACGATCCTGAACCAGATACAGGTAAACTGTGTGTGCATCGCAGTAAGCATTCTCCGCTCATTTATTTTCTAAAAAAAGTAATAAGTGATAAATATAGTTAATATTTTGATTAAACCCATCCTATACACATGATAATTATTTTTTTACTTTAAAGGAGCAGCGGTCAGCGACCCAGAAAAAAAAGATGAATTGATGTGAACTTTCAGTGAAAAAAAATTAAACCATGTTTCATAGAGTTGAACACTGTAAAACGTTCTGAAACGGACAGATTATAATTGGTAAAATTATTATCTATGTAGAGATCAATAGTTTTTGGCTCTTACTAATTGTAAATTAAGTTATAAATAAAAATATGTTTCTCGTACTGTGCTTAATTCTTCTACATACTTATTATAAATTATAAACCTATTGTTGATAATCTACACAACCCTATCTAGCCCCAAACTAAGTAGAGCTTGGACTATGGGAACCAGATAGCTGATTAATACATATAACACACCAGTATAACACCACTAACCCAGACAGAGAACAAACATTTATCAATAAAAGTCCGAATTGATATTTCGATGAGTGCGCCTTAGTGTGGCTTAACCAGAAGTAGAGGTTGCTCGAGTACCTAGAAAGACTGGCAATAAGCCTTCGAGAGTAGATAAAATCTGATCTGTTAGTACAGTCAGCTGCACTAGAATGTATGTAATTCGCCAGTTTTGAAGTCAGTGTCGTAGAATTTAAATAGTATATTATTATTATGCATTGGCAAACTAAGTATGTACCTAGTACTCGTACTACCACTTTAATTTTGTCAAAAACAATAACGACAAACAACGAACACCATAATTTTTTCCGCGTTGAAGTGTTCATTTGTTTGTTTTCAATAAATAGAATTTACTTTGCAAGCAAATTCGAACTTTTGATAAGTTACCTCTTTGGTTGCACTGTTTCGGAGTAAAAGATCGTTTTTAATAAATAACATAAGAATTGAGTTAACATAAGAATTTAAATCACTAATTTCGCTTCCTTTGGATCGTCCGGTGGGATTAAACACGTTTAACTGGAGGATTCGTCGCTTGGAAAGTTCATTTTGATTCATTTTAATTAATTTTAAATATCACGTAAATTGATGTAAAATAATGTCTGCATGGTATAATTGCAATTATTTCACCGCACCACGCTATTGTTTTTTTTTTTTAACTAAGCAACGATACTTGTACTTACTGCCTACATAGTATACAGCCGAATTTTGAATAAAATATTTTTGCACTAGGTATAATGTTTTTGAAAAAATGACTGCTGATTTAAATCAAAATTTTTTGCCCCCAACTATTTTTTAAATAATAGGCGACAGTAATCGATTTTCAAAGGAAATTGCTGGTGTCTTAAACTCACCAGTAATTAAATTCCATAACTTTGGCGCCTTTTCAAAATAACGACCTCATTACAAGCATTTTGGAGTAATAATGCCTTTTGCAATCCGGCCACACAAAATGTTAGGAAATGTATTCTAGTGCAGCTGACTGTACTAAGGTACGTTGAGGTCGTTAAGGTCATCAGTTTTGAAGTTTGACTTTGAGATCTTTAGTAAAGATACCAATGTCAGTCATAATGAGATTTCCCTATCTCGTACTCTCTTTAAGGCCCGCGCTCATCTAGGCGATCGCGGTGGAGATCAGCTGAAGCACTGTTAAATAATATGACAGCGATATTCGATAGCGTTTCAGTTGATTGCCATCGCCATCTCCTAGATATGCGCAGGCACTATTCGATTCTGATGGAGACTGGGTTATATTTCCACAATAGATAACATTATATGAATTTATCATTTATCAGTGCTGTAAATATCCAATTCACTTGTTCACATTGCATCAATGTACAATGCACTCTGGTAGATACTGTGAGTGTCACGTGCAAGATGAATTCTGAAAAAGTTAGTGTAGTGGAAATCCAAAAACCCAGTAAGTAATCAGCTTTTGTTATTTTATACGTATCTTTGTTTAACTTGCAAATATCTGATGCAGTGTGTTTGCGAACAAATTTGTATGTTTTGGTTACATTGATACGATTTGGTGTAGCTTATCTTAATTGTATTGCATCACGACTGAGTTCTTAACTTCTTCTTTTTCTTCTTCTTATGAGGTCACTGGCTCTTTCAAACCAGAAGTGAGGTGAAAGGATTTCAAATGTACCTCAGAGAGGCTTCTTTCGTGCACTAGGTTCCTAACCATGACCTAAGACAACTAACATTTTTGACTACAGTAACAAAAGAGTTCTTCATTTTATTAATCAATTTCATTTTCAGAAGGCATTCTGGGCGTCCGGCATATCCAGGCATTTATGTTGTTCCTTGCTCTGGTGGTAGCTTTTGGGATGAGAGCCAACATGAGCATGGCCATCGTTGCAATGACGGACAAAGATAACGAGCATGTAACTAACATCTCTATTGATGTCTCTTGTAATATCTAAGACCTTATTTTATGAAATATTCCTTTAGCTTTGATACTTACTGTCCTTATGCACGTTCGTGACGTTGGAACTAATTTAACATTTGACTAAGGAAGACTCAATTCATTCAAATACGTCATGGCATTGGCTGGGACTAAAATTGTATGAACATTTTGATTTCTCATTTATATAGAAGTGGCGTTCGTGGGACTAACCCTTTTTTAGATACGCCCAGCAATTGTATTCTTGAATAAATTTTTGTTAATTTATTAGCCACTATCGGATTGCAGTTCAGCTCTTTTCTATGTTTACAATTATCACTTTGCAACCATGGGGTAAAGGTCTGCCGAAGCACAGGAATTTAAATATCACTTGAAACGTTACAGTATTTCGATTGGAGTATGCAGACTCAAAGCGTCATCTTATCGTCCTTCTTCTGGGGCTACATCATGCTGCAGATCCCTGGTGGTGTGCTGGCAGCTAGGTATGGAGGTTTCATCTTCATGGCGGCCAGCATCGCCATCAACGCTGTTCTGTCCGTCATGATTCCCTCTGCGGCGTACTACGTAAGTTATTTAACATCCTATTTGAGAACATAATAAATTTTCTTCTATATTTATTACGACGTCGCAGTTCTTCTTGTTGTTTTCATCTTCCAGAGATATTGTTTTATATTCAGGGAGGATGGAAACTAGTTTGCGTGTGTAGGGTGCTCCAAGGCCTATCACAAGGCGTAGCTGTGCCATCAGTACACACTCTCCTCGGAAAATGGGCGCCGATTGAGGAGAAGAGTCGACTTGGAGCTTTCATTCATTCTGGTAAGTCGAAACAACCGACCGTCAAAATTTGATTTCACGAGACCCTTGCGCACATCTAAGCTTTCTGCGGTGGCGATCAGTGAAACGCTGTCAAATAAAAAAGCGTTTCATTGATCGGCAACGCAGAACGCTTTGTTGCGCGGGCTCATTTTCCCATCTTGAGACACATTTATCCGATAGGAAAAAATATATCCATTTCTTTTTTATGGCTTGGCATAAAGATGGATAGGCATTTTATAAACAACGAATAAAAAGCGTTACTCCATAGATGGAAAAATCAGCTCTTACTATGATTAAATGGCCTTTGATACTACTTCTATATATTCCAGGGTCACAGTTCGGAAATGCTCTCCAACTCTTCATCGCAGGCTTCATAGCCGACTCCTGGGGCTGGCCGGCAATCTTCTACGTCAATGGCATATGTGGTGCTGTTTGGACTGTTCTTTATATCATGTTTGGATCTGATTCCCCTGAAAAGTCCAAGATGATCAGCGCAGAGGAAAGACTTTATATTCAGACTTCACTTGATCAAGTTGGAAAGCAAAAGGTACCTATGGTCAAAGCTGGAGGTAATTTAAAATCATATACATCCTCAGTTTCGCATGTATATTTATGACCATCAAATCGCAAACGCTACAGGTTGTATTGACCCATGTGATACAGAGTTGGATATTTCGAACCTTTTTAATTGTGTAATAATTTTGACAGAAACTGAAGATCCCGTGGAAGTCCATTTGGACTTCTATTCCTTTTATATCTCTGATAGTGGTCCACTGTGGCCACAGCTGGGGATACTGGACTCTCATGACGGAGATGCCTTCCTACATGAAGCAGGTTCTCGGAGTTGACATAAAAGCGGTAAGCCAAATAATGACAGAGCCTTGTGAAACAAGAGAGCGTCGTTATCTTAAGGGTCCGTTCACACAGACCGGCTCGGAGAGCATCGGCGTGCATTTTTCTTTTCGCACAGACCGGATCGTATACGCTTGGAGTTGGTCGGAGCGCAGCCGCCAACTATTTCACATAGAGCGGATCTAAAAGTGGATGCGCTCGCAGCCGACGAGAAATGTAGGTACGCGATCGGAGCCGGTCAGCTCCTTTTATAATTATTTCACACCAAGCGCGTTTAAGCATTCTTAATGACAAAAGCAGTGCAGATGCAAAAATAAACCTTACTACAAATACCAAAAAGTCTGTTTTCAACGTGATAAGAATCTACTCTCCTCTCCGAGCCGGTCTGTGTGAACGGACCCTAGGTATTTGTGACAAATTTTATCATTTTGACCCTTCGATGTAGATAATTGATTTTTATAAAACTCAGTAGAGAGATGCAAGTTGTAGGTATAGAAAGAAAAGTTCGCATCTTATGTAATTCGGCTCCAGGTACCAACGATACAGAACTAGTGTGTTGTGTTAGTAGTCTCTCTTGCAGTAGTAGACTCTCAGTAAAAGCACATAACATTATTATCATTATAGTTCATCATTCATAATTTTTTATTGCACGCAGAGACATTTACAAATAAGACGTGATAATGATAAGTGAGATAACACAGGACATGCACATAGGCGAGCTTAACTCTAAAAAGAGTTTTCTGCCAGCAAACCTTTGGGGCTAAGAGAGAGCTAAAAGTAAAATTGTAGTAATGTGTACCAACTTGAAGTTATAGACGGAACCAGAGAAACTCTACTAATAAATAAATAGTTAGTTCATAGTATGTACAACACTACTGCAAATAAGTTTATTTTCATTTCATCTCTTACAGTATTTTTTTTTCTTTAATTTTCATCCATCATCATCAATTCATTTGTTTTTTTCTTTAATTCCAGACTGGTGTTATGACAGCAATTCCGTATATAACAATTTACTTGCTAAGTTTTCCGTTCGGATACGTAGCAGACCTTCTGCCGAATAAAGGATGGCTCAGCATCACGGCTACTAGGAAACTATCCAACTCAATTGGTAAGCTTTGACAAGTTTTTGTTTTTTATTGTTTGCATTATTAACTAATTTTATTTTTACTTTTGAGGGATTCTTGTACATACATTCCTACTGCTGCTCGGTAAATGCATTTCAAACTCTAATTCAGATTCTGCCGATTTTAGTTCTTTGGCTCCCTTTGAGACATTTGAAATAACCAGCTAAGGACTAAAAATGGTAAAACAATGTTTTCTTTTCTGGTTTCTTTCAGGTCACTTTGGACCAGCGATTGCTCTGATCGGGTTGTCGTATGCGCCGGCTGGCAACGTTGCCTTATCTGTAGGTCTTCTGACTACAGTAGTTGGTCTCAACGTTGGCCACATCACTGGATTTATGGTACTTACAACTCGCTTTAGTTAATTCAATAGTATAATTAGAATAAACCAAAAAAAATCTGTTGTCTGTAAAGTGGTTTACTGACGATAGTTGAACGTGACAACGTCATACAGCTGTCCACGCGGACGCATCGCTCACTCAAGTAGGAGAGAGACAGATGTCGAACGCTGCCGAACGCGGAGGCCAATTTTATTGTGCCTCTTTGTCGCTCGTTCCGCGCTCTCGCTTGCACTACAAGCTTTAAATGTAACGCCTCAGAGCGAGGTAACGCCGCATGAGTCATTGTTTGTTCATGTGTCATGAGTTTTTTCGAGCGTGCAGCCGGCTCCATCGAATTATAAGACGTTGTCACGTCAAAAACTCACCTAGGTCAAGGTTGATTTTGCTCACAATAACATAGTAATTGTATTTTATGCTTCAATTTGTTGCAGTGACCCTATTTAAATAATCAATGTGTTATGTAGTTGGTGCACCTGGACATGTCTCCCAACTTTGCTGGTCCTCTGCTCGGCATCACCAACTGCTTTGCTAATATCATCTCCATCATCGCACCTCTAGTGGCCGGCGCCGTGCTCAACAATGAGGTTCATTATGATTACTACTAATAACCTTATCCAATTAAGCAGCTTAGATTGGTAGTAGATTTATCTTCAGTACTGTAGGTCGTGGGTTCGGTCCCCATTGCGAGCAAATATTTATGATTTTATAAAATCACCTTTAATTAAATCCTTTCCCCACACTGCACTGGTTCGAAGGAACTAGTGTCACGAGTAGAAGAATATAATTATTATTTCAATAATTTGAACCAAATCCAGTTGTGCCAACCTCACATGAAGTATTAGCTTCTTTTACAACAGACTACAGGTTATATAGGTTTTGTTTTATTTCCAGTCGAACCCAAATGAATGGCGTAAAGTGTTCTACATAGCGTCGGCATTGTACATTGCTGGGAATACAACCTTTCTTATATTCGGCACCAGCAAAAAGCAGAAATGGAACGATCCTGAACCAGATTCAGGTATAACCGGGAGCATTCTCCATACGGTCATTTTAGCACTTTTTTTCTCTGACTTTGTTGCGCGTGAAGAATTTGTTTTTTTTTTATGAGAATTTTTTCCCTCTTCCGATTGTTATTTTGCAGATGATAAGGCAAGCAATAATAATTATCTAGCAAATCTGATCAAAAAACGCAACGCGCGCTATATACCTTTTATGAACGTCTGCGCAAAACGTTCAGGGTGCTTTGTTTTTTTTTTTCTGTCAGGCGTTTCTTGGTAACGGTGGTAACGGTTATTATGTCTATGAGATTAACCCCCGAATACTGAAACGCAACTCAGATTTAAGCACGTCTCAAGCGACGAATATTTGACAGATTTTCATTGAAAACTGTCAAATATTCGTCGCTTGAGACGTGCGTTGCGTTTCAGTATTCGGGGGTTAAGATGGATAGATGGATGGTAGTTTGTACGAAGAAAGAGAAAGGAAAGAGTTAGTGTCATTGTTGTACTTGATATTATTTTTGGGGAATGATAACTAGTCGTACGATTATATTGTGTGATTTTAATTCCACACACAATAATTATGGTATATTATTATGGTACCTTATTATTATGGTATATATATCATGAATAAAAATAATAAATTATATTTTTCATTTTTAGGACCAGCAGCCAGTGACTTAGAAAAAAGGATGAAGTGATGTGAACCTATAGAGAAATAAATATAAACACCGTGAAACTGTGCCTTTGCGCAGATCTTAGGTACCTATCTACAGCTATAGCTACAGATTTTAATTTGCTTTTAGGCCATCATCTTACGCTTAGTTTATTTTTTAAGTATTATGTGTAAATAAATATTAGATAATCTAAATTATTATATTTAAATTATACACCTAAAAACCTATTTATTAAAAAGAAACATGTACTAGTAAATTTAGGACTTAAAGTTCACTCATGACGCTATATTTAAAAAAAAATGTTTTATATTTCACATTTGAATCATATAAATTCAAACCCAGCAAAATACATTTTTAAACTAATTATTTATTTTGGGTTTGCATTTTATATGATTCATTTCTAACATAACCTTTCAATGTCATTGTTCACACTATACCTACATATTTTCTCAAATGAAACAAAAACCTACAAAAGCGGTCGATGCTTGATTAAATGATTACAGAATCGGTAGGGTTGTCGAAGTGGAATACTTACTCCACTCGGTTTCCTATCGAGACGAGAAGCGATGTACCGTGATGCGACCATACATTGCCGCTTACGGCTCCAAGCAACCATGTGCGCATTCAGTCGCACTTTTAGGATGGCTGACATTGTAATTCAATGTAACTCTTACCTATAACTTTACTAAGACCACGGAAAGCCACGCACGATGGAGAGGGCTCAGTAACGTTCTTCCTGGAAATGTTTAGTATGTCCAGCAGTTGACTTCTTTAGGATGATGATGTTCATTCTTCTGATGATGATGATAACTTTAATTAATAATTTAACTATTTAGTTTTTCTATTGCATTCGAGAAATACAAAAGAAACTTCAGAAGACGGGAGATTCAATGTTTGTCATGGGTAGAGATTTAGCCCCCAGTCAACTTTTTTGGGCTCAGATCACTAATACTTAGAAATAGAAACAATTTTTTTGCGTCAACTTAAAATTAATAGGGACAGTTTAACTTAAATTAAATGACGCCAAAAAATGCAAGCCACTCAGCATTTGCTACAAGGGCACGGTAGCCCTTGCAGCGCTGGTTTTAATATAAGAGAAGATACATACATATTATTATGTAAGGTGGGACAACCACAAAATCTGACGAGTACATTGTAGTGAGGGCTGGCCCTAGCTTAAGCCAAGCTTAAGTGCTTTTTATTAAGCTACGAACAGACGCATCGAATGGTGTCTGAAATGTACAAAAACATGAATATAAAATTACGAAAACACATCGTCACTTTTGATTTGGCCTAATTAAGCTAATAGTTTCACAATAGGCTATAGAAGACTATGCTTGCTAAAAGTTTCACAACGTAGAGGAACAGAAAAGGGAAAATCTACTGAGGAACCAAGATCAGCCTGTAAGGATTAAAGATGAACGATTGTGAGCCCGAGTTTTGAATTATAACGAGCTAAGCGACCTTATATCCTATTGAGAACTCTCATGGTTCCATACCAAATCAACATGCACACTTCTATACCAACGTAAACCGTATGCATCGCTGTAAAAAATAGCAAAAAGATATTGCTTTCAAAATTGTCACAGGATAGACCATTGAAAGCGCGCCAATATGCAGGAACTATATAGGTTTTTATTTTATGACATATTTTTGACACACAATAGCAGTAGCTCGGACACAAAGCCACACAAATTGGTACTTCTGTGACTTACGACAAAATGCCATGAGATATAATCTACTGCACAGTATAAAGTTTTAGCTTTTTGCTGCCGCAGGTTTTGGGTTCAATACTATTGAGAACACATACAGCGAACTAATGAAAAATTTGCGTGATAGTGAGCCAGATAGAACAAAGATATTTAGATATCCAAGCTCTTATCATCTAAAATAAATTTAAAAAATCTAAAAAGAAAAATTACAAAAATGTATAAGCCCTTAATTTGCCTGTATTGTGAAATTACAGAACTATCAGTTTTCTAAAAAAGCTCGCCTTAGTTTTGGAGCAACGAGGCAGACAAACAAAAAGTCACAAATGTAACAACCGTCTTTTTGGTCGGAGATTCATAATAATGGCGATAAATCCAGTATAGTACTAGTGCAGCTACTGTGCCCATGTAGAGCCGGGTCCATCCTCAAAGGCTATTCGATGAAAAGCGATGATAGCAGCTTTGTCTCTCCATCTGTGGAACAAATGGCAGATAGCGACCTTTGTCAGAGATATCGCCAGCGCAGAGTACGCAATGAAAGACATGTTTTACAACCTTTTGGGGTGTGTCCCGGGCTCACAAAACATGAAAGACAATTTAAATTTGGTTAATGTGTGTGCGAAAGTGTGTGTTGAGGTTTAAATTATACTACAAGATTTTTTTTGTAAAAAGTAAATACATAATTTACATTACTTATTTGCAAATTATGTGTATTGAATTTCATGCAGATTTTTTTTATTAATTTATTTATTATGCATTATGCTGCATAGGCAGAATGTATTATTATAAACGAATTTATAAACCTACTGATAAATCCATGTTTTATTTAATTTTAGCCCTGAATTTGTTATAATTTAAGCCTTGCGCACATCTAAGGAATCTGCAATGGTGATCAGTGAAACGCTGCTGTCAAATAATTATGACAGTGATATTTTGTCAACGTTTCACCGCAGAATGCTTAGATTAGGCATTTCGTATTTTTCATTCGTTAGTTGAATGCAAAATTTCCGACTGTCACAATCACTCCTGAAACAAGGGATGAGCCACGTATTTTTCACCAACTAACGTTGCTCTGACAATAAACTCTATTCTCAGTAGATACGTTTTCAATTAGTCTGGCAGATCAGCGAGCTATGTGGGTAGCTGAGCAGCTACTGCAAATTTAGATGTTTGATCTGCAATAACCATTTGTATTACAATGGCAGAAAACCCATTTTAGGTTGAATAATCTCGAAAAAATTATTGCCACGGCTTTTGATAAAAGAAAATAAAATAAAAAGGTTGTAACGCGATGAAATAAATCACACACCCATCTTCTTTTCAACGATAAATAAGTACTTATGATAAACTGAACTAAGTGTCTGAACGATAAATAAGTGAACAAGCATTTTCATCTGTTCAAGATGATTTATGATACGTCAGGAACCTTTCACCTCTTTAAAACCCAAATATATTTTAGCTAGTGAAAATACTTATTGCGCCCATTATGTATGGTTGTGAAACTTGGACACTGACACAAAAAGAAGAGCAAAAGTTACTAGTGGCGGAAAGGAAGATCTACCGCAAAATTCTAGGACCTATTCAAAGGGAAGACGGATCATGGAGGCTTCGAAATAACCAAGAGGTTGAAGACCTTGTGGCTGAGCCTTACATCGTAGGAGAGAATAAAGCCGCAAGAGTCCGATGGCTTGGGCACGTACTCCATATGGGAGGGGATCGTGCAGTCAGGCGCGTACACAGGTAGGCCGAAAGACGTAGGCCCGTTGCTCGTCCCAGGTACCGGTGGGGCGACAAACTCGTAAAGGACCTGCAAGAACTCGGAGCCAGCTACTACGCGGAAGCCTGTATGGACAGAGAAGCCTGGCGGACTCTGGTGTCGGAGGCCAAGATCCACTTTGGGTCGTTGTGCCACAGCAGTAAGTAAGTGATTAAAGAAGAAACAACAACAAATCCGATGCTAGTACCCTCCTACCAATCTTCCAAGTTCCATGCAGGTCAAACTCACTTAAGGTCTGCTAAAAAAATCACCCGCTCGATTTATATCATACGTACTAAAATATGTTAATAGTCATGCTGATTTGCAGATATTTTCAAAACACACTTTGTCCTTTATAAGACAGATAAAAAACCAGTCATTTTTATAGAATGTAGCTTTTTGAAAAAGTGTTATCAGTGATTAATTTTTCATGTTAACGAATCACTAATCAGTCACTTTTATCATCAGTGGATCGCACTTGCAGCACGCACGCAAAATACAACAGTTCTTAATACGATAATTGCTTGCTGACCGACATTTTGATCTAGATCTAAATCTTGATAAGGAAATGTGAGTGAAAATATTGAATAATGATATACAGTTTTATTTTTAACTTTTTAGTTCAATTAGTTATAAAAGCGTTTTTTTTTAGTTTTTTTAAACTATAATTAATTTTTTACCTACTTTTTAGTTTTTTTTTTTTTTTCATATTTTTTTTTCATATTATTGCATTGTCATCGACCTTTGACAGGTGTGCAAAGTTTGAATCAAATCTGATCGTTCAAAGTAGGTTTTTTTTTTATTTCTTTTCATTTTTTTATATATTTTTTTTTCATATTATTGCATTGTCATCGACCTTTGACAGGTTTGCAAAGTTTGAATCAAATCTGATCGTTCAAAGTAGGTTTTTTTTTTTTAATTTTTTATTTCTTTTCATTTTTTTTTATTTTTTTTTTCATATTTTTGCATTGTCATCGACCTTTGACAGGTGTGCAAAGTTTTAATCAAATCTGATCGTTCAAAGTAGGACAAAATCGAGCTCAAAGGGGTCGGTTACATACATACATACATACATACATACAGGTGAAGCTAATAAAAGCGTTATAAAAATACAGTTCTAAGATTAGAGAAATGGGATTAATAGAGAAGTGTCATCATCATCATCATTTTTTATTTGTTACCAAATTAATATGTTTTAGCACATTTATGTATATAATAACCAATAACACTAATCAATAGGTAAAGCACATTTCAACATTAACTACTTACTTAATAAAAAATTAAGCTTGGCAAAATATTAGGTATTTAGTCTATTGTCCAATAAAATGCAAATTACTTAGCGAATGCACGGTCCAAGGTGTAGTCCGACCCAACCTATCTATAGGTATGATTAAAAAAGAGTTGTGATGATAATTAGTATTTCAAGTGTGTCAACATGCACGTCATAGCACGTGCCCTATACAAGGATAACGTCCAATGTAAAAGGTGATTATTGTAATGTGATTAATGATTATACACACACTCATGATTACAAAGTACATACACAAAGGCTTAGATGGTATACTCGTAGTATATTAACTACGTTCTTATAAGTTGGTCTGGTACGAAACTGGAACTTTACTGCTATTTTTAACCGACTTCCAATCAAAAAGGAGGAGGTTCTCAATTCGATTGTATTTTTTTTTTTTTTTTTTTTTAAATATTTTTTTAAATGTTTTTAACTGCATGCCTCCGTCATTTATGAACCGATTTAGAAAATTATTTTTTTATTTAGAAGGTTATTTTTACGTCCACATTGTCCCAAACAAATTTCATTAAAATCGGTTTAGCCGTTTGGCAATGAAGTCGGTTTCTCTAGTTTTTTAAACTTATAATTATTATTTTTGTTTTACAAAAGAATCACACAAATAAGTCGTTTCAAAATGACCCTTTTGATAAAACTGATTAAACATATTACATGTTTTTTACTATGATTTAATCATTTTGCTGATGTAAGCACATAAAACAATTATTGGAAGTAAACATTTCATTTTAGTACATCGAGGGTGCAAATGACGTTTCAATTATAAGCTTCAATGGCGTTAATTTTAGCTGTAATTTAAAACGTTTAATACATTATCATGGCATCATCACCAATTCCGATAATCAAATAATTTGATTCATTACACATTTTATTAATTTGACGTATTTTATGATTCTTTACTGTGGCTGTTCTATAACGATAAATATTATCCAACTATGACGTCACAGACCAAAGTTTATGACGTTATCAAGAAATCTGCACAGCTCAAATGGTGTAACGGTGGAAAACTGGGTGCAGACAGGCAGACCGACTATTTCGGCTGCGTTGGCCCTGACTAGCTCAGTTGGGGTTCGATGTTCCTACCGCACAAAAGATTTTTATTCTAAAATAAAATAAATGTTAGAAATCAGTTACAGAGTTTTATTTAAAGAACACATACCTCTTACATGACATGTACATTAGCTTAGGAATGAAAATTGAAACTGCACAGCTATGCTATCTTATATACTATATAATCCTAAAGTGATCCTTCATTACATAACCTTAAAGTGAGCTCGAATAGCTACTTAACTACAAATTTACATTCTCAGTTATTAACCAGAATAGAGGTTATCCACATGCCAGACTATCTTTCTTATAAATGAACCTACTACTAATCAACAAGTTACAAATACATTGAACGCTACGTTCTCTGACATGGGATTGAACAAAGAAATTTAAGGGGACATCTTTATATAGATGAGAGGTTTAATGATCTCAGGGAATAACAATATATTCCCTTACATAACATGTAAGCAATGGCTATCATAAATACATGAGAGGTTCAATGACCTTGTGGAAACGTTCCTATTCTTACATAAAATTCAATAATGCTTATATTATTTACACGGGATGTTTAGTGACCATATGTTCAAACTTTATCCAAACCATCGCTCTCAAGTGAGCACAAAATTATTCAGGGAGAGGTTACTGCTTAGTGTGTCGGAGGTGTGAATATTTGAATTTACCAATCACTAGTCCCCGGATGACCCAATTAAATAAAACCCACAGAAAACTACCTTGTGAGCCACCCCGGAGCGTTCCCTAACACCTACCCCCTGGCGTCCGCCTCTAAAATAACCCTAGCAACAGTACACTGACAGACGGGATGGTAAGATAGTAAAACGCACGACAAAGACAATAGCAATGACCACATCAACGAAACCCTACCTATTGACAACAAAAATAGCACTCTCTACGGCAGCAAACAATCTTTTTGGCAACAAACAATTACTGACAATTATTGACAACAAACAACAGACCAGGACTCCACGGAGAACTGTCCTGACGCGCCTACTCCTTCCGCATTTAAAATAAATTGGCACTGGCCCACCTCAGAATCGCCGACGGGCGCTTATCGTCCACGTGCGATGTCACCCACGTGCCCTGCCGCTACGTGCCCTGCCGTGCAGTCGCCGACTGCCCCCGCCGCGTGTCTCGCGCCCCCGCACAGGCAAAAAAAAAGGAAGGCGCCACGCAGACGGTGTCAGCAAACTGAAAAATACAAGACCACAGGTTAATCTCGGCAACGTGCGGACACAGCCCGCTGGGTGCGGCGTCCCTAAAAATACAACTGATCCTCCCCTGTATGCCCCATGCTGTGCGATGCTTCTCAAAACCCCTACGTACCAGAAATGGGCACTCGCCCAGCTTGCAGTCGGCTCGTATCGGCAGCGAGAATGCTGGCTTCGTGTGCTGGGGCTCGTCTCTGGGCACGCTGTGATGGTATTGGCTGGCGCAGTTTCGTCTGTAATACCCGAATCTGGTTAGCGAGGACTCCTCCACAAACCCAACGGTGCAAGGGTGCAGCTTTCGTACGTACCGGCGATTCTTCTAGGCTCGGCGTCTTTTCCGTGGAATGCCCCCGGCGGCTCCGCACGCGCCTTTTATCACCTCGGCTACCATATACCCCGCACCTCGAGCCACAAACTTCCGCCCAGAATATTCCAGAACACTTGCTCCAATAATCCACGGCATATTCGTCTCTCCGGCCAGCATTTTTAATGTCTGTAATTGCGAGCTCGCTTCACACATCGACCCAACCACATTATTTCTATTCACCCGCTAATATCGTTTATTTCTTAGTTAGTTACACTACTCGCCAATGGAGGCACTCGCGTCTTGCTGATGGTGAAACCGTTGTCCTTTTCCAACACAAGCTAAACCCTATTTCTCTCTTTCTCCGACCCTACCGACATGCGACTACTTCGTAACAGATGTCACTAGTAGCCACCGTTCGATACGAACATCGCTACCCACAAAAGTGTTGACATCTGTCAAATCCTGTATTTTGCGGCTACTACTTAACAGATGGCGCTCTTCGCCAGCCACCTGCCTAGCCATTTTTAGTGTTCCTATTCGTTGCCAGAGGTCGCCCTTACAACGTTTCAACAACTCACTCACCAACTTGCGTCTTGGTGCGTAAATTTAAATAGCTCTCCATTTGCTTTCGACTGATACGAAAAACTATTCTGCCAAAATAAATGAAATGCTACAATGGGATTGGGCTGGCCACGTCTGCTGCATGTCTGACGACCTTTGGGCTAAAACCACAATTGATGGGTGCCCAATGCAAGACGTCCACGCGGCAGACCACCACGGAGATGGCGCGACGAGCTAGATGTACATCTACCAGACTGGTCCAATCTAGCAATGGACCGAGAAAGCTGGAAAAAGGGTAGCGAGGCCTTTGCCCTGCAGTGGGACAAGATAGGCTGAAATTATATAATAAATAAAATAATATGTGACGTCATTATCCGCGGGTATATTACTCGTATTTCCTTTGATTGTCGTTGGCTGATGTATTCTGAATGTTAGAACCTGTTCTAGTTTCAGGCATTTTCACCTACCAATTTTAACATACCATTTTTAGGATTCGTCATGTCTGTCTGCCTGTTTGTCTGTCTGTCCGTCGGTATGACACGGACATTTTTTTCTGAAACTATAAGAGCTATACTGTTGAAATTGGGTAAGTAGATGTATTCTGTGAACCGCATCAAGCTTTTTGTATTAAAATCAATGTTACCACCAACTATTGGTTAATTATAATTTTGTCATGCATTGTCCTTTTTCACTCTAGTCCTTGAAATATGTTTAATAATGGAGCAAAATTAAATTTAAATATCTCTAGCGTCGGCACCGCCACCGCAGTCACGCCGATGAAAAATCCATTGAAATCAAAATGCCTTTGGTCTAGGAGCACAAAAAGCTAAATTCTCTGATGTTCACAAAGTATGCAATATGTGCTTGTGCTTACCTCAAATATTTTTCAAACAGTAGGCCTACCACAAGCTCTGTCTGATTCTGGTTTTGAGTCTGTGTGAGTATTGACTAAATAAATCCTACCTCGAAACGTCACACAGTTTAATGCACTGGTGAGCACTCATACAGACTCAAAACTTGAGCCAGAAACAGAGCCAGACAGAGCTTGTGGTGGGCCTACAGAAAATTTCATAGTATTTTCTCAAACTCTAGGGATGTTCCATCAAACTTACAAATGGCCGAATGAAAAAACGTTTCTGGTGGCGCGGTCAAAGGAATCACAAGGATCGCTTAGAAAAGTTTGAAAAGAGAGAAACCAGACAGACAATTCTACCTTTATTAGTAAGTTAAACATAGCAGTCACGTCGTTCGAACAAGTCAAATCCCCTGTCATGTTTTACAGGTGTTTTGGCTGGGGTCTTCCAAACTTAACGAACTTCGTCGCAAAATCGGTATTTGTTCTTCCAGCGACTGCTTTGTTCGTTATTAGACAACACTAGAAGAACTTTACAACTATTTTAATTAAAACTGTAATTGGGTATTTGCTGAACAAGCAGATAACTTGTAGGACAATGGATTCCGAACATTTTGTCAACTGCACAATAGTTAGCAAAACTTTACGTTTCAAACTTTATTTGCGCAATTAAACTGTGCTTGGCTCATCGGACGCTAAAATAAACTAAATAAATATTGTAGATAATCCACACAACACTATCTAGCCCCAAACTAAGCAGAGCCTGTACTATGGGAACCAGTTAGCTGATATAATATTTATGTTAGTAGGTACATTTTTTTTTGTAATTACATACAACAGACAATATAACACCCAGACACAGAAAAAACATCTGTCATCACACAAAATGTTTGTTCTCGGTGGAGGTCGAACCCACGACCTACGGTGCAGAAGGCAGAGCTAAAACCAGCTGAGCTGAGAGGCCAGTCGAATAAACGTTTGAGATTTTTGTAGCTGTAACAGTCTTTGTCTCGTGCGAACATCTGTTTGAAGTTGATGAACGCATAGCAGTGCATCGTAGGGCACGTTCCTGACGTGCGTGACCTACAAGGCATTGCTTTATTATAGGCGATGGTTAAGGCTTTAACATCAGGGGTCTATTATGCTTGTTTTATCAAGAAGTTGTATAAAAAAAAAGTAAAAATTCCAAACGTTTATTGGAAATTCAGCATGTTGTTCGGCAACTCAGAGTATCATGTTTATTTTTATGAATCTTTCCCTAACAAAATGCGAACAATACGTGCCAAACAAACAGCTAACAAGAGTTACCAACAGATGTGGAAGTTACGAAGGAGTGATAACAACGCTGTGCTTTCCCTAACTTTTAAAGTCCATTAAAAATACTTAGAGAATTGGGGAACCTATGAAGGATTTTTTTGATCTCATTTGAAGTCCTGCATTTTGGAACGCGGAAGATTAAAATAAATTTAATTAATTAAACTTGGGACTGTTATTTCAAGATATGGTACACACCTCTAATCCCTTGGTTCTCCAGATTCCATAGCCACAGCAAGGAGGTGAAGATTTTAAGGCAATAAGCACACACCTTTTTGCCGTAAATACTCTCTGAGAGCACTGGTGGTAGTGGTAGCGACTCCGCTTTTCGATCTAGGGTCGTGGGTTTAAATTCAGTCGTGTACCAATGAGTTTTTCTGTCTTAAAATGTATATACACAATGCTAGTGCTCTCAAACGGTGAAAGAAAACGCCGCGAGGAAACCCGCAGCTTAATATGTATAGTAAGGTCCACACTTATTGACCATGTCTTTCCTGGAGATTAGCCCCCTAAGCTGTCATGATGGTATAGGTGCTGGGCAAGCCTATTCCATCTAAAACCCTGTCCCAGGCACTATAGCGTCCCGTAAGTAGAGGTATGAGTGACGCTATATAAATCCTCTACAATAAATTAGGCAATGCAACTCTCTGAGAATTAAGATGCCTGTTCGGCAAATTTATCATGCGCACTTGATGTGCGGGCAGGTTTTTCCGCAAGTAGGCCGCTGGTGGGCCCTTTTTGCGTGACCCTTGACACGTGTTGCTCGAACTTTTTTAGGTTCTACAACACGCCGGTTTCCTCACAATGTTTTCCTTCACCGTTTTGAGAGCTGGCATAGTGCACATAAATTTTTCGACGGAAAAACTCATTGATACACGAGTGGATTTGAGCCCACGACCTTCGGATCGGAAAGCTGGGCCACTACCACTAGACCACCAGTGCCAGTTAAGATGCCTTCATAATTACAAATAAAAAACTCTTATGTTCTATCTGGTTGATAAGATCCCCATCACTACATAATATTAAAAGTTATTTCAGTGTCAGGGAATATGAGTTAAAAATTGCTATGCTGTAAAGACATTCAATTTAAAAACCCTATCTACGAGTATATTCAATAGTTGAAACACTTGAATTTAATACCGAATAAAAATTCTTTATAGTCCCCAGGAGTTATTCGTCGAGTGTGATTATGATCCAACGTTGCAGCGGTTTATTCTCGTACCAAGGGGAAGGTCGTGGGTTCAGATCCTATTCGGCTGTTAACCCTTGGGACATTATAATAATTCTTAAGAATTCGTCTTGACTCAGATACAAGGCACAGTCTAAACCACTGAATAATATTTATATTATTGCTGATAATTTTCTCTGAATTTCAAAAATTTAACCCTTTGAAGGGTGCAGAAGGAGTAGAAGTCTGCATGAAAGTGGTTTATGCGAGCGAGTTAAGTGGTATTCTACTAGTTAATAATTGAGTTATTTCAATTAGAGTTGAAGCATTTGTTGAGAATATTCCTAGACTAGTATTTACTAACTCTTAAGATCTTTATCGACAGGTTAAAGTCCTATGACCCCTTATACGTTCGAATGCGCAGAACCCACGCGAGTGAGTTCAAAAGCCAAAAACAATTTAGCCAAATGTGTCTGGAATTTTTAAATGAAATGCAGTCAAAACTTATTTTCCTGTCCGCCGTTAAGCACTTCATACCAGAGCTATAATATATATTAATATAAATCAATTGCAATATGCGGCGACGTGGAAGACCAAGAATGAGATGGCGGAACGAACTTGACTCCCACCTTAGATCGTGGCCTGTCACTGCGTTAAGTCGTGAAGAGTGGAAAGAGGGAAGGGAGGCCTTTGCCCTGCAGTGGGACAAAAACGGCTGAATAATAATACAAATAATAATTGCAATATAGCGATTTATTTTCTAAACAAATATTCAAGTGACCGCACATGCAGCTATAATATATATTTCTATGGCGACACTAATTTTTAAGTTCATTAAAAGTTTCATTAGTCTAGCTCTTACAGTTTCAGAGAAAAATGGCTGTGAACTACGGACGGACAGACATGACGAATCTATAGCTATTGATAGTTAGAGAATAGCTGGATCGACTGTGTGATGATGACATGAGCAAGAAAGGAGTGAACACTTAGTGTGGGATAAGGGCAGGAAGATGATGATGATGATAGTTTGAGAAAACTTACTGCCAGCTAAACTTATACGTTTCTTAGTGATTGTCGCTATCGAATAATGATTTTTTGTATTCGTACAGCACTAATCACACTTTTTTGCGAATAAAGGTGCTAATCTTCATGAATCTGATTGGATAAGTGGTGACTGATGATTGCAAAATTACTAGATTTATCCGATTATTTTGATATCATCTGTTTTATTATTTGCAAGCCTGATCCACTAAGCTATCACGTCTGAAGATAAGGATAGATTAAGTTAAGGTTAGCTTAGTGCTTTAAAAGCACAGAAGTGCTCATATAAATACCACTTAAAAGTAAACGTTTTTTTTAAATTCTGTGAACGGCGTGGAATGTCGTTTGTTAACTTTAAAGTTGACATAAAAACCACAACTTTGCTATTATTTTTCCGAATGAAAAATAGTTTTTCTTTTCAATAAAATACAGAGTTCAATTTTGCTTTTTGAACAGTTTTGTTTCAATTTCTAAAGCAATTAAATTATCTTGTGTAGATAGCTTTATCCACAACAAGAGATCAACGACATGTGATGGCCATTATCTTTGTTATAGAAACAATGTAGAAGTTAAAGAAATCTATCTCAATCGTATCTCAGTATGGCACTTTTAGTAAAAGCAAAGCAAAAGCAAGCACGTGAAACAAAAGTTTGGCCATGCCCATTCCTCATTTACTTATTACTAAGTCTCGTGGGTTGAGTTTTAAAACGTGAAACCGCTTATCTTTCCAGAGGCTTTGATAAGTACAGGCAATGTCTGGGAGTATGGAATAGTCATGTTGTATTTCCGAATTATTCGCGAAGATAATCGTATCGCTGATAATTAAATATATCCGCTTCAAATACCAATCAATACCTAGTAATCATTGTTATCTAGTTTGCGATAATCACGTTTATAGGCGGTAACACTCCGACACTGCATTCATATAACAGTAGTTTGTGGACAAGAAAAGTTATTGCTAACAAACTCTTACTATTAATTTATAATCATTATTTATTACAAGATAAGATTAAAGTTACTTCACTTTTTAAAATAAATAAAATCACACGAACTCATAAATTTTTTATTGTGTGAAGTCGGGGCAACTGATATAATAATATTTTATTTGCAAATTTTTGAACTGATAAAAACTAAGAATGAAATACAAGGTGTTTTTGCTAGTAGTCCTAATAATTATCTACTCAGTGGAAGCCAGTCAAAGTGAACTCAACACGAAGTTCCTGGTAGACTTCCGAAGTGCATACGACCAGGATCTGTATGAAAGTGTACTGGACTCGGAGCTATGTGAACAGCAGTTGAACTTTTTGGTGAATGACACGATTGGACTACAGTGTAAGTTTATGTAACCATCGTTTTAAGGCAGTAAGATTTCCATAAAAAATGGGTTTTACAATTGATGGGCTATGAGGGTATAAATATAAATCGATCAATTTGAAGAAAAGTCCTTCAAAAAATAGTAGAAACAAAACCATACGCTTCTGAAGGTTGTATTTCGATCTTGGCAGATTTGGCTATCAAAATTAGGTTATCGCTATATTAGCATTTGGCTGTTTATCATCATCAACATTAACTCACCTATAATCTCCATTTTTTACTTAATTCTCTTACCTACTAAAGCTTTTGGGGTGGATCTCTGTGACATAGTTTGATGGTGATTTGTTTTGCATGTCTGTGATAGAGCAATATCTTCTTGATCGTAATTTCAAATACATCTATCTAACTTATGCATGCAATTACTAAATAGCAAAACATTATACAATCACAGACTTTATTTTCATTGCAGTCTTAGATGCCAGCGCAAAGATCCCGAGCGGTATCATGACGGGCAACGTCAATGACCTCGGCGACTACTTCCAATGTCTCGGCATCGATGAGTTTGTCAACAACATGGAGATCCAAGGCAAATACTGCGCTATCACATTGCCCTTGAACCAAGAAGACGTTATTAATATTCCAGATATACCAACCCTGCCAGATTTCACTTTTCCACCTCTAGTATCTTCCACCGTCCCTGACGTATCCCCAGAAGAAGAAGAGGATGAAACTATTCGAGCAGCAAAACAGTATGAAGTGATCAGGAGATATGCGTATGGCATTTCTGGGCTCGGAGAACCAGTTGAAAGTAGGCAAGTTAATAATGTGTTTAGCATAGTCAGTATGATTGATAATAATGCAATGACAGAGTTGACGTCGTCAGCATCGATAAAAGATTAGATAGGTAATAAATGTAATCACAAGGATACATCCAATTAATGAATCACTAGGATATTTTAGATTGAATTACTTACAGTCTAGTAGGTTATATAATTATCTTATTAATATTTTTTTGTGTGAGTTTATCGGCCTTTATAATCTTTGCAAGTGTGCATTGGTTTTGAAAGTCGTATCTTTATGATATCAGAGCTGCTGTATTTTATTTTTCTGTTGCAGATATTTTTTGTTTAATAGGTACTCGTATAATGATCGTTTTACCTATTTTATTCGTAAATAATGATAATGAAATAATCCTTTTATTTAAGTATGTTTTGAGGTCATTAAAAGATATTCCGAACAGATAACCTAGAATTACAAAACATTTTTTGAATCCATACAAAATAGTTAACAAACAAATATTAGAACTACACACAAAAATTTACAAGGGTACTGAGCTAAAATAGTATCACGCCAGCCGGTAGTGGAGCATAAATGCCACAAAGCAATTACTTTAAAGATGACAAATAATTCACCTACCCAGTTAGTTTCACAACAATAGCAGTGGGCCTACCATGAGCTCTGTCTGGCTCTGTCTCTGACTTTGGTTTTAAGTCTGTGGGAGTACTCATCAGTGCATTATACTGTGTATGTGACGTTTTGACGTAGGATTTATTTAGTCAACACTCACACAGACTCAAAATCAGAACCAGAGACAGAGCCAGACAGAGCTCATGGTAGGCCCACAGGTAACACTTAGTAACTTAGTTAGGACCTGTAGTTTAGGATTTCATGGTTTATTTATATATCAAAAAATAATTCTTATGTATCAAATTCATGAGCTATTTTCTCATTATCATGATTAATTTTGCTTCATTACAGAGTATCACCTTTACTCATCACTCAAACCATGGGAGGCACTTTGGGCATCTGCATTCCTAAAGTGTGCACTCCCACTGAAGCAGTGGATTTCTTTCAAAGTAGGATTCCGTTTGTCAATTTTACTTACAATGAATTCTTCTGCCGTCTGCCTAATGACAAACTTTTCTCCCCTGCAGATTATACTGCTGCGTAAGTACACCATTGTTACTATTTGTGATGATTTCAAAATGTAAGTAAATAAGAATGAATCATTGAGATGTAAAATAACGTGTTTGTTTTTTGTTGCAGTGTCATCTTCTCTCTTATTGCCTGCCTTGTTATTATTAGCACATCTTATGATTTGTGCCACATCTTTTTGTTCAAGAGAGGTTCGTTTTACCGTAGTACTATTTTCGAAAAATATTAATGTTTTTTTCTATTTTATCCATAAAATATTCGTATTTTATTTCAGATCCTAAATCAGCCAACACGCTTTACCGCTGTTTCTCTGTCTACACAAACACACGCAGATTCCTGACCTTCAACACTGCACCTGGAGCTTTGGAGTGCATCGACGGAATTCGAGCTATTTCTATGTTCTGGGTTGTTATTGGACATACTTATGCGTTCACACTTATGGGCTTTATCCAGAACGCAGCTGATGTTTTGACGGTAAGAATCGAATACCTGTTAAAAATCCAAGAAACTTTGCATAATAAAACCTGGTGTTACCACTCTATTTCAATGTGTATGTGTCTTTATTCCCCTTATCATATTCTAGTTTTGTTTTGGTCCTAACCGTTGTATTGGCTAAGAAGATTTCATACTATTTGTATTTTTCTCATATTTATTTGTTGTTTTTATTTTTAGTGGTTGACAAACTTCTCGAGCATCTGGATCAACTCTGCTCCAATCACCGTGGATACATTTTTCTGCATGAGTGGAATCCTAGTAGTTTATACTACAGTTGGAAAGATTAGTAGAGGTAATGTACTAGTAATCAGTACACTAACATATTTTTGTAATTATTATTTATGGCTCTTTTTAACCAATCCGCAAATCAGTTATTTTGTTCGTCCTCAAAAGATTAGATTTGAAATCAGAAATTAGGTTCTTAATTCCAAATCTAATCAGTAATATTATTATAATCAGAACTTAGAAAAAGATTTGGCTTGACTTATCAATTATCATTTTAGCACGACAATTTTCACCTTGATCATCGTTATTTGAATACTTATTGATAATATTTAAATCTACGGTATGTGCATACAAATAATCTACAGATTCATTAAATATTCGACAATGTTTCAAATAATTTATATTTAAATAGAATATTAATTGACTACAAATGTCTACATGTGTCTCAGCTGTTGAATTGTTATTATATTCTGTAAATGCAAGTATTATTATTTGTAGTTTTTCTTGTCACTTCAGTTCTAATTTAATTTTGTATCCTACACAGGCCGTTTTATGCGCACCATTCATCTGTTTTACATCAACCGCCTCCTTCGAATGTTCCCTATCCTTGCTGCTGTTGTGCTTCTCCAGGCTTCGCTCTTCAACCACGTCTCTGATGGACCCTTTTGGATGAACGTATCGCAGCAGGCTCAGAATTGCAGGACTTGGTGGTGGTCAGTACTGTTGCATGTGCAGAACTATGTCAACGCTGCTGAAATTGTAAGTTACTAAAAGCATTGGTAAATTACATGACGGATATTTAATGGAATGTTGCGCTACTTTTATTTGTATTATTTTACCTATGTTAGAACTGTTCTTTACTTTTTAGTTTTGTGTTTTTACTATACAAATCGTCTCATTATTTTCAGTGTGTTCCCCAAACGTGGTACCTTTCCGTGGATGTTCAGCTTTACATCTTTTGTCCCATTATCATCGTCTGGCTCTTTGGACAAGAGCTGATTGCCTGGATGGCTCTAATTGGCATAGTCATTCTTTCTTTGATTTCATCTTCTATCTATAGTTTCCAAAACAACTTCTCCGCTGCACTTTTTAACCCTAGGTAAGCATCTCTCTCATTATTTTTTATATCTGACCTATACAGACATATTACAAATGTATAAATAAATGTAAGTATTGGCAATAGTTTATCTTAAAAACATGCTTATTTTTTTATTTTGTTGTAACGCAAACTAACCACACTTTTTCGTCTTTTACAGTCGTTTAGGTGACTTTTATGACTATGCAACTCTTTACTACACCAACACCCTGACGCGGGCTCCTCCGTTCTTTGTCGGCATGGTCTATGGTTATCTGCTCCATCTTTGCAAGAACAAACAGATAAAGATTGCCAAGGTTAGTCTCTTTTTCAATAATCTTAAACTCTACAACAATAATTTAGATCACCTTCTGGAAGTTTTTAAACTAGTGAAGAAGAAAGTTTTACCCTATATAAAAGTTAGTCATTACTTTGGTTTAGTTTCTTCTCTTTTACCACCAGTGATTTCTATTTGCAGATAAACGTTCTTTTACTCTGGATTCTCTCTTTTGCTATGATGGCATTCTGCATATTCTCGGTGTACCCAGTGATGCAGCTCGACCACACGGGACAGGTGTTTGACAATATCCTCAATGCGTATATGCGCGCCATCTGGGCTTGTGGTCTCGGCTGGCTGATCTTTGCCTGTGTCCAAGGTTACGGAGGTGCGTTATCTTCCATCATTCAAATGATCATCGCTAACTTATACTATATAATTATTCATTAGAATATAATTCAATGCAAATACTGATGTTTACTTATGCAATGCATATGTTTAGAAATAATACTTAAATCATCATCACTTTCTAATCCTTTGGGTATTATGACTAACATGATTATTTTTGCTCCTCAGGCCCTATCAACTGGTTCCTATCTTTGCAATTGTGGAAGCTGCCTGCCCGCATGTCTTTCGCTGTCTACATGGTCCACGTCTCTATTATAATGGTAGCCAATGGAAGTTGGGTGAAGACGCATTTCTTTTCTGAAGGAGATAATGTAAGTTTCACGGCATTATCTTCATTTGTTTTTAAACAAAAGGGGTTGGACACATGTTTCTATAATTGCATTTACTTCGATTTTAAAACGCTTTTAAGCAATTTTTGTGATTAAGTTAGCTCTTGGTCTAATTAATTTTGTTCTAAAATGACTTGGTCTAAAATTAACAATAATTATTAATAATATTTGTTCGTCTACAGATATACCGGTTCTTCAGTGACGTCACGCTCACCTTCATCGTTGCTTTCTTTCTCTGCATCACCATTGACGCACCCTTCTCAACACTACAAAAATTACTCCTAGGTAAATCACACAAATTTTTAAATATACTAGCTTTTATTGGTTAAAAATAATGATTGATGTCACTATACCACGTCAGATTCATAATGCTATGACCATTTTAGCTCCATGTTTGCAATTCGTACTAAATAATCTTATCAATAAGGCGGAAATAGAATAATAATAAATACTACAAGATACAGGGTGTTAACAATAGAATGTATTTCCAGGTGGTGGTAAGAGACCACAGAAACCAAGAATTGAATCTCCAGCTGAAGCTATCGTAGACGAGCCGCCCATCATCAAAACTAGCTTATGAACTACTCGAAACTGTAGAAATTAGCAAATTCATAACTCTGAATGTATGCAGTCCTGTTTCTGAACGTACAAAAATACGCTCCAAGAAGCAATACACCTTCTCAATATGCGCGATTGAAAATAGTTTGAATAGATGATTTTGAATCAAGACTGATTTACTTAAAAAAATTACAACACGTGGTTGTTGTACGAATACTTAGAGTATCTTTAGAAAATTATAATAATTTAGAGGGTAAAAAAGGGGAGAATGGGTTCTGTTGGGTTAGGTTTTGGCTTGCTTGTTATTTTTTAAATTTAAGAATAGTAGTGGAAGACAATGGTATAATGGTTTCAGCAGTTTGAGCTTGTTGGTTTCAGGTTTGAGTTACTCGTACTTGACCTCAGGTACTTGTTTGTAAGGCCTAAATAAAAATGTATAAAAAAAATTGCCGTTTTACTTTAAATAAGCTAGAGAATGTTACAGTTGACTTTATTGTTTTATATGTTGTTTTTTTAAACAAGCAGTTTAAATGTCAGCTAGGGCCGTTTTTTGTAATTTTTTTTTCATACTGTCAAAAAATCGTGCGACCAACTCCTGCTAGGCCCTCAATGCTGCCAAATATAATAACAGTATGTATACACAGTGTTGAAATAGGTACTAGAAATTGTGCCATAGTAATCAATCGCAGTCTACTATTAGTTTTTGTATTTTTTACAGATTTTTGTTATGTAACATTAGAGATATTTAATTTAATTTAAGTAAAATTTTCTTAAAACTGATATTATCTTATTCTAATTATCGTTTATTTTTTAAACCTTTTGCCGTACGTCATTATCAACAAACACTAACGAAGACGCGCATATAGACTGCGATAAAATAGTTGAAGCCAAGCCGTTAGTATCTACTATTGATACCGAATTTAAAAGATCAAAAAAATACTGTCAGATCTTATTGGGTGATGATGATTTTGATAGTTGACATTTTTATTCATCTTACGAGTTAAATTGTACCACAATCCTTTGTTGATATAATTCAATCTGCATATAAATATTTGCTCACTTTAACATTCGTATCATTAAACAAATATGACTACTGTCACTCATCTAATAAATTAAATAATCTCTCACTCCACTCAAATACAAATCTTGAACCTCCAGTAATAAGATACATTATATAAATTAGAAGAGAATGGTAGGTGTGTAGGGTAATATAAATAGTTTTGTAATAACTGTTCATTAACTATCAAGTGCGGGAAGCAAGTGCAACACCATGGGCGAAGATAAACAAGTCTATGAAAAATGTACGATCAAGTGTCTCGAAGAAATCCCTCAACAAAGTACGTATAATTATATTTTACCCCATCAAACCTCCTCAAAATATTTTGAGTTGGTTTGCCTTGATGCGGAGTTGGTCAATCCATGGATTTGTTTAAGATACTTTTCACCACAATTTCAGTTTTAATTTGCTTTAAGACTACCTTACCTTTTAATCGACCGATTGCTTCTGCCTCTAATATTTTTCATATATTTTCTGTCCAAAAATGGTCAATAAGCTAGTATAGTAGCTAGTCACTATGCATGTCCCAAGCGGTGAAGAAACGCATAGTGGGGAAACCACCATGACGTAGAACCTAAAAGATATGTTGCAAATGTACGAGAAGAGTTTTATTATGGTCCCTTTATATTATTTTCTACACTTGAAAGAAAGAAACATCATTTATTCAAACCACCACAATTAAAAACCTTAAAAATAAACATAAAAAAGAAGCAGGAAACTTAACATAATTGTATGCAAAAATCTATTTAAAAAAAATCTTATGCAGAAGTGGTGGTTAAAAGGCCTACAGTTCAGCATATGCTACCATATTATGTTAACAAACAGTAGCGCTGGTCTTCCACTGAGACCTGCGTTGACTTCACGGACATCTAGATTGAGTCAAAGTAGCCGTACATAATATACCTACTTAATGAGCACATGAATAGTAGGTAGTAATGGTTACTGTAATACTTCTTGTATTACAGTAACCATTCCTATTTAACTCTCACAAAACGAGTAGAGTAATAAAAATAACAAAAAACGTATAAAACAACAGCACAGCCTTAAAACAGACACACAGAAATGAGCGGAGAGGGAGGGAAGAAAACCACTGTTACCACTTTGCCAGCCAGGGTTGGTTTATTTCTTTTCCTAAAACATGAACTTTGAGCTTTAACCTAACCAAGTCTACACTATTTACGTTACGTATTGGTGGTGGGATAGTATTCCAACACTTGGTTGCTGCATAGCGGAAACTATCTCGGAAAGCTTCCATGCAGCGGGGTTGCCAGTAGCAAATTGATGCCAGATCTCGTGTTATACCTATTTCCGTCGCTGTACCACTTTAGTCTTTTATAAAGGTAGACAGACAGACACTTGGTTCTAGCATAAGCCTGCTCCGTATTGAAGAATCGATGCCTGCAGTGTGGCTGGTAGTGCTCTGGAAATGTGACTGGTCATCATTAGGAAAAATTATGCTGAAAAGAGCCTCTTGGAGGCGCGTTTAAAATCCTTGCACCACACTGCACTGGTTCGAAAGAACTATTGACCCGATAAGAAGAAAATTCAGGAATATTCATATTTTTTTAAAATTTTAGAGTCTTATTTCGAAATGCTAATGGGATATCCTTTCAGTTCAGTTCACCTATCCTGTAGTCTCATAGTTTTCTTCTTCTTCTTCACTTAAAATCCTTTCACCACACTTGGTTTGAAGAAGTTAAAGTTAGTGAAAGTTTATTTGTAAAGACAAATAAACTTTTACTATGAGACTTCTTCTGCGTTCATGAAAAGGTTAGTTTGAGGTGTCAATTGTACATGCCATGGAATAGATGTACGATTTGATTTAAAAAAGTGCCAGCAAAGTAGCTTATACACTATTCCCATTTGGTCATTACGACAAAAGTCATTTTCTAGAAATTCCAGTAGCTATGACGGCGGAAAGGAATGAGACTTTATTGCGTCTATTCCATTACCCCGTCGCGTGTGTCGCTAATGCATCCGCAGAGAGTGGAAGGATCCTCAAGGACCCACTTACACTCGCTTTTTAATACAAAATGAGATCTATGGACCTTTACTTACGTTTTTTTTTATTTTTCTATAACTACTTTTATTGTAGTCACTTACTTTTTCTCTCGCTCTGCCACGGAAATTGCTTTGTTATTTAAAAAAGCAGCCAAGTGCGAGACGGACTCGCCCATGAAGGGTTCCGTAGCAACAAGTAACATAATATAAAGGTTCTTGTAGTTCGTCGAAAGGTAAATTGCGGTTTACGATTTATGACGTATAAAAAAAAACTACTAACTAGATCTCGTTCAAACCAAATATCGTTGTAAGTTTGCATAGTAATGTACAACATATATTTTTTTTAGTTTTATCATTCTCTTATTTTAGAAGTTAGAGGGGGGGGACCAACTTTTTACCGCTTTGGAAGTGTCTCTCGCTTAAAATATTCAGTTTAGAAAAAAACGACATTAGAAACCTCAACATCATTTTTGAAGACCTATTCATAGATACCCCACACGTATGGGTTCGATGAAAAATTTTTTTTGAGTTTCAGTTTCAAGTATGGGGACCCCAAAATTTATAGTTTTTTTTTCTATTTTTGTGTATTAATCTTAATGCGGTTTACAGAATACATCTACTTGCCAAGTTTTATCAGTCTAGCTTTTACGGTTTCGGATAAAAATGGCTGGCATACGGACGGACAGACAGACAGACAGACATGACGAATCTATAGGGGTTCCGTTTTTGCCATTTGGCTACGGAACCCTAAAAACAACACTTTTTTCTAGATGAAATGAAGCCACGCCCTAATTTCTAAAAAGTCAATATTTTTTTTATAATTCTCTTATGGAAAGCGAAAATCTTACACACCACAATACACACATTACATACAACATTAATTACATTTAAAATAGAGCAGAGACCGCGCGCATAGGATTTTGCGGGATGAAAATCAAATGTTATTTAACCTACCTGCTATTTAACATGGAATTTGCTAAAGGCTATATTGCTCAACCAAGCAAACACTCTTAGGGCTGGATAAATTTTAGTGGTAGCGCAACCAGATGCCTTATCGCACCAGACGTTGACACCAGACGTTGTTACCTCGCAAATTAGACGAAAGTTGTACACTAGACTAAAGTGTCATTAAAAATAGCAATTAACAGCCTCGCTTAGTCGTAAGTATTAATATTACTCGATCGCCAACCGTTTTAAGACCTGCGCACATCTAGGCGATGGCGATGGCGATCAGTGAAACGCTGTCAAAATCGCTGTCATATTTGACAGCGCTTCACTGATCGCCATCGCTGATCGCCTTGATGCCAAGCCCGGAATAAAGGCCTGCGCACTGGAAATGCTCAATTATCGATCCGCTTTTGGTTTCCCTTGTTAATTCGAATGTTATTTGTTTAGGATGCGTTGAGAAGATGTATCGACTCAAAATGTGTATTAAGGATAATCGTTTTGTTTGATTTTTGGTTGATGTTTACAATACATTATTACATTATTGTGGTTACTAAGTACATTATTGTGGTCCCCTGTGACATCCAAAGCCTTGTAAACATGAACACCTTGAGTACTTCCCAGGACGGGCCCTTCACAAAGAGCTATACTGCCAAATATTACTAAAATCTTAAATGTGGAAATAGAGATTAAAACCTTGTTTATCTACCCAATAAGTAGTGAAATGCGTTAGATCGCTGCATCTACTCGTATAGGTAGCGGCACATAAATCTAGCGCTGACCGTTATTGCGCAGAAGTCAAAAATAAGGTACCTGGCTAGCGGTATGAAGGGCGGGCGTGCGTAGCGCTGATTAACTCTCCAGTCGCACTCCGCTCTCTGTACCAATAAGACACTCTGCACACATCCACACATCCAGTGTGCGCGACATGCGCACACTATGACGCATGCGCAGCTATCCCCTCCGCGTATCGCTCAGCGCTAGAGTTATGTGCCGCTAGTTATATTACTTGCGTTAGTTTTGAATTGCATTTTGTTTTTCAGAGTATGGCTTCGGGATCCGCCACGTCCAGATAATTTGCATGTGCTTCTGCATGATCGCACTCTTCATAGCCAGGTCGAGCTTAGGAGTCGCTGTGCTGGCCATGACGGACGTCACACGGCGAAATGACAGCAACGTGGAGGTAATTACTAATTTCATTTAGGTAAAATAAACTTCATTACTTTTATTTTGTAGAAGAAAGGAATCTATTAGTCCCGTTTCTTGTCTATTTTTTTTCGTAGGTAGTTTATTTTAATACTTGTTACCGTATCACTCTACCATTTATAAACCGATTTGAGTTATTGACGTGACAACGTCTTATAATTTGATGGAGCCGGCTGCACGCACATAAAAACATGTCTCATGCGGCGTTACCTTGCTCTGAGGCGTTCCATTTAAGGCTTGAAGTGCAAGCGAGAGCGCGGAACGAGCGACAAAGAGGCACAATCGGCCTCCGCGTTCGGCAGCGTTCGACATCTGTCTCTCTCCTACTTAAGAAAGCGATGCGTCCACGTGGACAGCTGTATGACGTTGTCACGTTCAACTATCGTCAATAAACCGTTTTTTTTGATCTGAAAGATTTGATTTTCAGATTGGTCCCATATAAATTTCATCAAAATTAGATTAGCAGTTGAGATATTATTATGAAGTTGGGTTTCAAGTTTTTTAAACTTACTTGTCACGTGGAGCTGGGAGCTTAGCCAAGTGGTTTTATACCGTAACCGAAAAATATTACAAGTTTAAAAAACTTGAAAACAGACTTCGTGAATTTCTATGAAACCAATGTAGAAACATTAATTTTAAGATAGAATAAGGTTATTTCTAATTGGCTCATAACCGACGAAATTATGCAATATCAAACATGATTTATCTTAAAAATCTGCCATAATAAAACGCGTTGTTTTGTTTTTTCTAGCGTTTACCTAAATTTATCGTGTTTATAATGGCGTTTCAATTAGATTTCTGTTGACCAAAAAACTGTGTCGACATTAATATTAAAGTCATGTGATTTTACTTTAAAAAATTCCGCGCAATAAAATTGTTTGGCTTAAAAATGACACTTGACAATGTTTAGTAAATACGATTATTTGTTAAGTTTAATAATAGTAGTGTCAACATAAAACTTATCTGTAGTGACGCAATTTACTTTCTGCCATGCTTACCAACGTTTATTAAATTCAAACCTTTCCTTGTCTTCAACCATTCTTATGAAATGACAATAGTTTATCTTTTGACAGACTTTTCTAAGTAAGGCATTATGTTTTATGATAATTATGACAGCTGTCACTGATTGGGTACAAATATCAATCTTTAAATAAAAAAAATAAAAGTCACAATTGTTATACTACTACTTATTCTATTTTCATTCATTAGAACTCTTCGAGAGCGCGCGCGAGCTTCACGAAATAGGCTCTTTCTCGAAAACAAGGCTGTGATCATTCTTCTGTCAATTTTAATATGCAGGCTTATTATTTTGAATACTTTTCAGGAGTTTATTTAGTTTTTATTTTACGTAAGTATGTAAATTATGTAATAACATAAACTTGCATAATTTTAGTATGAACCTATCAATGGCTTACGAGTAAAAAAGCTCTGAGGAAGGGCAGACAGACAGACGGGCAAACAGGCGGACGGAGCGAAACTATAAGAGTATGTAGGACTTCGGAACCCTAAAAATGGGTTTCAGGCAACTATTTTTAAATTATTCCAGAAGCATTTTAGGCAACTATTACGAGTTGGCACAAGGTTTGCCAAATACTTAATAGGTATCATTGTTCAAAAGCTGCTCTAGCTGTTGTTGTATAATTTCTTTGTTATTATTTTTGATAAATTCTCCGTTTACAAATTTTTGGATTATTTTTTTAGATCTACGAATGGGACCATAAGGCCCAAGGTTTGATGCTGTCGTCTTTCTTCTGGGGCTACATGCTGATGCAGATCCCGGCTGGTGTTCTGGCGAAGAAGTACGGGGGAAAGCTGATTCTCTTTGTGTCACTTCTCGCAAATGGAGTGATCTCATTGATTCTACCTACGGTTGCTAAATTTGTAAGTTCTTTTATTTGTTGATAGATACAAGTAATTTTGCACCTTAGCCAATTGAAACCTATAAGCTTATGATCTATGACGTGGTTCAGCCGATCCACAGCACCACCACCAGTCATAAACGGTATTTGCTCAATACCTTAATTGATAAATACCTTAATTGATTAATACCTCAATTAAGGTATTTATCAATACCTTAATTGAGCAAACATGTGTTTACGGCCTCCTGATGGTAAGTGGTTATTAATAAGACTGATAACACCTGGTATCCTGATAACACCAGCAAAACCCCCGGTTGCTGTGTTGGCAACACTGAAATAGTTGCGTTCTGTTCCGTCAATAGGGTAGCAATCAGCCCTACAATCCACAGTCACAGAACACAATAATGTTAAATCTGCATGTCTGAGATGACATTTTCTTTTGTTTTCTGGAACAATGTTATGGGCTTATTCTTCCATTGCAAGAATTGGCTGCTAGCTCAAACTGTCAGTATCCAGGGTGCTGCGTTCTCATTGAAAAACTCTTTATTTCAGGGTTGGCCATGCGTCTGCGTATGCCGAGTGGCAATGGGTCTCACGCAAGCATGCCTGTTCCCCGCCAGTCACACACTCTTGGGGCAATGGCTGCCAGCGAGTGAGAGAACTGGTCTCTCAGGAATTGTTTACGGAGGTAGATATTGTTTGGCGTGGTACGAGGCATCAAATTGTTATGAACTTGCCTACCATGCAGGCCAATGAAAGCTAGCTAGCCTATACGCATTTTGTAAATAACGTCGATAAAATGGTTGATTTCAGGCACTCAAATTGGAACAATAATAGGCATGCCAGTATCCGGAGTGCTCGCTGAGACGTCGCTAGGCTGGAAGATGATATTCTACTCCATATCAGGGCTTATGTTTGTGACTGCAGCTGTCTGGTACTGCTTCACTGCTAGCTCTCCTGCCGAGCACAGGCTCATCAGCGCAGCCGAGCTGGAGTACATAGAGACGGAGCTCCATACTGCACCAACCAAGGTACATTGAAAAAAGCCTTGGCAAACGCATGATTTGCCTTTGAAACAGTACGGCAAAAAGAAGAGTTAGTTCACTACCATGGCCTCAATAATACCACCAGGCTCAGGTGACATCTTCTATTAGTTACTTATGTGTGATGTGTGACCGGTTCCCCGAAATGCCTAAGAAAAAGAGGAAGCTTTTTTAGTGATGGCCTCCCAGGCCGATGAGGATTGGTGATGCCTGTGCTGGTAGTAACTAAAAACAGGTTTTTATAAAACCTGAATCTCAAGCTTTTATATAAAATAAAAAACCATGACGCAAAGTTAACTTGAACAAAGTAACGTCTGAATCTGCTCATCTCATTTCGTCAGTGCTGTTTTAGAATTACTCTGGGAGGGTATTCGTTTTGCTCGAATTCAGATTATACAGCTTATCTAACGGATTTGTAAAAACCACCAGAAGTTGGTGTGTTGAGTGCTCTGCTGTAAATAAATGTGTATGTCCAGCAATTGACGTTTCCAAGCTGATGGTGACAAAACAAGATGTACACTCAAAATAAAATCTGTTATCCTGTAATTATTTGTAGAAGAAAAAGTAACAGCACAGGCGTCTACCCGAATGCTGGCCAGCCTGCCCACACTCACGAAGGTTCATGTTGTAGATAGTTCGTCCGACTCCGTGGAAGCTTATGCTGACCTGCGTGCCCCTGTGGGCTATCACGGTGGCGCACGTTGGCTCCACCGTCGCATTTACTCTGTTCTTTGTTGACCTGCCTACCTACTTGGAACAAGCTATGGAGATTTCATTGAAAAATGTACGTACCTTTATGTCAGTAATACGCCAATATATTTACCAAATTCAGCACTGCTCTAGAAGGTACTGGAGAAACTCAACCAAGTAAATACATCTTTGAGTTTGAGTTTCTCCAGTATTTATTTTCAGCTGTATCACAAGGATCACTTTGAAACGTGTTAAAGCTATGTGAGTCTAGGTGCCAGTTCCACGCGACCAAGCCTAGAAGAACAGGCAAAAAACTACGGCTTGGTTCCTACTGTTTTTGTGCATGATCCTTTTACAGATTACCAGTGTTGCACTGAGTGGGGTGACCAGTGATACACAGTGCAACGAATACTGAGCTGGGACCTAATTTATCTATGATTGTTACCTTTATAAATGTACTATTGTATGGCACCTGACTACCTGCCTGCTATTCTTATTTTATGAGATTTTATAAGTACGTAAGTATTTTTGTGTGTAAGATACGAGTCAATAATAGTAGATTGTGTCATAAGGGGCCAAAATAAAGTATTTAGGGCGAGAGCGATTTTTTGAATCCAGAGTGAAGTGAAGGATTCTAGAGAAGGATCCCGAGTGAAACGAGGGGTCCTAGAGCAGAATCCTGAACGTAACGAAGGATTCAAAGTACGTCGCTCAAGGTTAAATAATTTTGGTACCGTGTGGCACACTCTGCTTTTCATCCCCCTCTATGAGAAAATTAAATAAGAGAAGCTTTAAGCAGAGAATCATTTATATTTACATAACTAAATTACAAATTTATATTAATGTTAGATACATTTCCGCAATTTTTGAAGTTTATTGTAACTGTTTTGTTGGGAACAGAAAATGTAGTTGACTTATTTATCACTTGGGTTTTCGTAATAACTTCAGACTTTAGTTGATGATCATGTTGAGGCAATGGTGATATTTCACGATGTTTTGAAGTAGATGGGCGTGGTGACAAAAGTTGAACCGGTGGATCAACTGAGGAAGGCCGTAATTTAATACTTTCAACTACGCGCTTGCAAATTTTTGCCTTGTTTTCTTGCTTTTATAGCGAGAAAATCTTTATCAGGCGCCTCATTCAAGAACATCTCCACATTTTGGCTGGTAAACACTTTAGATTTCTTTGATTTGTGCCCTTCAGAAAGTTTCTTTAGATATGTAATCAATTTGGAATATTTCTCAATCTGAACGTTGTTTTTTGTATTTCCATTTGTTCCATAGAGTAGAAGGTGGTTTTGTCTGCGCTAAATGTTGAAATTATGCTAAAAACACAGTTTTTGAAAATGACTGCTTCTTTTTCATTCTTCCATTTAATAAAATTTTTATAGGCTTTTATATATATTTCCCGCGATTTGTTTGGAAGGAAATTGCTTATCACAGCTTCTGCGCTTAATTTAACATTTTCTAGCGTTACTATATCACTTTCACTGCTAGAACTCATATTTAATTGTTTTTTTGTGTATTATATTTAAATTGATTGTAGTAGTTTGTTAAAAAGAAAGTAATAAAAATATAGAAGCTCCCGCGTATTTTTTTTTTTATTAACCAATACCGCGGCTACAGGCTCGCTTTTTCATTCTACCACTACCAGCCAGTATTTTATCGTAGCGAATTGCGTTCAAACTTTTCAATTTAATAGTATTCCAAATTTAAAAGTCATTGTGTCACTGTACCAATAGTGCGCCTAATGTAGTTACTTTAGGCGCACTATTTAGGGAACCAATCGCCTCTTTTTGAATAGATGGGATGAAAAATGCTTTTCTTTCTTTCATTACAATTAAAAAATAATAATAATAGCAGTGAAGTTCCAGTGTGGTACCACTTCACTTAGTGAGACGAAGGCAATAATACAAAAGCAAAAATAATATAAAAGACTAGTGGGTCTAATATTGAACGCGATTCCAATCCCAATTTTTAGTTTTGTCGGAATTCTGACAGAAAACTCATAGGATTTCTCTCCAAACTCCGTCGAAACTTAAGATTGGGATCGGAATTACGTTCAAGGGTAGACCGGCTGGTAGAAGACTGGACAGTAGACTAGATATACCTAGTAAAAATAGTGATTTCTTTAATTTCAGAGTGCGATTCTATCCGGGATGCCGTACGTTGGTATGTGGGTTGGCAACGTCTTCTCCTCCAACATCTGCGAAAAGATCTACAACAGGGGGCTGATGACAATGATTACGTGTAGAAAGACCTTCAATTCTATTGGTAACCTTTTGTTTTTAAATTATTTTTTTTTGGTTTTACACAGACATAATTATTGCTTTGAGTTTCAGCATTTGAGAAAACACGAACCAGAGTACGAGACGCAAGACAGTTACTCACTTGATAGACCGACGTCATTGTTAAGATTGGGGGAACTCGGTGGATGGAGATGATTCAGAACCGTTGTTCTTGGAAATGTATAGGGGAGGCCTATGTCCAGCAGTATAATTCTACAGGTGATGATGACCGGATGATGATGTAGATTTCAGAAACTTCAACTAGCATTGTTGTACAACTCTTGTTATGGAAACTTGAACCACTGTTAGACACTTGTAAAAATAATAACTGGTAGTTAAAGAGCATCTTTACAAATAATTATGATGGTCTTTGGAGATCGTGTATCAGATTATTAGAATTCCTAGAGCAGGGATTCCCAAAGTGGTCGATATCGACCCCTTGGGGTCGATATTGGTTTCCTAGGGGTCGATATAAACGAAAACTGATTTTGGGGGTCGACGAGGTCTAAAAATCGACCCCCTATTAAATTACCTCACGTTCTTATTTAAAACTTTAGGTAGGTAGGTACTGTATTGTTTATGTTGTGTTACGTGTACTAAGAATAAAACTTTTGGACTTTTTATTTTGTTAAATTTGGATGAGAAAATGAAGTCAACTTTACTCACTTAACCAAGTGCAAAGTTTTCCAATTTGTACCTTAACACCTAGGTATTTTGTATCAATAGAAAGAAAACTAAAGATATGCCCCTTATTTATAATAGTCTGCTAACTTAAAGCATTGCTAATTCTCACTCTGTCTTCTTCTATTGACCTAATTCAGAATGAAAAATAATAATAAGTTTAAAAAACTAGAGAAACCGACTTCATTGCCAAACGGCTTAACCGATTTTAATGAAATTTGTTTGGGACAATCTGGACGTAAGAATATACTTCCAAATAATAAAATAATTTTCTAAATCGGTTCATAAATGACGGAGGCATGCAGTTACAAACATTAAAAAAAATATTTAAAAAAAAATGGCAACACTGATTTTAATAAAGTTAAAATGGGACCAATCTGGATGCAGTACCTTTCAGATAAAAAAATAGTTTTTCAAATCGGCTTACAAATGACGAAGTTATGCGGTAACAAACATAAAAAAAAATATATACAACCGAATTGAGAACCTCCTCCTTTTTGATTGGAAGTCGGTTAATAACACTGTAGCAGCTGTTTTAAGTAAGCGGACCATTCTGAATAAGGGGGTTGACCTTATAAGTAGGTAATTTGGCCATGGGGGTCTGAGGTAACGTTTCATTTTGGAAAAGGGGTCACTTGTCCAAAATAGTTTGGGAACCCCTGTCCTAGAGTGTATTCCAACTCGGATCGTTATAGCGTCAGAGGCAACAATCACTGTTTTCTTATTTATCGCTAAAGCGTTTGTTCGAATTAGTAGAGCTCCTTGTGTGTGGCTCGTCCGGGGAAGTACCTACTACCACCATGCCTATTAGTAGAGCTCCTTGTGTGTGGCTCGTCCGGGGAAGTACCTACTACCACCATGCCTATTTCTGCCGTGAAGCAGCATCGCTGTGGTTCGGTTTGAAGGGTGTGCCGGTGTAATTACAGGCACGTGAGGCGAAACATCTGTAAGCCTCAAGTTGATGGACGCAGGGCAGTGCATCGTAGGGCACGTTCCTGACGTGCGTGATCTACGAGGCAATGCTTTGTTATAGGCGATGGTTACTGATTAACATCAGGTGGGCCATATGCTTGTATAGTAGTTTATAAAAAAAACAGGATTTCTGATAAATAGCTGCATCATTTCGACCTAGTCAGCTTTACGCACAGGAAAAACATGGGGCGAATTTTGACGTGGACTGAAAAATAAGCATTTTTTGACGTTATAATTTTTGTTACAGCACTGTTTGGCACAGCCTGTGGCCTAGCGGGGCTAGCTTTCATACATCCTGATCACAAGACCATTTCAGTGGGCATCCTTATCGTTACACTCACGTTGTTTGGGTTTATGTCAGCAGGGTTTATGGTAAGTAGCACTACATAAATGTTTTTGTCGTAGTTATTCTAATCTACTGCGTTTTTGCATGTTTGTGGGTTGAAGTAGTCTTTGACACACATCTGCGATGGACCAAGTTCATCGAGTTTCAGTACAGTAGGCATCTACAGATGACTACTCTGCACTGAAAATATAGCTACCGTGCACGGGATATGAATCGGTGTATATTTATAACTAGTTGAAGTTTGAACCTTTCTTTCATTTACCAGGTGAACCACCTCGACTTGTCTCCTCAATACGCTGGCGTGATGCTCTCTCTCACTAATTTCACGGCCAGCCTCGGCAGCGTCCTTACGCCAGTCGCCACCAGCCTCATTCTCAGGGAAGACTCAGTGAGTGCGATCATACGAGTAGTTGTTTTTGTAAGAAATTTGACGGTACAAGTCGATGCGCAGGTGAAGTTGCTCCTTAAACATAACCTCACACAATCATGTCCACTAAAATGGGCCCTATGAAAGTATGTTGAATTTCATTTTGCCTCTGAAACGTTAGTTCATGGGCCTGTAATTTCACCATAGAAACCCCGAAATAACGTAAAATTGGTCCTGTTTGTTTATCGATATAGTTAGTGGCACATAACTCTAGCGCTGACCGTTATTGCGCAGAAGTCAAAAATAAAATACCTGAGGGGGGCTCGCGGTATGAAGGGCGGGCGTGCGTAGCACTGATTGGCTCTCCAGTCGCACTCCGCTCTCCGTACCAATAGGACACTCTGCACACATACACACATCCAGTGTACGCGACATGGCACACTACTATGTGCCGCTAGTTATACGCATAATCTGAAAGTGTCGTTCGCGTAAATTGCTTTTTACCATCAAGCTTACTTACCATATTTGGTACTTCCAGTCTGATATAAGCCGGTGGCGCATCGTGTTCCTCCTGACGGCTTCCATCCTGGTGGCCTCCAACACTGTCTACCTGTTCCTCGGCAGCGCCACCAGGCAGCCGTGGGACAGTGCTGACTACGACGACACGTGCATTGCTGATGCAGGTATGATTGATTCCCACTTATCATACTCCAGAGTATTATCATCACCAACCCACGCTATGTGGGTTGTGGCCATGTTTGTGGGTTCGATCCCCACTGAGAACAAATATTTGTGCGGTGAACGCAGATGTTTGTTTTCTGTCTGGGTGTTACATTGTATTTTAAGTATGTATTTACAGAAATGTTTTATTAAAGTATCGTATCAGCTATATGGTTCCCATCATGCAAGCTCTGCTTAATTTGGGGCTAGATTGTTATGTGAGTTGTCCACATTATTATTTATTATTAAAAGTGGGGTCGGCTTTCTTTTCCCACTCTCTTCTATCATATTCTGAGAGCTTGTTCCTTTCTTAATGTCATCTTATGTCGTCTTTCTTTTGCCATCTTATTACACAGTCTATCCATCATTTCTTTAATTTATCTTTATTACTCTTTTTTCGAGAACCTTTATTCCCCAACGGTTGTCGGTTCTTCGAGCTATATGGCCTGCCTATTGCCACTTCAACTTACTAACTCTACGAGCTATGTCGGTGACCTTGGTTCTTCTACAGATATCCTCATTTCTGATTCTATCACGTAGTGAAACTCCCAGCATAGCTCTCTCCATAGCTCGTTGCGCGACTTTGAGCTTGTGCACGATGGCGACCACGAACCGGAAGACGAAGCGTTGGGCGCCCACCCACCAGATGGACCGACGACATTGTTAAGACCGCGGGAAGTCGATGGATGGAAAGAGCTCAGAATCGTTCTTCCTGGAAACGAGTAGGGGAGGTCTATGTCCAGCAGTGGACTTCTTCAGGCTGATAATGATGATGATGATGATGATGACTCTTTTTTTTTTAAGTTTGGGCCTAAGTCTTTGTATGGGTTAGACCTATGTTCATCAGTTAAACTTTTTAGGCTTATGATGATGATAAATAGAGTTGCTTTTAGTCAACACTTCTCACAAATTGTTTTTATTAAAAATGCAGTCAAAATTGGGCAATTTTATGTATATTGTAATTTTTTTTTAATTATTTGTTTTACATTTTCAGAGGAAATCAAGCCCGTTTTGAACAAGAATCAAGAAAAGGAACTAGAAGCCAATCGAGCGAGTGTTTAATAATTGAAAAGATCTACTTAATTAGTTTTTTTAATAAAGTCATTTAACTCTATTATTTTTATTTAAAAAAACCCTCATAGTTGTTAGGCGTTATTGGTACAAAACTAGTATAAAAAACTTAAATAAGTTCCTATGGGTATCTTAATACGCACTTTTTACTTCCCAAGCACGGTAGATAGCTATGAAATAATATAAAATATAGAAAATTTTCTCAATAATTCAACTTTCACTAAAATCTGAAAACGACACGTTTTCTGCCCTTTTGTAATGTAGTTCCATTGTATTGGTCTACCGAGATTAATACTGTTCTCCACAACTAAGTCTCTATCAAGCCTGTATCGTGGTGTTACAGCTACTTGCTTATGATTAGTAGAATGTTTCTTCATGAGTAAGTAGTTTTTAGTCAACCCTTATTGTCCCACTGCAGTGCTAGGGAAAGATCTCGTCTTAAGCCTCGTTTTTTCCTTAATTTACCGCATCATCACTTAACATCAGGTGAGATTGCCGTCAAACGTTAGCATATGAATTGTAAAAAGAAAGATTAATTAATTCATAATTTTCAATACTTACGTAATAATAATAAAATCATACATTTTAAATAGTTTTTTTATGCTTTTGAGGACCTCTCAATGAGTAAAAGCCTTCTCTATTTGGTTCCGATCATCTCTTTCTTAAGCTTTCATCATCCAATTTTCAGCTGCTAATTTCCTTATCTCATCTGATTCTATCCATCTCTTTTTAATCATCATCATCAGCCTGAGAAGTCCACTGCTGGACATAGGCCTCCCCTGCACATTTAGGACGATTCTGAGCCCTTTCCATCCACCGACTTCCTGCGATCTTAATTGTCTTCAGTCAAAAGTGAATGTGTGTTCAATGTGTTCAGACCGCATCATCACTTAACAGCAGGTGAGATAGCGGTCAAAAGCAAACCTATATATTGTAAAAAAAAAAAAAAAACTGGTGGGTGGGTGCCATACTTTTCGTCTTCCGGTTCGTGGTTGCCATTCGAGAACCTTCATTCCCCTTTAAGTCTTCGTACAAAAGTATAATTTTGCTATTAAATAATAATAAGCATACATAATTTTGGTAGCGTTTTATTTTATCAGTCACGTTTGTTTACTTACCACTTACACTACATTATTTATATTATTTATTTGTTACCTTTCTCTCTCTCGCTCTCTCTCTGTCTCATAAGATAAGTTACGATCATAGTCTCTATTGTTGCGGGTGATGCTACCAAAATGATGGACGTTTAGTACACGGTGTCGGATTTTTATCCCTTGAAATTTGCTACTTAGTTCCTATATTGGTTCAGGCCAACATTCGTAATTTTTCTGCGAGTTCCATGCACAATCGTTTTTAGTGCCTTACTTCATCATTGCCACTTGATTGTTAATTTGTATTTTTAAGAAATCATAAGAGTCATAATTATTATCTTTATTGGCTTATTTTTACTGAACAACGCCATCTGCTGGATATGCTTGCAGTTGAAATGAAATTTTATTGGATATTAACAGTTAGTTGCTCACAATCGTCAATAGATGGCAGGAGCAGTCACATATTCAGTTTATGTTTAATTATTGAACTCGGGGTGAAATAATCATTTTCTTAAAATGAATCCTAGCTAAATCAATATTTATCGCCCCCGAAAACCCCTGTATACTAAATTTCGTGAAAATTGTTGGCGCAGTTTCCGAGATCCTAAATATATATATATACAAGATTTTCTCGTTTAGAGGTATAAGATAAGATAAGATAAGATTACACGGGTATTTATCCCGTATATCACAAAAGGACGGTGCGTGAAGCGATTAAAATTAAGAAATATACTAATTTCAATCGCGAAGACGGCTTCAGACTTTCACCATTGTGGAATCCCATCATTGGTAGGTGCATAATGTATTAGTCCAATCCATCCAACGGTTGTCTGGTAAAGATCGCTGCTTAGCGATAAGTCCGCTTATTGTTTTTTCGAGTAGTTGTTAAGTTTTTATGTACCATTGTTGTATTTGTGAGCAATAAAGTATTTTCCATCTTCTATCTATCTATCTATGCGCCGCGATACCTTACCACAGTGCGTAGATACTATATACTATCAGTGTTGTGTGCGTGCATGGACCAAGGCATGGACATTATAGACAAAAATCAAATGAGGGTAGTTGATGCTACCTCCACTTCTCAACGATCGATGGTAGAACTCATGTCAATCTCTCTACGAGATGTCAATGCTCCAGTCTGTCCGCGACCACGGCTATTGCAACATAGCCGTAACTTTGGGAAAATAAATAAAATAAGGTTATACGCAATAAACATCTGTCTAATAGTTTCACTAATGGGAATAATATCTATATTTCTTCGAAGCTACTACGTAAGAGACAAACATCTACCATGTTGATAGAGAGTTAAATATATGTTGTTTGCTGTTGTTACTCACAGAGGTTCATACCTCTTCGGTTATCATGTACAGTAATTCAATTTGGCATTGCATATAACTTTGACCTTTTTCTATCTCAAAAACCAACCCTATTGTAAAGCCGATAAAGTTGATAATAGCAAAACAGAAGTCAGCATTATCTCAGTGTGAATATTTACTTAGCAAATATTATAATGTGCCAAAGGATCATGGTGTTTGCTCTATCATTCTTCATGATAAAGATCTGTCTGAAATGGCGCGAGACATTTTTGCTATTCTATTCTACATTTTAGACGCAATAAACATTAGTTCTCAACAAAATGTAAATAAATAAAAAAAATAAGGAATACATAAATATATTCAAAATGGACGTCGAGTATTTGAGGTACGAGTTTGAGGATGGACATTCTGGGATTATCACGAAACATGGTGAGTTCAATGACATTTTACAAAGATTATGAATTGTTCATCATCATTGTCAACGAGAAGCGATCATGTCTCAGAGCATAGAACTTCATACAAGACGTGAGATGATCTCCCTGCTGAGGTTTTCCATAAGAACTATAGCATGGGGTTTTTTAAAAAGGGCGTTTTGAAAGTTTTTTGGCAACGCGCTTGTGATGCCTCTAGTACCTACTGCGGGTCCATAGGCTACGTAACTGCTTCCCATCAGGTGGGTCCTATGCTTGTTCGTCTACTTTGTTGTAAGAAAAAAGAACGATCTCCCATAAGACTTGACCTCGTAAAACTGTCACCTAAATTCACTAAGCTTTCCAAAGTAATTCTCTTACTATTTATGTTAAAAAAAAAGGATTAGCAGAACAGTGTGATAGACGACATGGATAAAAAAAGACTGGATAGTATTTACTTCTTTTGTGTTGAAAGAACCGATAGCACGATAAGAATAAGAATAAATTTATAAATTACTTGGTGAATATAGGGATGTCGGCTGACAGAAGGGAATGGATGAGGAAAACATGTTTTACCGACCCCACATACATTGAGATAAGGGTAGAAATATAATGATGTGATGACGAACCTAACCATGGAATTTAGTAATTTATGTGTTGAGGTGGACTTTTGCAGGTATCCGGATCGGAGTGAGGTTCATCCAGATGGCGTACATGTTGGCGAGTGCTGTGGTACTTGGGTTCATCCGCGGCAGCATCGGCGTGGCCGTGCTCGCTATGAACGACGAGACCAGGCAAGGAGATACATACATACAGGTACCTGTCACAAATAAATCCTTCTAAAGATGCACTTAAAAGTACAAGACGGCATTTGTCCGAAAAAAACATTGACAGGATAAAGAAGAAGAAGATAATCACACAATTTCTTTCACATCTTGATAATAAAACTATGGTAAAACACGCACGTTAAAAACGTGCCCTACGATGCACTAACATGGTGTCCATCAGCATGGAAAAGAACTTCCAGCAAAAGCTGGTGAAAAATATTTAATTAATTTTTGAAATAAGGTTAAGTACTATTGCTCAAAATCTGAAATTATACTTCTAAATACAAAATACTAAGAATCTTTGAATAATAAATATGATTTTATACAAGCCTAATTAAATTAATTCCTCAATATTGTTACAATTTGGAGCTTTTGAAAATATAAATTCGAGAGGGTCAAACAAAATTTGTACTAAGCTGTATCTTGTCTGTTCCCCTCTGCTTGCTCACGTGAAAAAAGTACTGAGATCCAACCAGCTGTAAATCTTTCTGATTTAATTGTCTATACCAAAGAAACTTACAGTAAAACAAATATTTACAAAATGTAGAAAATACACAAGACACAGTTGAGCTATGTGCAGACCGTTATAAACGATCTAGAGATAGTCAACTGATCCAAATCAGTACCAGACGGAAGCATCCCCAAGACGCTGGCGGCATTGCCACGCTGAATAGCAATGCTAATGTGCTGCGCCAGATACCCACCAGCCCTTGGGTCACGAAAGTAGAAACATCCAAGTTATAGGTGAATTTCTGTAGCTTTGAATATGACCAGTGAATCTTGCATCTTCAGATCCACCATTGGGGCGGGCGGATCCAAGGAGCCATCCTGTCTTCGTTCTTCTTCGGATACGCGCTGATGCTGCTGCCAGCTGAGTTATACTTCCGAAGAGTTGGTGGGAAGCTGGTCTTCACTGTGATGCTGGTGGTGAACGGGGCGTTGTGCGTGGCTATGCCCACTATTGCTAACAGGGTGATTAGTATTATTACACATGGATCACTTAGCTTATATAGGCTATGTTCAAAGGCAATTTTTGAGATAAAAGTATCTGATACTGTCTATCCTAATATGCCTTAATTTTGGTACAAAGTAAAAGAAGCGTTTGAAATTGCCAAGTAATTACAGTACAAAAATAAAGCAGATTCTAATGGTGGTATTATTTCATCCAATTTTTATTTTTAAGTAATTGAATTCTGAAACCTGGTTAACTAAAACAATTTTTAATATTGATAGGGAGGCTGGGTGGCTGTATGCAATGCGATGCTGTTCATGGGCACCGCACACGCTGGCTTCAACTCTGTGAACCAAGCACTGCTTGAGAACTGGCTGACACCCAGTGAGAGGAAACCATTCAGCTTCCTCATCTATGGAGGTATGTTTTTTCTCTTCCTTTTGCCAATCATGCTACACCATGGATTTTTCTTTTGAGTGAGAACAACTGCTTGGTGGCTGAACAACACGGTGTAGCTACTACCTCGTACGAACTTGTTCAAAAAGAGCTCTACTTCAAATTATCTAACTGTACTGAACAGCCACAAAAGCTGTAATTCAGTAAGAAAATACCTATCGATTTATCTTTGGAATAAAGAACATGAAATTCTTCTCTTCTAGGAATGCAACTAGGCATCATCTTGGCCCTGCCGCTGTCCGGGCAGTTTGCACAGATGCCTCTGGGTTGGGAGCTGGTGTACTACGCACTAGCTATCTTGGCTCTGTCCATGGCAGTTATATACGGAATCCTCACTGCTTCTAGCCCGGAGAAGCATGAAGCTATTGGGGATAAGGAGAAGGAGTTCCTTAGTGAAGCTCAGAGTTGTTACAGCAAGGTAGATTCAACGAAAAAGTTGAAGGGTTCAGTTGTTAGTTGCAAAATTCGGGAATTTTGTCAAATGTCTGTTAGCGCAACACAAGTAAATAGCCATTATTACTTAGGACCCTTTCTCACTAGGATGCCATGGTTGCGTCACCACGGTTACGACACTGTGTGTGCCCATTACCTCATCCAGAGTTCGATTGGTGGCGCAACCATGGTAACCTGGTGGACCCTTATTGAAAACTCACCTCAAATAAGTTGTATGTTTGTTAGGAGCCTTACCGAGGCACACTTTAAATCCTTTTACTATACTGGTTTTGAAAGAAGCAGTGACACGACGCACAGTGTTTTTTTACAGAAAAAGCTGCAGAGACCCTGGCTGCGCATCCTCAGATCCCCACAGTTCTGGGCAGTGGCAAGCGCTCACAGCGCCAGCAATGCTGTATTCATCTTCTATCTGGTTGAAGTGCCTGCTTATTTGAAACTCTTCAACGTCTCTTTAAAAGATGTACGTTAGACGAGACGAAATTGTGTCAGAAAATCAGTCATGAAGTTTGAATTCATTGATTCCTCTGTGTTATATAGCCACTAAATTAGATTCAGATTTTAACTTTTTCTCATTTACTGTACCTACCATAAGTAAGCAACATTCACCAATCAGGTAAACACGTCATACTTTTGAGTTTATCCTTGAGCTGTCTGTGGCGGTGATTATCAAATACCTCGATTTCCACTATATTCCCCAAGCTATCACAATCTTTCTTCCTGGAAATTGATAGGGAAGGTTATGCCCAGTAGTAGGCTTCTCTGGTTCTTTATTCTTGTCTTGTTCAGGTCAAAGTCAAAGTGGTTTTCAGTAGTAACTCAAGGATCACTTTGAAACGTCTTAAAGCTAATAGGTGAGTCTAGGTGCCCGTTCCACGCGACCAAGTCTAAAAGAACAGGCAACAAACTACGGCTCGGTTCCTACCGTTTTTTTGGATCCTTTTATTCCAGGGGCCTCTATGGTCTAAAACTGCTTTTTTGCTCTTTACTACTGTAGTTTTCGTATGGTTTTCAGAGTGCCTGGTTCACCATGCTTCCATTTATGGCAATGTGGTTGATGAACCTGCTAACTGCTCCCACCTTCGGATGGATCTCGAACCTGAGGCTTGTCAGCTACATCTTCAGCGTCACCAACTTTAGGAAATTTATCAATGCATTGGGTATGTTTTAGAATCTCATTACTTCCTTATTTAGAGACTTAAAATTTTACCGTTAATAATTATTCCAGCTAACAAAAGTAGAGTTTGATGATTTTAATAAAACTCTGAATTTATTAAACTAGAGGCTTTCATCATGACTTAGTGACTATTATAAACAAGATTTACAGTTTTACCTGCCCTCCTAAGCATAAAAACATTGCAGCTAGTTATTACTGCCGTTTTTGCTTATTCAGTACTTTCCATCCTAAGGTTGCCTGGAAGAAATCGCTTTCAGCGATAAGGCACACACTGTATTTTGTTTTATTACGCTTTTACTGTGGTGTATCCTTGTGTACAAAAAAGTGTTATCTATCTACCTACTGATTACGTACACTGTGTCTTGACTTAAGGCCTGCGCACACCTAGGTCGCTAGCGTCGGCGATCAGTGAAACGCTATCAAATTTGACAGCGTTATTTGACAGTGTTTTACTGATCGCTATCGCCAGCAACCTAGGTGTGCGCAGGCCTTTAAGGATTCAAACCCTAAACAAAAAGGTAACCAAACTAATAGTTATTGTTTCCACAGGTGCGTTCGGTATAGTGACGGGGTTGACTGTGCTGTCAAGCCTGCCAGTCGAGTGGGTGCAGGTGGCAGTGGTTATACTGACAGCTGTATTGGCCTTATTGGGAATACAGTTTTCTGGGTTCTTAGTAAGCACTTTCCTTTCATTTAGTTTTTCGACAGAAGCTTAAAAGTATGAGTTCTGTAGGACATTACATTAAGAGGGAATCACACAGGCGACTCTCCATACAAACGTAGTCCCCTATTTCCTCCTTGGATAATGCCTCTAGAGTAACCATTTTGTCTCATAAAATCCAGATCTGCTTTATACGGGCTCGTATGTTTTCCTTTTTTTCAGAAACTTATTGATAAAGAAAATATCACCTCCAATTCATATTTCATATAAATCATTATGAGGGTCATATTTTCTTTATCAATAAGTTTCTGAAAAAAAGGAAAACATACGCGCACGTATATAGTAGATTTGGATTTTATGAGACAAAATGGTTACTCTAGAGGCATTATCCAGGGAGGAAATAGGGTAGTCCCTTATTTCCTCCTCCTTTTGTATGGAGAGTCGCCTGTGTGATTCCCTCTTAAGCTTTGCACACCTTTGGCGCGATGGCGATGGACCAGTATAACGCTGTCAAATATGACAGCGATATTTGAAAGCGTTTCACCGTCGCCATCGTGCTAGATGTCTGCAGACTTTAAGCGTCGCCTTACAGCTAACCAAGCAACATCTACTTAACCAAAACCTAAAAAATATGAATAAAATGTCTTTATTCCAACATTTGACAGAGCAGCTACAAGGACATGAGTGAGAACCACTCCGGCAGCCTGGCGACCCTGGGCTGTGTGGTCAGCAGCTTCGTGGGCGCCATGGTGCCTTTCATCACAGGACTCATCATAGGTGACGATATGGTAAAGACACGTTTATCTTAAGTGGATAATCTCTGAAAGGTGGATGGGTGAGTGCGGTGTGGGTGCTTCTACCTAGTAGCTCGGCCATTTAAAATTTTTTTCATTGTATTATATCCATATCCTGTTCCGGGTCAAAACCTCTTTTATACCTTTACCCTGATGTTTTTTTTATTTTATGAAAAAAACTTGTTTTCTGTTGGTTAGAGACATCTTAAAAATGTAAAGAAACATAAAAATATAGCAAATATAGACAGCCTTTACAAAACAGATATAGGCATGGTGGTAGTACTTCCCCGGACGAGCCCTGAAGCTGGTAGGTACATAAACTTACCACAAGCTCTGTCTGGCTCTATCTGTAGCTCTGGTGTTAAGTGTGAGTGCTCACCACTGTATTATACTGTGTGTGACGTTTCGACGTAGGATTTATTTAGACAGCACTCACACAGACTCAAAACCAGAGCCAGAGACAGAACCAGACAGAGCTTGTGGTAGGCCTACAGAACGAAAAGACATGTTTACTTCTTCTTCTTTTTAATGAATGGCATCTGTCCATTTCGGATCAATTTTGCCAGTATCGAGTAGTTTAATGAGTTGAATGAATGATAAATTACATAGATAAAATACTTTTTTGCCAGTCGTCCGTCACAAGTCGGCCCTACCTTAATTGTCTTTGGGAAAAAATGGCTGTTTTTTTCCAAAACCATCTGAAATATTTTCGATCAAATCAGAATATCACACAATGTTATTATGTCAATAAAGTTATTTTGTATCAACTGCTAACACTTTGAGCTAAGCCCTCAAGTAATGTTGGTTAAATTACCACCGAAATTACACAACAGAACTCAAAATAACACCAGAAAAAAGCTATGCGACTTCCCAAAATGACAGCAAACGAATTGACATGTTTACTTAATCAGATGATAGGGTAACTTGTCACGTTGAACTTATCTCCAGACGTCATCTTCAAAGAGCTGTGATTACATAATCTGTTGTATCGTATGATAATTGATAACACAGATATAGTAATCACAGCATTGACAAGTTGACGACGATGTGACGTACACTGTCATCTTCAATGACCCAGATAAAGGCCTGCGCACACCTAGTTCGCTGGCGGTAGCGATCAGTGAAACGCTGTCAAATATCGCTGTCAAATCTAAAATCTGACAGCGATATTTGACAGCGTTTCACTGATCGCTACCGCCAGTGAAATAGGTGTGTTCGAGCCTTAAGTGTATAAGCTAGAGAGTATTATATTCCTTGGTATAAGCAAGTAGGAAACTCGAAATCATCGATTACAAAGTTCGCTACAATTTACAAGCCAAATAAAACTACATCTTAAGATGACGTTTCAAAGTGATTCTTGCCATCCTCCTGAATAAATACTCTTTTGATTTTGATGAAGTGACAAGTAGGCCTACCACAAGCTCTGTCTGGCTCTGGTTTTGAGTCTGTGTGAGTGTTGACTAAATAAATCTTACGTCGAAACGTCACCACACACAGTATAATACACTGGTGAGCACTCACACAAACACAAAACTAGAGCCAGAGGCATTAGCTTTGGTGACGCTTGTCTAAATATTACCTACAGTTGCCTTAATTTGCCGTTTCCTTCTTCATGCAGGCAGACCCAAGACGCTGGCGAACGGTACTGATATCCCTCGCCAGCTTCTACATCCTCGGTAATATCGTTTACTCCGTGCTGGGCACCAACCAACGGCAACCGTGGGACCGATGCGGCCGGAAGCACCTCATGCATTACAATGGAATCATTGGTAAGGAAACACAAACAGCATCAACACTTTGATCTCCAGGCATAGACTCTTGACTGTATCAAATACCATCACCTTTTTGACGTGACAACGTCTTATAATTCGATGGAGCCGGCTGCACGCACGAAAAAACATGACGTCATGCGGCGTTACCTCGCTCTGAGGCGTTCCATTTATGGCTTGAAGTGCAAGCGAGAGCGCGGAACGAGCGACAAAAAGGCACAACCGGCATCTGCGTTCGACAGCGTTCGACATCTGTCTCTCTCCTACTTGAGTGAGCGATGCGTCCGCGTGGACAGCTGTATGACGTTGTCACGTTCAACTATCGTCAGTAAACCGACTTTACAGACAACCGATTTTTTTTTCATATTTTATCAAACATTAGCCCTACCACAAGCTCTGCCTGGCTCTGGGTTTGAATTTGTCTTTTAACACTTTTTTATGACACATAACGGGATATTTAACAAGACTCAATTTAGTAGAGCAGTGTTAGTAGTAATTAGTAGTGTCGAAACCAATAAAAGAAACCAAAAAAAGTGCGAAAGCGGGTAGATCGATTTGTCTGCCAATAACATTTCATTAACTCGTGGACTTCATTCAGCTGTATCATGACCAATTCACAAAATTGAATCATGGTAAATATCCCGTTGTGTCATAAAGATAGTGTGTGTGTGACGTTACGACGTAGGATTTATTTAGTCAACTCTCACACAGATTCAAAACCAGAGCCAGACAGAGCTTGTGGTAGGCGTACAGATCTCTCTTGATATTACTTTAAAACAACAAAAACACAGCTAGAAATCTTGGGACAAATTCAAACCGACACTGTATTGCGTACGCCTTTCATTGCGGCAGATTACTCCTGGTATTTGTGCGTAGCATTTGTACGTAGGCATTAAGCCCTACAAGCTACGAAGCTCTACGGCGTAGAGCCTCGTAGCTTAGTCGACTGGAAACGGTTCTATTTAGAGCCGGTTTTGGTTTCATTAGTAAGGGTAAATAGATTTTGGAATGCACGCCACGATAAAAAACAAAAAACGTAAACGTCTCACTATCTTACTCAGTGTGAGTAGAAATGTCAATGTACGAAAGTTTTGTACACAAATAATAACAGTTGACTTATCTGCAAACAGTTACAAACGATTATATCGGCAGTGTCCCCAAGACGCTGGCTGCATCGCCGTCTTACTGGCAAAATCTATATACAAATATACAAATATTTTATTAGTTCACAACTTTTAGGTACACGTAAGAATTCATTAAAAATTACACAAAGGATGCCATACAATATACAGGTTACATAAAAAGAAGCTATAACTTATTAGATAATAAGCTACGTCTTGACTTGTAAGTAGGTATTTTGTGCATGCAATTATAAAACAGTAATAAATCCTACGATCCTATCTATATATATAAATCTTTCGTGTCACAATTTGGAACGCGATAAACTCCGAAACTACTGAACGGATTTCGATAAAATTTTGCAACTGCCTTTGACATGGTCGGACTTAAAAGATAGGATAGTTTATATTCAATATTTAGTTGTTATTAATTTATAAGGGGCAAAAGTTTCGAAATCTATGTCTATCCCTTTCTATCACGTAGGGACTTACATATGTCTATCCCTTTCTATCGCTTAGGGATTTTTCAGAAATTCTCGACTTTGACTAGGAAAGAACGCTCTAGAATGTCTTTGAGGTTCTGGAATGATCAAATTTAATTCGAAGACTGAAATTATTCGGCTAGCATCCGGAATGCATCCAAACGTTAGTAATCCAGAATTATCTAGAATAGGTACTCAAATATACCCATGCAAACGGTTCTGAATTCTAGATTTGGACAAAATACAAAGTAAACGTTATAGAATGATTCAAGATTCAAGATTCAATAAGCGTTTATTCAATACGATACAAGAATCACTTTGAAACGTCTTAAAGCTAGGTGAGTCTAGGTGCCAGTTCCACGCGAATGTTCTTTCATCATCATCATCAATTGATATCAGTCCACTGCTGGACGTAGGTTCACCTTGAGTAACAAAGGCTATATTTGTGTGTTTAAAAAATAAATGTCCACCCGTGCGAAGCCGGGACAGGCAGCTAGTAATATTATATTTTCAGAGTTATTTTTATATTTCCAGATGCAAATCAAGTACAGTTGGAAGAGTTCACGGACTACAAGCGCATTCAAGAGAAAAAAATGGTACAAAACGACACGACCCTATAAAAATGAAATAAAATGATTCTACAGCATTCAACACTGTTGTTTTATTTTTATGTCACGTTATTATTACTTTAAAATACCTATCTTAAAATTAATGCAGGAACACTTTAAAGATATAATGTAACATACCTACTTAGAAAGTTGTAGTACTTTTAAATTATGAAGAAAGTTCTAGTGCAGAGTACTAACTCTCATCTCTTTTTATTTTATATTCAAGACTGAGAGAACTTCAAATAAATCTCGCAAATTACGAGTATATTTGAAATAACAGGACAAAAATATGCCATAATCTAAACAGAAGCAGGAAACAATGTAAACTAAACCTTATCTCAAAGCCTTTATGGCTAAAATTGCGTTCTATGTAAGTTATTTAGGGGTCAATATTTTGCGAGGGGCCAGCGGTATGTCTTTGGGGATTAGGTATTTACTCTCCACTAAAGTCTGGTTAATAAGGGGTCTCGGCAGGGTTGTATTTAGATATTAAAGGCCCTTCAAATAATAAAATGGCTCTCAGCTCAGTTGCTAGTAAGCTCTGCCTTCTGAGCCATAGGTTCGATCCCTACCAAGAACAAATAATGGGGAGGTGAATATAGATATTACCTAACCCTAAATCATAAGGACCACTGTAATTTTTTTTATACCTAGGTATTTCTAGGCACCAGTTCTACGTAACTAAAACATAGAAAACTGGCTATAACTTTTGCATTTCGACTGATTGGAATTCTAGAGCTTTTTTAAGAAAGAAATAACGAAAAAAAAACATTTTTATACCACTATTTTTGTACCTGGTTACATTTTTTAGGCTGCAGTGGCCATCTAAAGCTGGTACTAGAAAATTATAATGGCTCTGGTTTTGAGTCTGTGTGAGTGCTGACTAAATAAATCCTACGTCAAAACGTCACACACACAGTAATACACTGCTGAGCACTCACCCAGACTCAAAACCAGAGCCAGAGACAAGAGTTTAAGGAAGTTGTGGCCTAAGTACAGTCCTGCGCGAGTAGGTACCTATGGGCATGGGGAAGGTACTATAGGTCCTTTTTAATTGGAACCAATGCGGAGACCATTTGATCCCCGATTACTCGTAATTTGAGGTTCTGGATAGAAAATACGAATATCTCTAATTCTTTGCTTCGTTTATTAAATAAAATTATATATTTTTTTCAAGTGGTTGTATGAGGTCTTCAATTTTATTTTTATGTATCTAGCTGATGGAACAAGCATATGGCCCACCTGATGTTAAGTGGTAACCATCGCCTATAACAAAGCAATGCCTCGTAGGTCACGCACGTCAGGAACGTACCCTACGATGCACTGCACTACGTCCATCAACTGGAGGCATACACACAACAATGATCTGAAATTGACCTAGAAAGTTGTATTTTTATAGTAAATTTGACGCAGTCAACATTTCTGGTTCAAATACCCTACGATTCGACGAATTCTAGATAAAAAAATATTTACATTTAGTGACACTTTAAAATTTTATCACATAATAAATAATTACTTTAATTCATTGTATCCACAATAATGCGACGTAAATTATATCAGCAAAACATGTAGTCTAGCATTTTCATCTGTCTCTGCTTATTCACATTAAACTCGTATAAAATCTTACACAATAAACCCTCTTTATTACAAGGTGGTAAAAGAAAACTTCCAAAATCACACATGGGGTTTTTCAAACATGCTCCTACGTGGGAGTGTGTGCGGACGTTTGCAAAACCCTGTACTGAATCTGATCGCCATCGCAGATCCCCTAGATTAAAGCCTTTTAATCAATTCCTAGATACTTTTTCCCAGTTTACCTAGCTGTAAATCTCATATTTTACTGTACAGCCCACAAAAAGGTTCAGTTGTGGGTTTATATAAATCTTGTGTGAATTTAATAGAAAGAAAGCAAAAAAGAAATTCTTTTAAACCACACAATTAATTATACCCTAAAAAACATAAAAAAGAGGACATAGCATAAATATGCGCTCTGCATGCTTGCATCTCTGCATACTTAGAATACTATACAGGGTTATTCATAATTAGCTGCAAATACTCAGGAATTAGGTTCAACAAATAACATTAAAAATATTTATGAAATGATTTTTTTTAAGTTTTGCTATGAAAATCCCGAGAAAATCGATAAAGAATATCCTTTGGAGTCATTGGCGCCTGACCTATTTTGACCTTTGACCCGCGCCCGCGTGCGAACAGTCACCGTCTGGGTGGGTCATCGTCCTGTTCTCCATGGCAATCATTATGCAATAGCCGTAAAGAAATTAAAAAAAAAAAAAAATTGATACAAAAACTTAAATCAAAACTTAAAAAAAATCATTTCATAAATATTTTTTATTTTATTTGTTGAAACTAATTCCTGAGTATTTGCAGCTAATAATGAATAACCCTGTATTACATCCAGACCGACAACAAACATCTGCGCTCACCACACAAATAGGGATTATGGCTAAGCATGCCCCATCTTAGGCTGAATCCTCACTTTCCATCAGGTGTGATGGCAGCCAAATGCTTAGCTATCTATTATAAAAAAAACAATATACAATGTACTAACTGTAATAATACATTATGTAATAAGTTGTTTAATGAATCTGATTTCACGTACAAACTTACAAACTGACTCGTTTACCATGTTATGATTTGATATTAAAACACACAAAGTGACGTAAATATAATAAGTCGACTGCAAATTGGCGGCGCCAGTTATCCAAACAGAAGCTGCAGAGTATTACGTAGAGGTTTATTGCACGAAGATATGGGGGAAAAGGTTTTGTATGAAACTGTGTTGAAAAATGATGCGCACCATCAAATTGGGGGTGAGTGACCTTTAAACAAACTGTACCATATTATTTACAGACATTTGTTTTTTATAGTGTCTGAGTAAACATTTACTTGGCTTTACATTGCATAACTGACCTAAATCAATACCTACCTAATTGAATCGACCCTAAAGGCCTGCGCACACCTAGTTCGCTGGCGGTAGCGATCAGTGAAACGCTATCAAATATCGCTGTCAGATTTGAGATTTAACAGCGATATTTGACAGCGTTTCACTGATCGCTACCGCCAGCGAACTAGGTGTGCGCAGGCCATAAAGGGATAGAAGTTTGTTATCTTACATCCCGAAATTATAAGTAAGAGCCACAAGAATAGGATATCTGAGCGGCTGTCAGAAAAAAAACCCATATCTGGGGTTTTTTTTTAGCAATTGAAACAAGCATATATTATGGCCCACCTGAACCATCACCTTTAAGATAGCATTGCCTCGTAGGTCGCGCACGTCAGGAACTTGCCCTACGATGCACTGCTCTGCGTCCATCAACTTGAGGCATACAGATTTTCAGCCTCACGTGGCAGTAATTTCACCGGCACCAACACCTTCAAACCGAAACACAGCGATGCTGCTTCAACATAATTTTGGATGTTGTTCAAAGCAATATTGGTATCATGAGTATATTTTTCAGATGTTCCGTCACCCCAACCGCCTAAAGGCATTGGCGCCAGGCACATCCAATGCTTGCTGCTGTTCATCAGTCTGACTTGTGGATACATGCTGAGAGCAAATCTCAGCGTGTCCATGGTGGCCATGACCAGCCATATTGATAGTGCAGATAGTAAAAATACTAATGAAGACCTGGCTAATATAACTATTTGTAATATTACAACTGGAAATACTAGTAATAGTGATGGAACTAATAATAACACGCAGAACAAGTGGAGTGTTTATCGTGTAAGTACCTAAACGCTATTTTTTATAAGACACAAACTAGGCAAAGCTTGTAGCGGAACCAAAAGCTTATTGGGCTTTATTCATAATGTTGGACAGTTTTTCGCGATTCGGTAAAAATATAGTTGTCACTGTCATTTTGATGTAAAAAAATCCGATATTATTGTGCACAGCGATCGCGTTAATTTAAAAAGTAACATTTCTGTTCACTGCATAAATATTTTGTTATTGGTAAGGATCAAACCCACGGCCTACATCACAGAAAGCAGAGTAACCGACTGTTACACCCGTCTAGTCTAAATGTAATTTACCTCAATAGTTTGTAAGTTAAAGTACCGTCTTCTTCTTCTATCGTGTCAACGGAACACTAGACAATTCTCGAGTAGTATTTAGCCACCTCTACTGCATGGCCCGTGGCGTTGTTAAGATTGTCTCTTGTGCAGGTGTTTGGGCACAAGAGACAGTTCAGTAAATGCGACATGGACTGAATCTGAGCTCCACAGTCGCAGCCAGTCAAGAAGGGGTCCCTCATTCCCCACTTGCAGAGTTTCTCTCTGCAACGGCCCACTTGGGTCCGGAGTCGGTTGATGGACTTCCAGACCGGCCACGGTAGATCATGACCTGGGTTAGGTTCCAAGCTGTTCTTGAGGTGGTATAAAGTCAGGAGGGTTTTTAGGGTTCCTTGGCCAAATGGCAAAAACGGAACCCTTATAGATTCGTCATGTCTGTCTGTCTGTCCGTCCGTATGTCACAGCCATTTTTCTCCGAAAGCGTAAGAGCTAGACTGATGAAACTTGGCGAGTAGATGTATTCTGTGAACCGCATTAAGATTTTTACACAATAATAAAAAATAAACTATAAATTTTGGGGGTCCCCATAGTTGAAACTGAAACTCAAAAATTTTTTTTTCATCGAACCCATACGTGTGAATAGGTCTTTAAAAATGATGTTCAGGTCATTTATATCGTTTTTTTCTAAACTGAATAGTTTGCGTGACAGCCACTTTCAAAGTGGAAAAAAGTTGGTCCCCCCCCCCCTCTAACTTCTAAAGTAAGAGAATGATAAAACTAAAAAAAATATATGTTGTACATTACTACGCAAACTTTCAACGATATTTAGTTTGAACGAGATCTAGTCAGTAGTTTTTTTTTTTATGCGTCATAAATCGTAAACAGCAATTTACCTTTCGACGAACTACAAGAACCTTTATATTATGTTACTTGATGCTACGGAACACTTCATGGGCGAGTCCGACTCGCACTTGGCTGCTTTTTTCTCCTTCCACTGACTGATCCTTGCTGCAGCCGGGTGGTCTTGGGAGGCTTTTGTATAAAGGACCGTACCGTTTTGTGTAAAGTACCGTTATAACCGCTTTCAAGTCAATTGAATTCGCTTTCAATCGAAATACCTATCACAAGCAATGGCGCTCTTTTTTGCCTAAAGTTACTAGTCTAATAGTTATAGTAGTTAAAAATTGATATATGAATAAAATCTACTAGAATAGATAAATTTAATCAACTCAAAATAGTAAAAGAAAACAATGATAGAATATTCAACCGGTGTTCTTGTTTGCAAAGTGATCACGAATTAATCCGTTCTGTCTCAGTTTCACGAAGTCTCGCCAGTTGTTTGGATAACTTTGGTTTGTTAGTTTTGCGTAATGTTTGACAATGGCGGTAACCTAGCTAAAACATCGCAATTGATGACCTGGTAATTTAAACAAACCTAAGGAGTGGCGCAGATCATGTCTGGACCGCGCCAAGTGGCAAACCCTGGAGGAGGTTTTTGTCCATGGACAACCCGACCTATGTACCGCCACGTCGTCGGTGTCATTAAAGATAAAAGTTTACTTAGTTATATTTAGTAAGAAGGATTAGTATAAGTCAAGTTAAGCAACACTGTTTTAAGGTCAGTGAATGAAAGCTTATTTTATTTATTTATTAGTTGAAATTTGAAACAAATGAACCGGTCGAAAACACAGATAATGACTAACAGCACGAGGCGTAGGGTCGAGGTAGATGGGCAAGAAATACAGTATGTCGATGAGTACATTTACTTGGGCCAGTTAGCAAGCTTCGAAAACAGGCAAGATAAGGAAATCGGTCGCCGCATCGAGAACGCCTGGAAGAGCTACTGGTCCATGAAAGCGCACATGAAGGGAGACCTTCCTCTAACACTAAAGCGCAAACTCATCGATATGTGTATTCTGCCCATCCTAACCTACGGTGCGCAGACATGGTCACTGACCGAGTTGCAGAAGTCCAAGCTCAAGATTTGCCAGAGAGCCATGGAACGCAGCATACTCGGGTTTAAGCGCGTTGACCGAGTACGGAACACCATGCTGCGTTCACTAACGGGCATTGCCGATGTAGGGGCTAAGGCTGCCCGGCTGAAGTGGGATTGGGCAGGGCATGTCAGCCGGATGCCTCCCGATAGGTGGGCGACCATCAGTACACCTTGGGTCCCTTACGGGCGGCGGTCACGGGGCTGCCCAAGAAAACGTTGGCGGGACGATATCGACACCTTTGAGAGGAGATGGTGGGAGGAGGCTCGAGAGAGAGATAAGTGGAAGTCTTTGGGGGAGACCTTTGCCCAGCAGTGGGACAAAATAGGTTAATTAAAAAAAAAAAAAAAAAAAAAGTTGAAATTTCAGAAATATGATTGGAACCAGTCGACACAAGAGATGATAGTATTCGCCTTCTTCGCGGGGTATACCTCCATGCAGATACCGATGGGATTGTTGGCGCAAAAGTTTGGGGGGAAGAAGCCAATTCTGCTGGCTTTGGCTGTGAACGGGGTCCTGTCGATGGTGACTCCGTGGCTGCCGATCATGGTCCGTACCTTACAATGCAAGCAAATTGTGTCTTATGCAACGTCAGTCAGGAGCAAATGTACCCTCATGCCCTTATTTATAGGGTGTCATGATTATGCTGTTATAATGACAAATTATGTCACCAACATAGTCTTAGAATAATTACATTTCTGTTATCTCAGATAATCTTGCTTATTAAAAAAAATTAAGTACATGATAATATTTTTAACACGCTTGCCATTGACCCGACGCATGGTAAACAAAATTATTGCTATAACTAAGGAGAGTAGTAAAAGTTATCTACAAACTGACTTAGCAGGCTCAAAATCTCCCAAGATAAACTTCATGATCATTAGCCTGAAGAAGTCCACTGCTGGACATAGGCCTCTTCTATACATTTCCAGAAAGAACGTTTCTGTGCCCTTCCATCAATTTCGAATGGGCGTCCTACGTTTCGTCATCCGGTTTGTGGTTGCCATTCAAGTACCTTTATTATCTAGCGATTGTCGGTTATACGAACTAATGACCTGCACATTGCCACTTCAACTCACTATATCTACGAGCTATGTCGATGAGCTTCGTTCGTCTACGGGTTTCGAGATAAACTTAATATATATTTTATTATTTGAACATGTTCAGGGAGGTTGGTTGGCCATGTGTATATGCAGACTGGTCCAAGGAATGACACAAGCAGCGTTCTACCCGAGCATCCACACTCTACTCGCCAAATGGGCTCCGCTCAGCGAGAGGGGCAGGCTTAGCACTTATGTTTATACAGGTAAGGTTCATTATCCAACTCTGATGTACTGATAACTAATAGCTACACTCGATATATTGCTGACTGGACCACACTGAAATGTCACCACTACATTTTTTAAAGGATCATTAAAAAAAGACACAAAGCCATAGTTTGTTATTCTAGGCTTGGTCACGTGATTTTGACATCAAGACTCACATAGTTTTAAAAAGTTTAAAAGTGATGCTTGTGATACAACTGAATAAAACGATTTTTACTTTGATTTTTCTTTATTAAGTTTCAATAGAAGTCCTTTTAGTAGTCAGGGTTTCTAACATCGTTCTCAATTACGTACTTAGTTTTATTTATGTAGCGTAATACACAAAGAAAAAGCATTTTCTTATTCAATTTACAGTGTTTTCTCTCTATTTTAGAATTTTTTCTTACATCAATTAAGTACAAAGAAACGAGCGTAATTGAATCAAAGTTAATGTATAAAATATATTTGGTTACCTGGAATATTATAACGAAGGCAAAGTTGCAAGCAGAAGCTATCATAACCTTTCACGAACAAAACACATCAAAATACTCCCATTTCCAGCTAAACTTCTTGCTGTGAAACTTTAATTAAAATTTCATTACCCTCAAGCATAAGAAGAATCTTGTCGGAGACTGAGGGATTCGTTACCAGAGAGTATGTGAAAAACATGATGTTCATAATGGTGACGGAATTTGTAAATAACCTCTTTCTCCAAGATGTTTAAGTAAATATATAAGTTGAAATGACAATGGGTGAGGCAACTGATAAATCCGACAACAGGGTAAAGAATATCGAACGGCAGTTAAGTAGAGTGGAGATACCTACACTTGGCTTGGTTCATGCTTTGCCGTCTACCCAATGGACGATTTTCAAATTTCCAAAGTTGAGAGCGAACTCAAGTCAACAGTGTCAACAAGTCTACAGTGCCTAACAAAAGCAAAGTAATCTCTGAAGACGCAGATTGTTTTTCTACAATATTTTCTAGTTTGTTTTGCATTGCTCTATGGAAAAAAACCACGATAAAATACATAAACTAAGTTTACGCATGTGAATAAAGCTTTACATAATCATGATTCCTTGCGAAGTTTAATGAATAAGCAAAACAAAGTTCCCTTGAAATGGTAAGCGCAAAACATTACCGGCTGTTTGATAGCCCTCAATTTAGTTTTGATAATGTTCTCACGACTGTTTTTGGAAACTACTTATAAATAATAGACCTGCTACTGAGAGTAGACAGAAGGAAGGGAGGATTTCACCATGCAGTGGGTGGGACACAATGGCTAAATAAAATAAAGTCTCAAGCATTATATACATAATATAGCACACATCGTTTTGAAAATCCCTTTATGACAGCACAGTCAAAATGCGCAAGTCAAGATTTCATTAAAAGAGGAAATTGTTTTAAACAAGTAACAAGCTGTCGTATAATCTTGTTAATTAAAATACAAATTAAAAGTGTACAGAGCTTAGGACTGCGGCTCTTAAAGTGACGCTTCAAAAGCTGTTTATAAAAAGGAAATGAAGGAGATCTTATGAAGATTTAATTATGTACCATCTCTTTGGTAGACCTTCAAATGCCATTGCAGTTCTTGTTTGAAATAGTTGGACGTTGCTGTGAAATTTTAAACTTTAAACTGTTGGTTCTAGGTTCCCAATTTGGAACAATAGTCATCTTCCAAATCTCTGGAGTGTTTGCTGGGAGCCCCTCATTCGGTTGGCCAGCCACCTTCTGGTTCGGTGGTATCATCAGCCTCGGTAGCTTCTGTCTGCTGTTGTGGCTCGGGGCAGCGTCTCCACATGAGCATCCGAGCATCAGTGCTGAGGAGATGCTGTTCATATTGAAAGGGTGCAGTGCTGATGTTGTTCATAAGGTACCCAGCGTTTTTATGAGAGCGCTGGTGGCCTAGTGGTAGTGGCCCCGCCTTCCGATCCTAAGGTCGTGGGTTCGAATCCAGTCGTGTACCAAAAATTTATGTACACTATGCCAGTGCTCTCAAACGGTGAAGGAAAACATCGTGAGGAAACCGGCATATCGTAGAACCTAAAAAGTTTGAAAATATGTGTCAAGTGCACGAAAGGAGCCTCTTCGAGGCGCACTTAAAATCCTTTCACCACACTTGGTTCGAAAGAATCAGTGACACGATAAGAAGAAGAAGAAGCGTTTTTATATCACGTTTTTCAGGCTGCTGCTTGATTTTTTGGCAGATTACAACACATTTTCTCGTCACAGATGTACTGCGGAGCGACAAAATCCTATAGGTAATAGGTGCGAGGTGTTAGTTATGACTTATGAAATTAAGACGTGGTCGCCCCTTTTATTTTTTATTTTTATTTTATTTTATTTTATTTGAAAACCAACAGCAGTTAAAATAAAACAAATTAAACTTAAATAGGAGAAAATAACTAGCCAATTACAGGTTTTCCTAGGTAAACTATTACAATACTAATTTTAACGAAAACTAAAAAAAGGTAGTGTTAAAGAAAAAAAATAACAAGTTCACTAGTGATTTAAGTGTTTCTGCGCAAGTGTGGGTGTGTGGGTAGGTGTGTACGTGTGTGAGGGTGTGTGCGTGTGTGAGGGTGTGTGTGTGTGAGTATGGTGAAGGGGGGGGGGGAGTGTTTATTTATAATATCTTTATTCATTCACAAAGAAAGGTACATTACGTGTCACTGTAATTAATTTAAAGTATATTTATACGTTAGCAAGTAGGCCAATGATCTTCTTACGGAAAGAAATTTTACTAGTATTGAGGATGTCTACGCTCGAGAAACGTTTATTATATGTGGAACAAATTCGGTTAATGGGTGAGTTTTTTGCATAGTTTGTGCTCTGAAAGTCCGGACAGAAGAGAGAAGTATGTCGTGTTCGCTTAGTGGGTGCATTAATATTGATAGATGCAAGGAGGGTCGGGGAGTCTATACCTCCATTTATAATGTTGTATAACAGCATCATATCTAAAAGTGTACGCCGATCTTCTAGTGATAACAGGTTATAGTGCTTGCAGCTTGATCTGTAGTCGAGGAATATTTTGCTTCGATAGTTTAAATGCTTTATGAAAATTCGTTGGATCCTTTCTATTTTTTCTTTGTATATAACGTAATTCGGAAACCATATGCTACTAGCATATTCCAGCACACTGCGTACATACGCATAGTAAATAGATTTTATGCATGCTACATCACAAAAGGGTTTGCATGTGCGAATGACAAAACCAAGACTTCTGTAGGCTTTATTAGTGATAACGTCGACGTGTTCCGCCATGGTTAGTTTATTGTCAAGAGTCACACCAAGGTCCCGAATTACATTAACTTTCTCAATGGCAATCCCGTTCATGGTATATGCAAATTGGCGCGGAGTTTTTTTACGGCTTAATGAGATTTGCTGACATTTAGGCACATTGACTGTGATTTTATTAACATTATAATAATCAGCAAGTCTACCTAGTGTTTCTTGAAGAGATTCACAGTCGTGTTGATTGGTAATCCTGTAAAATATTTTTTTGTCATCAGCGTATAAAAGGTGACCACAGGATTGAAAGCATTTATTTATATCGAAAATATATGCATTATAAAATAAAGGCCCTAAATGGGATCCCTGGGGAATGCCAGATGGAATATTTATGAAGTCAGATTTAAAGCCACCAACAACTACAGCCTGAGATCTGTTTGAAAGGTAGGATTTTACCCAGCGCAGGAGATCCCCGTGAATACCCAAGGCTTCCAACTTTGCCAGTAGAATAATGTGGTCTACACGGTCAAAAGCTTTTTCGAAGTCCGTGTAGACCACATCCACCTGGCCACCACCCTCCATATTCTTAAGAACAAACTGTATGAATTCTGCCAGATTTGAGGTTGTAGATCGCTGTTTCAAAAAACCGTGCTGTGTTGGGCTAACACCGTTTACAATTGTATTATAAATCTGATCGTATACGGTCTTTTCAAAAATCTTGGCAAATACATTCAAAATAGAAATGGGTCGATAATTATCAATTTTTGCCTTGGATGACTTTTTGTGAATAGGAACAACATTCGCTTCCTTCCATTTCAGTGGGAATACACCATCAGATAATGACCTCGTGAATAATAGTTTAAGCGGTGTAACTAGTGCTTTAGCACAGTTGCGAATGAAGATGGGAGGTATATTATCTGTACCAGGCGATTTATTAACATCAATATTTTTTAAAAGTTTCAATAATTGATTGTCTGATATACAAACACTAGCAATGGCATGTGTATCACTGCAAGCGGGGAGGTCCAAGTTTGACAAATTATAATCTTTATCGGGATTAACGAAAACGCTTTCAAAGTATCTATTGAATCCATTGCAAATGTCTGGACCATTGGTGTACGTAATATCGCCTAGTGAAAGTGATTTGGGATAACTTGATTTACCCCTCATCAGTTTAACATACTGCCAGATTTTTTTTGGATAAACTTTGGTTTCCGCCTGTATATGTTCAATAAAGCTATTGTATAAATCATTTTCGAGCTGTTTGGCTCTTGCTCTGAGCATGGAAAACTCACGGTAATCTAAATAGTTTTTGAACTTTTTCCATTTCGAGTGTGCTTTGGCCTTTTCTGATAATATTTTAGTTAAAGGAATATTGTACCACACGGGAAAGTTTTTATTTAAAATTTTACACTTGGGGACAAACAGGCTGATACATTTATTTAATTCACTGTTAAAGCAATCAACTGCAATATTTACGTCACTACAGGAGGAAAACAAGGCATGCCAATCTAATTGTAATAAATAACTACAGATTTCTTCAAAATTACATTTCCTGAAATTATAACGCGTAATTGGACATTCCTTTAGTGGTACTAAAGATAAATTTGTTGCGTCAATTATAAGAGAAGGATGGGCACGATCTTCAGCTACCAGAGCTATTTGTGAACGGTTTGTAGAAGCAGAAAAGTTACTAAAAACAAGGTCCAGAGTGTTATTGAAGGAATTTTTTGTAAAATTACTTTGCTCAAATCCAAGAATAGTCAGTTCATCCAGAAGATGCTGAGCAGCATTTTGCACCTCAATCGAACCTCGTTTTATATGCAGGGGACCCAGCTGAGTAGACCACTGTATAGTAGGCAAGTTGAAATCGCCAACTATCATAAAATTATCGTTGGGATATAGATTAAAAACATGCGAAATACTATCCATTGCGTCCTCTATAGATTTGGGCAAATTTTTATTAGGTGCCGCGTATACTACAGCTAAATGCAAATTTTTCGTCCCAGCGGCGGAGCGATAAAAAGACCTAGCAGGAATGGTTATCCATAACATTTCCGAAGGTGGGGTGATATTGCAGTTACAAAGTAACGAAGCTTCAAGTTCCTTGCGCACTATCAACATAACACCACCTCCTCTAGCTGTGTTGGTAAGCGCAAGGTCCCGATCTAGTCGGAAGACGTCATAGCGGGAGTCACAAAATTCGCTATCAAGTACTCCACTGTGCAGCCAGGTTTCTGTTACAAAAACTATGTCGAAGTTGTTCTTAAGAAGTTCCCTATGAAAATCCATGGTTTTGTTACAAATGCTCCTCACATTTTGATAATAAATTTCTAAGATTTTTGGAGCCATTAGGAATAAACTACGACAGTTACGATATATTCATTCGATAAAACAATTAATCGACTCAGTTTACATAGTACAATTGACATCAAATTAGAATTAATAATTTTTGAGCAAAATAACGTGAGTTTATTTGTGTTGAGGGTAGTTCTATAATTTCTTGAGCGTAAATTCCGTAAAAGAATTAAATAAGCCTTATTTATGTAATATAATAACGTAACTAGTAATATTATGTGTAAATATGTAAAGTAAGTGATGTGTTGTGTAAGTGTATTTTTTGTATGTAGTAAATCACTAAGCGAATTGAGAACGTAAAAAGTGTAGAAGATACTTATCGAATTTGTAAGTCGTAAAGACAGCAGTAGCACACATAAACAAAATCCTAGTAATGGAACAAACACGGGACTAATTAGCAATGAAGTGTGTACAGAAGGACGACAAATCACTTTATTTTCAAAAGATCTTCCTCGCGGTTTATTGGTATTTTCGGTGAAGTGTCGTCCCTTCGCACAAAAATCTTACAATTTCTGATCCACACATACTTGTACGACTTAGAAGATGCCACACTTTTACATTGGTTGTACAAGTTTTTGTTATACAAGGTTAGATGTTCATTGACGAATATTCTCTCAGTTCCTTGCAAGCCGATGGCGGTCCGGGTGATACCGTGAAAGCGTCGGATGCCGGCGAGTATATTATCTCGTGTTGTACGGTTCTTTATTTTGGCAATAATAGTGCGTGGCATTCCCGGTTTGGGCATCTTTGCCTGGATCCTGGTAGCAAATTCGACGTCGGTTGTATGTACGATGGCATCCACATATTTTCCTATTTGCATTACGACGTTGACAAGGTTTTCATTGGGCGACTCTGGAACGCCGATAATCTCTAGGTTCAATTGTCTGTCCCATTGCTCCCTCTGTCGTAACTCCATGCTAACCTCCAAGTATTTCTTCTTTAACTCCGCAAGCTCAATCTCCGTTTTCTCCATTTTTTTGCAATACTGTTCAGCGATCGCCAAACGCGCCTCCAATTCATCATGACGATTGCCGGTGTAGCAAACTGATGTTTCCACCTCACTCAGACGTTTGTTAATAGCATCAAATGAACTGGTAATTACGGTTCTTTCGTTGGATATTTTTTTCAATTCATCGCGTAAGCTATCGACATCAGACGAGAAACTGTTGAACTTCTCTGTAATTGCAGTATCCACACTATCTTTGATGGTTTGCGACAGTGTGTTCATCATTTCGGTTTGCCATGATTTCATGGAAGACTCGAACGAGCCACAGCTACAAGTAGAAGGCATTTCTAGTTGCTTTCGCTTGCGGATCTTTGCGTTATGTCTGGATAGGTCTGGGTCTGAGCCATAACTCGACGGTGGCGTACGTTCCATGATTAAGCGTCTGTCGTAGTAAGCGATAAGCAAACGATACGAATATTTTCGCGGTAGGACCCACAAAGGAATGTTGTGCCCCTTTAAACTAGCCTATTGCCTTCATACACACAAGCTTAAAGTTGCATACGAAGTGGCACCACACTGGAACTTCACTGCTATTATTTTAGACTATTTTTGATTTGTAAAAGGATCATATAAAAAAGCAGCCAAGTGCGAGTCGGACTCGCCCATGAAGGGTTCCGTAGCACGACGAACTACAAGAACCTTTATATTATTTTACTTGATGTAACATAATAAGGTTCTTGTAGTTCGTCGAAAGGTAAATTGCGGTTTACGGTTTATGACGTATAAAAAAAAAACTACTGACTAGATCTCGTTCAAACCAAAAATCGTTGGAAGTTTACATAGTAATGTACAACATATATTTTTTTTAGCATTATCATTCTCTTACTTTAGAAGTTAGAGGGGGGGGACCAACTTTTTTCCACTTTGGAAGTGTCTCTCGCGCAAACAATTCAGTTTAGAAAAAAACGATATTAAAAACCTCAACATCATTTTTGAAGACCTATTCAAAGATACCCTACACGTATGGGTTCGATGAAAAAAAAATTTTTGAGTTTCAGTTTCAAGTATGGGGACCCCCGAAATTTATAGTTATTTTTTTTATTTTTATGTTAAAATCTTAATGCGGTTCACAGAATACATCTACTCGCCAAGTTTCATCAGTCTAGCTCTTACAGTTTCGGAGAAAAATGGCTGTGACATACGGACGGACAGACAGACAGAAAGACAGACAGACAGACAGACAGACATGATGAATCTATAAGGGTTCCGTTTTTGCCATTTGGCTACGGAACCCTAAAAAACGGTAGGAACCGAGACGTAGTTTGTTGCCTGTTCTTCTACGCTTGGTCGCGTGGAACTGGCACCTAGACTCACCTAGCTTTAAGACGTTTCAAAGTGATTCTTGCATCGTACTGAATAAAAAATTATTGACTTTGACACCAAGCTGTGGATTTTCATAGGAATTGGGCAGCCTAAAAAGTCATTCAACGAACTTACTAACTTTGAACCGTGGCTTCCAGAAACGCAGAACCCCTTGGAAGCACATCCTGACCAGCAGACCGGTGTGGGCTCTGGTGGCGGCCCACGTCGGCAGCACCAGTGGATACCTGCTGCTGCTGACGCAGATACCTACTTACATGAACCATGTGCTTGGCGTACAAATCAAAAATGTGAGAATTTGAAGGAATTACACTCTAATCTACATCTCTACCTACCTTACCTCTTTATTTAAAAGCCTTGTGCGGTGTAATAATATGCAAGTCTTCATATTTAATCCTATCCTGTCACACAGTTGAAGTGGCAATGGGCAGGTCATATAGCTCGAAGAACCGACAACCGTTGGGGAATAAAGGTTCTCGAATGGTGACCACGAACCGGAAGACGAAAAGTAGGGCGTCCACCCACCAAATGAACTGACGACTTTGTTAAGATCGCGGGAAGCCGGTGGATGGAAAGAGCTCAGAATCGTTCTTCCTGGAAATGTGTAGGGGAGGCCTATGTCTTGACTTCTTCAGGCTGTTGATGATGATGATGATGACATAGCTGTCTGAAAATATTGCCCCTGACGTTAGTGTATTCATTCTTTAAAAATACAAAACGACTTCATCTACACTAATATAAATAGAGGAAAGATTTGTATTTTTGTGTGCATGCTTGTTATGAATAAACTCAAAAACTGCTGTACCGATTTCAAAAAAAGATTCACCATTGGAAAGCTACATTCACCCTGAGTAACATAGGCTATAATTATGTGTTTAAAAAATAAATGTCCACTCGTGCGAAGCCGGGACAGGCCGCTAGTCAACAATAAAAATGCACACGAAGGTATTTTCCACAGAATGGTCTTCTCTCATCTCTTCCGTACGTGGCCATGTACTTCACTGCCTTGTTGTTCGGATGGCTCGCTGACTTCACGGCCAATAGGAAACTACTCACCGTCGTCAACATCAGAAGGATTGGCAATACTATAGGTCAGTTACCTTTACTAATAGCTGTGCCTGATGACTAGCACCCCACGCTTTTTTCTAGTTTTTAGTACCTATTTGTTTTTATACATAATCTGTGAAAATTTAAATTGTCTAACTATCACGGTTTATGAGATTCAGCCTTGTGTGACAGAAAGACAGACACAGGAGTCTTAGATATAGGGCCCTGTTTTACTTATCTAATCTAATCTAATACTAATCGATCTCAAAGAGGTCGGTTACATACAAACATATGTACATACATACATATACATACATACAGGTGAAGCTAATAAAAGCTTTATAATAAAAAGGCACGCGCTCAAGTGCCAAAATTTTTTAGGTGATGAATCACTTTTGTTACTATTTCATATCAGAGAGATAAGCGATAAATGTTATTGGTTTTCCAGGACTGGTGCTATCAGGCATGTTCATGATAGGCTTCAGCTACATCAGCAGCACGACGCTGGCCGTCATCATGCTGGTCATCACGCTGGCCTTGCATTCCGCCGTCCATGTCGGCTTCCATGTAAGTTGCATGCCCCAAGTTCACGCATAGCGGTGCACCGAAGGGCACGTTCTTAGCATTCGTGACCTACGAGGCAATGCTAGAGGCGATAGTTACTGCTTAACATCAGGTGGGCAATATGCCCTGTTCCATCAGCAAGTTGCATAAAAAAATTCATAAGTTTTCTCGCACATAGTTAAATCTATGACTGAGCTCTATTAACCGTATTTCCAATAACCAAAGTCATGACAATTGACTGACCTCTCAGCTCAGTTGGTAGTAGCTCTGCCTTTTGCGCGGTAGGTCGTGGGTTCGATCCCCACCGAGAGCAAATATTTGTGTGGTGAATGCCAAAGTTTTTTTTCTGTCTGGGTGTTATATTGTATTCTGAGTATGTATTTACAAAAAAATGTGAATAATAATGAGCTACCTGGTTCCTATAGTACACGCTCTGCTGAATTTAGGGCTAGATAGTGTTGTGTGGATTGATCAAAATATTTATTTATTTAATTAAACTAACTGAATGTTTTTTACGGCACGAACACACGCGAGTCTTTAAAGCTTTGCGCGCATCTAGGCGATGGCGATCACGTGAACTACTGACAAATATGACAGCGATATTTGACAGCGTTTCAGCTCATCGCCATCACCATCGCCTAGATGTGCGCAGGCCTTAAAAAAGCGTTCATTTTTTTAGATAAATCACATTGATTTGGCTCCGAACTTCGCCGGCAACATCATGGCACTCGGCAATATGATGGCAAACCTGACGAGCCTCCTAGTCCCCGTGATTGTATCCAGCATCGTGAGAGACGACACGGTGAGAGCCTTTATTGTAAACACAGGAGCCATCATCGTCAACCTATATCAGTCCACTGCTGTAGGCCTACCATGAGCTCTACCTGGCTCTGTCTCTGGTTCTGGTTTGGAGTCTGTATGAGCGTTGACTAAATAAATCCTAAGTCAAAACGTCACACACACAGTATAATGCACTGGTGAGCACTCCAACCCAGAACCAGAGACAGAGCCAGACAGAGTTCATGGTAGGCCTACTAGACGTAGGTCTCTCCAAAGACGCGCCAAAGAAAAAATACATACTAATACTATTTTTTCAATCGTAATTTGGGAAACAAACAAGAAAATATTAATGATCCACCAAACGAGCTCGACAAACACCAATTAAAGCGTGAATAAATAAACTTAAAATGACACGCGATTCACATCGGAAATATCTCATAAAAATCTGTTCAATATTCAAGTCAAATTCTGAATTGTGATTGGCTCTTGTTTCAATTTCTGTATTTAAATAAAGGCCTGCGCACACTTAAGGCCCGAACACACCTAGTTTGCTGGCGGTGACGAACTACCCCCCAAATAATATAAGTTTCCGAAATGTACATTGCCATCAAAATGGCGCTTTTGGCGCTAGATCTAGCGCAATTTCAAAGCAGTTAACTGCTATTATTTTGTAGACTAATCTTGGATTAACCTTGGATTTTAAATACGTGTCGCAGTTTGTAGTTCATAAAATTTGCCAAGTAAACAATTTTTTGGCGTCAGCGATCAGTGAAACGCTGTCAAATTTAACAGCGTTTCACTGATCGCTATCGCCAGTGACCTATGTGTGCACAGGCCTTAAGGATAATGTTATTTCAGACGAACCAGCGCAGGTGGCAGATAGTGTTTCTGATACTCGGCGGGCTGCAGTTTGTGACCAACACGATATTCGTGACTTTCTGCAAGGCGGACGTACAGCCTTGGAACTTATATGGGGAAGATGGAGATGGTACGTGTGACGTCACTGAAATTGTTTTTAGATCTAGATTTAGATCATTCGAGTTTTGAAGATTTAAACCAGCTTTAATAAATAACATACATTAAAACACGCCTCATTTCTATGGTGTTGAGGCACAGAAAAATGTAAATGGAGGAAAGTTGAGGTTTTCCACCTTTAGGAATATTTTTTTCCAGGATTATTTCCGAAAAGAGTTGATATACGCATAAATAACAATGAAATCGAGATGTCTACATGATATTGTAATAAAACAGTTTATTTTACATAAGCAGACGTCTAACTTGTTAGACTACTTTTTGAATACCGACTATTTCTGGTCTTGGTAGCACGTGAGCATATCCACAGGGAGAAGCTAGTTTGCCTAAGACAGATAGGCCATTACAAATTACCAATGATTGTGTATAATTTTAATTAAGATATACATGAATAAAAATATAGGTAGATAATCCTCAGGTGCAGTAGTTAATAATTACACAGGCACGTTTACTCCTACCTACAAAAATTATGTATTTTTTCAGAACTAGAAAAAGAAGACACAAAAGCCTTGCAGAAGAAAAGTTTTATAAAGCAAACGGAAGTCATGTAATAGTTTAAAATATATAATTTTAATTACTGTTTAATTGTTTAGCAATAAGTGTAATTTTAAGTAAATTAATAACTTAATAAAAAATAACTTATAATAATTTTGTACTTATTGTAGTTTCCAGAACACATCATAATGTAGTAAACAGCTTTTAATTAATTTCTAATAAGAAAATACACCAAAAATTGGCCTTAAATTTCGAAATAAAGTTAAAAGTTTTTAAATTGACCACAATCATGTTTATTCCTACAACAATTTAAAAAAAGTTGAATGATAAATTCGGAACCTTGGAGGCTTCATTAAATAGGTTTAATGAAATTTTGAATTCACAAACTTAGTGCACACGATGATCTAAATTCAATATACTTCATCCTTTATATAGTTAGCGGATTAAAGCAGCTTTTGCACTCAGATATCAAAGAGCGAAAATACAGTTTCTGAAAATGGGGGGGGATGAAAATAATTGTCTCTTAATTATAATAATTGTGATAATCGGTTTAAACCATCAATATCCAGTTAACAATAAAACCACCACACCACAGACAAGGTATTGTAGGACGTCCTCCAGCAATGTTGGGCCTCCAACGATCAGCGAAATATAGGTGGTAAGCTCTGGAGGTGAAGAGTCGTAGACCGGGGTCCGGTTAATGTACGACCAGTTTTTTTATCTAGCGATGAATAATTGTACTAAACGGGACAGCCCCTTTGAGGGTATTGAGAAAAAACATTTTCTGGCACCGCGGCGGCCGCTACCACACGGCACGCTCGCGCTGCTCGCTCGCCTTGTGCGTAATTTTTATGTTCTAACGTAACCTATCCAAGTCGGATCCGCCCTGTAAAGCATCAAGGACAAGGTATAAGTATCCAGTGCCAGAACAAAAAAGCAAATGATCATGTTTGAATTGCATGTGACTTAGCTGGCATCGTAATAACAGTGTGTACAATAACATGATGTACATTATTGCCTCCCGTAGACCGAGCTCAGTGGCGCGTCTTGGAAGGCCTACGTCCAGCAGTAGACTGATAATATGGTTATGTTAATGATAGTGATGAATCTCACCAAGAAAAGTCACTCAACCCGTGGCCCGTAATCCAATGAAAATCAAAACAACCTACGGTTTCAGTGAGCGACTCCAGGCCGGCGCGTATTGACAGTAACTGTCAGTTCTTTCAGACAGCCCTCGAGCTGTGAGGCTATCACGCTGTGAGAGGGCTCTGCCTTCTACGCAAGAGGGCATGAGTTCGATCCCCACCATGAGCAAATATTGGCTTAGTGAACATAATGTTTGTTTTCTGCCGACGTTATTCTAAGAATGTATCGTCGGTTAGGTCATTAAACACGTGGAATGAAAGAAACAGAAAGAGGTATGAATGTGTGCAAAGTCTGTATAAGTTTATTAATCTGGTTTCCCTTCAACACGTAAAAATCTTTCGCCTTTTACTAAAGATTTCCGTGGAGGGGAACACTCAAATGAGTCTAACATTTGTTTTAGAATAGTTTTACTTCGGTAATTAATAAAGTTCTCTAAACCGATGTAGTTGGCTACGAAGGTAGAGATTTGCCTTAGAAAAGATGGATGGATTGTGTGAGAGATGGTATGTCTAAGAAAGGAGTGAGTACTGACACGACGAATGAGGAGAGAATGGAAGAAAACAACATGTGCTGGCCCACCTGTTGCGATAAAAATAGAAAGAAAGAGAAGAAACAGAAAATAGCCTTTGTCTAGAAATCCTCATCATTTGGTTCTTCCCTATCCAGAGTTGGATATATTTTCTTTTATACCTCTGAAGTGACTAGCGGCCGTTCGCGGCTTCGCTCGCCGTTACCGTTCCCGTTGAAAAAAAAAACCTTTTAAACCTTTTCTGGACCTCCACAAATCGTTCAAGACCAAAATTAGCCAAGTCGGTCCAGCCGTTATTGAGTTATAGCGTCAGGAAGGAAAACCTGACTTATTCGTATAATAGTAGAAGATTTTCATCTACTACGTATGTATTCTCCACTGCTGCTTGTGATATAAGCTGAACTAGATTTTATCTCTACAGTATGTTATTTTTTATTGTTTTAAAATTTAAAAGCCTTATTAAAACAACATGTGAGCATAAGTTTGCTCACAATGACATATCCTTATGTAAGGTAGATTTAGCATCAGCAAATCATTATATATGATAGTGAAGTTTTTGATAACAATGTCGCCAAAGAGTAGACATGGACAGAACAGATAATAACTACGAACGTACATTCTATACCTACAAGAAAATTAACCGTGTTCAAATATTAAATTGCGCACCTCATTTTTTTATGTACCTTTTCATTATTTTGCCTTTATTTTGCCGTGTTTTTTTATTTGTAAATATTCTTTTCATTACTCATACTCTGAAAGTAGGTCTGAAGTTGCCTGAGGGGCCTAATTGAAAGTAAAAATTTCAGCCCTAGGGAGAATCGCTTTCTACTGACAGCTGTCAAATTATAAAAAAAGCAAGTTCTATTTTATTCAACTATGTTCCAACTTTCTAAAGTCTTTCTGACTGCAAGGAGGTCGTTGAACCAAATTCGAACTTTTTATTCAGCAAGTAGGTTGGAAACCCATTACAACGGTAAGAAGTTTAAAAAGTCTAATTAGAGCGCAATATAAAATTTAAAAAACATAAAGATAGTATTAAATAAATAATATATCTTCTAAATTACTTGATTAATATATAGCTTCAACTATTTATTTAAAATAACATAGATTTGAGCAAACAATTTACCATTTTTTAAATTATGAGAATGAAAATAATGGCTGAATAATGCTGGCAAGCCGAAGCCGAAGGCTCGCCAGAGAAAAAGAAAAAAAAACCGGGAAGGCGGCAATAGAATCTTCATTTTCACTATTTTTTTTTTCATGTTTTTATTTTTACTATCCTTGTATTCGTAATGAAAAGCACAGTGTTTACCTCGGGTGAAAGTCTTTTAAGTCCCTCAAGCTCCATTGGCGCCCTCGCTTACGCTCTGGCGCCAAACCCGTCTCGGGACTCAAAAAACGTGACTTTCAACACTCAGGTAACAATGTACTATTATTTGCTTTGTTCGTGATGTGACCCGCTCTAGGACTTGGCAGAATAGTTGCACTGTGTAGTGTGACGTCATGTGATCTACACGGGCGGTGTAACAAATGAGCCAGAGAACTAAATTGACCGTGTGCAATTTTGTTACCATACCTATTTATTATTTCATCTGTTTTTTTGGTCATCAATAAATATATAATTGAGACTGGCCTCTCAGCTCAGTTGGCAGTTGCTCTGTCTTCTGCGCCGTAGGTCGTGGGTTCGATTCTCACCGAGAACAAATATTTGTGAGGTGTATTGGTGATGTTTGTTCTCTGTCTGGGTGTATATTGTATTCTATGTATGTATTTAGAAAAAAAAGTATTTAAGTATTATATCAGCTATCTGGTTCCCATAGTACAAGCTCTGCTTAGTTTGGGGCTAGATAGTGTCAAGGTTGTCTGGAAGAGATCGCTTTTAGTGATAAGACCGCCCATTGTATTCCACTCTGATGTTTTTCTGTATTTCTTTGTTAATTTTATGTGGTGTACAATAAAGTATTTTCTATCTATCTATCTATAGTGTTGTTTGGATTGTCCGCATTATATATTTATTTATTATTTAATTATGTAGGTACTTTGTTCATAGTATAGTACTTGTATATAGATTTATTTGTCCTATCTGCTCATATTTTTTAATTAGTGTGTGACAATGTAAAAAGTTTTACCTTAGGTAGAGCACGCTTTTATAATTACACTTGTGTTTTATTATTTTAAAGTTTTTAAATATAAATAGATATAAACATGGCGGTGACTGAAAACTTAACCAAGGATCAATACAGTAAAGTCCCGACAAACGAAAAAGCTGGTACGTTACTTACCGTGATTTTATAAATGAAACCAAACGGCTTGTAATTATAGCAATTCATAGACTGACCAGAAATAAAAGTTCTCGAATGGTGACCACAAACCGGAAGACGAAACGAAGGGCACCCACCCACTAGATAAACAGACGACATTGGTAAGATCGCGGGAAGTCGGTGGATGGAAAGGGCTCAGGATCGTTCTTCCTGGAAATATGTAGGGGAGGCCTATGTCCAGCAGTGGACTGCTTCAGGATGATGATGATGATGATAGACCACTTTGCCATCATACCCAATTCTACACTGGTGAGATCAAACCACACTAATAATGTAAACCTAAGCTGCGTTAACTAAGATTTGGCTAAGTGTTTTCACTCTTGTATTTCTTCACAGATTCACTTATTAAATATAAGTTTATACAATTTGTAAGATGTAAAGCTGACAACATGATACAATCCTATACGGTTTGACCATGATATTTAATTCCTATCGAAACTAATATTGCAGAAGTAATCGACACTCCGGCAAGCTATGGATACGGTATTCGGCATGTCCAAATGGCAATTGTATTCGTCTGCCTCAGCATGTGTTTCTCTGTACGAGGCCATCTCGGAGTCACCATAGTGGCTATGACCAGTGTCCAACGCACTCAAAGTGAAGAAAACACTACTTTTGCCAATAGAACTGAAGTTGGTAAAGTAAATTTCGGGAATGATACTGCAATTGGGATAAATATCACCAATCCCACTGAAACAGAAGATAATAATATTGAGTCAACTATCTACAAGGTGAGTTAAAAATATGAATGAAACTTTGAGAGTGGGGTTGAGAACGATTCAAATTTAATATGGTAAGATACTATTAACTTTCAGACCTACAACTGGCCAAAACCTATCCAAGAGACGTTGTTGTCGTCATTCTTCTTGGGCTACTGCGTGATGGCGTTCCCAAACGCTCTCATCAGCCAGCGGTGGGGAGGCAAGGTTCAGCTGCAGATATCATTGCTCATTTCTGGATTGGTGTCTGTTTTGTCTCCATGGCTTGCTTTATGGGTAAGACATCAATAAAGTACAGCATTATACTTGAGTTTAGGAATAGTATAAGCAATGCTTTTTATACTGATCGCACAAGAACCCGTCTGCAAATGTTTTCTTTCTGAAATTCCAGGGGGGTTGGAAAGCATTAGCTGCGTGTCGTGTGGTGCAAGGGCTTGCTCAAGCTGGCACGTACCCTGGCATCCAAACATTGCTGGCTAAGTGGGTGCCTACCAGTGAAAAAGCTTCTATGAGTGGCTATGTCTACACAGGTACATTTTTAAAAGGATACATTATTTAAAAAGCCATTGATTGACTCAAATTTTGCAAATATGCAAACTTTTACTGATTTTGCTGCTTTATTTGATCAAAGATAACAAACTTGCCTAAATTAGCAAATATGTAGGTACTTTGACAATGCGTATGCTGTCATTTTTGTTCAGGATATGATGTTTACCGACTCTAGATCTTTATCTTTACGTGATTTTTTTCTGTTATTTTGATTTAAAATGTGTGCACTGGATAGCTGATAGACAGATACGGTGAGGCCACAACAGGTCGCGTGAAACTGGCACCTAGACTCACCTAGCTTTAAGACGATTCAAAGTGATCCTTGTGATACTACTGAATAAATACATTTTTGACTTTGACTTTGAGCGCAAAGACGCATCGCAGAAATCAGCGACGCAGCGCATATAAAAGAAAAATGGTCAAAGATTTATGTGATAGATCGTCGCAATGCAGTGTTTTGGCCTCACTGTTACTCATTACCTGTATGTCTCAAGTCTATGGACGTATAACTACATCCTAAGTAACCTTCACTTTGCCAGTGCACATGAACTTAATAGAAATTATGTCACTTGCAGGAGCAACAATAGGCAATATCATTGGTCTGCAAGTTGGAGGACTACTGGCTGACTCCACCTGGGGCTATCCATCTACCTACTGGGTGTTAGGAGGCTTAAACATTGTTTGGTTTATATTTCTTACCGTGTTCGGAGCTGCAACTCCTCTAACACATAAGAATATATCACAAGAAGAGAAGAATTATATTCTTGGTCAGATTGATCAGGGTGTGGTACAAGTGAGTAAAAATTATTCATTCAATATTATTGTTATTGATTATTATTCATTCAATTATGTCATAAGTTGGCTTAGACGATTTATACCTCGTCTTAGTTAGTTTTAGCTATTTGCCAGATCGCGGCAGCGATCAATAAAACGTTGCCAAACATGACAAGAGCATTTGACATCTGATTATGTGCATGTTTCAATACTTATAGAAAAGAAGAGCAGCCCCGTGGAAGGACATAGCGACTTCAATTCCCGTGTGGACCACCTTCGCGACACAGATCGGCGGTACCACCACGTTTGTGTTTATATTCACGCAAGTTCCTTCATTCATTCACTACATCCTTGGGGTTGATGTCAAGAATGTAAGTATCGTTACTTTACTAACAAAATATTTAATTAACATTATTCTAGTCAAAATAATGACTATGATAAAATATATCAAGAGTCAGTTTTTTAAATTTTTAATTTCAGAGTGGTATTTTGTCATCGCTACCGTATGTGAGCAGTTTCTTCTCTTCCATTGCATTCGGTCTCCTCTCCGACTACTTGACGAACAGGAAGATCATCACTTCCAAAACGGCTCGAAGACTCTTCAATTCAATTTGTAAGTTTACCTCACTGGCAAGTATTATGTTTATGTCCCAAAGTATATCTTGAACTTTCTAACTTATTTGAGCCAACCCGTTAATATGATGACCTATCCATCGCCACTTCAGCCTTCAAATTTTGGTTGTGACATCCTGGACTTGAGTTATTTCTCAACAACTTATTATTATTTTCTATTCATGTCATTATTCTCGACGTTTCTTTCAGCACAAGTAGGGGTGGCAGTGTCACTGGTCTGCGCCTCATTTTCAACCAACACTGCTGTGGCTGTCATCTGCTTCGTGGTCACAATGACCAGCTACACAGCGAACTGTTCTGGATGGATGGTCAGTCAAAGCCTAAATTGTTTAATGAGTTTGATCTGTACAATTTACTGCAGCTTGATACACTTCAGCATTACAACTGATTGGTATAAACCTTTGGGCTTCCATGCTAAGCATCTTCCAGCATGCAGTCGGAATTTCAAATGCTTCTGCCGTTGGGCTAGAAATAAGATGAAACTTAAACAATAAAAGCACCAGTAATAATATAAATAATTAATATTTGATGCCCACTGGCTCAACAGCAAACAGTTCAATAACTTTTCTAAAACCTTTCTTTTCTGTTAATAACCAACTTTCTCAACATTCAAATATTCTTCAACATTTTGTAGGTTCGTGGAACTATTTGTCAATAACGAGTCAGTCGGTTTCGTTGATGATTCTTATTAGATTGCTGATATCTTATAACTTTGTGTATTCTTTTCAGTTGAATCAAATAGACTTGTCTCCGAACTACAGTGGCACTCTCATGGCTATCGGCAACACCTTGACGAATCTCGTCGTGTTAATAGTGCCGGTGCTTGTCTCCAATATCGTCATCGATGTGGTAAGTTTCTAACTTACCTGCTGCTTGTGTAGGTAAGTTAGTATGAGCTCGTGGCTTATTTTTCTGATGGAGTTTTAAGGCGAAACCAAGGACACGATATCTTAGATGTCAAAACCACCCACCTAAATGTGACCATATAATGAATGTTGCTTTTTTCTTCGACCAGTTATGGCATAAAAATACGAAAAATGAAGTCAGGAAAAAGAAAAAGTTATGATTAAGATTGAACCAGGCTGTCAAGAGTGCTTTAAAAATAATGTTATCTAGCTTTTGATTTGATAAAAGTAACTTATTTATGAAAGGTTCTTTTATATTTTGTTTGAAAACTTAATTCAAAGAGAGTGGAATCAAAATGTGAGTTTATTAGCTGTGACATTTCATTTTACTACAGAAATGGCATATCTAGAGCTGCAGAGCGCAACCGCTTGACTGCACTGTTTGAACGATTTACAAAATATAAATAAGAATTCGCGGAGCAAAGCAAACGATGAGTTTGCAATTTTGTTTTACTTGTACAAAAGCAAAACATTTAGATCAAACTGTTCAGCAGAAACCCAAGTCGACGACAAATACTTGCAAGTGTTCAAGTACTTGGAACTTCTAAAGCCCCTGAGAACAGGAAGGATAATGAGCACAAATTGCAAGAAACAACTATTGATTCACATTCACTTCGCCTGCAAAAGAAAAGACTGCATTTCCTAGAGCCATTACCTTTGATTCCCGATTGTAAATTTTGAATAATGGTTTCCCTTTAAAAGTCTCCAAGGAGCCCTTTTCAACTGATTCATCAACAGCATATCCACTACATCGATATAAAGACGCAGTCATAGAAAAGCTAGGAGTTAAAACTCAATTTTAATAGCAGTAAACAATGATTGGGGTCACCAGTTAGGCCACAGAAAAAACGAGATCGATCCACTAATTTAGTTTATTTCCCTATGTTTTGGCTCTCAGCTCAGTTGGCAGTAGTTCTGCCTTCTACGTCGTAGGTCGTGAGTTCGATCCCCACCGAGAACTAATATTTTTGTGGTAAACGCAGATGTTTGTTCTCTGTCTGGGTGTTTTATTGTAATCTATGTATGTATTTACAACAAAAAAGTATAATACCAGCTATCGGCTTCCCATAGTACAAGCTCTGCTTAATTTGGGGTGAGATTGGGTTGTGTGAATTGTTTAAAATATTTATTTATTTATGCTACTCTGGCATTCTGAATGGCAATGATAAGAGTGAGCTATCTGTTTCTTCAAAATAAAGTGCAGAGTAGAAACAAAGGAATGTTGTTGTGCCCGAGAGAAATGTAAAAGGATGCGATGAATTAAAACGGTTTGGCTTGAGATTGCTGTTTGTGATTTTTTCATTTAAACTCTAATGCAACGACGAATGAATGCACAGAGCTAAGGAATGGTGTTTTTTTTTTTTAAATAAGGATACCCTTGCCCGTCATTTTTAGCCAAATTTAAATCAAATGGGAGGTTCATTATGTTGGTATTTTTGTAATGTTTGTTATTTCATAACTTCGAAATATTTATGCGCCGATTAGACAAAAACAATTATTATTATGTGATAGGTATTCTGATTTGATCGAAAATGATTCAGAATAGAAAGTTTTGGAAAAAACGGCCATCTTTTGTTTTCAAAGCCAATTAGGGTAGGGCCGACTGGTCTATGACTGACTTGACTTGACAAAAAAGTATTTTATTTATGTTATCTATCCTCACTATTCGACATTGGCAAAACTGATCTGAAATGGACAGAATTCCTTAAGAAGAACAAGAAGAAGTAGAGCATGCTTAAATTAGATCTTCTTAACTTTAAATTTCAGAAAGTCTACTGTTTATTTCCAGAGAAACCAGGCTCAATGGCGCACCATGCTGTGCATCATGGCCAGCTTGGCGTTCCTGACCAACTTAGTGTTCGTCTTCTTCTCGAGGGTGGAGGTGCAGCCGTGGGATGAGGGACAAATTGATGGTAAATTTCAGTTCATGAACCGAGTTGTCATTGTCTCTAAAAAAGTACTTTCATTTTATTCTTTTCTTTTTAGCCAACTTTATATAAAAAAGGAGGTTCTCAATTCGGTAGATTTTTTTTATGTTTGTTATAGCATAGTTTCTCAAGTTTTTAAACTTATAATATTTACAATTTTAAATGAAAGCCCACTGCAACCGAGCTTTTTGTATATAAAAAGGTATTACGATAATAAAAGTATTTATTTACCATAGCAAATTGTTATTCTTGCCTGTTAGTAAATGTTATCCAATTTCCAGCAAACTAGGCAGATACTTATGCTTATATTATTTTACAGATGCTGAAATCGAAGATACAAAATCAGAAAAGGAAGAACCGAAATAATAACATTTTATCAATAATCTTGCTGAACAGAATATTAAAAATTGTTTTGTATAAGTATACTTTATTAATAACATTTACTTTATAAAAATTATGAAAGATACCAGAAAAAAATGTTTCCAAATACAACATTTAAAAATGACGTGTTTTTAAAAAGTCGTGTATTTGAATATCCTATTATGAAAACTACGTTCAATTAAGTAGGGGTTCACATCTAGACCCTTTTCAACATTAGATTATGTGGTAAGACATACTAGGTAAGTAGTAGTAACAGGTGATAGCGCATTAAGGCATTTCACATTTTACGACTTCCGCAAAACTGCCGAATTTGTATGGAGAAAGGAGCACCATGATCACACATTTTGGCGACACTTTTCAGGCATCGTGGCCCTTTTGCTATGGTCGGCGGATTTAGAAAGGTAGTTTAAAATGGTTCTTAGCCATGTTTGTATTTACAATAAAAGTATTTAAGTATTATATCAGCTATCTGGTTCCCATAGTAGGTACAAGCTCTGCTTAGTTTGGGGCTAGATTGTGTTGTGTGGATTGTCTGTTTTATTTATTTATAGAAATGTATGCAAAGGGAAATCAAAGTAAACGCAGAAAAAGTAGCGTGTAACCGCTAGTTACATGCTGTTAGCAGGAGTATACATACATCTAATAAGCACTGATGTGCAATTAATGTATCGATGATTCCACTATACTGATACTACGGTTTTTATCAAAAAGTGGTTTTTCAAGAGGTCAATAGGTCTACCATAAGCTCTGTTTGGCTCTATCTCTGGCTCTGGTTTTGAGTCTGTGTGAGTGTTAACTAATTAAATCCTACGTCGACAGGCATCCTGGCTCAGTTGGTAGTAGCCTTGCCTTCTGCGCCATAGGCCGTGGGTTCGATCACCACCGAAAACATATATTTATTGTGTGCTGAACACGAATGTTTGTTTTCTGTTTCGGTGCTTTTATGCATTCTGAGTATATATTTACATAATAAATCCAAGGTTTTTATAGGCTGTCTGGTTTTCATTGAGCTCGGCTTAGTTTGGGGCTAGATAGTGTTGTTTGGATTGTCCACAATATTGATTTATTAATATATTACATAGTAAGTAATGGGAAAGAGCAAAAAAAAACTTGCCGACCATTAAAAATAATTCAAAGTCAACGAAAAGTATATATTTTTTATTTTTTAGGAAAACAACCTTTCTAGAAAAAATTACAATTAACCATTTACAAGTTTTCATGGTCAATAATAGTGAAACTACTGGAACTCTGACCAATAATTAATTATCACAATTTTACTGTTTTCACTGTAAGTATCTTAAAAATAGTCTTAAGAAGAAAACAAAAATGGTTTTGGACACCTACGTGTGAGGCACGGCGGAAACAGTGTCTTAATTGTATTTGCATTAAGTTAATTTACTGCAACGACGTGTGACAATGATAACAAGGTAGAGCTACGAACTCAAACCCATTAGGCGACTCCATACGCGACTAGGAGACTTGTTATGAGGGTTTTAATTTTCTACGATGAGCAAAAACGTATGCCTATGGCACTACAGGTAGTATAGCTGGTAGTACCACATTCTCTAGGATGGATTCATTTTGACAGCTAACGACACTAAATACATTCTGTTGTCGGAGTGATTATAATTATACTCGTTTTATGTAGTAGCTGTATAACACTGTCATTTTAGTTGCTGCTAGTTGAGTCGCATAATGCGTTTGAGTTCTATTATGATGAAACTTTGCGTCATATATAATGTTTCGATCTTCAATAAATTACTTCATATTGTTAGTTTGGCTTTGTGATTTGACATTATTGGAGATACTTAATTACATTTTTTTAAATAAGTCAAGAGCGAAATTAATACTCATAAAAATCTATAAAAAGAAGTTACTAACTAACTAACGATTAAAATCTTAAACTAATGTAAGAAAAAACAAATAGGCTTAGTATTATTTGTTTTTCGATAGGTAGTTACTTATCATTAATAGATGAGGAATGTCACATTTACATTGAAGATGCTTTGAGTGAAGTTTGTAATTAGTAGAGATAACGAGTCAGAGAGTGCCGATTATAATAATGAACATCAAAGGAAGTGCCGAAGTTAATGAAGCTGAAGCCAAAGAGAGAGACGGTACTGAAGTGAAAGCTTTTCATGGCAAAGAGTTTAAAGGTATTGTCAATACATAATCATCATCCACAGCCACACTTCACCTACTGCTGGGTTAAAGCCTCCCTCAGTTTGTATCATCTACGACGATCCTGTGCCATTCTAACCTATAAAATACCTCTGTACGACATCGCAGTTGTCCATTTCTAAACACGATTTTGAAACATTCAAAATTTGGCTTCAGCCAACGCTAGTAATCTGACTATTTTGGCCAGCTTTTAGTTCAGGATAGGACATAACAGATTTGATATGTTTTTTCTTCAGTATCATCATGGGGCTGCCGTCATCAGCAAAGTGTAATCCTCTTCTGCGCTCTCACCATCGCCTACAGCATGCGAGCTTGTATGGGCGTTGCTCTGGTCGCCATGACACATCACGAGCTGAAGACAAACAGCACTGTTGATGTAGTCAATGCGAGTGTTATTGACGTGGATGTTGAAGACTTTAAGGTTGGAGGCTTTCTCAATGCGCTGATGTTGATGCCTCCGGTAAGTACCGTGGTCTTACGTTCTTAGTTGGTATGTGATAATTTGTTGATTAATGTCCTGGTTTTATTGCTATAACTGTGATACAGAATGTTAATCAAGGACAGATGTTGATCACACGTAAAGTATTTGTTTTATGCTAGGACCAATTAAAAAAAAAACCCTATTTAACTTTGTACTTGTGGTCTACCAGTTTTTATTCTGAGGGTCTCACAAAAGAAATAGCTAAAAAATCAGGCCGTTGGATCTATTTTAGATGATTTCTATAGCGTCAGGGGTTTGGTGATTACTCATGCTCTTACTTACGGGACGCTACAGTGCCTGGGACAGGATTTTTAGATGGAATAGGCTTGACCAGTACTCAAGCCATCCTGACAGCTTAGTCGGCCTGATCCACAGAAAAGACAAGGTCAATACGTGCGGAGCTGACTGAACCACACAAGTAATGGTAACCACAAAGTAAAAACATGTTTTCTTTTCAATTATTTATTTTTTTCTATCCTTAGTACCCTACTTTCAAATGGAACAAGAAGGTGCAAGACACGGTGATATCGTCCTTCTTCTGGGGCTACATGCTGCTGCAGATCCCGGCAGGACAGATGGCTCACAGGTTCGGTTCCCGGCGCCTGCTCTGTGGAGCAATGTTTATCAACTGTGCTTTATCCAGCTTGCTTCCTATAGCTGCATTCTATGTGAGTTCCTTTTTAATTTTGGTACTTCTATAATTTAACCTATTAACTAAGTTTCTGTCTTTATCTAAGTGAAGAAATAACATGATTTCATAGAGCTTGTTTTATCATTGTGATGTGCCCTAGTGGGACTTGCTAGCAACCGCTTTAAAAATGATTGTGACGGTTAGATTTCATGAGTGGTCCTCATCTATCACCTCATGGTTTGTCTAGTGTGTACCATTGACATGATAGAAGAAGTGGTCCTCGATGACCTTGAGCATCAATAGATCATAAAGGAAGTCTACCAAGCTGTATATTAGCAGACAAGTCCTTAATTTTGGCTTGGCCACATCAGAGAGCTAACACAGCGATCTGCGATAACACCCTGATAACATGACAACGATGCTTGTATCGCTGTCATAAGCCGTCGGCATGCTGTCGGAAGCACATAGACCCACTATATCTCCTTCTTCTTCTTCTTTAATTTAAGACCTTAGCTCTTGTCGGGGTTTTTTTTTTGCAGTTTTCTCCAATTAAGTCTTTCGAATGCGGCCTCCTTGACTTCCTTATACCCCAGTTTAAAAAATATAATTTACTTCTTATATTTTCCAGGGTGGTTGGATCTGCACAGCTATTTTTCGAATAATGCAAGGGCTCAGCCAAGCTTGTATAGTCCCTGGAATACATACTTTCTTTGGCAAATGGGCTCCTTTGGAAGAGCGAGGGAGACTGACGGCTCTGACATACGGAGGTAACATAACTTTTCCAATACTAGAAAACTCTCTTTCTAGTAGTTTGTCATGATCCATCAATAAAAATTTAGGAAAGTTAATAATTATATGTATTGATTTAGTATAATATTGATGGACGTACTGAAACAGAAGCTGATGTGCATTAAACTTAGTATTATAAAAATAAATCATGATAACTTAGTATATAGAAAACGTTAAATAAATATAATAATATATACAGATGTTGATTGAAGTTCAGTTAATAAAGGCATAATAATAATTGATTTAGTATTACTAGATATTTTAATCTATTACTGTTTCTACGAGTAATCTTAGAGCAATTTAAATTGTATTTGATAATCATAATGTGATATGTAATTTCCAGGTCAAGCTTTAGGAACGGTGCTAGGTCTACCTATCACTGGATTCATATCAGCTACCTTCCTCGGCTGGCCTGGCATATTCAGGTTTTATGGAATCCTATCAGGGATCATAGGCGGAGTCCTGTGGGTTCTAATGGCTGATACACCAGCTGAACATCCAAAGATTTCTCCAGCTGAAAGGCAACACATTGAGGACGGGTTAGGAGTCATGAAAGGAGATGAAACGGTGATAATAAAAACAATTTTTCTTTGCTCTTTAACCAGTTTAATAATGACCTAGTCAAATCTACCCAGCTTTGATGATAATTCATGAAATTCTGTGGAATCCTCTTTTTATTAATTATGTTTACGGAAGGTTTACTATTACTACTAGCCCGTAAAGTCCCACGGTTGGGCAAAGGCCTCCCCACCATTTTCACCAGTCACTACAATATTCTGCTTTGAGTTGCCAGTCCCGCTCATAAGATTCCAACTCGTCCTCCTCTTTCATATCATGTCATCTCTCGTATGAGGGAGATTTAAATGAGATAAATATGACGGCATTTACCCATGCTACATAAAATCAGGTCTATTGGTTATAGAAACGCATGGCAGTGCCATGGTCTCAAATACTACGCAGTCGTGGATTGTATGCAATTATTGTGGCACACATTGGACACACATGGGGGCAACTGATTCTGTACTCTGAAGTCCCTGCGTTCATGGACAAGATTATGGGTGTGAATATCAAAGCCGTAAGTAGTCAAGATAAGCCTTATTTTATTAATATACTACTGTTGGATAATCACAATGGCAGATAATTGGGAATGGAAGAGGAGAGTATGGGACAGCTCTACGTAAAGTGAGATAAGAGCATGAAGATGATGAACTTTTCAACAACACCAACTTAGTAGTAAAACGTCTTTGAGAAAGAATTCCTCCAGGAAAGTTATATTATCATCTCTAATGAATTTCAATGGAAAGAAAAGAAGCGCTACAGATTCTTTTATTGACTCGTGTTTAGAAAAGAATTCTGTAAAATCTGGATCTTTTTTTTTCAGAACGGGCTGTTGACTGCTCTCCCATTTATGGTGATGTGGTTCACCAATTTCTTCTTCAGTTGGTTCACCGACATGTTAATAGTCAAAAAGGTTCTAAGCGTTACCAATACGAGGAAATTGGCCAATTCTATAGGTACGTGTATTTTAATATTCTAATATGTATTTACTTACTATATTTATTTGAAGTGTAACAGAATTGTATAACATTCTTCTGATATGAGCATTCATAGGTATCGCCATCTAGATACAAAAGCCGCTATCTGATTTGATGACAACATGAGTATAAGATTTTACTGATCTCAATCACTGTCTGGTTTATCTTGATAAATCTGAGGCACGAGTTTCCACTGATATCAAAACCACTTGTCTTATTTGTTTGGACGATATCAATGACGTGTTTAGGGTTTCAAAGTCCTATTAAGGAACTACGAACCTGTATAGTTCAGCTGTTTGTTCTCTGACACCTGCCCTCACCTCTACTTAGCGAAACGCTTGAACTAAAAAGTATCTAAAAATTCCTGCCTGGCGTTTTTGAGGATACAGATTTTCTAGATTGTCAGGAAAAATATCAGAGCCATGTGGGTTTTCTGTCTTAGTTTTCAAATGAGAGCCAATTTCGTGACTGCACGTGTAATCGAAGTGCATGTTCTCATTATTAAAAGAATAAGAAATGATGAGTATATTCGTGCTGATTCCAGGGGCCGTACATGCGCGTGCTCCAACATGAGCTTTACTAATAATGTACTTACTTACTGGTGTGGCGCAACGACCCAAAGTGGATCTTGGCCTCCGACTCCAGAGTCCGCCAGGCTTCTCTGTCCATACAGGCTTCCGCGTATTTGCTGGCTCCGAGTTCTTGCAGCTCCTTTACGACTTCGTCGCCCCACCAGTACCTGGGACGAGCAACGGGCCTACGTCTTTCGGCCTGCCCGTGTACGCGCGCCTAACTGCACGATCCTCTCCCATATGGAGTACTTACTATTAATGTGCCAAAACAAACTTGAGCTTGGTCCTCGGTGTTTAAGCTCATGGTACCAGCAGCCGGGATATTCCATTTGTTATAATGTTAGTTATCCAGAAACATTATTTGATTCTGTTTCAGGGTGTATCCCAAGCGCTATGGGTCTCATTATCCTGGCATATGTACCCAAAAATATTTATGTGGTGGAAACAATCCTGGTGTTCATATGCTCTCTCAAAATATCCGCACATATGGGGTTCCAGGTAAGTTGTGAAAAATTGATCTAAAAGTGGACTAAAGGAATCATTAGAGCATTAAACTGGCTGAAGAAATCTAGGTCGTCTGAAAGCGCGATGGGTCGATGACATCGTAAAGGTCACAGGAAACCCTGGAGAAGAGACGCACAGGACAGAGGGGGCTGGCAGCAGATGAAGGAAGTCTATACCCAGCAGTGGGTGATACCGGGCTGAGATGATGATGATTTACAACATACCTACGTATGCTATCTACAACAATTTTGTGATAATCCAGCCCGTTGCAAGCATTTTATAAGAAACTAGTGAAATCCCGTGCGAGTGCGACTTCGTTCGCGTTAAGCTTTTTCCGTATAAACTTCAACCCCCGCTACACACCTTTAGGGGTTAAGTTTTGGGAAACCCTTTCTTAGTGCACCCCTACACTACACCAGAAATCGACTCTCCAAATTTCATACTCATAAGGACGCTGACTCCTAAGGAAGTTCAGGCTGTGCGTTTATTGACAGTCAGTCAGTCAGTCAGTAACGTAAGAGTTTTATATATTTAGATCATTACTAATCGGAGAGATCCCTTACTCATGGTATAAATATTAATTAATTAATTTTTATTAAATTTGTTTCTTATTTAGGTGAACCCTATCGACATATCTCCTAACTTTGCTGGCACCATGATGAGTATCAGCAACTTCGCGTCCAACCTTGTTTCATCGTTAGCACCTATCTTAGCTGGATTTATACTTACTGATGTTGTGAGTACTTAGTTTTTTTTCTTATTCTGCCACGTAACTTTAGTACTGGTTTGTTCCACTGCTAGGCACGTCTTACTTATCAACATGATCCCTGGCGAAAAAGCCAGACAGAGCTTGCGGTAGGACTGGTGTCTTTGCTGAAAATAATTATGATAAATAATTAAATATTAAATAAATTTTATAGAAAAGCCACACAACACTATCTAGCCCCAAACTAAGCAGAGCTTGTACTATGAGAACCAGATAGCTGATATTATTATAATATACTTTTTTTTGTAAATCCATACTTGTAATACAATATAACACCCAGACAGAGAAAGAACAAACATTTGTTTTCACCACACAAATATTTATTTTCGTTGGGGATTGAACCCACGAATCAAATCGCCAGTCAAAATGATGAATATGAGAAGTAAATTGTAAAATGTTATGTTTCAGAATGATGAACGTCTGTGGCGGCAAGTGTTCTTTGTGGCAGCTGGATTTTACTTCTTTACTAATCTCTACTACGTCATATTCGGGACGTGTGAGAAGGCGGAGTGGAATGAACCTGATTTCAACAAAAATAAGGAAGAAAAGTCTGATGCAGAAGCCAGTATAGCCATGATCAAAGAAGTGAAATTATAGCTAGTACATCCAAAGACTGAAATAACATAGGAAGTTATTCAGTTTTTAGACCAGTACAAGAATGATTATGACTGTTATTAAAAAACTACTGATTAATGAACAATTCCTTTTTATAACGCTTTTATTAGCTTCACCTGTATGTATGTTTGTTTGCTTGTATGTAACCGACCCCTTTGAGCTCGATTTTGTCCTACTTTAAACTATCAGATTTGATTCAAACTTTGCACACCTGTCAAAGGTCGATGACAATGCAATATTATGAAAAAAAAAACTAATAAAAAAAATTAGATTAAAAAAACAAAAAAAAGCGTGTTTTTTTAGTTTTTTAAACAATAATTAATTTAGTAAATCTCTCTTAAAGTGGGATAAAGGCAGGCAGGTGATGATAAATTATGAATATAATCATGATGATAAACTATAGGTACATACAGTTTAATTAAGTTGATTGACCTCACACCTCATAGCACGGCTCAGTTGGCGGTAGCTCTGCCTTATCTGCACTATAAGTACTACTATTATTTACTCGGTGCTACAAGTCGTGGGTCTGATGAACCACCCAAAACAAACACAATTTAATGATGACCATAATGTACATGTTTGTTCTGTCTGGTTGATAAATTGTATTTATTAAAGAAGTGAATGAGCAGGCCAGAACGATGGCCCACGAGACATTTGAAGATAAAGAGAATTCAAACCTTTAGATGGAGCCACAGTCGCATTAGCTCGTCGAGTGTGATATGGATCCGATAACACAGTTGGTTGGTGCATGCCTATATGTACGTGAGGTCGTGGGTTCAAATCCTACTCGGCTATATTATAACTTTGACAAAAAACTTTTAAGAATTATTACTACTTCGGAAGTCACAATTTTATCACGTTGAGTATAAATAATTTCTGCATTATGTAAGTATCTCTCTTTTTAGGGACATTTGGGTTCATAACACAAATAACCTAAGTATTAGAAATACCAGAAGCATAATTAATTTTCTTCGAAACAGGAATGTTTCTAACAAAATCTTTACGTACATCTGAGGGAAACATTTTTATTGGAATTTTCTTCACGAAAATTTTAATAAGCGATTCTTTGCCTGTTTAATTCATCCTATTGTTCAACTTAATCGAAGTTGAAATCAAGCGATGCACAAATTCTCAGTGTACGTGTTAGTTATACACAATGATGCTGGAGTGTCTTGTGTTTCCAGTATAACGATGACTGTGATGGATGCTGACGAGGCTGTCAAGGTAAAGCAGACGGAGACGACTCCTACGTCATTAACTGCAACAGAACAAAAATGTTCCTGTTGCATAGCAAGTTTGTGGTCAAAGTACACACCGAAATCCTACAATGCATTGCGGATTCAGTACAACAACGGCTTCAGGATGCTGTAGAGGCTGCCATGGTATTGTAGCGCATCAGGGATGTTTGCGGAGGCGCGCACGGATGATTTCAATGCTATAATACACCAGAGAACCGCATCCCTGATGAACCACTTACGGGGAGGCAAGTTTAGCAAGTTTGTGCACTCGATGCGCGGTGCACATTTGATGTGCGGGCAGGTTTGTCCGCAAGTAGGCCGCTGGCACCCTTTTTGCGTGACCCTTGACACGTGTTGCTCGAACTTTTTTAGGTTCTACAACACGCCGGTTTCCTCACGATGTTTTCCTTCACCGTTTTGAGAGTAATGGCATAGTGCACATAAATTTAACGACAGAAAAACTCATTGGTACACGAGTGGATTTGAACCCACGACCTTCGGATCGGAAGGCGGGGCCACTACCACTAGACCACCAGTGGTCTCTCGTTACGGGGAGGCACCAACAGTCTGCTGAAAGTCGTTGCCGAGGACATGTACCCATGTTCTATGAGACACTGGCTGGCTGTGCTTGGGCCGATCTCTCGCTTAGTGTCTAAGTAATTGTGTGTGCATGTATACCTTTTATTACTAACATAGTTCTTAGTTATTTGGTCGTGTTACTAATTCTTTTGGATCAAGGTCTGAAATAAAAATATTTTATTTTATAGTTACCTGAAGTAATAACCGGTAGAGTGAATTTAGACACATTAATTTGATGGAGTCCCAAAAGTTGAGAGCCAAGCGGGATTTGAGCCAACGACCTTCTTTTTAGTACGGGGATGCACTGACCACTGCACTTAAGTGTAATAAACACTACACAATCAATAAAAAAGTGGACACAGTGTTCATGAAACACTGAACTCTAGTCTGCTCTTATTATGTTATTTTTAGTATGCATTATATCCATACCTGCCAAGTAATTCAGCATAATTTAATTCCTCCTCTTTGTATACTGCCGTCTTATGGAAAAAAACGTATCTGTAACTTTTTTTAAAATTTAGCTACATACGAGTACATCATCGGAATCAGTAAAAAAAGGCACGTCTATCAGTATTATTATTATAGCTGATTTTCATATAACTAATATAATGAAATCAGCCATAACCATTAAATTTAGATTATATAAAAAGATTTGATTCGATTTCAAAGCCAGTAACAGTCCAACCGTCGATCAAAAGTTTACGATTCAAACTTTTCTAAAGAAGGTCCTAATCTATAATACCAGAAGTGGCAACAAAGCCTCGCAAACTTATAAATCACATGAAAATACAGTTTATCTCAGTGTAGTAAAATCCAGTTTAGCTGAGAAATCAAGATAATAATGCACAATCTTGGCATTTCACTATCAATAAGGACTATATTACTTTCATCTGGTTTTGTCTATTGTCACAACCTATTCATTCTTATTACAAAATGTAAAAAAATAAGAATAAGTGCATGACATACCACAATAGTTTTCCGTGTTAGTTTCACTACGCTGCAAGAAAACCAGAAGAAGATACATAATATTTAATTGTATCAATAATAACAAAATAGAGCAAACTCATCTGCAAAAATCTCTACTTAGACGAATATTGCACTGAACTGAGGTTTATGACATGATTTGTTGAATGTTTTGTCTGCTCAACTCAAATAATCTAATTGAGTGGATCAGACAAACAGATTATTCTGGCTGCTTGTGTTTAGTTTTTAGCTACTTAACAGTTCAGCTGTTTTGAAGCTCAGATATAACAGGTACTTAGAGATAGGATTAAAAGAAGATAAATTGTTATCACTCTTGAAAAAAACGTTATTCCAACAAAGACAATCATAGATCACAGAGCGCCACTCAAACCTCTAATTGGCTCTCTACGCTAAATACATTTTAGAATAAGGTGTAAATGTTTAGATTTCTAATAATTTATTGAATAGTTTCAAATATTTTAACTATATTTTATTGAATTGAAGCAATGAGTTCATCAGCGAAAACGGTCGATATCAATAGTTTGAAGCCGAGTGAGTATTCATTTTTGTAACTCCGAAACAAAACAAAAAAAAAACGACGACGTGCTTTCCATCTTATTTTTTTTCGATTTCTATTTTTCAAGTAAAGTCACGTAAAGTACATAATTTAATCGATCAGTAGGATCACTTGGATCTTAAGAGGCTAAAAATCTTCTCGCTCGCACACTTCGACGTTTTAATTAAATGATACAAAAACACAGCAAAAATTGCGAGAGAGAAATTTACTTTCTTAAAAGTTTACCCAAGTACGAAAACCAGTATGGCCAACTTGATATTCGTAACAAGATTATTGCTCGCGTGTTTCGGATCTAAATGTGCGATCAAGAAGTACTTTCATAGACGGTTGTCTTCAAATTCGCCTAACGCTCAATCTAGATACTAATAGGATAAATGAACTGAATAAATATACTGAATACTGGCAATGCTTTATATAGGTTACTAATTGTCAATGTAGTAGTAGAGCTCTTTGTGTGTAAATCGTCCAGGGTACATTGCTGTGTTTTGGTTTGAAGGGTGTGGGTGCCGGTGTAATTACTGGCACGTGAGGCTGAACATCTATATGCCTCAAGTTTATGGACGCAGGGAAATGTATCGTAGGGCACGTTCCTGACGTGCGTGACCTACGAGGCAATGCTTTGTTATGGGCGATGGGCGATGGCCCATATGCTTGTTCCTGTAGCAAGTTGTATGTCAATATTGTTCCACTTAATTATTTATGTATGATTTTGTAGAATCATGTCTCGGCATCAGACATCTCCAGACAGTGCTGCTGTTCCTGGGCCTCATCCTGCTGTACGGGATGAGGGTCAACATGAGCATGGGCATCGTGGCAATGACCGATGGAGACAGTGAAAACGTACGTAACCACCATTTTGAAATATCTTATTTTTTATGCTACCATAAGATTTCAAGACTTAACAATAGATAGATCCGCCATATAAGACGTGTATAGGTACAACTACCAGTCACCCATCCAAATTATGATCATGCAGAAAGTTGCAAAAGAGCTTAGCCAAACGTGCGTAAGTTTTTCTTCTTCTTCTTGCTCTTATTCCACTTTATGTGGGGTCGGCACGTGCGTAAGTTATAATATTTTATTATAAAATCTAAATAAACAGGAGCACGCTCGTCTCTAATCTCAGACATCAGTGTCATATTTCAAGTGTATGATGAAAATGATGATCCTACATTTTATAAAATCGATAATGTCAAGATAAACATCGATAATGTCAAGTTTTAGGTATAAGGTATCGAGGAGCCTCGTTTCAAGGTCTTTTGTTATCTTTCATCCAGAGTGGCAAAATCATGTCGCACCCTGTCGCCATTGGCAGCAACCTATTTCGAATATTTAGAAAAAGGAGGTGAAAAATGTTAAGCCGCTACCACCCATGTGAAGACGAGTGAGTCGCTAGTTTTTTCAAATAAATTGTTCAAAGTTGGATATCACACAACCAAAACACTTGCGTCGATTATGTTTTAACTGACTCATTATTAGTTTAGCTGCTCATGTTTATTCGTTTTATGTTATAGTTTTATTATTTACTTATGCGATACGTATCTGCATTCATGTGAAATTTGCCCCCTGTCAAAACAAGTCGAAACCTGTTTTCATAGGGGGCGTTGACTAGTCTTATGGATCAAGCACGTAAGTTCAACATCAAAACCTTTGCTTTTCCTGCTTGGTGCAATTTTAATAAAACGATGAGTGGTAATTACAACACTTCGGAAGATTATTGTCTGTTTTTCTGGGTTTGGACAAGTGGAACTTGCACCTAGGACTCACTTAACCTATAATAGGTAGCGGCACATAACTTTCGCGCTGACCGTTATTGATCAAGTCAAAAATAAGGTACCTGAGGGGGGCTAGCGGGATGAAGGGCGGACGTGCGTAGCGCTGATTGTCTCTCCAGTCGCACTCCGCTCTCTGTACCAATAGGACACTCTGCACACATCCACAAGTACAGTACGCGCGACATGCGCACACTACGACGCATGCGCGCGTATCACTCAGCGCTATAGTAATGTGCCGCTAGTTATACTTATGACAGTGATACAAGTAGTTCAGATTAGATGGTGTATGACATCGACTTTGACTATTTCAGTCGTTCGACTGGAGCATGCAGAAGCAAGGAGTGATCCTGTCGTCATTCTTTTGGGGCTACGTAGTACTGCAGATCCCGGCGGGGGAAATAGCGGCCAAGTTCGGAGGCTGCGTGCTCCTCTGCATAGCCATGGGCGTCAACTCAGCTGTCTCAATGTTGGTTCCTATGGCAGCGTATTATGTAAGTTTCTAGCACTCGGGAATTTTAAAATACAAAAAGCTTAGTTCATTTGACCTTGTGGTCGTTTTGAAGTGGTCGTTTCCTGGTACCAGACAATACCAACGCGCAACTCAATCACCCTTTTTACTTTAGTTAATATTTCATCTTTGTAGAAGAATCGTCCCTTTGAGCACAACGGATGTAGGTTATTCATTGGTGAACTGAAAAAATATGTCATAATTTGTATTCTGCACGTGTCGGGTAATAAGCCTATCGACGCTGAATCACCGCCAGATAAGCCGCGAAGGCTATATTGTGTACCCTTTTTAGGGAGGCTGGCAAGCGGTGTGCGCCTGCCGAGTGCTGCAAGGAGTGTCGCAAGGGTTCACGTACCCTTCGGTCCACAACCTCATCGGGAAATGGATTCCACTAGACGAGAAAAGCCGACTAGGAACTGGTATTTACGCAGGTAAGAGGTAGAAATAACTAAGTATAAGAAATCAGTCAATCCAAAAAGAAAAGTAGTGGATGGAAGCAGGGTAGTGCATCGTAGGGCACTTTCCTGACGCACGTGGCCTATGAGGTAAGAGTTACCACTTAAAACCAGATGACCTCTATGTTTCTTTCATCAGCTAACAAAAACCCTATGCAATTAAATTAACTCAATATTATTTAGACACAGATTTTCTTCTCGTTTCTCGTGTTATGGTGTCATGTTAGTCAGGTCAAATTGCTCTGTGGTCAGGTAAAATAATTACTTACAAGACAATCTGTAAAAAAAACCGTCTTGAATTTCAACGCACTCGGATTAGCGCAATATTTTTTTTCCTAACACTGGAATAAAAGCTGGCAGGAGAAAAATAAATGATAAATATTTTTGTTGAAACTAAGCGTATTATTTTTAGGTGCACAGCTCGGAACTGCCCTACAGTTGGTTGCATCTGGCTTCATAGCACAGTCGTGGGGCTGGCCTGCCATCTTCTATGTAAACGGCGCTCTTGGAGCTATCTGGACGGTTCTGTACGTGTTCCTCGGCGCCCGAAGCCCTCAGGCCTCCTCCATGATCAGCGAGGAAGAGAAGCTGTACATCCAGACGTCGTTAGACCAAGTTGGAGAAGAGAAGGTAATCTCATCTACCCAAAGATAGTGATGGAATCATGCTTCAAAATGATGTATTGAGAGATTAGCTGGTTGTTAGATGAAGAAAGCGTTTACTAAAAAAGTACCTTAAAAAGCTTTCTATATCACAATAGATATTTTAGTAACAGGGAATAAAAGGGTTTTTTTCCTCCATGCAGCTGATAAAGAGTACAAACTTATCATAGACATAGAGAAAAAGTACATACGCGGGCGCAGCTAATGTCCATGTAAAATTTAAATACGCCAATATTTGCCTACTCTGGCTTACCGTGATAAAACAACATCTTGAGTCATTTCCAGAAACTGAAAACCCCCTTCAAGTCCCTGTTCACGTCGGTTCCGTTCATCGCGCTGCTGGTGACGCACTGCTGCCAGGCGTGGGGCTACTGGACCCTCATGACGGAGATGCCCTCCTACTTCAAGCAGGTGCTCGGAGTCGACATCAAGTCGGTGAGTTATTCCTTCCCAATGTATGCTCAAGGCGATTGATTCGGCCTCATAATATATGTCAGTTTGACCAAGAAATTAACTGATTCCTTGCTCGAATGACATTTGTGCAAAAATAATTTGTTCCCTGCTTATTATAGTTGTGCTACTTGCGAGTGATTTGGTGGTGCCATTAACAAAATTTATAGCGCTGGATGGAATCTTATCAAATTATGTCCGCTTGGTTGCAAAATAATTTGAGAGCCACACAGGAATCACCCCACTAGAACGCATGGTTGCACCAGCAACCATGCGTTCTATGTATCATCTGTTCTTGCCAACATCCACCAAAATTACACAATTTTGGTGGATGTTGGCAAGAAATTCCGCAATCTGCGCAGTGAAGCAGCTGAGGCGAACATCTTGCGACTTAGTTCAGCAAGATGAGGCCCCCATGACATATCTTTGTCCATCAAAACACCCAGGTTCCTCACTGTGTCACTTACAGGTATAGGAACACCATCAAAGATAATCGAAGGAAGAACCGACCAGTCAATTCTGGAGATCATTCTGGAGCTACCCACCACAATAACCTGAGTTTTCTTAGGATTCACTTTGAGGCCATAAGATTTACTCCAAGCAAGGATCCGCAACAGGTCACAGTTTATGGAGTCAATGGCTAAATTCAAATTTTCTACTGATTCTTGAGTGTATATTTGGAGATCATCTGCATAAAGGTGGTAGGAAGAAGAGAGAGTTTGAGATATTGAATTAATAAAGATAGCAAAAAGAAGAGGAGATAGAACGCCGCCCTGAGGTACGCCAGCAGTCAAATCACACCACGACGAATAGGTGTCATCGATTCGTATACGTTGCCGGCGACCGAACAGGTAACTATGAAACCAGTCAATGGCCGTTGGAGATACATTAAGAGAGCGAAGTACAGCCAGAAGTATATCGAAATCGACATTGTTGAACGCGTTACTGAAGTCTAACAATGACATCACAGTCACAAGTCCATTGTCCATGCCGTGACGAATATCATCAGTGATTTTGGTCAAGGCCGTCGTGGTGCTATGTCCACGGCGAAACCCGGATTGGAGAGGATTCATTAGACAATTTTGGGAAAGGAATAAGCTTAACTGTTGATGTACTAGACGCTCTAGTACTTTTGAGAGGAAAGGCAGGATGGAAATGGGTCTGTACTCAGAAAACAAGATGGGATTCGATTTTTTGGGCAATGGAATTATCTGGGCATGCTTCCAGGCTATAGGGAACGTATTAGAGGAGATGGAGAAGTTAAAGATATGGGTTAGGACATGGATGACATCGTCAAGCATGGGCACTAACATATTATTACGACTTATGCTGTCATTGCCGACCGCGTTGGATGCAATGGATGTAACGCTTCTCTTAACATCACAATCGGAAAATTGACTAAAAAGAAAAGGAGAAATATTAAGGGGTGGTATAGAAGAAAGAAGTTGAATAGTATGAGACTTGGTTAATCCATCAATATTGGAAGATGAGGAGAAGTGCTGATTTAAAAGATCAATATCTAGATCTTTGGGAATGTTTTCTTGACGAGATTTACCAACCCCCAAAGTTCGAAGAAACTTCCAAACTTTAGAAGGATCATCGTTATCAACAGATTTGTGGATATGTCGGCGTTGAGCATCCCTACACACCTTATTACAGAGATTCCGACGCTCAGTGTAAATCCTATAGTTGTAATCAGTTGGGCAACATTTATATTTAAACTTGGCTACGTTTTTCTTATGCATAACAGATTTTATTTCAGTAGTTATCCAAGGGGCAGGAACTTGCTTGATTTTCACTTTCCTAAAAGGAGCATGCTTATCATATAGTTTAATAATAATGTCATTGAAAAAACTAAGTTTGTCATCAACGGTAGTTGCATTGGCTACATCTGAGTGAGATAGAGCCCTTAGACATTATCTCTGTTAAATGAGTAAATCAAAACACGCATAGTAACACGTAAATTCGAATCGGACCTCTTTTTTATTAGTTAAACTAATAGTTGAACTCTATAAATCTATTTCCAGAATGGTATGATGTCTGCTCTCCCGTACGTGGCCATGTTCTTACTGACTTTCGTCTTTGGTATCGCCTCCGACTGGGTCCTGGCGAAAGGTCTTCTCTCACTGACGACTACAAGAAAACTGTGCAATTCTATTGGTATGTTACTGTCATCATAATTAACCTAAGAAGTTCACTGCAAGACATTCTGCGATTTTAATGTTCTTGGTTCTCGGGGTGCCCTACGTTTCGTCTTCCAGTTCGTTGTCACCATTCCAAAACCTTCTTTCCCCAGCGTTTGTTATTTCTTCGAGCTATACGACCTGCCCATTGCCAACTTTCACTACTTCGGCTTACTAATCTAGGAACTATGTCAGTGACCTTTTCGGTTATCATGTAATGGTGCTCTAATATCGCTCCGCTCCTCACTATGCCTATAATATAACGAAACGCGAAACTTGAGCAGCAATTGTTCGTGGAGTATCTTTCATCCGGATTCATTTCAAATTTAATTAAGAAGTTCGGCCGTTTGAAACCTAATATCGATTTGTTTTAACAATTAACTAAGGCTACAGTTAATTAGCTAAACAAACTGTTTGATAATATTACTATGAATTATTTTGTTAGCTGATACTTTGATATTCTGAGTACTTCCTAAGGCAGTGTTTGACCAACTCGGATTTCCGCCTCTACATACTTGCCATTATTATAATTATTAACCGTGTTATTTTTACCAGCTTTACCTTAAATGTTGTGTATTTCAGGTATGTTCGGTCCAGCTATAGCTCTCGTCGGTCTGTCGTACTCTCCGGCGGGTAGCTCGGCGATGGCGGTCGCCATTCTCTCCGTCGTCGTCGGACTGAACGCTGGTCATTTAGCTGGCTTGATGGTAAATAAACAACAAGTTGCCCATACACCTCCCCCCATAGTCACCAATCACTACAATCTTGTACCTTTAGGTCCTCTCAAATTAAACACCAGGTTAATAATTTCTGCGAGAATTAGGGGTTTATATATTGCGCTGATTAGGTTTACCACAAAATCATATAGTTTACCATAATGCCGAAGCGAAACCTAGTCAAACACTTGAATTAGGTATTCCGTTAATTAGCTCCGATTCGTTTAGAGAGGGACAAAAAAAGACCTAGTCAAATACTTTGAATTAGGTATTCCGTTAGTTCCAATCTGTTAGCGATGGACAAAAAGGACAGATAAAACTTTTTCAATCAATAAAAGTTTCATTTGTCACGTTGCAAGGAGTCGACGCCGACAGACCGAAGTATTACTCTTGCTTGCTCTTCAGTAAAAAAGAATTCGATTTATTGTTATTCCCTTCAATTATCTCAAACCCCTGACGCCTTAGGCTAAACGGCATTGCTGAAGGGTGTGAGTGCAAGTGGAATTGCTGGCACATGGGGTTAACATCTGTATGCTGTAAGTTGATGGGCACAGGATAGTATCATTCCTAACGTGTTTGACCTTTACAGCAATGTTTAGTATCCACTAACTACCATCTCATAGTATTTATATTCTCATAACTAGTTCCTACTAATATACACGTGTATGACACCAGCGCACGCGCTGTAAAAGATTTTGTCAGGGGTGCTCCCGCCCTTTTTCGCTCGGCACCATGAACGCATATCGTCACTTACCTACCTACCTAATAAATAAACACTCTCTTATATACCCAGATCGTTTTATTTTACAGGTGGACTTTTTCCTAGTTCCATCAGCTAAATAAAAAACACAAGTTGTGATCCTATTTGTTTTTCAATGTTGCCAGTTGGTGCACATCGACATGGCTCCGAACTTTGCGGGCACCATGATGGGCATCACCAATGGCATCGCGAACCTCATCTCCATCATCGCTCCTCTCGCAGCTGGTGCTATTCTCAAAGACGAGGTAAAAATAATAGAACGAGCTACCTTTTTACTGCTAGTTGTGTCTGCGGCCATGCTTGCCATCCATGTTGTTTACTGAGAGAGCACTGGTGGTCTAGTGGTAGCGGCCCTGCCTTCCGATCCGAAGGTCGTGGGCTCAAATCCAGTCGTGTACCAATGAGTTTTTCTGTCTAAAAATTTATGTGCACTATGCCAGTACTCTCAAAACGGTGAAGGAAAACATTGTGAGGAAACCGGCGTGTCGTAGAACCTAAAAAAGTTCGAGCAACACGTGTCAAGGGTCTCGCAAAAAAGGCCCGCGAGCGGCCTACTTGCGGAAAAACCAGCCCGCACATCAAGTGCGGATTATAATTTGCCAATTTGCCTCGTTGTTTACTGGATTATGTGTGCTTATGTAGTAAATAAATAAATGACTGTGTCTATGTATGTGTAGCTGTGATTGCTAATATTTATAAATAATAATTTATTATTTATTTATAACATTTAGGCATGTTCACAAGTCATTAGATTATATAATTTGTTTCAGACTGATCCAAAAGAATGGCGGACAGTCTTTTACATTTCTGCAGCGTTGTTCGCCATCGGTAACACGATCTTCTTGGTATGCGGCACAAGCAAGCGGCAAGTCTGGAATAGCTATGGAGCTGAGACAAAAAGTGGTAAATAGTTTTAGCTCGTGGTAGATCATAGCCAACACTATGACAGCCGTAGGACGACCACTCCTGAACATACTCGTCCACCATATATTTTCAGAGTGACCAATTCGGTACTACCAGCAGTGTTTACCTGGTAGGAATATTACGAGGCCCTAATAACAAAATACTTGAAATACGAGTATCACTCTGATATGTAAAATAACACAATCTTACGTGGATAATTCAACATCCTAAATTTATTATAAATTACGGCAACAATTTGTGAAGAAAATAGGTAAAAAAGTGCACACCAGAAAATTTTAAATCGTTTTGCGTGGTCACTATAAACGCATTCGATGTATGTGTTAATGCGATACGTTCACTTGTGTTTTAGTACACACAAAGACCTTTCCCTATTAATCTACAAGCTTTGTCCCACTGGTGGGGATGAAGAGAAAAATGACAAGTGGAAACCCCAAGAACGCCGAGAAAATAATTTTTATTCAACTTCTCAAACTATTTTTAATTATGAATGTTCGTATTGTTTCAGAAAATGCGTTGGAAGAGAATGTTGAAAAAGCAGCACCAGTTTCTCATTAAGTACCTGCAAACCTTGGAAAACCTGTTAACCGCATTCGTGGTAGACTTTTTAATTATTAAAATTACTAGAAAAATGGCCCATTTGTTTTAATTTCACGTCACCGAATGTATTATAGAATGCACTAATACAGTCAGCTGTCTATCAAACCTATAGATGAAGAGATCTTCTACCTGTTAGTGAAATAATGAACGCACATGACCAGTGCCTTTACACCAAGTCTCCTTATATCGGCTGTCAAGGCCGTGGATTTTCAGAAAAGTAATTTCCGAGCCCATTTCATATTCGAAGACTGACTCGAACAAATGGCGCAAAGTTTTCCACAACTCCTTGATATCCATCGCTGGTTATTTATGACTCTTCGTATTTGGCTCGGGCGAGAGCCACTGATGGAGCCAAAATAACATTGTATTAAAGAACATTTAGTTCACTATCTGTATTTTTGTATTCAATTGTTGGAAATCCAGGTTTTCTTTGTGATATTGTGATTAGGGGTGATTTGTAGCTGGTAGTATTTTAAATAACGGTGACAAGTATTTGACAGTCTTGGCACAGAGTAAACAAGATTCTAAATCTAGAACGTCTTAAAAATAAGGCCTGTGATGGCCCAAATTAACAGTAAACCATTGAAGTTTCTCCATTCCTTTGATATTTTCAGGCACATTTTACGCTAAAATAAATAGAAATCTGAATATTAAATAAGCATTCTGAATGAGCTTTAATTCTTAACTGTAGGCTGTTGTAACTTACCTATTCACTGTACTAAAACTCCTATAATAAAAAGCCTTTTATTAAACCTCCCTTAGAGATTTTCTTTAGATCAAAATATTACTTGGACTCTCAATGAACATTTTAACGCGCTAGGGAGTACCTAACTAGTGGAAAACCATTAAATTATATTTCTATGATCTTCCGTTTATCGTGTCACAATTTTATTGAAAGGATGTTCAGAAGACAAATAAGCAATATCGTAATATTAAAGGTAAACACGCACAACATAAAATAAATCAATTGATATTTATTGAAGGAGACAGACATTTTATTATTTTTACTAAATTAAATGGAGCATGAAAGAAATGATGATATTCCGACAGGCTTCGCTTTTCATTTCCTCGACAGATAGCATTATAACGGAGTTTTTATGTTACTTACGGAAATGAAAAGGGAGTTGGCGGATGTTTAATTATAAAGGTTAGATTGAGAAATTGGCCTCCCTTCACCATCATCATCAGTATAACTAGCGGCACATAACTTGAGCGGTGAGCGATACGCGCTACGCATGCGTCGTAGTGAGTGAACCATGTCGCGCACACTGAATGTGTGCAGAGTGTCCTATTGGTACAGAGAGCGCAGTGCGACTGGAGAGCCAATCAGCGCTACGCACGCCCGCCCTTCATCCCGCTAGCCCCCCTCAGGTACCTAATTTTTGACTTCTGCGCAATAACGGTCACCGCTAGAGTTATGTGCCGCTACCTATACTAATAAATCCATTCAGATATACCTTATCCCCGGTAAGATCGATATTGAGCTTTTTCCATGAACCAACTTTTCGAGATGTTCACAATGCAATAGCAAATTTTCCAAATTCAAATTTGTTTCCACAAGTACTAGTATTTTTCACAACTGTTGTGGCATAAACAAAATTTGTAAGTGGGTCAGCTAGTTTAACAGCTACTTACTATTAAAGTAAACATTTTTGTGTTTATTTTTATAGATAAAAAGCATTCTCCTATAAAGGACTTGAAAATGATCTGCAAAGCTGTTCTAAATTACAGTTATTTTTGAACTTAATTGAACCCTTATCTCATCTATACAGCCACCCTAAAACAGCAATTGTATTCTAAAAACCGCATCTCACGAATTCAGCGCGTATTTCGTCAGCGGCTTAGATCTGAATATGCAAATCAAGGATTTACTATTTCGTTTTGTACTGGCTCTAAGTATGCCTTTGATTCCTAAAAAGTGCGCAGGCCTTTACTTCAATTAGTATTTGCTTTTAGCTTGTGATAACTATGACAAACCAACTGTTTCTTAACCAACTTCAAAATAGACGATTTCAATCCAAGTCAGCTGTGCTAAAGCCTATGTTAAAGGAATGGTTTGGTCTCGTAGAGTTCCGGGCAAGCCATAACGGCAATTACTTATCTGCTGCCATTTTTTTAAGAAATATAAGTGATTTACAAAACGAAAATAAATCAGCCTGATCTTGAGAGATAAGGATCCTATTTCTTGGAGCTATCTAGAAATAGGCTGAATACATTCAAATTTCTACAGCCACTCAAAATACACCCTTATAAGTATTTTTTTTTTTTTTTTTTTTTTCGTAAAGAGTAAGAATTACATACGATAAGCGCAGAAAACAGTACATTGTTATGTTCTTACTATAACTTGATTTTAGCAAAAGAAATAATTTTAAGTAACCAACTCATCCCAGAACCTTTGCCAGTATGACAGTATGTGGTGTGTTTGATTTGATTCAGACCTCACAAAAGCCAGAAGTACAAAAATACTGCAATAAGAATAAACAGAAGTGTAGGTTTGTTTGTTGGTCAAGTTGAAGGATTTTAATAATTAAATTTTTCAACGATGTGTGTGAGCTTATGACAATAATGTTTAATGACCAAAATACCACCCGTGAGATCTTTGTAATAATCCGTGCAGCAGTTAGAAACTATGGCCCCTGGAGAAAACGTCGCAGCAATAATATTCCGAGTTACATTGAGAGTAGTATTGCTATAACAATTACTGCTGATTGTTTGGGAATACTCTCATTGTTCCCACAGTCTGAGAGCTCTGTGTTACTAGGTATAACACCATCATCATGAGCCTGAACAAGTTTATTGCTAAAATAGGCCTTCTTTTATACATTTTAAGCACTACAGCGTACCTACCGTAAAATTGTGGAACGAGGAACTATCATACTTTTAGACAAATGGTCTAAAAAGAGTCCCATGAGGTTATTCAAAAACCTAGTTTCATTTTAGACATTTTCTTACTTCAGTACAATCTATCAACATGAAAATGAATATTTCTCGCAGCATGGAATCAAACAAAATAATCTTTTTGTTGTTTCAGCGGATCGAGAAAACTGAACTATAATATATACTAAAATATCCTGTTACTGCAATATTCTCTTAACTGAAAATATAGCTTCCGAGAAACAATCATAATAAATAACAATATTGTAACAAAAGCGGAACTAGCGATGTTGGAATATTTATTCTATTGAAATTAAAACTTTATTAATAAATTGTAGTTTACTAAGGCCCGGGGTGTCACGGTTTTTGCTTGAAAATTTTGAGATTAACAACAGTCTTACATTTAATTGGTCCATTAGCCATCCATGAAGGAAGCGTGTCTACTAATGTTTACCTAGTACTTAAATAAAATATTGAACAAACAATTATATTCAAGGTGATACTATATAGCTATATAGGTATTGCATAACGAATCAAAACCAAAAAGTATTAGGTAATGTAAAAATCGTTTCATGTAAAAGTCAATCAGTAGGCCTACCATGAGCTCTGTCTGACTCTGTCTCTGGTTCTGGTTTTGAATCTGTGTGAGTGTTGACTAACGTCAAAACGTCACACACACATTATAATGCACTGGTGAGCACTCACACAGACTCAAAACCAGAACCAGAGACAGAGCCAGACAGAGCTCATGGTAGGCCTACAGCTATGGTTAAACCGGTTTTAATCAATCTTGGAATAAACGGTACATTTTTGCTTCCTAGACGTTATAATTCCACGAGCGAAGCTGCTGGCGGAAGCTAATGGTCTATAAAGATAATAGCAATAGTTATATCTATTGGCGGTCTTATCGCTTATGGTTTCCTTCGCCTGACGCTCTTTAATAATTAACATCATATATTTTTGCAAAGGTTACAGTATTTTTAATATTTAATATAATCTGAAACACTCTGGGTGTTATTAATAATCCTGGCGCAACGCTGGAGTAGTTAAATCGTGTTTTGTCACATTTGTTCGAGTTGACAATTGCATGTCAATGCAAGAGACAAAACACGGATCAACTAGTTCAACGCTACGCCAGGATTATTAATAAGACCCTCTGAGCTTGTGCTTGGGAAGAACTGAAAGAACTGAGGGGGTAGCTACCATGCCTCATATCAAGTCATGAAATTATTTCGTTTCGTTTTTATTTATTACTCCTGTGAAAAGTCTAGTTAAATTCAAACCAGTCATGCCTACCACAAGCTCTGTCTGGCTCTGTCTCTGGCTCTGGTTTTGAGTCGGTGTGAGTACTCACCAGTGTATTATTTTGTGTGGGTGACGTTTCGACGTAGAATTTATGTATTAAACACTCATACAGACTTATACTACATATTATATAGCTATTATTACTAACTTAACCCTTTTTTTTTTTTTTTTTTTTTTTTTTCCCAGGGGAAATCCTTTATGGATACCCACTAGCGGGGGAACTAGTGGGTTATGTCAGACTCTTGCTACTGACTAAAACCCCTGGGGTGTTCCTCTACATTTGCGCTGGGTGGACGAGGTCATGGCTTCGTTTCGTTCCACAACCCCGTCAGCGCTTATCCTTGTGGACCCATCTTAAGGAAGGGCTGAAGCCCTTTCCTCTTCATCTGAAGGCACCCTGAACACAAGGGTACCTTCCCTCTCTAGACCCTCACAGTGCAGGTAACAGATTCCCCGATCTGTTACCTGCGGGTCCCTCTATGGCGGCATCCGTGCCAGATAGGCACGACGCCGCTGGCCGGGCCTCTTGCGGCGGATTGGGAGTGAGCTTGGATCTTGCTCACGCTCCCGCTCTGCTGCTTCTTTTAGCTGCATTATAGTTGTGCAGAAAGTCTGCACTGCACTCCAACTGTCTTCGCTGACGACCATGGCATTCACCAAGGCTGGCAAAGACAGGTCCTGCCCTATAACCGCAGACAAGGCAGCGCGAGGCTCCGCCCAGGAAGGACACTCTTCGCGCGTGTGCTGTGCCGTGTCTGCGATTCCTCCTCCGCAGTGATGGCACTCTGTAGTTGGCTCTCGTCCAACCACCTGACACAGGTACTCACCAAAGCACCCGTGCCCAGTTAACACCTGTGTCAGGTGGTATGAAAGTACGCCATGTTTGCGTTCAACCCATTCCCTGAGAATAGGCCGAACTGCCTCAACCAGTTCCCGGCTAGCTCCGGGGATCTCTAAACGCTCTTTCCACCTCCGAAAGAGTTTATTACGAGCCTCGTATCTCCACTGAGCAACTTCACGTGGGTGTGGACGCAGGCCGTCTTCGAGCGCTGCTACACCTTGCCAGTAGCGTTCCGCAAGAACTTCCGCATCTAAGTCCCATGGTGGGCTGCCAGCAAGTAGACACGCCCCGGAGTGGGACACCGTGCGGTAGGCTCGAGCAGCTCTGAGTGCCATCACTCGCTGCGGGGCCCGCAGCAGGGGCACGTTTCGGGCGCTCAAAGCGTCTACCCATATTGGCGCTCCATATAGCGCTATCGAACGCACCACACCAGTATACAGACGTCGACACGCTGCTCCTGGGCCTCCCAGATTTGGAAGGATCCTCGCCAGTGCTCCAGCGGCAGCCACAAGCTTTGGAGCTAGTCGCTTGAAGTGCTCATTAAAATTCCATCTACCGTCAAGAACGATTCCAAGATACTTCATCGTCAACCCGACGGTGATGGAAGTTCCGCCCACCATTATCGATGCTCCGGGTGGTGGCTTATTCCTAGGCCCATGAAATACAAGGGCTTCAGACTTATTCAGAGCCACTTCTAGCCCCAGTGCCCTAATCCTCCCAACTATTTGGGCAACACCCGCTGTAGCAAGTCGAGCTGCCTCTCTATGACTGTTACCGCATGCCGACACAAGGGTGTCATCGGCGTAGCACGTCACATCTGTCCCTGGCAAAGTGGAACCACGTAACACCCAGTCGTACCCGATGTTCCACAGGAGTGGTCCAAGAACGGACCCCTGTGGAACACCGCACGACATGGTTTTCCTCCCCCAACCATCCCTGGTTGGATATGTGACTGCTCTTCCGCTGAAATAGTCAGCCACGACTGCCTGTAAGTAACATGGCACCCCATGGTACTTTAGTGCTGCCTTCACAGTTTCCCAGGGCAGACTATTGAAAGCGTTAGAGATGTCCAGGGACACTGCCCACATTACTCCGCCCCGGGACACTGCTTCTTCGGCAAGGTCTCTTACACGTGCAATGGCACCCAAGGTCGACCGACCTCGTCGAAAGCCAAATTGCGCCTCATGTAGCCCCAGCTCCATGCACTCAACGAGACGAGCAGCGAGCACTCGCTCAAAAAGCTTGCTCACCTCGCCGAGTAGCACGATCGGGCGGTAGGCCGAAGGCATATCGGCTGGGCGTCCGTCTTTTCGAAGGAGGACAAGTTTTCCAGTCTTCCACTCATTTGGAAACTGGCCTCGCTCCAGGCACGCTGTGAATAGGGCCTTCACACACTCTCCCATTTCCCTCATCGCGACTGTCAAAGCACGTCCAGGCAGACCATCTGGTCCAGGAGCCGTGTTTTTCGACCGAAGTTTAAGCAGAGCTACTCCAAATTCCACCTCAGTCACGGGGGGGACCGCATCCACCTCATTCTCTCTCACTACGCCAGATGCAGCCATTGTTGGTGGTGCCCACTCACCCCGTTGGGGAAAAAGCGTATCCACAACTCGCTCTAGTAGCTGTGGCTGAAGACTACTCGTTAAAGGGGGGGCCCAGGGCCGAAGCTTTTGCCGTACGGTGCGATACGGTCTTCCCCATGGATCTCTGTCCAGCGTCTCCAACCACTCTTCCCAAGCTTTTTCTTTGGCCTGTGCTATGGCTACCTGTAAGGCTGTGCAGGCGGATCTATAAGTCTCGTAAAGGCTGTCCTCTACGCTCTGGTCACGAACCCTTCTCCTTCTATGTCGAGCATACTGACGGCACGTGACAACGCAGTTTCTGCGTAGGTCACGGAGCTCTGAGTGCCACCAATACACCTGACGTCGTGGCGGGAACGACTTGGCTCTCGGCATCGACGCATCGCACACGCGAGTTAAGGCAGTTTTAAGCCATTCTGCCTTCTCGTCTACGTCATCAATAAAATTGGAGCCAGATACCCAGGCCTCTACTATGGCCGCCTCCTTGGCGATCTCCCGCTCGAACCGTCCCAGTACCCATCGTGGGCCACCCTCAACAGGTGAACGGGATTCTCTTCCAGAAGCAGTAGGTGACGAGACACTGAAGCGGATGTATCTATGGTCCGACAGAGTCTCCACGTCCACCTCTACTCGCCAGTCTTGGACCCGATTGGCCAGGCGCGGGGAAGCAAGTGTGATGTCAACGATTGACTCCCCCTGCCATCGCACACACGTTTGTTCGGATCCCTGATTTAGTATCACTAGACCCAAGGACGACGCCCACTCTACAAGAGCTTCCCCTCGCCCGTCCGTTGCTGGGGATCCCCACGCCGTTGATTTGGCGTTGAAATCTCCAGCAACTAGCACAGGGTAGGAGGAAGCCTGCCTTACCAGAGCCCCAACATCCACGAGCATTTGCTCGAATTCAGGGAGACTCCGATTAGGTGAGAAGTAAACACCTACAACCGCAATTCCACCCACGATAGCTAGTACGCATCCCCTACCCTTTGCTACCTTATCAAACGGAGGGGAGCCAGCTGCAGATGGAGCTATGATTGCCACCAAGTCGTCATGGTCACCCACCCAGTCATCCCGGGCAGGAATCACGTATGGCTCGGCGACTACTGCTACTTTAATCATGCACTGTGCCATGCTCTGGACCAACAGGTCCTGAGCCCTGGCACAGTGCATGATGTTCGCTTGCATAAACGGAATAGCCATCTAAATTTGGGTGTCCATCGTATCCTCTTCCGCAGTTGTGCGCTGGGACGGCTGTGAGGCTTTGGGGCCCTCCTTAGCCATTCTCCTCTTTCCACGGCCTCTACGGCTCTTTTTAGATCCCTTGGCATCGGGACATCCTCTTCCACCAACCTGATGTGATGCAGGCTTGCCAGCCGCCGCACATACAGCACAATGCGGTTCGGCATCACATCCTTTAGCTTTGTGACCAGATTTGCCGCATCGGAAACAAAGGCCTTCTCGGCAACTCTCAGACGTGCATTTGTTTCCAACGTGGCCAGTCTCCAGGCATCGGAAGCATCTCAACGGCTTAGTGTCAAGCAACGACACCCTCGCTGAAACCCAGCCCACTCGGAGCCGGCCAGCTTTAACCACACTATTAGCAACCTCCACAGGGCAGCTCAACAAAATCGAGCCACGGGCGGAAATCCCACCAGCTTTAATGGCCTCAATGGCGCAGCCACCCAGCTGAGCCACAGCAGCCGTCACCTCATCCGCAGTGACGGAGTCATCAATCTGCGTGATTCTTATATCAACGCGCTTTACAGGCCGCTGGACTCGTACTGCATCAGGGCTCCAGACCTCTTTAAGTTTTGCTGCCAAAGAGTCAGCCTTTTCAGCACCTGTTTCACCGGAGACCTCGAGCAGACGAGCACCAGTAACCGTCGTTCTAATGCGTAGATCATCGATCCCCAGGCTTTTAATATCTATACGATTTCTAGCCTCTTTAAGTAGGGCGGCATATGAAGCGCCTCCTTCCACCGCACCAGCCTGCAGGGTGACAGTGATAGCCGCCGAGCGAGGGGAGCGAATTTTAACGGAACGCGGCGTCACTTTCTTCTGCACAGGGACACTGGGTGCAGGAACGCTGTTTGCCGGTTTGGCCGCCCGCTTTGTTGTTTGCTTAGAGCCTTTTCCGCCCACTGTGGTCCATGCCTCACCTTTTTCAGGGGTTGCAGATGGCATTGAAGGTGCTTCCCGCGCCAAGCCTGCCTCTTTAGCTGCCAAGCTTCCCTTTCCTTGTCTACCCTTGCGGGGTTTGGGTATGCGGCTCTCAGATGATGTAGACGCTTCCGGAACTGGGCCACCCGTAGGTGCTGCCATATCTGCGCGGTTTTTGTCCGCAGCCAGTGGAGGCCGCAGACGGACTTCTGGAAGTAGCCTTTCCTCAATTGCTCCCAAGCGAGCACTCATCATAGTCCCGACCTGGACCATTATAGTGCGTGACAGCTCCTGTATATCGAGCGGTTGCAATTGCGGTCTATCCGGAGACTCAGTCACCGGTCGGGACTGCCGCAGCTCTGCTCTTAAATCAGCAAACTCCTTGCGGAGAACAGACAACTCTGTCTGCAGGCGCACATTGTCCGCCTGCAGTTTGGCTGTCTCCTCGCTGACAGACCGCTTGCGGAGCACGTCCACAGCCTCCACTATATATTGTGTCGCTTCGTTAAGGGACCTCTGAAATGGGCCGCTCAGGTGGCTGGATTTACGTGACACAGTTTTGATGACATCCACGCAATCAAGCACTTGCTTGTTGAGAGACGACGCCAGCTGGTCATCAACCTCACCCGCCAGAAGTCCTGCCATGCACGTTGGGCGCGTCACTTTCGTGCGCCGCGTCTTGTCAATAGCTTCCGTTACTTCTTCGGCCGCGTCAAGCAAAAACTCCTCACGCCTATTAGCAGCGTCCTTTGCCTTTGACCGCCAGCCACTCTTCCCAGTGGTGGTTACGCGCCTCGTCACTTTAGGTGACGGGGTGCCTCCCGTCACCGTGACGTCCGAGTCTGACTCGGACTCTCCTGGACCGGACTGAACCGGTCTTTTTCTCCAAAATCGAGGAGGCGCACCATCGGGCGCCACCATCTCCAAGCTCCTATCAGTTTCTGACCCTGACCGGGGCTCCATACCAACTTCCTTAAGACCGCTAGGGTCTATGGTGTTTGCGCACGCCTTCGAGGCGAGCGCTTCCACCTCCAATTCGTCGTCAACCATATCGCTTGCAATTTCATATTCCGTTTCGTTAAATTTAGGGTTGTGTTTACGAAGGCGGGCAGAATGCCGGCCTACGAAGCAGTTGTTGCCCCCCCCAGAGTACGAGGGGCAGCCCTCCACCGAGGTGGAGGGGTGGGACTCCCCCTTTCGGGGACCCACCTGGGGACTATTTTCGCAACTACTTGGATCCATTTTTCCTTACTCCGATGCTCCACATCGTCGTCTCTTTTTTCAGGGGTGAGCTCCCCTGTCAGCGCGCCCTGAAAAGAGCACACCCATCTCGCCTGACAGGCCCAAACAGGGCCCCGCCAAGATGCGCTGCACTAGTCCCTCCCCCCAAGCCTATCCGTATGGGTGACCCTGCGGCATAGCCTTAGAGAATCATTGGGAACCGCACCGCCCGCTCCCCGTATGGAGATTGGGCTCCTCAACCTTTCCCCCCCATCCCCGGTGTTTTGTCCGCGTCGGTGGGCCAACAACTTCACTGATGGAAGCTATCGGCACACCGAGACCCCCCTATCCGCAACCTGGGGGACGCGCCACGTCGGTGTTCACCTCACCGCCCACTGGGACAACCCAGCAGGTCCGTGGTACTTTTTTTTTTTTTTTATTTTTTTTTTGTTTACAGAGAGGAAATTCATTTACGAATAGACCAGCCGGGCGGCTGGAATTATGTCGGACTCGCCGTTGCTACGGAATACCGACTAAAACCTCTCCGGTGAACCTCTCTCGCCATTCATGCCAGGCCACGGGAACTAAAACCATCCGCGACCCGACTGACGAACAAAACCCTCTCATATTGGGCGGCGCGTCTCCTCCCGCATCTCGCATGCGCCAGCCCTCATTCATATTCATCATTCAACCACCATGTGCGGGGGCCGCTGGCACTCGCACAAGCGTGCAAGTGTTACGCGCATCACCCCGCACAATTCCTCCACTCTTTTCACCTTCTTCGCTCATACACCTTATGGCTTCATGGCCCTCGGCCCCACGGCCCACTTCCGCCACCGTGTCAGGAACACGTGACACGATGACGGAGACCTTGAAGAGGAATTTCTTCGATCGATAAGGCCCGCCCCTACGGGCCTCGCGACCGAAGAGCACACACCTTATGGCTTATGGCCCACATACCTCCTTAAACTCTGTCATACTGGGTGGCGCTCTCCTCCCGCATCTCGCATGCGCCACCCCTCATTCAAAGCATGCCCTCAACAATTAGTTTGAATTGGGCGGGGGGGCTGCACTCACGCTACTGCGCTCGTGGTCCGCGCATCACCCCGCCCCATTCCTCCATCCCGATCACCTCTCATTCTGACTCTACTCACTGGTCTCACCTTATGGCGGTCATCATGGTCTCGGGCACTGTGGCTGGGACGGGGCACTAATGCCACCGCCCGCCAAGGCCACTCCTCTCTTCGTCGGCGCCGGGCACGCCTTCGTGCCACATCGGTGCTCTGCAGGCCGACCCGCCGCCGCACACAGGGTGCAGCGTGGCGTGGCGTCACAGGCACCAGCCTTGTGGCCAGGCACACCGCAGCGATAGCACTGGTCGCTGCGGTCCTCCTCCGATGGGCAGAGCGCGCGCGTATGGCCTGGCTCCAGGCACTTAAAGCACCGGAGCGGCCGCGCCTCAAGCAACTCTACTCGCGCCGACCCCCATCCGACCGCAAGGCAGCCAGCCTTGACGTTCGCCCGAGCAGCGAGCACCGGGCATCTCACCCAGGCCGCACTCGAGCCATACACACTGCGGCGCACCTCGCCGCAGGTAACATTCCTTACCTCACATGCGCCTGCTCGCGCCACCGCCGCAGCGATCTCCGACGCGGTGACAGACTCATCGAAGCCGGAGAGCCGCATCTCCGCGGACTTCACCGGCCTCGAGACCCTCACTTGTCCCGCGTCAAGCTCCTCCACAAGCCGGCGGGCCAGCGCGTCCGCTTTCGCACCGGAAGCGGCACCGCCACCCGCCACCTCCAACATGCGCGCCCCTGTAACAGAGACTTTAAAGCCTAAGCGCTCAATGCCCAAAGACGCGAGGTCTATTTTAGACCGCAGGTCCGTGGTACTAACTTAACCCTACTATTACTACTACTTCACTAACCTTTTTTTTTTTTTTTTTTTTTTTTTTTTGTTTACAGAGGAAATTCATTTACGAATAGACCAGTTGGGCGGCTGGAATTATGTCGGACTCGCCGTTGCTACGGAATACCGACTAAAACCTCTCCGGTGAACCTCTCTCGCCATTCATGCCAGGCCACGGGAACTAAAACCATCCGCGACCCGACTGACGAACAAAACCCTCTCATATTGGGCGGCGCGTCTCCTCCCGCATCTCGCATGCGCCAGCCCTCAATCAAATTCACCATTCAACTACCATGTGCGGGGGCCGCTGGCACTCGCACGACCGTGCAAGTGTTACGCGCATCACCCCGCACAATTCCTCCACTCTTTTCACCTTCTTCCCTCATACACCTTATGGCTTCATGGCCCTCGGCCCCACGGCCCACTTCCGCCACCGTGTCAGGAACACGTGACACGATGACGGAGACCTTGAAGAGGAATTTCTTCGATCGATAAGGCCCGCCCCTACGGGCCTCGCGACCGAAGAGCACACACCTTATGGCTTATGGCCCACATACCTCGTTAAACTCTGTCATACTGGGTGGCGCTCTCCTCCCGCATCTCGCATGCGCCACCCCTCATTCAAAGCATGCCCTCAACAATTAGTTTGAATTGGGCGGGGGGGCTGCACTCACGCTACTGCGCTCGTGGTCCGCGCATCACCCCGCCCCATTTCTCCATCCCGATCACCTCTCATTCTGACTCTACTCAGTGGTCTCACCTTATGGCGGTCATCATGGTCTCTGGCACTGTGGCTGGGACGGGGCACTAATGCCACCGCCCGCCAAGGCCACTCCTCTCTTCGTCGGCGCCGGGCACGCCTTCGTGCCACATCGGTGCTCTGCAGGCCGACCCGCCGCCGCGCACAGGGTGCAGCGTGGCGTGGCGTCACAGGCACCGGCCTTGAGGCCAGGCACACCGCAGCGATAGCACTGGTCGCTGCGGTCCTCCTCCGATGGGCAGAGCGCGCGCGTATGGCCAGGCTCCAGGCACTTAAAGCACCGGAGCGGCCGCACCTCAAGCAACTCTACTCGCGCCGACCCCCATCCGACCGTAAGGCAGCCAGCCTTGACGATCGCCCGAGCAGCGAGCACCGGGCATCTCACCCAGGCCGCACTCGAGCCATACACACTGCGGCGCACCTCGCCGCAGGTAACATTCCTTACCTCACATGCGCCTGCTCGCGCCACCGCCGCAGCGATCTCCGACGCGGTGACAGACTCATCGAAGCCGGAGAGCCGCATTTCCGCGGACTTCACCGGCCTCGAGACCCTCACTTGTCCCGCGTCAAGCTCCTCCACAAGCCGGCGGGCCAGCGCGTCCGCTTTCGCACCGGAAGCGGCACCGCCACCCGCCACCTCCAACATGCGCGCCCCTGTAACAGAGACTTTAAAGCCTAAGCGCTCGATGCCCAAGGACGCGAGGTCTATTTTAGACCGCGCCTCGGCAAGTATGCGCGCGTATGTCGCGCCCTTCTCAATCGCCGCAGGCTGCAAGGTGAGTACCACCGCAGCCGAGCGCGCCGGGCGCAGCTTGCGCGCAGCCAACCGGCTCGGTGGTACCACCGGCAGCGATCCTCCTGCAGGCCCGCGGGCCCCCGCAGGTGCAGCGGACGACGTGGGCTGCGCGGATTCCGCGTCAGGCACACGCCGCCCCGCCATCGTCCTCCTCTACTTCACTAACCTAACCCAACCATCAAACAACAATAACGTACAAAATCAATATTCAAGTCTAGGTACAATTTCATAATTTCATTTGGGTCTCGCAGCATTAGTTTTTTTTTTCAACTAGGTACGTATCTTGGAAAACTATTCACTAGAAATTTGTGAATTGTTTTGAGAAGATTATTTTTTATTGCGATTGGGTTAATGTCAATGTTATACATTTTTATTGAATAATTCAAAATTATTTGAGGCAATAAAATGAATCAATAAGAGGGAATATAATGTTTTTTCATTATTTTCATAACTAAGCAATAACTGGATTGTGTTATCCATAGCTCATACCAAGGCCCATTACTTGGTTATGTTAACATTGTTTGCCTAATAATTTACATTGTTTGTTTGTATAATAAGGTTTTATTAATCAATATATAAAAAGGGCCACCAAAAATTTCAGAAATTGGTGGCAGTAAATACTACCTCTTAAATTCAGACTTTCACCGGGGCGAAATGTGGTTATAAAGTATCACAAAGCCAATTCACCCCTAACTGGGGGTGGCTGATCCCGCATACCTTTAAGCGACAAACACCCCGTGAAATAAAGTATGTTCGTTAATTAACCCCCTACCTGGGAGTATAACGAGGCACACCGAAGGCTCTTGCTTTCGGTGTGTAGGCTGTTAAGGTGTTAGTTAATTACTTCTGAAATCTTACCCTGACTTAGTGCTTTGTAAGGTGAAATACGCAACTGGGGAAGTAGAAGATTGCTATATTTGGTAATAGAGCTCCTTGTGAAGTGCTTTCGGGGAAATTACTACCACCATGCTTATTTCTGCCACCATATAGCGTTGCTGAGTTGGGGTTTGAAAGGTGTAGTGTATAGAAAGTACACACTTAAGACGGTCTTTAATCTGTAGATTAACAACGAACACTACAATAGTACATTGTTACCTGAGTGTTGAAAGTCACGTTTTTTGAGTCCCGGGCGCCAATGGAGCTTGAGGGACTCAAAAGACTTTCACCCGAGGTAAACACTGTGCTTTTCATTACGAATACAAGGAAAGTAAAAATAAAAACATGAAAGAAAAATTAGTGAAAATGAAGATTGAATTGCCGCCTTCCCGGTTTTTTTTTTCTTTTTTCTGGCGGGCCTTCGGCTTCGGTTTGCCAGCATTATTCAGCCATTATTTTCATTTTCATAATTTAAATCTATGTTATTTTAAATAAATAGTAGAAGCTATACACTAATCAAGTAATTTAGAAGATATATTATTTATTTAATACTATCTTTATGTTATTTAAATTTAAATATTACATTGCGCTCTAATTAGACTTTTTAAACTTCTTACCGTTGTAATGGGTTTCCAACCTACTTGCTGAATAAAAAGTTGGAATTTGGTTGAACAACCTCCTTGCAGTTAGAAAGACTTTAGAAAGTTGGAACATGGTTGAATAAAATAGAACTTGTTTTTTTTTATAATTTGACAGCTGTCAGTAGAAAGCGATTCTCCCTAGGGCTGAAAGTTTTACTTTCAATTAGGCCCCTCAGGCAACTTCATACCTACTTTCAGAGTATGAGTAATGAAAAATATGTTATAATCGACTGGCCTCTAGCTCAGTTGGTAGTAGCTCTGCCTTCTGCGCCGTAGGTCGTGGGTTCGATCCCCACCGAGAACAAATATTTGTGTGGTGAACATAAATGTTTGTTCTCTGTCTGGGTGTTATATTGTATTCTAAGTATGTATTTACAAAAAAAAAAAAAAAAAAAAAAAAAAAAAAAAAATCAAGTATTATATTAGCTATCCGGTTCCCATATTACAAGCTCTGCTTAGTTTGGGGCTGGGTAGTGTTGTGTGAATTGTCCACAATATTTATTTATTTATTTATTTAATCTTTGTGAATGTATTATGCACCAGTCCCGATCTCGTAATAACACAATTATCTTATATTTATATCAATAATACAACGAATAAAATTCTGCATTTTTAGGGTTCCGTACTCCGCTATCCGTCCGTCCGTCACGAGGCTGTATCACGTGTACCGTGATAGTAAGACATTTGAAATTTTCACAGATGATGTATTTCTGTTTTCTGTTGAGTCTATACTAACAAATACTAAAAACCAGAATAATAATATAAATATTTAAGAGGGCTCCCACGCACCAACCTCGATATTTTTGCTTGTTTTTTATAATAAAATAAACTAATATATACTGAGGGCAATCCATACTATTTAGCCCCAATTTTTTTTGGTAAATATATAGATACTTAAAATAAAATGTAACACTCACAACACATCTGTGTTAGAAAGAAAGAAAGAAAGAAAATACATTTATTTGACATAAGTAAGACAAATAAAACAAACAAAACACACAGAACGGACAACTGAAAGCAGGCAGGCTACCTAAGAAGGTAATAATACATACAAAACTGGGCACAGAACACACTATTACGATCACAATAACAAGAAAACTGGGTTCCAACCAGTCCCGTCCTGTGCTGGATGGTTAAAGAGATTATTATGTCAAATAGGCCCCGACTCAGCTTTTTGCTTATTTTTGTTCATCACACAAATATTAGTTTTGTGTGGGGATCGAACCACATGCCCTCACGCGCAGAAGGCAGACTTACTACCAACTGAGCTATGAAGCCAGTATAATGGTACGGATAATGTAATGTACGGATAATGGTTCGTGCGTGAGTCCGACTCGCACTTGGTCGGCTTTCAAGTAAGCTAAAGGTAAGCTAACACTGCAGCGGAGTGACGCGAGACGGCACGTTGGCGATGCGACGCAACGCTACTTATTGATGTTTAGAAAATAAAAAATAACCAGTCACGAATCGGCTCGATTACTTATAGTTTAGATAAATAGATAGAAGATAGAAAAATTTTATTGATCACAAAAACTTATAAATACACAATGATACATAAAAAAAAACTTTTAAATAATTTTTATGAACAATAGATGGTCTTATCGCTAAGCAGCGACCTCTACCAGACAACCGTTGATGGATAGGACTGATGTTAATTACGAGGGGTGATTAGAAAAATTTAAAATAATCGCAAAATATTGGTTTACCTGTAGTTCAATCCCGCAATTGAAACGCACCGCGTGAAGTTGCTCCCAATGCGAACTTACCTTAACTTGATATCGTTATCGTTCACGTCGATACCGCAGAAGACACTTATTGAAAGGACATTGACGTCCGCTTGTGTCTAGTTCTTAAAATAAAATTATTAGTAAAATACCTATTTTAATTTTGTTTTTTTTTTGTTTTCATTTTTAATTTTAATCTCAATTTTGTGTTTAGACCGCCTAGAGTCATTATAAATTTTCTTATTATTTTCATTTTTTTACGACTACATTCTGTCCAGTTGCAAATTATGTCTAGCTGAGCATCTGTCCAGTTGCTCCGGAGGCGATTCAAATACCAACAATTTTTTCTGTTGTTTTGAGTGATAAAAAACAAAAGACTATTAAATAATGATTTCAAAAGAAGAAAGCGCTGCACGGGTCAAGAAACCTGGTGAGTACTGCTCTACCTTTTTGGGTAAAAAGGTTATACTGTTTTGTTGATCTGCACAGAATCCAAAAAACGGGAGCCTTAAGACGCATGCATTCAAATTACTATAACTACTATAAACGCCCTCGTAAGGGCAAACGGTCTAAATCTGGCTCAAGAAGGTTCCTTTTTAACCGACTCCAAATTCAAAAAGAGGATGTTCTCAATTCCATATTTTTTTAATGTTTGTTATTGCATAATTTCGTTATTTATAAACCGATCATTTTTTTTATGTGAATTCCTTCCAGATTGGTCTCATAGAAATTTTATCAAAATAGGTTCAGCAGTTTGGCCATGAGATCGGCTTCTCAAGTTTTTTAAACTTCACTTACTAAACTAAAACTTGCACTAAAGATAAATATAATTCAATTGTCCTGTAGACATAAGTTTTGATGTCGGAGTGCTTGTTGACGACGGCAATAGGCACCTTGCAGCAGCAGTGCGACGCAAACGCTTCGTCTGAAAGATCCGTTAGTTCTTCACCAGGGTTCTAGTGTCTATTTGTTATTTAGTACAGGAAGCTGCATTCTAAAGCAATCTAGGCATAATCCGGGATTTAATCATGTTGTCTTACAAATTGCAAATTGTTTATTCAAGACGTACCTATTACCTACGTACTACCTCTGGTATAATATCTTCAGTTTTCAGGAGTTATCTTTTTACCCTCTTTATGTTGTGGTCCACAGAGGCCTTGCTAGGAGTCCGGCATGTCCAGGTCCTGATGCTGTTCCTGGCGATGACCTTGAACTTTGCCATAAGGGTCAACATGAGCATTGCCATCGTAGCCATGACCGATCAGAATGATGAGAACGTTAGTACCCATATTTATAATATGCTAGGATTCTCACGAAACTGGAAGAAACTGTGCCAGAAACGTTATTGTCATCAGCCTAAATAAGTCCTCCCTGGACACAAGCCAGTGCTGAAATTCTTTTTAAATAGATAATAAGTATTTATCTTTGAGTCTACTTGAAATATTATTGGGTTTGTTTGGGTTTTCATGTCTGTTATTATATCAGATAAAACAAAATATGTATTAAAATACGTTTTTTATATTTATTGATATGGCGTTAAAATTTTAAATAGAATTACTGGTAGACAGGCCACCTGATGGTAAGTGGTCATCGTCTGTTTGCATAGCTAAAAAAAACTGGTTTAAATCGGAAAACATACGTGAGCTATATATAGGCGAACGCCTATAGCCTCAGAAGGCTAGGCTATTAATTTGGTCATTGAATACAGGCTTTTGACTGGAGTATGCAGAAGCAGAGTGTGATCCACTCGTCGTTCTTCTGGGGCTACATAGTGCTGCAGATCCCGGGCGGGGTGCTGGCGGCGCGGTGCGGAGGCAAGGTGCTCATCACACTGTGTGGAGCCATCAACGCTGTGATGTCGGTGCTCACGCCTTTAGCAGGATATTATGTAAGTTATGACGACTCATCAAAAAAATGGTTTGGACGATTGTAAATATTAAGTTGCTGCAGTGCGTACAAATTCTTCTCTCATTTAGTTTCTTTCGTACTTATGTCATCTGTTACACAGACCAAATATCTTGTCTTTGATTTTTTTTTTACAATTTATAGATATGCGTTTGACTGCTATCTCACCTGCTATTAAGTGATGATGCGGTCGACGATGTAGCACGCTCACCTAGAAGATAACCTATTTACTCTTGTCTTGAAAACATCCAATTTGTAGGTGCTCGGAAAGACAGACGCCGGCAAGGAACTCCATTCCTTGGCTGTCCGCAACATAAAAGTTGAAGCAAAGCGCTTGGTGCGGACAGTTGGAACATCAACCAAGTATGGATGCCGCATTTCCGTGCGTCTAGTGGTCCGATGGTAGAATGGAGATGGGGGAACTAAATTGTGTAAATTGTTTGATGGTCTTTGTAGGTGGTCTCCCTTAATTGTTATCATGATACAAGCAAAGATCAAACATTAGATATTTTGATTACTTTCAGGGTGGTTGGCAGTTGATCTGCGCGTGTCGAGTGGTCCAGGGTCTGTCTCAAGGGTTCCTGTTTCCATCCATACACCACCTCATCGGGAAGTGGGTGCCTCTGGAGGAGAAGAGTCGACTTGGATCCGTTATATACGGAGGTTTGTTATTGTGGTAAATGTTACGACTACACTACATGTATTCTGATGAAGGCTTAGTGAGGTACATACATAATTTTAAGCCATCTGAGTTGTTAAGTGCATTTTGGTTGTATTTCATTCAAGGTGGTCAATTTGGCATAGCACTTCAACTGATGGGGTCAGGCTTCATAATAGACTACTGGGGCTGGCCTGCCATCTTCTACATAAACGGGACACTAACGGCTCTTTGGACTGCAGCCTACGTGATCTTAGGGTCCTCCTCGCCTGAGCATTCCAGCATGATCAGCGATAAGGAAAAGATCTACATTCAGACGTCTCTGGGACAGGTTGGGAAGCAGAAGGTGAGTTGCCAGATCCTTAAGATGTTCTGTAGAAGCTTGAGTTTTATTTGTAACTAACCTGCAGTTTTGCCCTGCAGTTTTGCTCGCTGAGGTAGCAATATCTTCTAATATTGATGGCACCCCTTTGGGTCCATTCGTTTATTTTATATTTTGTCTAAAACATCAATCAGACCAACAAGTTTTTTGAAGATGTATTTTTTATTATTTATCAGATAGTTGTTTGCAAATATAATTATTATCTTGAACGGTATGGTTCTAGAAACTGCAAACCCCTTGGAAAGCGATCTGGTCGTCTGTTGCCTTCATCTCGCTGATCTTCACGCACTGCGGCCAGAACTGGGGCTTCGGGACTCTTACCATGGAGATACCCTCCTACATGAAGCAGACCCTTGGAGTCGACATCAAAGCGGTGCTTTTATCCTACCAACATTTTTATTTAAAAATGCAAAAGTACCACTTTTGCAATACTAAACGAGAATTAAGTAGACTAAAAGTAAAGTTATTGTATGTGTGTAAGTTTTTTTTAAAGAAATAAGACGCGTCAAACTAGATAGTAAGTAGCTTATCTTGTCTAGCTTTGATCCAAAACCAACAAAGATATTTTAAAATGACAGATACATTATCTAAAAATATAGCAAGTAGGTACGTGAATAACGACATCTAAGGATATTTACTTACGATAAAAAATCTAATACAAGGTTTTCTTGGTATTTAGTTGCTATTCTAAAGACTTGCGTACATTTTAGACGATGGCGATCAGTTTCGGCATAGAGTTTTGCACATATTAATCGCACACACTGCCGCGAACTTTGTGACTCATACACTGATCGCCATTGCAGGTGACCTTGAGAGAGATGATATTAACAATATTTTGAAGACCAGTTCCATAAAAAATAATTATGTTTCGAAATTTAGAATTTTGTCTAAATTAATTTTCTTTTTTCATTTACTGTTTATTGATGCTGCCCAATGGGGCAGCAATGGCTGGAAAATTGAAACTAATGATAACTGTGTGTTTGTTATTCCAGAATGGAATAATGTCGGCGTTGCCGTACTTGGCAATGTACTTGCTGAGTTTTCCATTCGGCTTTGTTTCTGACTTCGTTCTGAAGAAGAAGTGGCTCAGCATCACGGCTTGCAGGAAAATCAGTAACTCTATTGGTAAGATCTTTTTAAAAAGAGTTTTAGACATATCCACCACATGGATCCGAAAAAATGCGTTTTCAGATCATGCATGCAAATTTACATGATCTGAAAAAGCATTTTTCCGGATCTTCGTCCGGAAAAATGTCGTTCCGGTACGGATAGTTCATGGCCCAAATATTGAAGGCTAATTATTGATAACTAGACTTGCTTCTAATTCTTACTTTACTTTGCAGGCCATTTCGGTCCAGCTATAGCTCTGCTCGGCCTCTCGTACTCTCCGGCTGGTAACGTCACTGTGGCACTAATACTGCTGGTCACTGTCATAGGATTGAACGCTGGACAATATACAGGCTACCTGGTATGTTTGTCAGTCGTCTGCTGAACTAATCAAATAATCTGATGAGTGATGATCTGATAGACTAGCGTGATTGATTTGGCCGAGGACTTCTCCTCGATAGATAGACGAATTCGATTTTCGATTTTAGTAACTAATAATATTGTAAAAACTGACATGCCTAGTATTACAGACAATTGTGATAATGTGGTAAATAAATGAACTGAACTGAGAAAATTCTTTATTGCACATAATTAAAATAGTACATTGTTACCTGAGGATAGAAAGTCACGTTTTTGAGTCCCGAGACGGATTTGAGGGACTTAAAAAAGTCTTTCTCCCGAGGTAAACACTGTGCTTTTCATTACGAATACAAGGAAAGTAAAAATAACAACATGGTAGAAAAATTAGTGAAAATGAAGATTGAATTGCCGCCTTCCCGCTTTTTTTTTTCTGGCGGGCCTTCGACTGGCCAGGATTATTCAGCCATTATTTTTATTTTCATAATTTAAAAAATGGTAAATTTTGATTCCAAGATGATAATAATAATATGAATCTGGAAATAAGCTTCAGGGCTAATCAACTCGATGTTTAAGGAAGTAGTCAATTGGTCAAGTTGGGCTTGCTCATTTCAGTTGGTGCACATCGACATGGCTCCAAACTTCGCGGGCACGATGATGGGCATCACCAATACCATCGCCAACTGCATCACCATCATCGCCCCGCTGGTGGCCGGCGCTGTACTTCAAGATCAGGTAATTTATTAAAGAAAAATGCACCAACAACAATACAGTTATTCCATTTAAGTTAATCATCAAACATTTATTAATCTAGGCTTATAAAAGATGATAAAATTCCATTATGGACACACACGTTTTATGAGAAAGGCCAGGTTAGGAGTACCCTTAACCGACGAGCATGTAATGAAGAATGTTATGGGAGTGAATGAAGCAAAAGAGGTGTGTCAGGATTCTAGCAAGTGGAAATCCGTGATCTCTGCCTACCTCCATGGGAATCAGGCGTGATTTGATGTATGTATGTATGGGACACTGATCTAAATGAAACCAAAATCACCCAAAAAATGTTTTTGCAAACTGTGATGGCAACGTACGATTCAGGTGATTCAAGAATAATATGAAAGTTTACAATAAAAAACCTTGTTTTAATCGGTTCAGGGTTTTAGCTGTAAAAATTCTACAAACAAACACTTTCACAGATACTGTAGATTGGATTGTATCTATTTTTCAGACGGACCCCGCTGAGTGGCGTAAAGTGTTCTTCATAGCATCAGGAGTGTTCATAGCGTGTAATACGGTGTACCTCTGCTTCGGAACCAGCGAGAGGCAGGCATGGAATGAACCTGTTGAGGATGATGATAGAGGTACGTGAGAATGTGTGTTTTTTATATACAATTTGTACATACTTTTGGCTTTGGAACAAATTGTATGCTCCAATATATTTATTGCTTTTTGTTTCAGATACAATGAAAAAAGTTGAGAAAGTTATATGACGGATTTGATCACTTCAGTACTTGTAAATAAAATAATTATTACAAAGTTAATTTGTTTGATTCCTGTAAACATAAATATAATGTAAAAGAGAATTTGTTTATTTCAATTATAAATCATGATTCCTTGAAGTACCTAAATAAGTTCGATAATAAACCTGAAATTAAAAAAAAAAACAGATTTTCACATGCATAGTTTTTCATGAAACGCCTAATTCAGATGTATTATTATACCCTCTTGGTATAATTTATAAAAACCTCTCACAATTTAATAAAACATCTCCTATTTAGAGCCTGAAAACCTTACAAATAAGGCGGTAAATACGTATATCAACGTAATTTCAAAATAGCCGCAGCTAAGTGAACTAAAAGTTAAGTTGGTTCACACAACCTTTTTACTTCAAACAACATCAAATTTGACTTTTGTTTTTTTTTCTAAATTGACCCAAAATTTTAATTTGCTTACAGGTTTTCATATATTCAATAGTTTTTTTCTGATGTAAATACAGGGTGTCCAGTAAGGGTACCGGGTATTTGCCAGTTAAATAAAAAGTGAAATACAATTAATTAAATATATCCTTTATTTTTAATGTATATACAATAGTAACGGAGCTGAGTTTCCAATGAGCTGTGTATTGGTATTTTCACGGGTCAGGTAAATCCGGTTATTTTGTAGCCACTTTGTGAAGCCTTTTAAAACCAAAAGGTTCTTTCATCAGCTTACTTTTCAGATTAAAATAGTTTGCAAAACCACAAAGCATTTATTTTTAAAAGATCTAAAGTTCCCCTTTTACAGTCCTTAGTTGCACGTTATCGTTATGTACTAACTACAAGGTTAAATATACATGGCATGGTTTTCGTACATTACATAAAATGCAAAAATAAATTTCTCAAAAATAAGACTCATCGTATAGGTGTCATCTAAAATATGACACCTATCGCTGTCATATTATTTTTCTTTACAACAACTAAAAATAAGCAAAGTTTTTTTCCTCTAGAGCCTTCTCACTAACGCAAACTCGCAAACGAGTGACGTTAGAACTACCCGTAAAATGTTTTTTGAAATATTACAAAAATAACTGTGGCATCCGTAGCGTGCGGCACGCAACGATACTCATGGTTTCCAACCCAAAACGAATCTTACCCCAAGTGTGTTACATTACATTGAAAATCGTGTGTGTTTTATATATATAATAGTTTTTTTATGCTGCCACTAATACAACCAACAACGATTTTTAACCTTTATGATTAAGGTTGAAAGTCCTATGGAAAAAAAAATTGCTAGTACTGCTTTCGACGACACTTTGAAGAATTAATTTGCTCTGATGATACGATCTCTGCTAATGGCTACCCTCATTTGTATTGCAAAACTCGATTTGGTCCTAAACTGTGTTCAGCAACGCATACTCAACCTTTTTCTTTATAAAAATAAGAAAAATAGCTTAATTTTTCAGTTTTACGAATTCGCTTATTCAAATAAAATATTTATTCTTATTTTCTTGCTTTCTCTTCCTTTAAATGTGAAGCTCTCATCAGTGAACCCTTGAGAGGCACTTGCTTATAATCTGCTGTAGGATTACGCTCTCAAGTGGTCGTAGTTCAACCCCAACCCGTTAGCTCCTACAGATCGGGACTACCGTGAAAATATATCAAAAATATATATTTATTTCATCTGCAAGGGAAGAAAACGTCTCAACTCTGTCTATTAAAAAAACCGTGTTGACTGAGAATGGTTAGATCTAGCCATAATAAGTAGACATCATGCTAAAATCGAGATAGCTGTACGGTAATGTTTTATTCATGATAGAAGCCAAGACGAAGAAAACCGTAGAAGAACCAAAGTCACTGCTTCCTCATAGCAAGCATCTAATGCAAACGTTCCACATAACAAATCGGTCAAATTCGACTGTATTGCAACACCCTTACAGGATAAAATAAATGATGTATTGATTCAAAAACTAGTTCTAAGATCTGACACTGTTAAATGAGTTACAAAAACCTTTTCAGAGTACGCCAACTTTAATTCTTCATTTACTGCAAATAAGCAAGTAAGCAAGTATTTAATTGTTGAACGCAAAGTTGCAATGCTTCAATTGCATGTTGATTACTAAGAAATTATGTAAATTTATGCTAGAGGTGGTTTTTAACAACTGAAAATAAGCTATTATTTATTATATATTATTAAAATTAATAGCGCATCAAAGTCAACATTATTTTGATAAGACTAAGATCCATTTTAGAATACAATCAATCTTTATTCAGTACTATCACAAGGTCACTTCAATAGGCTGGAGGATAAATTTGGTTATTGTTTGCGAGCCACTTCCCTAAAGCAATTTATCCAACTTTAAACACTGTTTAAACGAGTAACTTTATTCACAAACCGACTTTTAATCCAAACCCAAACCCCAACAAAATTGATATTCCTCCGCGCGCGTTTTCGTGACCAAATTGTGAAATATATCGAACAGAAAACCATTTAAAATTTTGGCGTTTTCTGAGTGAGGCTCTAACTTTACCACTGTGCTAGACTGGGATTGCTTATTACTTAATTTGAGACCGGTCTGGACCTCGTGATTTATGTAAAAATTGTCGAAGAAGGGATAGGCATTAAATGTGCCGATCATATTCCTGTAATACACGACGCACGGCAACGCACACAGACAGGGCTCCTGTGCTACCGCGCACCTCGGCGCACGAGACCGTTCCCATGGTGTGTCGTGCGAGCTGATCCGCCTCCGTGCGCGACATGGGAAGATGCTATTAGAATCATTAGCAAAAATAAATTGCCGTCTCTTTCGAAAAATTATGTACGTACTAAACGAAAGGTTTTTTGAGAAATATTGGAGTTTGACTGTTGGTTGTCACAGATGAAATGCAATTTACGCAATCAGGGAGTGAGGTGGACCTAATCACAAAACCAACTCATTCCGACACAATATCATAATTTACAGGCGCAAGGAGGGCGCGGCCTCATTTAGGCTTATTCTGTTGGTAGGATTGACAATGGCCGCGCTCAGTGCTGCCAACTTTGTAAATCAACGGCACCTGAAAGAATCACAATGATGCCTCAATTTGACATTTTTACAGTCTTATTTAATAAGACAGGAGTAAGTAAGGAGTGAGCATGAGCATCACCACGATGAAGAAGCGAATTGGATAGAAACATAGTATATCCATGCTTTTTAAAGCGTGGTAGTGGTGAAATTAGAAAATTATTTTTGTTCAGAAAATAAATAGTATTTTTAATATTTTCATTATTCATATTTTAATAAAAATAAATAACCATTAAATTATTTTATAGTGAAGACGTTTAGTAATTGTTTGAGACTTTTGAGTGCGTCAGTAGGCTGCTACCACAGAATATATTATATCAGGTGAAGTCCCGAGCCGGTGTATCTCCAGCCGTCAGGTTTTTCAGCGGCTCTTAGGCTGCTTACGATAACAACTGAGCTTGCCTTTTTGGAGAAGGGCTCTTAAAATAACAAGGGTATTTTAGTCATCGTAAAGCTTTGGTTTTGTAAACGTGGAAATCGTTCTATAACGGTGGCTTAAATCTACTAGAGGCTGATTTCAGGGATTGTAAATCGTCAAATTTAAAAACTGATAGCTGTTTAACTCAAATTTTGGCTTAGCAAAAATATAATTTAAAATATTTCTGGTAATCTAGCTAGCCCAACGCGAATTTTAAGATTGTTGAATAATAAGTTTAAAAACTGAGACAAGATTCGAGCAGATGGGTCATCTGCGCAAATTGATATTATATAATTATTTACCTGATGTAAATAAGCCTTCATATCAAGAAACTTCACTGTGGTTGCTCACTCAACCCGAACTACCATTTGTCGTTATTTTCAACTGATAAATTCAATAAATATGAAACATCATGAAAAAAATATTCCACAGACGCTTTTACTAAAACTTCAGCTTTAAATACAAGGTGTATCTAAATATGTGTACTATGCGAAGGTGGGGGGTTTCAGACCACAATGGTGATCAGTTGTGGGGGGGAGATAATTAAAAATTCCTATTTTCAGTTTCCCATACAAAAATATTTAATTTCATAATGCCTAAATAAATTGACAACCCTATCCTTGTAACCCCTTGACCCCTTGACCTACTACCTCTGTAGGTCTACTACTACTACCTACTACCTCTGTAGCTGAGTTTAGGGTTGTCACTTTGTATAAAGTCAGCTGTTCATGTTGAAACTTCGTTGCAGTTTTTTTCAGAGATACCAATCGAAGTTCGAAAAGTCGTTGAACAAAAGTTGTTCCCCGGGGGGTGGAAATTCACCCCCCTTCAGGATAGTACACATATTTTGATACACGTTGTATAATTTTTAAAACATTCTTATCATTGTTAAATGTTTACAAAAATACTTACTTATTTTTATAACGTTACCTTCTGAAAACCGAAATCATTAATCTTCCAACCCTTGCGATTTCAGGGTGAGTTTGTTTGAGCTTTTAAAAACACGATCTGCAAGTGTTAGTGATAAGGCTCTATAAGCAGGAGTTACCATCCTCAGAAGGGTAGGTACTCGAGGTATCTCTCCACCCCCTAAGGATTAAAATCATGGTACATATTCGGCATTGTTATACAACTTGTTCTTTTGTTCTTCATTTAGCAGCATTGTACTAATAGAAGCAAGTTTAGTGTTAATTACAAACCATTTGTTAAATACAGCTTTGTGCAGGTAACAATAGCACGTGGAGTCCTAGAGATGGGAACCTGATCTTATGTTTTTTATCGATGTCCCTTCTGTTTTTATTATATTCTTTCTTTTCTTCTCTTCCCATTCTTTCTTTTCTGTTTTATTTATTACCGAAACAAAGATGTTCGTGTTCACAGTGCCTGAATTAAGTGGTGGTGATCAGTAAAACGCTGTCAACAGAAATCAGATATACTGTCTGATATTTGACAGTATTTCTCTGATCGCCAACACAAAACGCTTAGATGTACGCAGCCTTTACTGTTATAGACATACGCAACTTGTAATATCATTGTTTTTCTATGATTTTATAAAATCACTAAGCCAATTTTGAATCTGAAATACTTGAATCGTCTAAGGTATCTATTGAATGACGGCTAGCGGGAGTGACATGTTTTTAAGAGAATCGTCTAAGGTATCTATTGAATGACGGCTAGCGGGAGTGACATGTATTTAAGAGAATCGTCTAAGGTATCTATTGAATGACGGCTAGCGGGAGTGACATGTTTTTAAGGAAATCTTAGCTGTAAGTTTTGGGAAGAGAATAACACCTAAAAGTTATTTGTTTTCAAGATTTTGTTGAGACGCTACTTGTACGGACTTTTAGGAATATTATTGAATCATCGATAAACTACATCCGTCGTCACACCCGACACCCGTCAGAACTAAGCTGAACAAGGTAAGTGGATATTATACATGCCTTAAACAATGCGAGGAATTACACTATAACTCCTAACACAGTTGTAGGTATTTTTATTATGAATTCTATAAATAGTTCTGTTAGATTGGTATTACTGCATGTAATTATGTATTAATATGTATTACAGATACTCAATAAAGTGATTGCTACCATATGATTTTAGTATAAACATCCTGTCCACATGTGAATTATTTAAATGGTGGAAACTTTACTGGTTTGTGTATTACTCTAAATTTACTAGCTTTAATAATTACTGTACTGAGTCTCAGTTCTGCTTTCGTCTACGAAATGTTGTTTTCGTTTCGCCTATTTGTCTCTCTCTATTGTATAGAGAAAAGATGAAATAGCCAAAATAGTATAATAACCTAGAAACAATCGAAACGATTTTTGTCTCATCAATTTTCCATACAAAAGAGAGAGACACGTGCTTACACGATAACATCATTTGGTAGACAAAATGTGGTAGCAAAACTCTGACTTCGGGTACTGTACTGTTTGTTTCCCAAAACATAATAAATAAAATAAAAATCATACCTAATTACCATAGTTCTTAGTTGGCACCTACATGGTTACATGGCACCTCCATAAGGTTTTTGGAGGCAGGTTTTCAGGTAACCAGCTACTTCATTCCTCTTGCTCTCTTCTTTCCAATGTATCAGCTATTGAGTCATTCACTTTGCCACCAGAGGTAATGATGACAAACATTTATTTTTAATATGTTAAAATATTATTTTAAAACCCGCCTGACAAAAATTTCAGTGAGTAAAGACGAATCCTTAGGGAGTTACTCCGATTTTTGGCCTTCGTAAAAATTCTGGGAAAAATTTTGGTCTTCGTGCGGTTTGAAATTTGCATGCAAATTTAGGTTTACGCAGACAAAGTCACGCGGGATTTTACTAGTCTCTATAGCAATTTTCTATTTATCACGTGTATACTTTTTTTGGATTCGATAACATATTTAGTGCAAATCACAGAATAAATAAATAAAAGCCCTTTGTGTCGGCACACGCACTGCTATTGTTTCTAAAATGATGCCGATCCACACCTAGTAAAATAAATGGGAGTGTGAAATACGCTTCGTAATATTATTGTGCAAAGCGTATTTCCCACACGTAATAAAATAGGAGTTTTGAAGCGGTTTTACTCACGCGAAGTGAATTCTACACAAGCTTGTACTCATAGTTTGAGGCTGAGCGTGAAAAGCGCTTTATTTATGTGTCTTCCATGACTAATGTACTTCTTCTTATATAAATATGAGCAATGCTCTTGTCGGCGACATGTACGTACCTATGCATTTTTCTGCAGGTATTTCTTTTAAGGGTAGCCTCTTTGACCTCCATAAACGACATGGTTCACGCATTTCTTACAAAATACTTCTAAGACACGCTGAAGATACGCTCACATGCTATGAGTTGTTCCATCGCAGTAAACTTCTCGGCATGGATCCGCCGCGTTTCGTCTAACCATCCTGTTCCATCGCAGTAAACTTCTCGGCATGGATCCGCCGCGTTTCGTCTAACCATCCTGTTCCATCGCAGTAAACTTCTCGGCATGGATCCGCCGCGTTTCGTCTAACCATCCATTGCTTTACAAAATACTTCATCCAGAATGCGCTTTCCTTAAGTAGGATTGAAGCTTTCAAAGTTTCCCGTTAGACTTGCCTTGAATATACTTTGCTAACTTTTTTCGTCGAAAGTGACCGTATTTGTGGCATGCAATTGGAAAATCTATCACCTTCCATGGATATCATGAGAGGAAACAGAAGGATCGCACTAGGACATGGGTACCAGCATGTAAGAAACAATATACCAACAATGCAGTCACCAATCTGCTTCTTAGCGTGCAGCCTGCGCACATCTAAGCGATGGAGATGGCGATCAGCTGAAACGCTGTCAATTATCACTGTCATATTTTATAGCGTTTCAGCTGAAGGCCTACCATGAACTCTGTCTGGTTCTGTCTCTGGTTCTAGTTTTGAGTCTGTGTGAGTGTTGACTTAATTTAAATCCTACGTCAAAATGTCACACACACAGTACAATGCACTGGTGAGCACTCACACAAGCTCAAAACCGGAGCCAGAGACAGAGCCAAACAGAGCTCATGGTAGGCAGGCTGATCGCCATCGCCATCGCATAGATGTGTGCAGGCCTTAGGCTAACTCTGCAACTTAATATAATTTTATTATCTTTTTGACTAGTTCTTTTGAACTAGTGAACGACAAAAAGAAGAAGAAGAAACACGTAAGAGTGCAATTCTGTGACACACCTTGAAAACTAACTATACATATAATTATACTTACTAGCAGCCCGTCCCGGCTTCGCACGGGGTACACAATATTGTTGTACATTATTTTGTTCTATCGCTAATAGTTTCGGCAGCGCATTCGACGAAAGACATTTTAAGACTCATTTTTCTACACCTTCACAAATTAGGGATCCTTGGTAAAATTTGAACAATGTAACCGACATTGTTCAAATTTTACCAAGGATCCCTGTTTTTTTTCAAAATGAAATGTAGTCTATGTCAAATTGGAAAAATGTAGCATTCTATATTGGTGAAATATTTTTTTAAATCGGCCCAGTACTTTTTGAGCCTATTCATTACTGTATGTTTGTAATGAATAGGCTCAAAAAGTACTGGGCCGATTTAAAAAACATACAAAAATAGGTACAAATCTTTCCTCTATATAATATTAGTGTAGATGTAGATTACAACAACATTGGTTTAGCTTTATCAGTTGCCAAACATTTTGAGATGTAGGGAATTCCTAATCTCTTTACTTTTACCTATCGTTATCTGTTTCTATCTTATTTTTATCTTACACGGGCTGCCCTCACATTCGCCCTTGTAAGAATACTAACTAAGTTTTTAACGATGTTTTTCATCACCGATTGAGAACATTGGCGTTGCGCACATAAATATTATAAATGCAGAATATGCTTCCGCGTGTAACAAAAGTTTCAATTCCAATTTTTCTATAATTTTCCGCAGAACCCCTAGTATGACCTAGAATACAAATAAGATGGCTATATTATATATGCTTGTAACAAATGTTTTGTCACATCTGGTCGTTGCGGATGCTGGTGGAGTAGAAACTGTCGTTTGGTGCGACGCAGCTGCATTGGCTCTAGAACTTAGGTGTTATACCCATCGACGGAATTCTCAGACGCGACTTTATTCCATAAGGAAATAAAGATATAGACACCCCGCGCCTGAAACACAGTTTCCACTAGTTCTGGAACCTAAGGATTAAATAATATGCATGTGCCACGCGTGTGTCAGTAATTGTTTTTTGTATTAGAATTTCGTTCTTATAGATGTTTTGCGTGAGTTAGATCGGCTCCACCTATAAGATAGAGACCAAAAGACATCAATGTATTTTACATTTTCAGGTAAAAAGTAGGAGATCGGAGGGATTTCAATCGTCTGCTTCTCTGATTATTTTTCGCTGTAAATGTCGTATGACTAAAAGCATAATTTTTCGAGCAAATGAGATAAAAGGATTATAAATTTGTGATCAAAGAGGCTCTTCATATAAATCCATAAACTTCATTAAAATATACAAACTGAAAGTCGCTTCCTAAGTTTTTTGAAGTAAATAGCTGAGTGCAGTCACCACGTCCGCCTTCTCGATATAAGTGAATTTATTCTAAATCAAAGCCGTAAATTTTCCGAACGTGTCTGTTTTAGGAACATGTTAGTGCACGCTCGTGCCACGATACAAGTATTACTTTATGAATATCTTCATGTGCTACAAAACTTGGAATTGCTCTGATCTCAAGGGGTTAAACAAGATCTACTATGTTTGTGGAACACACCTGCCGAAAGATAGAGAATATGCAAAGTAAATTGGCTCGACAGATGCTCACGCCAAACTAATTTTCATGCCTATACTATAGACGGGATCCGCAAACAGAAAGAGGTAGACCTTCTGTAGGCCTAACATGAGCTCTGTCTGGCTCTGTCTCTAGTTCTGGTTTTGAGTCTGTGTGAGTGCTCAGCTTATATTTTAGTTCTTCAGGCACAGATGCTGTAAAATTGCTGTAAAACTAGACATTCCAGAGGGACGTTGTCAAGAAATTCATTCTAAATGGGGTTAGGGCGTGGCTACTGACAGAGAGCTGACGTCTAGCGTCCGCTGATGAGCTGCAAGTAAATGAATAAACTTTTATTCCCTAGTGGTTTACGGTTTTAAGAACTAATAGTAAGCGCAAGCATTTTCTCTGCCTCAGGAATTAAATTGTACTCTTACTGGCTAGGCTAACAAAAAAAAACAAAAAAATATATGAAACCATGGCATCCAAAACGCTATCATAATTAGCCAACCAGAGATTTAACCATTTAAGCCTTAGCTTAGTTCCTGCAGTGCAGTTGCAATCTCTAATTACGCAGCACGATATTCTTGGGTCGGCAGCGCTCATAATCTTAAACATGACAAGTGCTCTCAAATAGTAAGTAAACATGAAATACTCAATGACAGATATCATCATTATCACTAAGATTACGAAACTGAACAACAAAAACAGCTCTTAATTAGTTGTGATAAGGTTCAATTTGAGTATAACAGGATAAAAGAAGACAAATTGGTGATACAAATTGCGCCCCTGCAGATAACCCCATACTTTGACACTAGGATTTATCTCTTCGAGCTGATTGTGAACAGAGAAATGTTTAGAGTAGACTTTCCTCTTTCCATAAAAAAACGAACAGAAGCTCAGTTCAATCCTAGAAAAGAAGATTTTGTTCCGAAAAAAGATGCAACGGGTATGGTGCACTGCAAGCCCATTTCAACCGTAATGTAATATTAAAATGTTCACACTCAAGTTTTATCGTAGTTTTTAACTGGTTTGGTATAGCTTCAGAAGCTACTAATGCAACTAATATCAATAGCGACTCCACAGCTTTGGATCAATGTGTGAAATGTTTTTCATTTGGTCTCGTGCATTTAGCGCTAACTGGACGTACGGGTCAGCTTGGCGCCAGTGTCATGCGATTATAGCTCGTAATACCACGCAATATGGGTGCTCTCGACACGGAGAATGTGCGACCAAGTAAGTTTTGAAAACTAAAAATTAATAAACAGCTTGAACAAAAATTGAGCAAAAATTCACTGAAGAATATTTTTCGGAGACCATTTTGCGTCTCTTTAAATAATGTAACGAAAAAAATACTCATACACATTTTAAATTGAGTAACGTAATGAAAGTGTATAGCGAGCAGCTACGAGATCTATACATACCTACTGATTAAGTTGTTGAAGCAAATAAATGAGTGTCTATGTCTATGTTGTTCAATCTTGAAGGGTAGAAAGATAAAGTCATAGATACCACTCATCACACTAAGCATGATTTCGTGCATAAGGATCAAAATACATTCAAGGTCTAATCTTAGTGACATGACTCCTACACATGGTGAGACTACTTAGGACCGAAGTAAACAGGCCTTTGCATCTATTGTAGATGATTTTTATAGCGTCCGGGGCAACTGGTTTTTACACATGCCCCTACTTGCAGGCTTGCAGGCACCGCTTTAGTGACTGGGACAGTATTTAAGATGGAATAGGCTTGCCCTGCACTTTTACCAGCATCCTGACAGTTTAGTCGGCCTAAGTGGAAGTGGAAGTATTAGGAAAGATCAATACGCGGAGCGACGGGCCCTTTTTGCGTGACCCTTGACACGTGTTGCTTGAACTTTAGGTTCTACGACACGTCGGTTTCCTCACGATATTTTCCTTCACCGTTTGAGAGTACTGGCATAGTGCACATACATTTTTTGACAGCAAGAGTATTAGCTAACAAGTGGATGTTTCCAGAGGGTCTCGGCGTGAGGCACGCGCAGACCACGTTGCTGTTCCTCGCGATGCTGCTCGCCTTCACCATGAGAGTCAACATGAGCATGGCCATCGTCGACATGACGGACCACAACAAAAACAACAGCACATCTTCGAATGACTCCGATTCCAAATCCGTAGTAAGCTTTAACTTTCTTGCCTGTTGTTTTGTGCTTGGGGTTGACTTTTATGCATGACGGTATTCTAAAGCCTTGTGCATCCGATCTGTGCATCACTGTCAAAGTTCACGGCAGTGTGTGCGGATGTACCATCTTGTATCGTGTATTGACTTCTGTATCCGCAATTAGACTCGACGACGGTCCATTTTGCGTCAACGGATTATACAAAACCTTATTGTTGAATTTTTTGCATTATTACTGACCTTTTACAAAGTGCACAATACATAATCGCACGAAGCGAAGAAATTGTGTCGTAACATTTGAGCACAACACAGATAAAGGTCTAAATATAAATACATAGGGGTCAAAGTTTCAGCACATTTTTGTATAATCCGTGAAGAAACTGCGTATTTATTTACAGTTTTTCTAATATCGACAAGTTGATTGCCGTTTAAATACGTAAATAGACTTATTAGATAAGATAATGTTATTTTACAAGTACAGTTAAAAAATCTGTCTAAAGCCTGGCACACATAATATAAGCGTTCTGCAGTGGCGATCAGTAAAACGCTGTCATATTTTTCAGCGTTTCACTGATAGAGATAATAAGATATACGTTTCGTATTCAATTATGCAATGGAAACAAACAAGGAGGGAAAATTGAAGACAAAAGTACCAAATTAAAAAAGGATGAAAGTTGTACATAAATCTTATTAAAACAATATGTTTATGGATCTATATATTTTAGCAAGAATCAAATCAAGACGTATATTGTTTATCTGGGTGTGTGTGTGTGTGGGGGGTCAGTGCAGGGTCACACGCTTTATAGCACGCGTAAAGTTTCCATTCACAATCAGAGGAAAGTTTGCAATCATTTTACGTAGGTTTCTAAAGAATATCCTACTTTTTTTCAAGTAGTTTCATGAAGTGTGGGAACTTAATAACTAATAGAAGAAAGGGTTTTCAAATTCAAATAATTTATTAAACTTTATGTTGTTTACAGGTGATACATTAAAATAGTTTCAAACATAAACACTGTTAGGGCAGTGCATAACTAGTTTTCCCACTGTTTGATTTTAGCACCACCAAGGTGCTAAAATCACATTACTTACTAACTATACATTTTTTAATTAGGCATTTTTTAATTATAATATCCTTAGGTACTTAAAATAATAAATAATAATAAATATTGTGGACAATTCACACAACACTACCCAGCCCCAAACTAAGCAGAGCTTGTAATATGGGAACCGGATAGCTGATAATATAATACTTGAATACATTTTTTTTTGTAAATACATACTTAGAATACAATATAACACCCAGACAGAGAACAAACATTTTATGTTTACCACACAAATATTTGTTCTCGGTGGGGATCGAACCCACGACCTGCGGCGCAGAAGGCAGAGCTACTACCAACTGAGCTAGAGGCCAGTCAATGTTAGGTACGACATCGAGAAGACACCAACAAAATTACATTCATCAACGTATAGAAACAATATTCACATTCTTAATTTTATTTTATTTTATGCAGCAGTTTTAATTTCCAATTTGAGAACCGTTCCTCTTGAAAATGTATCGAGGGTGTCTTTTTCAGGCGGTTGACTTTAAGAAGAAGATCAGTGTTGCTTGAGTGTCAATCAATTGGTTCCAGCACTTCGATTGGAGCCACAGCATCAACTCCGTGATCCTGTCGTCGTTCTTCTGGGGCTACATCGTGCTGCAGATCCCGGCGGGGGAGCTGGCGAGGAGGTTCGGGGGGAAGAACCTCATCCTCCTCTCCATCGGAGTCAACTCTCTCATCTCTCTGCTGATACCCGTGGCGGCAACTTGGGTTAGTATCCTCTTATTAACTGAAAAACATTTTCAGTAACTTAGTACTCAAAATCAAAACCAAAAGTGTATTTATGCAGTAGAATCGCAAGGATCACTTTGAAAAGTCTTAAAGGTAGGTGAGTGTAGGTGCCAGTTGCATGTGACCAAGCCTAGAAGAAAAGGCAACAAACTATGACTATGAGAAATATAACTGGTAAAGAAAAGAGTAAATACAAAAACGGCGACTGACAGAAGTTAATGGCAGACGAGAACATTTTGTATGCTGACAGGAGGTCATAGAGGTCATGATACGCTTTAGAAGAGTGACTATAAAAACAGTGATACGATCATAAAACACCGTAATCTTGCTTGGGGACACCTGTGACTGAATAATTTTTATGCTATAAATGGCAATATTGGTAGCAAACAGAATAATCTAGCTTCAAACTTAAGGTATCTGCAAACTGAACGAGATAATACCTCGAACGGAACGTGAACGAGAAGGAGCCACAGTCCGTATCTCATTAGTTTTCTTTTTTTATGTAAAAGTTAGATAAACGAGCTTACGGCCCACCTGATGGTAAGCAGTCACCGTTGCCCATAGACACCAACAACACCAAGGGTGCTGTCGTTACGTTGCCTACCCTAGTTTTTTAACGTTTTTCTTGAAGCTATTCATGTTGTAATTAAGAGGGAACACCTCTGGTGGTAGCTCATTCCACAATTTATGGGTATGATGAAGAAACGATCTCAAAAAGCGAGCTGTACGAGAAACCCATGGATCCAGAATGTGTGGATGAGCACGGTCTCTATGAAGAGTTTCAAATCTTCCCGTCCCGTCCTGCCGTATAAATCGTTACGTATGCAAAAGGTCTAAAGCAAAGCTGGTATGGGATGAAAGAAAACTAGGGTTCATGTGGAATTCCAGGGAGGCTGGCAAATGGTGTGCGTGTGTCGAGTGCTGCAAGGACTGACGCAAGCCTTCATGTACCCCTGCATGCACCACCTCGTCAGCCAGTGGATCCCGCTCGAGGAGAAGGGACTGCTGAGCACCATCATTTATGCAGGTAAAGTCAACAGATATCATTATCATCATCATCATCATTATCCATTTCCAGGAAGAATGATTCTGAGATCTTTCCATCCAACGACTTCCCGCGATCTCAACAATGTCGTCGGTCTATCTAGTGGGTGGGTTTCCTACTTCTCGTCTTCCGGTTCGTGGCCACCATTCGAGAACCTTTATTCCCCAACGGTTGTCGGTTCTTCGAGCTATATGACCTATTCATTGCCACTTCAACTTACTAATTCTAAGAGCTACACACAAATATTAAAAACAGAAACAAAAACACATTTCACAAACAAATATCAAAACAGATAATTTTGGCCTATTATAAAGCTCTGTTACGACTGATATTGTTATAGGCAATAGTAAGATTATTTTATTTGATCTCATAAAAAAAACAGTCACGGATTCCTATTATTCCTTGTCTATTATCATCTTATTTGTGCTAATCACGGATCGCTGTAGGCAGAAGTCGTAAGCGTGAAATAACTCTTGCCTAAAACTCGTCTACTATATCCGTAGAGTTCTGTTTCTTAAGCTCTAAGCAAACTTTAATTAATATTTCTTAAAAATGAAAAAGAATTAAAACAATAGTTGTGCATTCAAGCAAGCTACGAGTAGTTGAAATAAGAAAAACTTCCCCCAGCGGCACAATGAACATGGAACTTCATTGTGCACAAACTCATTACTCCTTACAATAAACTTCATTAGAACAAGTTAATGCAACTTGGGACCAAATAACACCACATAGGGCACGACCCATCTGGAGGAACGTGCCCTGTGCATTTAAGTGTATTAACTTAGTCAATTTATATTTAAGTTGTCCCAGAGTAGTATTTGCTTTAAAAGCGAGATCGATTGCAGTTGAATTTTCATAGAAAACCGTTTAATTCTCAACCTGAGCTAAATTAAGCAAGAATGAAGCTTTATTTATGAATACACTTACACAACTATAAATTTAAGCAAATCTGGGTTTTCATAATCAGAAGTTTAATTATGGCGCAAGCAACGGTTTCTTAAATAACTTAGATGCATTGCTTTTAGTGTCAAAACAGGTCAAAAAAATTCACCATCACACGATAGATCGTAAATGTTCTTCATAAAGTTAGTTAAAGAGTCTTTCAGTATGACAAAAATAACGAATGAATCAGGATAATAATATGGGCCATGCTGTATGCTGTTTAGTATCTTGTTAACTTCCCTACATTGTTAATTTCGGAATGCCTCCCAAAAACCTTGCTCTACATAGGATTGCATTTTTCACTTATCCGAGTGTGAAATCTATTACAAACACCATGGCTAAACGTGACGAGGGTCGGACGTGAATGTTCCACTGCTAACACTTTTAAAAACCTTTTTACAACGTCGCTTTAATGGTTAGGCTAAGGTTACACAAACATGTGAAAGCCCAATATTGAATGAAATGAGAGGATTTGATGAGAATTTAAAATTTTCCTTTTTTTGATTGCAAATTTAACGAGCTCTTCTATGGTTTTGATTGAATTACCACATGCGGTTACATTATTTTTCCCCCTTGCCAAGCCGCAGTTGGTCGCTTGTTTACTGTTTATACACTGTTATTATTTATACTAATGAAACATAATCGTTGTTATCTGTTCAGGTGGGCAGCTAGGCATAGCCTTCCAGATGTTATTGTCCGGATTCCTAGCAACTGCCTGGGGATGGGAAGCCATATTCTACACGAACGGCACGCTCGGAGCAATCTGGTCCGTAGCGTACTTGGTATTTGGCTCAGATTCGCCTGAGGCGTCCAAGCTCATATCAGCGGAGGAGGTGCAATATATTCAGACTTCTCTAGGGAGAGTCGGTGAGCAAAAGGTAACATGCAAAAGCTAAGCCTGACTGACGCGAAGTAACGATGCTTGGAAACTTTACACAAGTGTCACAAGCTCGACGCTTTACATTGTGCTTCTAGATGAAATCACAGAAAAATAACAATGAGACGCGATTGTCCGTTGTTGTCTATAAAGTTCATCGGGTACCATCAGTATTTTTCCAACGATCAAAATATAGTATTAAAAAAAATATGTATTTTAGTTACAAATGATTGGTTCCAACACACTTTTTATACTGAGGAAATGCATCCAGTGCGAAATTTCAGTCAACAGAAAACGAAGGCAAAGCTATCGAGTCGCACTAGAGCGGAAATTTATTGAAAGCTGCTATTACATCGCAGTTCGCTCGTTCGCGTCAGTTTAAAGTAGCTTTAAATCGGTTCGCTTAACATGTAAACTGGTTTACTTAGAATATAGATAAGTCTTCCTTTCGCACGATATATTCGCTGTAACTTAGCATACTATTATGAACAAGAAATTATATTGCTATAAAATAATATCCTGGGCTTGCTTCGTTATGAAGTTGATGTTCTGAGGGCTCCGTCAAGGCTTGAACTTTCTGGTGTTATCTCAGTATGGTAGACCATTTATCGAATGGACAACTACTCGTGAATGTATGCCTCCTAATCAGAAGGTCTAAATAGCTAAACGTCCAACAGAGCAAAAGGTCTAATGCGCAGTAAAGGCCTGCGCGCACCTAGTTTGCTGGCGGTAGCGATCAGTGAAACGCTCAAATATCACTGTCAAATTCGACAGCATTTCACTGATCGCCGACGCCAGCGGCCTAGGTGTGCGCAGACCTTTAGTCTAATTAGAAATATGACCATGTAGCAAAACGTCCAACTATCAGATGGTCTGTATGGCAGAACGTCTGGTTAGCAAAACGCAATTTTTAAAATGTGTACACCTAGATAGAAAAGGGTATAAGCACGTCAAAACATTTTGCTATACTGTCCAGCTACTTTCTATTTGCAGAAGATTGAATGAGTGATGTCTTTCCTGCAGAGGTATCCAACTCCATGGTCTAAGATAATAACATCACTGCCGTTCTGGGCCGTGATAGTGGCGCACTGCGGACAGAACTGGGGCTTCTTCACGCTGATGACGGAGATGCCCACCTACATGGCCAAAGTACTGAACGTGGACTTGAAGAGTGTAAGTATAATATTCTCATTCAGTGCTCATCGTTCATTTCTTTGTGTTCTAATTCTTATTTGAGTTGGGGGAGTAAGGTTTAAACTGATGTTCCGCGAAGATGTGTATTGTGAATTTTCTCTCTGCCCACCCCAGCCAGACAAACTCCTTAAAATAATTAAGTAAAAAGCTGTTTAGGCTTAGTTTAACTTATTTTGAAAACCACTGAAACCACATAAATGTCTAAAAGTTGAATTACAAGAATCACTTTGAAGCTAGGTGCCAATTCCACGGAACCAAGTCTAGACGAACTGTGTAACTTCAATAATAATATAGCTAGTTGAACGTTCCAGAATGGAATGCTGTCATCTCTGCCGTACTTGTCGATGTACATCCTGAGTTTCCCGATGGGCGCCATGACGGACATCATCATCAGGAAGAACTGGCTCAGCATCACCAACACTAGGAAACTATTCAATTCTATAGGTTCGTATTTCTATACAAAACTCTGCAATCAGTCACAGGAATTATGATGGGCTCTAGTCCATACGGAAGCTTTACTTGCTATTATAGGTTTGTTTATTTGTAGTTGAGTGTGAGTGCAACTGTGGTTCAACTGGTGATTAACCGGTTTAGATGACAATTTTGAATTTTGCATTATCTGCCCTTTCTTTATTGTGCTGGGATGTAATTTACATAATGAACTATCCAAATTCAAGTTTTGAACTTATACATTCCTCAGTGTTCTCTGAAGGCCAGCATCTAGGTGATGGCAATGGCGATCAGCTGAAACACTGTTAAATATCGCTGTCATTATTTGACCGGGTTTCAGCTAATTGCCATCGCCATCACCTTGATGTGCGCAGGCCTTGACAACACAGTATAAGTCACACGACGTAAAAATAACGGTAGAAGAAGGTAAATGGGATGGTTTGCAAAGTCCGCACCTTTCTAGTGGTATGAGGTGTGGGTTTAGCTTGTGCAAACGCTCCACCTTCTTCCTGCGTTCTTACTACGTGACGCGACCTCTACCAAGGTTGAAATGATAGTTGCTTTATTCAACTTACTTCAAATAGAATGAACATGTGTTTTTCAAAGGCATGCCTATTTCTGCCGTGACGCAGCATTGCTGTGTTTCGGTTTGAAGGGTGTGGGTGCCGGTGAAATTTCTGGCACGTGAGGCTGAACACCTGTATGCCCCAAGCTGATGAACGCAGGGAAGTGCATCGTAGGGCAAGTTCCTGACGTGCGTGACCTCGACGAGGCAATGCTTTGTTATAGGCGATGGTTACCACTTAACATCTGCTTGTTTTATCAGAATAAAATGTTTGTCCAGGTTTATGGGGACCTGCGATAGCGCTGATTGGTCTTTCGTACTCTCCGGAGAACAACCCAGCCTTCGCGGTCGGTATGCTGACCATCAGCGTCGGCATCAACGCTGGACAGTATGTCGGATACCTGGTGCGTATACCCGAATCGGATACCTGGTTTTTTGTGTGTCTATATAGTAGTTTGTGGTGTAAATTATAAGAGCACTGCTGGTCTAGTGGTAGCAGCCCTGCCTTTGAGATCGTGGGTTATAATCCATCCTGAGCTGCTGCCGAAGCTTTTCTGCCCAAAATTTAAGTGCACTATGTCAGCTCTGAAACAGTCAAAAACATCGTGAAGAAACAGACACGTTGCATAACCTTAAAATGTTCGGGAGCATGTGTTTAATGCGCGAACGGGGCCTAGTTGAGGCGCACCTAATATTCTTTCACCACACTATTTTTATAGACATAAAGAAGAAAACAAAATGATTGAATTGAAATAATGGTATGATATTTTATGTAGTTACGAATTATCTAAAGACAATATTCGCATTTATTTACCCATAAATATTGAATTCCAGCTGGTTCATATAGACTTGGCGCCAAACTTCAGCGCATCCCTGATGGGCATCACCAATTTCCTCGCCAACATCACCTCCATTATCGCACCGCTGGTGTGCGGGTTCATCATCCAAGACGAAGTAAGGAACTTTTTAAAAACTTTCTACCCCAACCACCATCTTAGTACTAATTCAAATATTAAATCTATACCAGCGTAGAATATCTATACTTTTTTCTACTGTCACACTATGTATGATCAAAGTTTTATCAAAATTCGTTTAACTATTGCGTGAATGAGTCAAACACTCACAATCTTGTACTTATTTAAGTTTTTTTGCGAATTAAATGCACTAACATTTTTTGGGAATACCAGTGGCAGGGAGCAGTTTTACTTTTTGATAAAACAGATGGTTTTTAAACTAAATATTTTTCTAAAGCATCTATTCATCCTTACAAGTCTTAATATCCTCTTTTTGATAGCAATATTAAAAGGCGCTTCATTCCAAGTTTAATCATCGTGCCTTCACAAAGTTTCTTCTTTTCCAGAGCGATCCTGCCGAGTGGAGGAAAGTCTTTTTCGTGGCGTCAGGAGTATACTTATTCACTAACTTATTCTTTGTGCTCTTCGCTACTTCGGAGAGGCAGCCTTGGAACGAACCTAAGGAGGCTGATATCGGTAAGCAAGCACCTAATCACTTACGGCATAGAGATGAGTTTCCAATGCCGGCGCAAACTGATTAGTTTCTTCTTTGCAGAAATGAAGGCGGAGAAAATCACGCCGGAATGCAAGAAATAGCCGAAATGAATTAATCTAATTATTTATTTTTGTACCTGAAATAAGATTAATTTAAATAAATTACGCTTTGTCCTAAAATAATTTCGTTTATAAGAGTCCTAATACTACTACTTTTACTACCTATCTATGGATATAATTTGTATGTATTCAATTATTCTAGTAGAATCGCATCTGATGAGTGTCATTCCCTTGGGAATAGTCTGCTTCTAGTGCGGAATTTAAATCAAATTCAATTTTATAAAGCATGAAAGTGAATAAACTTAAAAGCCTACCTACTTTACATATTAGATGACAAGATGCGAGATTCGGGTAAAGTCCCGTAGGAATGGGATAAAATAAGCGAGTTGGATCCAGCTCGTCACGTGGAATTCTCAACTGCATTTATAATTTCAATGAATGAGCTTAGCTGCGTATTTTAAATTATTCAGATTTTACAAGAATTAAGGAAGGATGAAATGCAAATCTATCCAAAAAATAATAAAAAAAATTGATTGTCTGTAAAGTCAGTTTACTGACGATAGTTGAACGTGACAACGTCATACAGCTGTCCACGCGGACGCATCGCTCACTCAAGTAGGAGAGAGACAGATGTTGAACGCTGTCGAACGCGGAGGCCGTGCGTGCCTCTTTGTCGCTCGTTCCGCGCTCTCGCTTGCACTTCAAGCCTTAAATGGAACGCCTCAGAGCGAGGTAACGCCGCATGAGTCATGTTTTTTCGTGCGTGCAGACGGCTCCATCGAATTATAAGACGTTGTCACGTCAATAAATACATAGGTATATGAATATCTTGCTTGTTTTAGTATTTTTTTATATGACTTTGTTTTCACGTACATTAACTGAATGCCGAGAGTTCAAATACATTTGAAGATGAGAACCGTTGCGTTGGTTTGTCAGGTCCGAGAGAAAACTCATGTTTATGCAGCGGCGGCGGCGGTCAGCTGCAGACCTGCAACTAGCACACTCTAGCAACACCAACACAGCGCAGCACCACTCCAATCACTAACTAACAACACTAACACTAACTAACACTGTGGCTTACAAAAAGTTAGTAATCCATAGCTTAATCTAGTTCATAGCAAATCAGCTCAATCTATTCAAGTAACAAGCATTCGTCAATTTTGTTGTCAAAATCAGTGTGTTATAAAGTTCATTTTCCACTGCAAGTGAAGTAGAGTTGCTCGAACCTTCCTCTATTGCTATTTTATGGAAATGCGCACTTGAGTTGAGTACCGACTTCAGGAAAAAGTTAGATACCGCAGCATCTTGGGAAATATTGAATAGAAATAGATAATATTCTGAAATATGCAAGAGAATATTGGGTTTTTTGGTAATAAATACATAAATAGCAGCAGCCGCACGGTTTAAGTCGTTCCTGGGCAGTTTGTGCAATTCTTAATTTGGACAATCGATAAGAAATCCTGATTTACACAATTTCCGTCATGAGTTCGTACAATAACCTTCCAACTTGAAATACCTACAGGTCAAAATAAAATAATACTTTCCAGAAAATAAATGTCATGGGTATCATCTTGTTGGCTGAAATATTATCATCTTGATTTTTTAAATTGTGATTGTAGTTACTGGTGACCCTCCCTGTACTATCACTTTTAATTATTTATTTATTTAATTAGAACGGTCTTGGAACCAATTACACTAATTTAATAGGTAAATTACATTTTCTCATTCTAAATACATAATTGTTATTAAGTAAATCCAAAGCAAATGTAATATTAACAGATCACGTAAATTGCAATTTGCGTTCCGTCATAGAACTGAATCGAACCTCTTATAATCTCCCATATTGAATAGACCTGGAACTGTGAACGCAATGCGATAGATTATTCGTGCAACTCCACATTATTTATTTTATTTTATTTTAATAACTCGACATTTAGTGGGATTCTATGTTCATCCGATTTAAGCAAAGCGGCTCATTGCTCACCTAAGTACCTGCTATAGGTAGTCTACGTCACTATTTTAATCCTCCAATACAATTGATATATCAGAGATTTTGCCCGTGACTTCGTTTGCATACTAGAATTTAAAAGAAAGATTACACTTTGGGCCATTTTGCCTACTCCAGTCATTTAAACAAGAACCAGGAGCCTAATTCTCGGCTCATTTTGCAATTTTATTTTATTGCTTCTTTTCGAAGAGAGAATGGATGAAGAATTCCTCGACGACCTCATCGTAGAAGCCTCGACAGCTACGATATACGGAAAACGTGGAAAAAGTGCAGGGTTGTGCAATGCCAATGTGTTTTTAAAGCTATGTGAACTTGGCACCCGACTTTAAAAAAAATGGGTTTTTTTGGGGTTTATTTGGTAGATTTAGGTTAGTAGTGGATAGTAGTGAAGCTAATTTCGTTTGTAGTAAAACCAAAAAAAAAATAAAAAAAAATAAAAAAATCGCAGCCCCCGACTTTACAAAAATCAACTTTTTCCATTTGATTCTTATAGATAATCGTTAGTAGTGGATTGTAGTGAAAAAATTTTTGTTTGTAGTAAGCCAGAAATTAAAAAAAATGAAAAAAACTGGTTTGTATCATTTGCGGCTTAATAACTTCAAGACGATGGATTATACTATTACTACAAACGCTGAAATCGACTAAGAGACCGTCGTAGAGGATTGTAGTGAAAAAAGTTTCGTTTGTAGTAAGCCAGAAATTGAAAGAATTGAGAAATACTGGTTTATAGCATTTGCGGCTTAAAAACTTCAAGTTTATGGATTTTACGACTACTACAAACGCTAAAATCGACTAAGAGACCGTCGTAGAGGTTTGTAGTGAAAAAAGTTTCGTTTGTAGTAAGCCAGAAAATGAAAGAATTGAGTTTAACTTTTTTTTTTGATGATACGATTACTACAAACGCTCGAAATGTTAGTGAGAGGGCCGCAGAGGTTTGTAGTGAAAGAATTTTCGTTTGTAGTAAATCAGAAGTTGAAAAAATGAAGAAAAACTGTATTTTAGCATTTGCGACTAAATAACTTCAACTCTATGACTTATACGATTACTACAAACGCTGAAATCGACTAGAGACCGTCGTGGAGGTTTGTAGTGAAAAAAGTTTCGTTTGTAGTAATCGTATCATCAAAAAAAAAAGTTAAACTCAATTCTTTCATTTTCTGGCTTACTACAAACGAAACTTTTTTCACTACAAACCTCTACGACGGTCTCTTAGTCGATTTCAGCGTTTGTAGTAATCGTATAATCCATAGACATGAAGTTATTAAGCATCCTATGCGAATAAAACTGTTTTTCACATTTCTTTCATTTTCTGGCTTACTACAAACGAAACTTTTTTTACTACAAACCTCCACGACGGTCTCTTAGTCGATTTCAGCGTTTGTAGTAATCGTATAAGTCATAGAGTTGAAGTTATTTAGCCGCAAATGCTAAAATACAGTTTTTCTTCATTTTTTCAACTTCTGATTTACTACAAACGAAAATTCTTTCACTACAAACCTTTGCGGCCCTCTCACTAACATTCCGAGCGTTTGTAGTAATCGTATCATCAAAAAAAAAAGTTAAACTCAATTCTTTCATTTTCTGGCTTACTACAAACGAAACTTTTTTCACTACAAACCTCTACGACGGTCTCTTAGTCGATTTCAGCGTTTGTAGTAATCGTATAATCCATAGACATGAAGTTATTAAGCATCCTATGCGAAAAAAACTGTTTTTCTCATTTCTTTCAATTTCTGGCTTACTACAAACGAAACTTTTTCACTACAAACCTCCGCGACGGTCTCTTAGTCGATTTCAGCGTTTGTAGTAATCGTATAAAACATAGAGTTGAAGTTATTTAGCCGCAAATGCTAAAATACAGTTTTACTTCATTTTTTCAATTTCTGATTTACTACAAACGAAAATTCTTTCACTACAAACCTCTGCGGCCCTCTCACTAACATTCCGAGCGTTTGTAGTACTCGTATCATCAAAAAAAAAAGTTAAACTCAATTCTTTCATTTTCTGGCTTACTACAAACGAAACTTTTTTCACTACAAACCTCTACGACGGTCTCTTAGTCGATTTCAGCGTTTTTAGTAATCGTATAATCCATAGACATGAAGTTATTAAGCCTCCTATGCGAAAAAAACTGTTTTTCTCATTTCTTTCAATTTCTGCCTTACTACAAACGAAACTTTTTTCACTACAAACCTCTACGACGGTCTCTTAGTCGATTTCAGCGTTTGTAGTAATCGTATAAGTCATAGAGTTGAAGTTATTTAGCCTCAAATGCTAAAATACAGTTTTTCTTCATTTTTTCAATTTCTGATTTACTACAAACGAAAATTCTTTATTTACAAACCTCTGCGGCCCTCTCACTAACATTCCGGGCGTTTGTAGTACTCGTATCATCAAAAAAAAAAGTTAAACTCAATTCTTTCATTTTCTGGCTTACTACAAACGAAACTTTTTTCACTACAAACCTCTACGACGGTCTCTTAGTCGATTTCAGCGTTTGTAGTAATCGTATAATCCATAGACATGAAGTTTATAAGCATCCTATGCGAAAAAAACTGTTTTTCTCATTTCTTTCAATTTCTGGCTTACTACAAACGAAACTTTTTCACTACAAACCTCCACGACGGTCTCTTAGTCGATTTCAGCGTTTGTAGTAATCGTATAAAACATAGAGTTGAAGTTATTTAGCCGCAAATGCTAAAATACAGTTTTACTTCATTTTTTCAATTTCTGATTTACTACAAACGAAAATTCTTTCACTACAAACCTCTGCGGCCCTCTCACTAACATTCCGAGCGTTTGTAGTAATCGTATCATCAAAAAAAAAAGTTAAACTCAATTCTTTCATTTTCTGGCTTACTACAAACGAAACTTTTTTCACTACAAACCTCTACGATGATCTCTTAGTCGATTTCAGCGTTTGTTGTAATCGTATAATCCATAGACATGAAGTTATTAAGCCTCCTATGCGAAAAAAACTGTTTTTCTCATTTCTTTCAATTTCTGGCTTACTACAAACGAAACTTTTTTTACTACAAACCTCTACGACGGTCTCTTAGTCGATTTCAGCGTTTGTAGTAATCGTATAAGTCATAGAGTTGAAGTTATTTAGCCGCAAATGCTAAAATACAGTTTTTCTTCATTTTTTCAACTTCTGATTTACTACAAACGAAAATTCTTTCACTACAAACCTCTGCGGCCCTCTCACTAACATTCCGAGCGTTTGTAGTAATCGTATCATCAAAAAAAAAGTTAAACTCAATTCTTTCATTTTCTGGCTTACTACAAACGAAACTTTTTTCACTACAAACCTCTACGACGGTCTCTTAGTCGATTTCAGCGTTTGTAGTAATCGTATAATCCATAGACATGAAGTTATTAAGCATCCTATGCGAATAAAACTGTTTTTCTCATTTCTTTCAATTTCTGGCTTACTACAAACGAAACTTTTTTCACTACTAACCTCCACGACGGTCTCTTAGTCGATTTCAGCGTTTGTAGTAATCGTATAAGTCATAGAGTTGAAGTTATTTAGTCGCAAATGCTAAAATACAGTTTTTCTTCATTTTTTAAACTTCTGATTTACTACAAACGAAAATTCTTTCACTACAAACCTCTGCGGCCCTCTCACTAACATTCCGAGCGTTTGTAGTAATCGTATCATAAAAAAAAAAGTTAAACTCAATTCTTTCATTTTCTGGCTTACTACAAACGAAACTTTTTTCACTACAAACCTCTACGACGGTCTCTTAGTCGATTTCAGCGTTTGTAGTAATCGTATAAGTCATAGAGTTGAAGTTATTTAGCCTCAAATGCTAAAATACAGTTTTTCTTCATTTTTTCAATTTCTGATTTACTACAAACGAAAATTCTTTATTTACAAACCTCTGCGGCCCTCTCACTAACATTCCGAGCGTTTGTAGTACTCGTATCATCAAAGAAAAAAGTTAAACTCAATTCTTTCATTTTCTGGCTTACTACAAACGAAACTTTTTTCACTACAAACCTCTACGACGGTCTCTTAGTCGATTTCAGCGTTTGTAGTAATCGTATAATCCATAGACATGAAGTTATTAAGCATCCTATGCGAAAAAAACTGTTTTTCTCATTTCTTTCAATTTCTGGCTTACTACAAACGAAACTTTTTCACTACAAACCTCCGCGACGGTCTCTTAGTCGATTTCAGCGTTTGTAGTAATCGTATAAAACATAGAGTTGAAGTTATTTAGCCGCAAATGCTAAAATACAGTTTTACTTCATTTTTTCAATTTCTGATTTACTACAAACGAAAATTCTTTCACTACAAACCTCTGCGGCCCTCTCACTAACATTCCGAGCGTTTGTAGTACTCGTATCATCAAAAAAAAAAGTTAAACTCAATTCTTTCATTTTCTGGCTTACTACAAACGAAACTTTTTTCACTACAAACCTCTACGACGGTCTCTTAGTCGATTTCAGCGTTTGTAGTAATCGTATAATCCATAGACATGAAGTTATTAAGCATCCTATGCGAAAAAAACTGTTTTTCTCATTTCTTTCAATTTCTGGCTTACTACAAACGAAACTTTTTTCACTACAAACCTCCACGACGGTCTCTTAGTCGATTTCAGCGTTTGTAGTAATCGTATAAGTCATAGAGTTGAAGTTATTTAGCATCCTATGCGAAAAAAACTGTTTTTCTCATTTCTTTCAATTTCTGGCTTACTACAAACGAAACTTTTTTCACTACAAACCTCCACGACGGTCTCTTAGTCGATTTCAGCGTTTGTAGTAATCGTATAAGTCATAGAGTTGAAGTTATTTAGTCGCAAATGCTAAAATACAGTTTTTCTTCATTTTTTCAACTTCTGATTTACTACAAACGAAAATTCTTTCACTACAAACCTCTGCGGCCCTCTCACTAACATTCCGAGCGTTTGTAGTAATCGTATCATCAAAAAAAAAAGTTAAACTCAATTCTTTCATTTTCTGGCTTACTACAAACGAAACTTTTTTCACCACAAACCTCTACGACGGTCTCTTAGTCGATTTTAGCGTTTGTAGTAGTCGTAAAATCCATAAACTTGAAGTTATTAAGCCGCAAATGCTATAAACCAGTATTTCTCAATTCTTTCAATTTCTGGCTTACTACAAACGAAACTTTTTTCACTACAATCCTCTACGACGGTCTCTTAGTCGATTTCAGCGTTTGTAGTAATAGTTTAGTCCATCGTCTTGAAGTTATTAAGCCGCAAATGATACAAACCAGTTTTTTTCATTTTTTTTAATTTCTGGCTTACTACAAACAAAAATTTTTTCACTACAATCCACTACTAACGATTATCTATAAGAATCAAATGGAAAAAGTTGATTTTTGTAAAGTCGGGGGCTGCGATTTTTTTATTTTTTTTTATTTTTTTTTTGGTTTTACTACAAACGAAATTAGCTTCACTACTATCCACTACTAACCTAAATCTACCAAATAAACCCAAAAAAACCCATTTTTTTAAAGTCGGGTGCCAAGTTCACATAGCTTGTTTTTAAGGGACATTGAAAATCTTGGTCGGTCCGACAATTGGGCTCCTGAATTTAGAAGTCTATAAGATCCTCATGAATTTCAACAGTTTTTGACTTTGATCTGAGGTCAAAGTCAATATTTAAATTCACAAGGGTCAATAACTAGTTAAATACATTGGCACTACAAAATTCAGTCTATTTTAATAGTATTTGATTTTCATTAACTTAGCCAGTTTATCCATTAATAATGAAGTTTTCAATTATGGTTCAATTTGTGTACATGAATTGATGTTAAATGTATGTTTCATGACTATAAAATTAAAGTCCTCAGGCGATTCGGCTAAAACTCTGTTTGCATTTTGGAGTAACCATCATTTTTACATTGGGTATTTAATTCATACCGTTTATTACTAAAGTTGAATTCATTAGAATTTATAAATTGCATTATGCCGCTTTCACTTGAAACTGAAAAATAGAGTGAGAATTCCAAAAATTTATCAGAGAGATTTTTTTGTATTCTTACGAGAAATATAAGTTTCATACGTAAAAATACCAAATTAAAAGGAGAAGAAAATACATTTTTTTTGAACACAATCATAATACACATGAACACAGCGTGAACAGAGTAACAGTTAAAAGTAAAATAAAATGTATAAACTTATATAATTGATGATGGTAACACCGTAAACAATCAATTCTTCGACCAGCAGACTGGCCAGAATACCCGCCGTTACTCACGTATCATATGATGGACATAAAAAGGGTCTATAGCCGAGAAGAATGGCCCATTATCAGCAGCTGACTGCGACCCCACGTCAATATTCTACTATTAGAACCCTGTTTCGACTAAAGACTCGAACGCATTACGAGATCCGACCACTGATCAGTCGGCACGTTGTATTCTAGCTTCAAATATTCCGTTTGACAGATGTAAAATATATGAATTCTGTTCGATCGACGCTCTCATTGACGAGGCGTCCTTTTGGTTAACGTTCAATGGCGAACGGAAAACCAATAAACCATATCACACTGTCCTTTGTTAAAAGTGAGTCAGTTAAAATTTATGAAAATTTCCAGCTGTAAGTGAGAACTAAGGACATGATAATGATGATGGTGTAGTGGCAGTGATCATTTTCCACAAGACAAGTGCTTCCAGTAATGCTGAACACGCACGGCTATAAAATAACAGGATCTAGTCTCAGTCGCTGGCCGTTGATCGGACCGCCTTATACGTTTAAGTTCTATGGTAGAGTTGTCTAAAAGTCGCCAACAGAAAGCGGACGCAAGGATACAAAAACTTATCGAACGTGGTGACGTCAGCTACAGCATAAGCCTTAAATTATAAGGATTAATGATTTTGAACTCTTCCATACACCGACTTCCTGACACCTATCGGTCCATTGGATGGGCGTAATACAAATATATGCTCTTTTTATAGCAATCATATCATTTGCTGTAGTCTTTTAACGCTTACCGCTTTTTTTAAAACCAGGGCTTATAACCAAGTTTGGGGGAGTCATAAAATTGTAGAGCCATGCATGACAATGATTTATGCAGTCGTTTGTATCTGATTTAATGGCATTCGATACCCGCATGTCTTGTCGTTGCTGAACAAAATCACTCAAAGTCAGAGTATTATCCAATACAATCACAAGACTGCGAATACAGGCTTTTTTTGTACATATTTGATAACTTGCGTCTATGGAGGCCCAAACGCGCTAATTTTAAAAATGCCTAAGTAAACCCACAATCATTACTGTGCTTAGAACACAGTTCCGCAGCCTTATTGTCTAACTTGAAATCCATTATCAACCTTTAAACCGATTGTCACTGGTCGACTCAGTCAGATTTTTTTTCGGTATTTTCTAAGGAACTGAAGTTCATTTCGTCGTTACGCAATTCCAAAATACGAATTTCCATCAAGTTCCATTCATTCACTAGGTTTGAATTTCGGTGGTGGTGGCGTTTCTCTTGTCAGATAAATATACAATACGAATGTGGCAGTTAAAGTCTAGGCTAGGTTTCAATTGTCAAATATGAAACCGATGTTGACTTAGGCATAGAAAATAAGGCCCCCGACGTACGTCTGCTATGATATCACTAACCTACCAAACGTATTGTAACAGTAGCATAATGACACCAGCAAGCCTGTCATAATCAATGTCACACGTTACTAATAAAGGTAGAATGGAAGTAACCAAATACGTGCCCGTTCCGTACGACAGAACAGTTGGCAAACAACACTTTGGATGTTTTTGAATGTTTATTGAATGATAATTTTAAATCCTTTTATAGGATAGGTTTTAAATATATTATGTTAGTAATTAGCGGCCGTCCGCGGCTTTGCACGCCTTAATCCCGTAACTTTTTCGGGATAAAAAGTATCCTGCGGGTCCATATCTCCTTGTTAATTTTCAGCCAAATCTGTACAGCCATTCTTGAGTTATAAATAGTATGACAAACACAATTTTTTTATATGTATACATAGATGTATATTTAAAATGTTATAACGGCCTAATAATATATTAGATAAGCTTAAGGCGTAAATTAAAGGTTTTCATTTGAATAAAACTTTACCCGGGGTAAATGGTTGTACCCAAAAGCCGGAACACCGTTCGTGTATCGGGAAGCCTCGTTTAACTTTACTCGTTTCGAAATAAAATAAATTTCTTCAGCAGTGGCCATCGGCTGGAGCCTTTGTTTTTGTAGTAGCAAGACCACTAAGCCAGTAAATGGTAGGCTTCCGATAAAACTGCGGTTACACCGACGCTGCTTTTGTAGCGCTAAATAACTGATTCCCAACGTGGTCCAGGTGGACCCCCAGGGGTCCACGGTAGACTCAACGGGAGTCTGTGAACGCGTGACAAAAAAATGTGGGTCCGCGATTCGTTAGCGGGGGTCCACGAAAATATATCTGGTTTCGATAACCAGCAAAATTTTAGGAGTGGTCTATGAGAAAAAAAAGGTTGGGAACCTGTGCGCTAAATGAACGAGCCAGCCCGCTGATGACGTAGCTTTCTCAACCATCTACATACCTATGCTAGTTATTTGACAGGCAAACTGGTAGTGACATTTTATGAAAGCTTTTCGATAATTCGGCTAGTTTCCTTGGCTCTAGCAGAAGCAAATTTGGCTCCCGGGTGGGGCAAAGTACAATTAAGATCTAAGTTGAATTTATAGAGTAATTTTCCCCCTCGGTAATCGCACTGAGCAACCGGCAATGAGCTTATTACCCTACAGTAAGCTCTAGCTCACTATTCATTTCCATAAACTGAGGTAATACGATTTACAGCGCAATTATAATTATTATTATGAAACATTTGCCGAGAATAAAAATAACTTATTTTTGCTAGCAATGCAAACTGTACTCAGTAATTTTTCTGTTTGTAATTGGCTCAATTATTCTTCCTGGGACTGTATAGGGGTGGCCAGGGGATGCCTTGTTGTCTGTTCTTCTACGCTTGGTCGCGTGGAACTGGCACCTAGACTCACCTAGCTTTAAGACGTTTCAAAGTGATTCTTGCATCGTACTGAATAAAAAACTGTTGACTTTGACTTTGACTTGGATGGATGGGCGAGGGTTTTATATCCATTATTGAACTTTTTCAGGCTAATGATGATGATGAATTGGTTATCCGAGACTAATGCGTATGAAACTCTATTTATACTTATAGCTAAGAATAAAATCAATTTGGACAAAAATTAATTTCATAGATAATTTGAACAACCTGGTACAGCATGGTTTCTCTTCGTGAGCTCCATTCAAAAGGTCGGATGTAGTGATAAAGATATATTGTAGACGTGAAGTATACAAATAGGCTACTTTCTATTAGCCCCTTCCCACCGGTGTGTGATATCGCGCACGGAGGCGGATCAGCACGCACGACACACCATGGGAACGGTCTCGTGCGCCGAGGTGCGCGGTAGCACAGGAGCCCTGTCTGTGTGCGTTGCCGTGCGTCGTCGTCGGCTGTGCGTTATGATCAGCAGAACCACGCACCGTAGGAAGGCAGCATATCAAGTACGTGCGTCAAGATGAAAGCCGAGTGCTGAAGCTGGTTTATAGTTCAATAATTATCCGAACCTGTGTATTCTCAATATCCATAGTTCTCTCCAGCACAGTGACTGCGCGGAGTATTCCGAGCTTCCACGAATATCATGCAACGTTCGCGTTGTGTTTCTCGGAACGCGACCTGGAATTTCATAATTAGTGAATTCAATCAACAAACATACGGTTTAATAAATAATATTTTCATTGAATCGTCACCATTGTTTACATACAGAAAGGCAAGGCCCACTTTATTTACAGATACAGTGAAACAAAAACAACATTTCGTAGACGAAATCTGTCTCTCACTATTGTATGGAAAAAAGATGAGACGGCAATAATACTGTACGTAGAATATAAATTTACCTACTTCATACACAGTGTACAAAAATATTCTCTTTAGTCCATGCATCTCCATTGAAAGGTGAAAATCAGAAATCGTCATAATTTCGAACTAAATTCTGGTGTGTGTTTCTTTATCTAATTCTATGCCCGGTTTTTTTCAAAGACCTTTATCAGCATAAACCAATTTAATTCCCATCCCTTTGAAAAAAAAGTTCTACACCGTTATTATACCTTAAAAAAATATGTAGACGTTTATTTTGTAGGACAATCCAGTCAGGAAAAAATATTAGTATTTAATTTTTCCCCAGCAAAATCAATATCAGTCATCATCGTAGCTTTATTATGGTACACCCTGTACTAAGTCCTGTTTTTTCGATTACAAAAACCATAAATCAGCTGTGGGTTAGCAAATGGATCGAAACGAAAAACCTGAGGTCGACAAAAATGTTGCGCAAAACAGAGGAAAGCACTCTGTTTTGTTAATATTTAACCCGAATTATGGTAACTCGTGAAATATTGCTATTAACAAACTTTTATGTTTATGTTTCTGACCAAGCTATTTTAATATGGAATGTGAAAATACATTGTTATCATTTTGTCGTAATGAAATAATATTTATTTGCCCTTGCAAATCCTCCTTAACTAACTCCTTAGTTAGTACAATTAGGTCATAGGTTATGTTAATATCCACGTGGTGGTACTTGGTTACCTACACTATACAATATTGTGCCAATTCCATAATAGTTCTCCAATGCGACAATATTGTTTACTAAATAGTTAATTAAAAAATAATTATATTATGCCAGTTGTATATTCACAGTAGTGCCTTCTATCAAACAAAATATAACTTTGTTAATCTGATAAATTTAATAAATAGTGTAGTTTTTAGGGTTCCGTAGCCAAATGGCAAAAACGAAACCCTCATAGATTCGTCATGCATGTCTGTCTGTCTGTCCGTCCGTATGTCACAGCCACTTTTTTCCAAAAGTATAAAAGCTATACTCATGAAACTTGGCAAGTAGGTAGATGTATTCTGTAAACCGCATTAAGATTATCACATAAAAATATCTAAACTGAATAGTTTGCGCGAGAGACACTTCCAAAGTTGTAAAATGTGTGTCCATCCCCCTCTAACATCTAAAATACGAGAATGATAAAACTAAAAAAATATAATATGATGTACAAATAGTATGAAAAAATATAATATGCAAACTTTGATCGATATTTGGTTTGAACGAGATCTAATGAGTTTTTTTTTATACGTCATAAATCGTAAGCCGCAATTTACCTTTGACGAACAACAAGAACTTTTATATTATGTTATTGTTGCTACGGAACCCTTTATAGGCGAGTCCGACTCGCACTTGGCTGCTTTTTTATAAGCTGAAATAACAAGGACGGCTATTATTTTAGTGAATATAGCAGCAATAAAGTTAGGTCTTTAGAGAAACCGACTTGACTCTAGTATGACACAAACTTCCACTTGGTAGAAATTATTACGTGCTGCTTAAATCTCAAAATATCCTCCATCATTACAATGGCGTAAGGAAAACGTATAGATGTTGGCTACATACATTAGCACGCTATTACCCGTAACCTAGATAAACAGGACACTAGGCCTCCTAAGGCCACGCACACAGGAAGCGCGTTCATAGCCGAGACACGTCTGCACGCGGCCTTATCCTCCCAACGACCTGCTCATTACGGCTACAAGGATGCTCTTCCGAACTTGAAGGTACATTCAATTCTTCAACGTTTTAATGCACAAGAGAGACAAAACTGATTGATAATACTGGAGGGTGTGGGTTCGATCACCACCGAGAACAAATATTTGTGTGGTGATCGAACCCACACCCTATCTATGTATGTAATTACAAACAAAAAAGTATTTAAGTATTATATCAGATAACTGGTTCCCATAGTACAAGCTCTGCTTAGTTTGGGGCTAGATAGTGTTGTGTGGATTGTACGCATTATTTATTTATTTATTTATTTATTAAATATGATTTTATTGATTCCCATGAACGGTAAATATCAGTAGAACTCAGAGCTCAGAGGCCTACCACAAGTTTTGTCTGGCTCTGTCATTGACTCTAGTTTTGAGTCAACGTGAGTGCTCACCAGTGTATTAGTATTCAGTATTCAGTATTCAGTATATTTATTGCCTTATTATGTATGTAAATATAATGTCAGATCTTAGAACTAGTTTTTGAATCAATACATAATTTACCCTGTAAGGGTGTTGCAATACTGGAGAAGCGGGCCGATATGATTATAATCACGCAGATTTGTAAGCAGGTTTAGTATAAAATGTTATAAGGGTTATTTATTATTATAGTTATTCTTTTTGTTCGTCGTTAAAGAACTCGTCTAGTGTGTAGTAATTTTTTTGTAAAAGCATCTCTTTAAGTTTTTTCTCAAAAATGTTGTATTTTTCTATATGTTTGATGTTTTCCGGAATCTTGTTATATATTTTAACCGCCATAACATTTGGTCCCGAGCTGTGTATCTTTAAATTAGATGTAGGTAGCACTAGGTTATGCTCATACCTACTTTTAAAGCGCCGCGGTTCATCGCTTTTTTTTTTAAAAGTATTGTGGATACTGCCTCACAAACTTGCAGATTTCTAGGATATATATCGAAATAAGGGTCATAATTTTTAGTTCGCCAAAATACGGTCTACAGCTCTCTGGAGCTTTTATATTACTAAGAATACGTATGCACTTTTTAGGGTTCCGTAGCCAAATGGCAAAAACGGAACCCTTATAGATTCGTCATGTCTGTCTGTCTGTCTGTCTGTCTGTCTGTCTGTCTGTCCGTCCGTATGTCACAGCCATTTTTCTCCGAAACTTTAAGAGCTAGACTGATGAAATTTGGTGAGTAGATGTATTCTGTAAACCGCATTAAGAATTTGACATAAAAATAAAAAATAAAGTATAAATTTCAGGGGTCCCCATACTTGAAACTGAAACTCAAAATTTTTTTTTTCATCGAACCCATACGTGTGGGGTATCTATGAATAGGTCTTCGAAAATGATGTTGAGGTTTTTAATATCGTTTTTTTCTAAACTGAATTGTTTGCGCGAGAGACACTTCCAAAGTGGAAAAAAGTTGGTCCCCCCCCCTCTAACTTCTAAAGTAAGAGAATGATAATACTAAAAAAAATATATGTTGTACATTACTATGTAAACTTCCAACGATTTTTGGTTTGAACGAGATCTAGTCAGTAGTTTTTTTTTTATACGTCATAAACCGTAAACCGCAATTTACCTTTCGACGAACTACAAGAACCTTATTATGTTACATCAAGGAACATAATATAAAGGTTCTTGTAGTTCGTCGTGCTACGGAACCCTTCATGGGCGAGTCCGACTCGCACTTGGCTGCTTTTTTTTTTGTTTTATAAACAGGTTTTGAGCGTCGACACTGTTGCCCCACAGAATAATTCCGTATCGGATCCAGGAGTAGGCATAAGCGTAGTATGCAGACATAGCTGTTTTTATGTCTGTAGCCTTCCGTAACTCTCTAAGTGCATACGTAAAACTAGATAGTTTTTTTGTCATCCTTTGGACATGGTTTTTAGGGTTCCGTAGCCAAATGGCAAAAACGGAACCCTTATAGATTCGTCATGTCTGTCTGTCTGTCTGTCTGTCTGTCTGTCTGTCTGTCTGTCCGTCCGTATGTCACAGCCATTTTTCTCCGAAACCGTAAGAGCTAGACTGATGAAACTTGGCGAGTAGATGTATTCTGTAAACCGCATTAAGATTTTAACATAAAAATAAAAATAAAACTATAAATTTCGGGGGTCCCCATACTTGAAACTGAAACTCAAAAATTTTTTTTTCATCGAACCCATACGTGTGGGGTATCTATGAATAGGTCTTTAAAAATGATGTTGAGGTTTCTAATATAGTTTTTTTCTAAACTGAATAGTTTGCGCGAGAGACACTTCCAAAGTGGAAAAAAGTTGGTCCCCCCCCCTCTAACTTCTAAAGTAAGAGAATGATAATACTAAAAAAAATATATGTTGTACATTACTATGTAAACTTCCACCGATTTTTGGTTTGAACGAGATCTAGTCAGTAGTTTTTTTTTATACGTCATAAACCGTAAACCGCAATTTACCTTTCGACGAACTACAAGAACCTTATTATGTTACATCAAGTATCATAATATAAAGGTTCTTGTACGGAACCCTTCATGGGCGAGTCCGACTCGCACTTGGCTGCTTTTTCCAATTAATATTTGAGTCAATCTCTAAGCCTAGCAGTGTAAATGTATTTACGCATTCCAGTTCCATTATACTGTGTGTGTGACGTTTCGACGTAGGATTTAATGAGTCAACACTCACACAGACTCAAAACCAGAGTCAGAGACAGAGCCAGACAGAGCTTGTGGTAGGCCTACAAGTATACTCAAGATCCAAATACTTATAGGAGTAGTCAGGATCACGTCCTGGCCATTACACAATTACACATACACATTATCGAAAAGTTTGTAATCCATACGTGTGGTGAAAGGATTTAATTGCGCCTCAAAGAGGCTCCTTTCGTGCACTTGACACATATTTTCGATTTTTTTTTTAGGTTCTACGATATGCCGGTTTCCTCACGATGTTTTCCTTCACCGTTTGAGAGCACTGGCATTTCTACCGTGAAGCAGCATCGCTGTGTTTCGGTTTGAAGGGTGTGGGTGCCGGTGACATTACTGGCACGTGAGGCTGGACACCTGTGCCTCAAGTTGATGGACGTACGGCAGTGTATCATAGAACATGTTACCACTTAACATCAGGTGGGTCATGTGATTGTTCCAACAGCAACTTGTATAAAAAGCAGATATCTGTATAGTTGGTGTAAGTGAAGAGAGCCACAGCAAATATCCTTCATTATTTTATTGAGCTGTTTTGCATAATTGCATTGGTTCTGCATTTTCCTGATTAGGCAGCTAAATTTATATTATTTTAACGACGCAATAATTAATAGATTTTTTTATCTTTTCTTGCAGGGCTACCATGAGATCCATATGGTTATAGCTATGGCTGTCAAATTGTGTATAGATAGGCTGACCCACACATTCATTTTCTTCTTGGGTTTGAATGTGTTGACACTGTCGACACAATTTTGACAGCCATAAACATAACCATATGAAGCTCATGGTAGGCCAGGTGAATAAAAAAGCAAACATTTGCAGCATGGAGTAATCATGTTTAAAGTTAAAATACTGTGTAATACGGTGTCATAATAAGAATCATTTTTTCAAATTGTTACTTACTGTTTTCTGATTTCATACACTGACTGGTAAGAGTAGGTTTGGAAGGTTAGGGTGATCTATGCGACGCGTGACCCAAGGTCTGGTGGGTATCTGGTGCAACACATTGACATTGCTATTCAGCGTAGCAATGCCGCCTGGCACTGATTTGGATCAGTCGAGCTATCTCTAGATCTCTAGAGAACTCAACTGCTTTTTGTGTATTTTGTACATTTTGTAAATATTGTTTAATTGTAATTTTGGATATCAATGTATGAAGATAGATCGGATCTCCACCTGCGCCATGACCGCACTCGAATTTCCTTGTTCAGGAGTAGATGAGCGTTGAGGAAAACTATTGCTATGCATGGGACGCTGTAATGGGGGTTTTATGACCACTTCCGGGTCGTTTAATATATTCCAATACGACCATCATGATCGACATAGATGTGGTCACGACCACCAGTAATGTGCACCATTTTAAAATAGGATAACAATTCTTTATTGGAGTATTGATTCAAAATCAAAAGTGTATTTATACAGTAGAATCGCAAGGATCACTTTGAAACGTCTTAAAGCTAGGTGAGTCTAGGTGCCAGTTCCACGTGACCAAGCCTAGAAGAACAGGCAACAAACTACGGCATGGTTCTACTTACAAGATGTCTTTTCTATGGTCTTCTGCAGCAATGATGTAATAAAAATGGAATATCCCATGAGAAGTAATTATACTGGGCTTGACATCATTACATTCCAATATCACGTGCGCAATGTGTTGAATGATGTTGCTCATTGTCGTGATGGGAATAACATTACCAACATTATATACCGAAAATCTTTGATAGATGATCGAGATGCGAGAAGAGTAGATTTGGTTCTTGCATCGAGAAAGACACTATGTATACATTTTTTCGAGAATTCTAATTAGTGTGGCTTTGAAAAACCAAAAAATCATTTTGAATAATATATATCTGTATTCTGGATTCATCTGAATTACTTTTATTAGAAACGCTAGGTTTTTGGTAAATATACTGTGACGCAAGAATTTGATAACCATTAATCCTTGTATGAAGCAAGTATTGTCTCGATTGTATTTAAGTGCATTAGGCAATCTCAAACGTTTGTTTTTCCATTACCTATTTACAAAGATAAGTATTAGCGATAATTGAAAAGTATTACTTATACAGTGATATCGTCAGATATCGTCCTCTTATCTTATCTCTTTTAAGCAAAACTCAGTCTATTGAAAAAAAACGTGCAAAATAAATTATGTTATTGAAATAAGCAAAGAACACGCCTCGAAATACAATCGTTAAAACAAATATTGCATTTCAAAGAAATGTCCGCGTTTCTTATCTAGAACATGTCAATAGATAACAGTTAATTGCAACCAAATCCAATACTACAGTAGGTTTACCATGAGCTCTGTCTGGCTGCCTCTGGTTCTGGTTTTGAGTCTGTGTGAGTGTTGACTAAATAAATCCTACGTCAAAATGTTAAACACACAGTATAAGGCACTCACACAGACTCAAAACCGGAACCAGAGACAAGGCCAGACAGAGCTCATGGTAGGCCTACAGTTATCGTCCGTGCGATAAAAATGTTATTATTTTTCATAATTTAGCCGGTATTAGTCAGCATGACGGCATGGTTAAGTTCAAACCATCATACTCGTTTGGATTATGTACATCTTTAATATTTTCACTATTGGTTATAACATAAACATAATATAATGTGTATAAAAAGTGGTCCAGTGTGTAAATAAGACATAAACTACATTGTTTCATGTGTTTTTTGAGGGTTGGGGCTTTGCAATGGTTATAAGTGATATAATAGCCATTTTAGTTTTATGAATGAATAACTATGGTTAAACATTTTTTTAGTAAGTGCAAAAGTGTTTTTTACTCAAATGCTGTTGTTCAGACTGTTACGGGTGGGAGTCCTAAGAGTTATGGTGACAATCAGTAATTGTACGAAGTTTCAAGTACCTGAGATGAGATACCAGTATGACGCAGGTAAAATGATATATATTCTAAGTATGTATGTACTCGCAGTAGTTAATTGAAACCCAGCAGTTGCATACGCATAATCTAGATTACAAAAACGTCATCATCATAATCATCTACAGCTTGTAGAACCAGTGACACGATAAGAAGAAGAAGAAAAAGATCTAAGTTAGAATTTTAAGTTGACGCAAAATAAATTATTTCTATTCTATTCTATTCTTTTATCTACAGCTTGACCACTGCTGGGCATAGCGTAAGCTCCTCTTTAAGTGGTTCCAACAGGTGCCAACCAAACAGAAAATTAAATAGAACCAACATGTAATCAACTATGCCAGCTACCTCAAGCTGCTAAGAAAATCACCTTGAGAAAACCGATATGATTATCGTAGAACCTAAATAGTTTGAAAGTTTATTTATTATCTTCAATATTTCTGCCGTACCACTTTTGAAACAGATTTGCTTGCAAGCGTTTAGCTAGCTGACTCGTATGTGAAGCGCACTGAAAATAAAGCCTTCCATCACACTTTTTCGAGAAAACTAGGGACATGCCAGTAGTCATCATCATCAGCCTGAGAAGTCCACTGCTGGACATAGGCCTCCCCTACACATTTCCAGGAAGAACGATTCTGAGCTCTTTCCATCCACCGACTTCCCACGATCACCGAAACGTTTTAGGTGTTTTTCAAATAGTTTGTTTTTCCGGAACCTTGTTGCATATTCTCTGTATGTTTGTTGTTATCGTGGATGAAAGCACACGTGCGTAGTACGATAAAAATATCAGCATTGCAGAGTATCAGATAAGGGTCAGCTATTCAATGACGAGATGGTTATCAGTCATCTATGACCTAAACAGACCTATTACTAAAAACATGATTATTATAAACAGATTGACGTACTTGTTTATTTAAAAACACTGAAGAAAGACCGAGAAAGAAAGCAGAAGTGTCAGTAGAGTCATCTAATAATTTCCTTGTTTTTTTCTTGTCAAAAAGCCCTAGTATTAGCCCGAATCATCCCATTATTGGGCTAAGGCCTTCCCCCGATCCCGCCACTCTCCTCCATCTTGTGCCACCAGTCACCAGTCCCTCTCAAAGACGTCCAGCTCAGCCAGTCATCACCTGCGTGGTCTACCGCGACGCATCCTCGCTGCCTCAGGGCTCCATAATGTGGAGATTTGGGCCCACAGCGCGTTATTGATAATCTAATAGATGTAAATATAAATAATAAATAAGTAAATATTTTAGACAATCCACTCAACACTAGCTAGCTAGTAGGTATCTAGCTCCAAACTAAGCAGAGCTTGTACTATGGGAACTAGATAGCTGATATACTACTTATATATATTTTTTTTTTGTAAATACATGCATAGAGTAAGTACAATATAACACCCAGACAGGGAACATCTGCGTTCACCACACAAATATTTGTCTCGGTGGGGATCGAACCCACGACCTACGGCGCAGAAGGAAGAGCTACTACCAACTGAGCTGAGAGGCCAGTCAATAATAAATATATTAAAAACACGGTTGTCACAGTCGTTTATTTTGACTCTCTTCATAGCAATTATTGATCCTTAGAAGCGTTCAATTAATAAAAGCAGTAGTGGCGGCTGCGCGGGCGCATTGGTCGCGCGCGCGCCGGCCGCTCACTTCCTGCACGCCACGCCAGCGCCACCAGCCTTCGAGGCATACCACACTATTTATAAATACCACTAGCTTCAATAATAAATAGACTTTCAATCGAACAGTGAAATAATACATCGAAATTGTGAATATATTGCGAAAATTATAAATATAAAAACCTACAAATTATTTAAAAATAAACACGAAATAACGAAAAATAAATTGTCTCACAAGTGAATAAAAATTATTTTACCTATTTTATTATTTCGAACAAAATTTTTCGTTTCAATATATTTATTGACTGTTGCTCACAGACACGAGTGTAAATAAATACAAAAAATAATCAGTTTTTTGATAAAATTTTGAATAATTTCTAGTTGATAATTTTTATTGTCTAGCCGCCAGTAACCGACCATTTGACCGCTCTAAGGCTAAAGGGTTTGAGTGCAGTGCGTCTCGTGTGCCGTGAGAATGATTGAAAATGATCCAGGAGTGTATGCGCCGAAACCTGGTGAGTCTGAATTGACGCTTCTTCTTTTTACGAAAATTACTTAAAAATTGTAATCAACAAGTTATTTTTCATTACTCATACTCTGAAAGTAGGTCTGAAGTTGTCTGAGGGGCCTAATTGAAAGTAAAACTTTCAGCCCTAGGGAGAATCGCTTTCTACTGACAGCTGTCAAATTATAAAAAAAAACAAGTTCTATTTTATTCAACCATGTTCCAACTTTCTAAACTGCAAGGAGGTTGAACCAAATTCCAACTTTTTATTCAGCAAGTAGGTTGGAAATCCATTACAACGGTAAGAAGTTTAAAAACTCTAATTAGAGCGCAATGTAAAATTTAAATAACATAAAGATAGTATTAAATAAACAATATATCTTCTAAATTACTTGATTAATATATAACTTCAACTATTTATTTAAAATAACATAGTTTTGAGCAAACAATTTACCATTTTTTAAATTATGAAAATGAAAATAATGGCTGAATAATGCTGGCGAGCCGTAGCCGAAGGCCCGCCAGAGAAAAAGAAAAAAAAAACCGGGAAGGCGGCAATTCAATCTTCATTTTCACAAATTTTTCATTCATGTTTTTATTTTTACTTTCCTTGTATTCGTAATGAAAAGCACAATGTTTACCTCGGGTGAAATTCTTTTAAGTCCCTCAAGCTCCATTGGCGCCCTCGCTAACGCTCTGGCGCCAAACCCGTCTCGGGACTCAAAAAACGTGACTTTCAACACTCGGGTAACAATGTACTATTAATTATGTAGCGTTTTTTTACGTAAACTGCAAAAGTGGCGTATATAAAATGACGCTGCTTCAACCAATCTATTTATGTCAAGCATTTGACGTTACCTAAAACAGTAGGTAAATAAATTAGACCACGGAATTAACATTTTTTTTATTATAAATTCATAAAAAAACATTTTGAAAGCCTACAGCATAAACACAGATTATTCCACGCAAAAAAACTAGGACATTATTTGTAAGTGGTCCAATTTTTATTCACAACAACTTAGATTAAAATAAAAATTCCATGGACATTATTCCACAGACACTGTAAAAAATATTATGATAAGTAAAGCGTCGATAAGCCCAAGATCACGTGGAATAACAAGGGCAGGCCGAGCCCCTATGCTCATCACTCATCAGTTGGTTAAGTCAGGGTGCGACTGAAAACACCACATCATAATTAGGTTCCGGGGCAGTTCGTACAATTCTTAATTTTTACAATGATAATATCGAAAATTATTCATTCGTATTCGTTTAATATAAACTCCTTTACCTATACTCTCCCATTTTTAGGGTTCCGTAGCTAAATGGCAAAAACGGAACCCTTATAGATTCGTCATGTCTGTCTGTCTGTCTGTCTGTCCGTCCGTATGTCACAGCCATTTTTCTCTACTAGAACTTCTATATTATATTACTTATTGCTACGGAACCCTTCATGGGCGAGTCCGACTCGCACTTGGCCACTTTTTTATCAAAGACCAGATCTGTGACATATATCAGAATTGTCTAAAACCCTTTCACCACATTGGTTAAACTTGTAATTTCATCTTCGACTAATAACAAATGTTTTAGTGGAGAGATGAGGCCAGCCAACACAATAAGCCAATGGTTTGATGACGGTCATCATCACTGCATACACTGCTAACAATAGTGATGACCGACAATGAATTGGAACTAGGCAGGTGGATAGGCATTGTCAACTTGACAATACACAAAAGTGTGTAATACTGTTCACATTATCTAAAAGTAAACACACACCTTGTTACATCAATAAGATGTAACAAGTTGAAAATGACTAGGTATAACATTTTGCATATTGTATTCTTAGTACCTAGAATTCACAGAAAGAAAATATAAGATACTAATAATCAGCTATCTGGTTGCCAACGTACAATCTCTGCTTAGTTTGGGGCTAGATAGTGTTGTGTAGATTGTCCACTATTTTATTATAAATAATAATAAATATTAAGCTAAGTAACCTTATTAAATACTAGAAAATGTAGTACTCAAAGAAATAAAACCCAGCACTGTTGGTCTGGAGTTAGCAGCCCTGCCTTCCGATCCAAAAGTTGTTGGTTCATCCAGTCGCGTACCAATGAGTTTTTTTTGTCAAGTATCTATGTGCAATAAGTATGTCAATACTCACAAACGGTGAAGGAACACATCGTCAGGAAACCGGCATGTCGTAGAATCTAATAAATTCGAAAACAATTTTGTCAAGTCCACGCGAAAGAAGCCTCTTTGAGGCGCACTTTAAAATCTTTCACCACACTGGTTTAAAAGAATAAGTGACACGATAAGAAGAATACAATACAGTAGGCCTACCAAGAGCTATGTCTGGCTCTGTCTTTGGTTCTGGTTTTGAGTCTGTGTGAGTGTTGATTACTTATTATTCATGATACTAATTTACCCTTTTATGAAGGGGAATTTTATTATGAAAAAACCCTGCAGGGTAAAAAATACCGAGTAAGTATAACTTAAAAGTATTCAGGCACTATACACATACCTTTCAACTGCACTCACACATCAAACTGCTCATCGTAAAAACTAAATGGTACGCGGCTGAAATCTTAGCCACATAAAGTCCAGGGCGAGGGCGAGGACACTGGACCTCTTTTACGGCGCAGTTGGCCACTGCTGGCACTGGAGAAGGATTTTTATATCTTACTAGCGGCCGTCCGCGGCTTTGCTTGCCCCGTTCCCGTTTCTTACATCCGTTCTTCGTTACAATATCGGCGCTTGAAAGGCAAAAGTTATCAAGCGACTCTTTAGGCGATATTGAGGTATATAATATTTGAAATCAGAAAAAAATACTGCGTCTATTGGTATAGCTGAAACGCTCTGGTGTAAAGTTGCAATCAAGTCGCTTGGTAATTTTTGCCTTTCAAACGTCGAATTATCTTTTTAAACTGTAGCCTATTTGTTATTCTGATGTTAAGCTATTGTAAAATTTCATTAAAATTCATTCCGTAGTACGTGAAACATTAACAAACATCCATACTTACAAACTTTCGCGCTTATAATATTAGTAAGGAGGATAGGATGTCACGTAAAAGACCCAAGTGCGACAAGTGCAACAGATGCGGCCTATTTTCTAGGGGTCAGTTCTACTAGCGTCCAAAAAAACTCTCAATAAACTTCACAGTTTTTTATAAGAAAAAAATACTTTTTTATATCTAAGAACAAAATAGGTACTCACTTTATGATAAGAGATAAGGTCAGTTCAGTCAAATCACAATAATATATTTTTTTTAGCATAAAGGTACAAGCACCTACTAATTTACGACCAAACATCCGAAATAATCGTATTATGTTCACAAAGTAGCATTAATCTGACAATGCATTATTATTTTTATTGAACGACATAAGCTTACAAAAGCCATAAGCAAGGATTATGACTCCTAACGTGTTAAAACCAATATCCAAACTTCCTTCCTGTACCATAAGGACATTAGTTTACGACCAGTTGAGGCTAACTGGGCTCTTCTAATTGTTAGCTCGTAAAACATCATGAATATAGCACTCCAATGACAAACAAATATTGAGTGCAATGAACACCTTGACGATGACAACTGATTGCTTCTGTTTGCAGTTGTCGGATAGATGATGATGTGTCAGACGAGGCTGGATACACTAAGGGCCCGTTCACACAGACCTTGTCACTCGAGCAAAATGAGCATGCAATTGGAGCCGAACGGCTGCGCGAACAAGAAATGTACGCGATCGGAGCCGGTCAGGGCGAGCACGGCTCGATTTAGTGATCGCTGAATCCACGTTCCATTTTCAATTTTTTCAATAAAAAATTGACAACTCACATCGATTTACGCGATCGCTTGAGTGAGTTGTGTTGCTAGAATGACATAGACATAGACATTCATTTATTTACTGCTTCAGCACACACACACACACACACACACACTATTAAAATAAGAAATAAAAACAAAGAAAGATAATACGATATTACAAAAACATAAGTACCAAAGAAAAATGACATAGAAAAACATACATAGAACCGACGCCCAGCTCCTCTTATTATTTTACACACAGCGCGTTCAAGCATTCTTAATGACAAAAACAGTGCAGATGCAATTTCAATTTCAATTCAATTTATTTATTCACTTATAAAAAATAAAAAAAACAAAAATAAACCTTACTACAAATACTAAAAACTCTGTTTTCAACGTGATAAGAATCTCCTCTCCTCTCTGAGCCGGCCTGTGTGAACGGACCCTAAGTAAATAGATTTGTTTTGTTGACACGCAACAAGGATTTGCCTGCAGTGGTAACATACCTACGTCTTTTTAAGCCCGCAGCACATCTAAGCCTTCTGCGGTGGCGATCAGTGAAATGCCGTCAAAAGTAACTGTCGTACTTGACAGCGTTTCACTGATTGCCACCGCAGAACGCTTAGATGTGCGCAAGGCCTTACGCTCTTGTAATTTAGTAGTTTGTTCTAATTATGATGAGGTTGCATTGCTTTTATTTTTCCTTGGGTTTTAAATTAGTTTGTATAATATAATTATAACATGTTCCATTGTAGCAGAATAATTCAATTAAATAATAGTTATTTGTTATACAAGAGTGCAAAGCTGTTTTTTAACCGCGTGCTCAATTTTGATGACTGAGCAAGCGCAGGATTCTAAAGTTTAACCACGAGCGTAGCGAGTGGTTTAAAAGTTAGAATCCTAAGCGTAGGCGAAGGAATCAAAAGAGCACAAGGTGAAAAATCTTTGCACTCGAGTGCAACACGTAACTTTTCATCCCACCTCAGCGAGGAAATGACTAAATGCAAAAAAGAACATGGCGCGACTAAAAGTAACACACCAAGAAGGTTCTGAGTATGAGTTAATTTAAAAAGGTTGTATGATAAATTCGGCTCCATGCAGGTAGAAGTAAATAGGTTTAATGGTGTTTTGAATTCACAAATACACCAAGAAGGTTACGAGTGCGAGTTTTTAACAAAATAAAAAAGGTTGTATGATAAGTTCGGCACCATGGAGGTAGAAGTAAATAGGTTGTGTATTCACAAACATATTGAACACGATATTCTAAATTCAAATTTACTTTATCCTCTAGCGGATAAAAACGGCTTTTCCAGTCAGAAACTAAACAGCAAAAACACACTTTCAGAGCTGGTGGGATGAAAAATAAGTTACTGAAAATGAAAATGAAACTGTTTGTAAAACTAGTAAAAGTGATAATGCAATAAAACTTCTATTGTACCTTTATTTTTATTATAATAAGTATAATTATCAAAGTTTTCTATTAACAGGGTTAAAACTAAACAGGGTTTATTTCTAAGCTCCTACTTTGCCTTTAAAATCAATAAACATACCTTCCTACAGACATCTGAATAAATCAACGAGAAATTAGAATAACTGACAGTTACAGTTTATTTTATTATTTATTTTATTAATTGCGTCTTTGCTCCTACTGTTATTAATTCTCAGTAAAACATCATTTACGATGTTCGTGAATGCAAATAACATGCACATTAACTATAAGTTGTGGTCATTTGGTTTATTCTAGCTGAGATTATAATTACATTAATGTTCGTTTTCAATAATTAAGTCTGAATAAAATTAAAACTTTACTGGTTTTCCTATATGATTAATTTAATACTACCTACTATACAAATTACAACAACAACCTAAGCATTTAAAATTATAGTCAGGCTATCTGAAGACCGTTGCAAACGATTTCTTCTCCTTATCGTGTCACTGATTCTTTCGAACCAAGTGTGGTGAAAGGATTTTAAGTGCGCCTCAACGAGGCTCCTTTCGTGCACTTGACACATATTTTCGAACTTTTTAGGTTCTACGACATGCCGGTTTCCTCACGATGTTTTCCTTCGCCGTTTGAGAGCGCTGGCATAGTGTACATAAAATTTGAGCAGAAGAACTCATTGGTACGCAACTGGATTTGAACCCACGACCTTAGGATCAGAAGGCGGGGCCGCTACCACTAGGCCGCCAGTGCTCAATTGATTGATACCTACATCTCTCAACTGATTCGATGGTTTTGTGAACAATAAAGAATGTACATAAACATAATGATATACATAATGTACATACGAAGGTTCCGCCCGGTGAAGATCAGTGGACGCTTTTGTGTGCTAAGAATACTTCATCAGGTGGGCCATATTAGGCTTGTTGCATCAGCTGGTTGTATAAAAAATGCGGCCAAGAGAGTCGGACTCGCCCATGAAGGGTTCCGTAGCAGCAAGTAACATAATATAACTTCATATTTGAGTTTTGATTGAATGAAAGGTAAATTGCGGTTTGCCATTTGGCTACATAACCTCTTAAAAATACGATCTACACTTTAAAAACTCGACTTACAATAATTATTTATATTCTTATTAATAAAATATGTTAGTTGAAGAATCTGCATCTTTTCATTTTATTTTATAAATATAGTGGCATTTTAATAAAATAACATAACAATTAAACATCATTCCCGTGAGCCCCATCATAACATCAGTGCCATTAGTTCAAAGCCAGTGTATTAGTAGGTAGGTAATCTATTCGTAATTAAAATAACAAGTACAAAAAGGTTTTCTCAAAAGCATTGTCTTTGATTTCCAGTAATTAGTAGACAGCGAGTAGACACAGCGAACGTGGAATTTGATAAAAACTAAGTAATTATTAAATCTAGACTTTTACCTAGAACCACTACGTAATACACACGTTAGTGAGCACGTGTCGTGACATTTTATACATTAAAAATACTATGAAGCTGGCAGGAGATGTCCCACTTGATTTTGAGCGGTCACCTTTACTTGCGGAGGACATGTCCCATGTAGCATTTTGACGAAGTAAATTTACTTAAGCAGTAAATGAATTAAGACTATTTCTATAATCTTAATGTAGCTTAATGGCATCCTAAGAATTCTTTCGAATGCCCCATGGATCCTTATGAACACTGAGCTGCATAGTGAGCTTAAAGTCAACACATTCAACGACAAAATCAAATTATACTCATCCAAATACATACAAGAAATGCTTAAACTCACATCCAAATCAGCCGGTGCACAGCTAACCACGTCATCGAACTGGATGGGTAAACATAATGCCGAACAATAAGGAGACGCCCTCACTGGAGTGCGGATTCTGAAAGCCTACAACCTACCTACAACATACCTGCACTTAGGCCTTGAACACACTAGACGGAAATTCCGTCGCCGAACTTTCTTGGCTGTCAATCCGTTCTATGCGATACCAGCCACACTGTATTTCAGTGGCAGATCATCAGTCGGCTGCCTGCGCTTATACGGTGTGGTCGTAATTCGTGATGGATCCGATAGAAGTGATAGCGAGTTATCCGCTGAGTGTGGCGCGTCACATACAAATACCTGTAATGCGACGTTGCTGATCTTACGCTGACGGAAGATCGGTGCGCGGACGACCGAGCAGACGCGAACGAGTGAGCAGTCCGCTATCGTCCGCGACGGAACGACCGATCTTCCGCGTAGTGTGCCTGATATTTGTATTTTATATGCAATAACATGTATTGGCGTTCCGCCGCGGAAGTTCGGCGACGGAATTTCAGTCTAGTGTGCCCAAGGCCTTAGTCTGAAAACTGATCGCAGATGAAAATAGAACAAAAAAAAAGTCAAAATAATTCTCGTTAATGTCCACTTGGCCCTAAAGCCTTGCCCATATTATTTAAAGTGGTCAGCAGCGATATGCAATGGCGATCACGATCAGCCCTGCTATTCCGGCAAAACGGCTCGATTGAACGATCGCTGAATCAGCGTTCCATTTTCAAATTTTTCAAACAAAAATTTACAACTCAAAAGCGGTCGCTTGAGTGATTGCTAGAATTGCACCCCAGTGTATTGCTGTAAAATATCGCTGCAATATCTGACAGCGATACAGATATCGCCACCGCAGATCACAGCTGATCGCCTAGATGTTCGCCAGTTTTAGACAACGCTTAAAATTGTTATCGTCTACTCCCGTCACGTCTTCGCGATTCGGCTTAAATATAGCTAAAATGTTGATGCTTATATTATTAAAACAAATCACTATGCAAAACGAACCTTAACAATTAGAAAACAAAGTTAAAATTCATTTGAAGGTTTCTCTCGTAATTGGTCTCATTCATAAAACAGATTAATTCAACAAGAATTATATTTGTTTAGCAATTTTGATGCCGTTGTTTTAACAATGAAAATGTGATTGGCCTAAATCTAATGTTTTACTAAATCGCAGACAGAATTTATAAACGCACAAAAGTCACTTGCCAATGCTTTTAATCCTAAAGGGGATTTATATATTAAATTCACAAAAACATTTTTAAATCTCACTAAGTAGGAGTGGCACCACCCTGGGACTTCACTGTTGTTTTTATTTTGTAAAAAGATCATGCAAATAAAACAGAGGGAAATAATCTCTAAATTCTTCTCACATTTTTAACCCGCCAACGGTGACGTCGATTTGACTTACATTTTCGGTGACCCCGGTTCCACGCACCGGGTTTTTCAATGAAAGATATTTCAGAATCTTTTATTTATTTACCATTTTTTTTATGAATTATAAATTATTTGACAATAAAACAATGATACTTCATGAATCACAGCCTCGTTTATTCACTTTTTCTTATGATTAGACAACTTCACATAGAACCTATAAAATTTGTTCGTTTTTACACATTATAGCTTTTTGAACATTTAAAACACAACAATCAACATATTAATGATTTTTTTCAGTCTTTTCAGTTTCTAGACTCTCTGAACTTACTTATAATAAACAAAAAAAGACATCCTACCAACAAAAATTTTTTTTTGAAAATCACGTTTCTTCAGTCAACAGTGCAATACTGCAATAAGGCCCTACGTGCTCAAGACACAAATGTTTCTTGCAGTTGTGGCAAGTGTATACTTTGGTCTTTCTGATGATCGTCTGTCGGCATCAAGCAGTTCATAAAGAAGTGGTTCTAGACGATGCTGTTCGCTTTTGTACGACATGCTGTAACAAAGTTTATATTTCAATCAAGATGAAGAATAATTTTGTGTTATTATGATAAATTTATAAAATCGTGCAATAAACTTACTGATTATAAAATAATACAATAGCACACTAGCAAAAGTAAGTAAAAAATGTACATAAACCTGTCAAAAAACGAATAATCAATAATTCAACTCTGCCTATTTTACTTACATATTCGGTGACCCCGGTCTACTGCACCGGGTTTGCACCAAAACTCAAAAACTTGCGCCAACTCCAACGTCGCGGATTGAAATCACTGTGTGTGAGGGGAAATCAGGCAGCTACTCGAAATCGCGATGAAAATCGCCGGCGAGGGAAAAAGTTATTCGAATTTTTCAAGTCACCCGGTCTCACAGACATATAGGTCACCGTTCCCGGGTTAACATCTCATACATCTTATTTACTTTATATACCTACTTATTTATAATAATACACTTTTAGTTAATATAAAATTCTGTAAAATTTAAATTTTGTCTTACCTTACTCTTTGCTTAGTTCAATGCGCACACCTAGGCCGCTGGCGTCGGCGATCAGTGAAACGCTGTCAAATTTGACAGCGATATTTGACAGCTTTTCACTGATTGCTACCGCCAGCGAACTAGGTGTGCGCAGGCATATATATTCATAAATTTTATGTGCACTACCCGTTAAGAATGTCCGAATTACACAAAGGTTAACTGGAAGAGAATGCAATTTTTGTTTTAGTGCAATAATTAGTTTTCTATCTATCTAAATTCTTTAGTTCGTCGCGTGGAGTTTGCATCTAGACTCACCTCTCTTTCACATCTTGGGATACAAGAAGCTATAACAGATCTATTGAATTGGTGAAACTGCTTGGTATTCTAGCCGGTCTTCTATCTGGAGAACACGAAAAAATATTGGCATCGAGAATTGGACCTTCTTAATAATTTTAATTGGGACCTACATCTCTCAATAGGATAAGGTACGTGTCGAGACTTTTAAGGAGCTATTCGTCGAATTTTCTGGACCAATTTATTTTGAAACTTAGTCACTTTTGTGTCTATCTTGCACGTGTTTCAAATCACAATCGGAAACGTCGCGGTGCTAAATATAATTTATTGGTCGAAATCAGCCATTAGCCTCAAAATAAGTAACCACTACTTTTTTACCTATTTCAATTTATTATTTTATCAGTAAATAAGTGGGTAGGACTCGACTATGTAGGTCACCATCGTATTGTTTTCAATGTTATTAATTTCCGAGATATTATTTGAAGTGCACTTGTTAGATAGTTTTGTTTGTTGTTTTTTAAGTGGACTCGATGGAATGATCGACCATTGAAGTGCTAGCAGCTCTCGTCTACGTGATGGCACATTGTCAATGGAAATTGTTGTTCCATTTTTATTATTTTGAATGTTATGGTAAGTAGACTGTGATTTAAGATTCTGATTCAAGCACAAGTTTAGCTTAATTTGAGGCTTGTTGAGTATGAAAGGACAAATAATATTTTATTTTATTTGACGAAAGACGGTGTGCCCTGCCATGCACTGGCGTACGTCCACCAACTTAAGACATACGAGTAATGTCTGTAATTTCACCAACACGTCAGCGCCCACACTCAAACCGAAACACTGCAACACTGCATAGTTATTGGAACTTTAAACGTCTTTATTTTCTTTTTTAAACAATTTGTTTAATCTTTATGGCCCACATGCTTCTATTTGGTAAATTAGGCCAGTTCGTACCGTGAAGTTTGTAAATGCCACGTCACTATCCGGATGCTACATTGGTGGCGTATTGCAGTGGCGAGGGATCGGGAGGCAATCAGGACTTTCAATTACATAATTGTTAAGTTGTTGACAGAAGCATTGATCATCGATGCGATCGCATTCTACGGACATTTTGTATAACTAACTCTCTTACACATTCAAGAGGGTATTTATAGTCTACACGCCCCTTGGAGTCCAAGGGAGGCATTTACTGAGTTTTATACAACACTAGCGGCCGCCCGTGGCTCCGCTGCTTGTTAGTTTTTTTCCGATGCTGTAGTTTTTTCGGGATATATCTACTATTTATCCCGAAAAAAATACAGCATCCTATATAATTCAGATTGCAAATTACACAATTTCCAAATTTCGTACAAATTGGTCTAATAGTAACTCCTGCAATCGCTGTGTAAAACAAATATTCAATAATCCAAAAAAAAAGACTTTCGCACAATAAGTGATAAAATAAAGTTAAAAGTAAATAGTCAGAATTGTGATTTATAAAATATTACTTAAAATTAAATAACATCGGTGTTAACATTCCGGGAACAGGTTTTTCTATTATTTCTCCACAAAAGAGTCAAAAGAGTCCATTTACTGGAATTCCTTACCTCAAGATCTCCGCCAATATTATATTATTTGTGAAGCTTTCCTTTATTACAAGATAAGTAAGTATCTACAATTATACAATCTTTGTATAAAACATCCATATTATATTACCCTAGGAGGACCTAGGACCTAGGGACCTAGAGAACCTAGTCACCAGATTATGTACAGTACATAACATAGTTTTTTTTCTTTGTATCTGTTATATATTTATTGTAATTGAATAACCTACTTTTATAAGTAAGTAGTTACTTACCAATTATAAAACTAATGGAGTGACTGAGGTCGTTCTAGTTAAAATAGATATGTTACATCACATTTCGCTTATAATTAAAAAAAAACTGTGAGTGAGTGATTTTTATTTCTGTAACGGCTGAATGGATTTGGATGAAACTTGAAATACACAAAGTCCGTGACTTATATATAATATATATTTAATTATATACCTACTGCTGTAATATACGAGTAGGCCACGAGAGAGTGAGAATCGCAGGTGGTTCCGCGAAGGCTCAATAAATATCTCCTCAGCACAGAACTCTCTGGAGAAATCTATACTAGAAGCGATTAAACAACCGTGGACGTTATCCTGCTCAATAAAAATGATAAAAACGCCTGGATCAGTTTAAATTTTAAATAATACTGGTAGGTTATATTATACAAAACGTTAAAAGACTTCGTTCACGTTTAGCTTTTTCTATATAAAATTCAACCCCCGCTGCACAACTTAAGGGTTTAATTTTCAAAAATCCTTTCTTAGTGTACCTACACTTCTTAAAGAACACACCCTCCAAATTGCAAGTTGCTACGGCTAAAGGTTTAAAGCCTTGCGCAAATCTAAGCGATCTAAGATGGCGATCAAAATGCTGTCAAATATGACAACGATATTTGACAGTGTTTCAGTGATTGCTATCGCCATCGCCTAGATGTGCGCTGGTCTTTAGGCTGTGCATTGTATGTCAGTCACTCACCAAGCTTTTTTTTGTATAGTATTGTGACGTTGTTAGTTTCAGTGTATTTTCCACTTAAAAAATATACAGAATATATAAATCATAAAATCAAGTAAGCAAAGAGCACTTGCCTTGATCGATCTTGGCATACCCCTTTCATCATTTCTATACAATGACATGTTCGTCAGTTTAGAGTACTCTTGACCGTCCTTTCTTCAAATTAGTGCTTTGTCCGTTGCTATAGAAATCATCTTTATTATTCAGAGATTAGTACTCTAGATTAAATAGGCACTACAGTATCCTTTAAAGGCTTAGCTTTGGGCAAACTATCCGAAAATATATTGTTTACAGTTTTTTTTTATGAATTGAACAAAGATTTGAACAAAGAAACACAAATATTTACAAAATGTACAAAATACACAAGAAACCGTTGAGCTATCTGCAGACCGCAAACGATCTAGAGATAGCTCAACTGATCCAAATCAGTACCAGTTTGTTTTTTGGCTATGATATTAGTAAAATGTTGTCCCTGACGCAAACATACATGTACTCAACATGTGGTGCCATTGCATTCTCAACCAGTTTGAACCGAAATCAAAAAGACATTCGAAAAAAATGAATAGCAATAAATAAGTAGGCACTGTTTGTAAATAAATAGTAGAAGTGGTTTGGTGGTCCGGACCGGTGCCGGTTGTCGACCTTGCGCACCGGCTCACGACCGCGGGTCGCATTCACCTCATGCATTGCATTACGCATGCCGACACTTATCTATGAAGTAATTGCATTCTTTTTATAGCCTCAGATAATGGTCTACATCATCAGCATTCTTTTTATGAGTAACAGGACATTAAAATACCAAAATCTCTTTTAAAGGGGATTTTGACACCACCCACCCATTTGTCATTGCATGAGATTTGTGGCAAATATCCCTTTGCTTATTCTATAACACTTCTCAGTCCAAATTAAGCAGAGCTTGAAATAATACAAGCTCTGCCATAAGGGAACTAGAAAGCTAATACTTGTATATTTTTTTTAATATTTACTTTACTTGAATTTTTAAAAAACTTTTATTGGTATACCTACACTTTTGATAAGGAAATGTTTAGGCTGTGCGTTGTACTCGGACGTCAGACACAAAATATGTAAGAACAAATATATTATATTGTAGACAATTCACACAACACTATCTAGCCCCAAACTAAGCAGAGCTTGTACTATGGGAACCAGATAGATGATATAATACTTAAATACATTTTAGTAAATACATACTTAGAATACAATATAACACCCAAACAGAGAATAAACATCTGTGTTCACCACACAATTTTTTGTTCTCAGTTGGAATCGAACTCACGACCTACGGCGCAGAAAACCGAACTACTACCAACTGAGCTGAGAAGCCAGTCAATTAATATTATTCTAGTACATTTTTCTCTACCTTATGATTACTTTGGTTAGGAGTCCTTCGGGTCGAGGCCTCCTTCAGCTTACGTCAACAATAACAAGCAATTAATTTCACTAATGACATCTACAAAAGGCAGTACGAGGTACACAATGAGCACTCAGAGCCACCTGGTTTTGTTTACCGAACAAAGCTTCTCCATTCAGGATTAGTTGCGTACTGTGACACAGTCTACTTTCATCCAGTACTGCAACTGTTTACTGCCATCTTGTTAAAAGTTAAAGTGAAAACTTGTATCTTACGACTTAATGCGAAAGCTTAGAGCCTTTGACTTTAGAATATTTGATTCTTTATGATATTATCATACATAATTAGATAACGAGATTTATAGATGGTCAATATTCAATTAAAAGAAGCTTTGGATAGAATAAATTGTAAGTTTCACATTTTTGATAACATGCATAGAATTAAAGTCCTTGTTTCATATTATATTTCCCAACTTAATGTTTCTTCAAAACAGTAAGTCATTTGGATTGTTATAATCTATCATACGCAGTATTACTTAGTTAGTACTTGTTCCGCACGTATTGTATTTAACTTCAGTCGTGCGATGCGTACGTGACGCTCTGTTTCAATTACAAACAAAAAGTTGTGATGCTGTATTTAATTCTACGTGGTTATATACTAAGGAGCTATCGATTTATTTGTCATTGTGATATGAACGAACCTTCTTGGTTTTTATGAAGTTGTGCGTCAAAAAGTCATTGAGGGATGTAACGGAGTCAGGACACGTATTGAAAGAGCCATTAGCCGTGTTTGAGAGATATTTTAATGAATAAAGGCGTTCTTGAGTGTGGCTCGGCATTATTAATGACAACCTCCATGGCTGGCCAGCTGCGAGGAGGAAGATCCGGGTTTGATTCTTGGGGAGGGATGAGTTTTAAAGTTATTGAAAATGTGTTACTAACCATACCCAGTGAAAGTTACCTGAAAGTATTTGTTAGTTTTTTTCTTATGTTTAACTGAAGCATAATACCTACCGTTACATCTTCACTGTGTTAAACTACTATCATTTTAATCTGACTGGCCTCTAGCTCAGTAGCTCTGCCAGCTGCGCCGTAGGTCGTGGGTTCGATCCCCATCACCGAGAACAAATATTTGTTTGTTCTCTGTCTGGGTGTTATATTGTATTCTAAGTATGTATTTACAAAAAAAAATGTATTCAAGTATTATATCAGCTATCTGGTTCCCACATTACAAGCTATGCTTAGTTTGGGGCTGGGTTGTGTGAATTGCCCAGAATATTTATTTATTTAAAATCATTAAAGTTATTAATCAATTGAATGAACAATGGACTAATATCCGACCGAAATACACCATCACGTGTTAATTTCTAGCCCAACAGTTTGATGCATATCTCCAGTATATACTTTGATATAATAGATGTATTTGTACCTCATCCATCAGACTGGCACATCGAATCCAGGAGGGTAAGATGAACAAAAGCCAACGTTGCAATCTCAGATCTCCATTCAGGCTCGTCCATCACTATAGCTATAGGGCGGCGGCCGGGAATTATTTCTTTCAAGTAATACTGCTGCTCTCTTCGGAACACCTTGTTTTTCTTTTCTAGTAATATCACTAAGTAATTATTATTTTTCTTAATTAGAACATTCCAGTACTAAGAAAAATATTAATTAAGTATAGTTATTATTAATATTTTCAATCAATAATTGAATTCTAACAGACTTCAGACTAATTGAACATCACCAAACTGAACAAAAGCAAATTATAGCTTTGAAATCAAAACAAATAAAAAGTTCTCGCTTCCTTCAAACATTAAATAAAAGTGATATCTATGTCCTAAAGAATCGAGGATATTCCGCAAACCCACTATCTCCTTTAAAAAGCAGCAAAAAACTCTCATTTACAGCGCAGAGCAAGAAAGAGCGCCATTTCTCAAGCGCTTTTTGTGCTGCGAATTAATTTGAGGCTTACATCCTTAGTTATTTATCTACACTGTACATTCTCCGGTGAAAATATACTTTTGTGCCTCAATTTCCTCTGGAGACGGTATAAGTTTGAGAAGCAAGCGGACATACTTGCATAAGTTTGATAGACTCTGAATGATACCACAACTATTATCGATCTTGGTGGACTAATAGGTTGTAAAATAAATGCATTTTTTTCTTTCTGTTTTAACAAAATTTAATGATGAGAATATGAATTTAATCAGCCATTAGGGTTATCATTTTGTTGTGATAGCGGGATCCAACAGTAGGCCCACCACAAGCTCTGTCTGGCTCTGTCTGGTTTTGAATCTGTGTGAGTGCTCAACAGTGTATAATACTGTGTGTGTGGCGTTTTGGCGTAGGATTTATTTAGAAAGCACTCACACAGACTCAAAATCAGAGCCAGACAGAGCCTAAATATCTAGGTTCTAAGGGCTGATATCGCTAGCTGTATAGATAAGTGTATCTTTAGAGGAAGTTCATTCATTAATTATATAGCCCATAGGGAACAAGACGTCGGTTTAGTGATCCCAAATCAGGGGGATAACACGGATAGACCTTTGTTTTGGCTATGTGAACTATTATCAATAGTTTTTTACCAATTGTGTATAAAATATTTTATAACAAACAATAAAATATTCAGATCATTCATAGCCGACGGTCTAGAGATGATATTATTAGAACTGTATATTCAAAACGTAGAATAGGACTTAATACACTCAGTATTAAGTCCTATTCCTTTTAAGATTTGGAACACAATTTGATGTACGACTGTTATAAGACGAGTTTGTAGTCGTGTTACCAGCGCTGTGTCGACCATTCATTATAAGGGTGCTTCATTCATAATATTTACTAGGTTCAGTATCGTATCACGAAGCCTATATAATATGTTTCGCTGGCTCCAATTGTGGCTGAATTGTGTTAGTTTAACCTTGAAACTCGATGTCTTCGTTGTTAAGATCGCAGGAAGTCGGTAGTAGAAGAGGACTCATAATCGTTCTTCCAGGAAATGTATGGAGGAGGCTGTCCAGCATTGGACTTCTTCAGGCTGTCAAAGTCAAAGTCAATAATTTTTTTTTCAGTACGATGCAAGAATCACTTTGAAACGTCTTAAAACTAGGTATGATCATTGATTAGCCACCCACTGGTACCTAGGTCCTACCTCATTAGTTTTGAGCTTGTATTGTACACTACAAATAAAACTACACTAACGCTGAGTAAATTTTCCTTTTAAAAGTATAAAATGATGTTGTAAATGTGTGAATAAGCCCTCAGTCAGTAAGGGAGGCTGTAGGGGGGCTACATTGACAAGCCCTCAACGCACGTCAGCTCTGCGAGCGTGCCCTAAGCTCGATGAACACATTGCTGTGCAGTGACCTACCAACTGACCTGTATCACGCATTCTGCTCTATCGACTAGCTACAGCCAACGGCTTCGCTTGTGAAACCAAACCGAGTTGATGAATTATACTTAAGAGCTACGGAGTTTTTAGTCCAGCTCATGCCTTCGTCTTGATGAGATTAGAAAAATAAATTAAGCAATAATATACACCCTTCGAGCACGGAAACGGTTAGCATAATATGAGGAGATGTTTTATTATGTAAGTACAATTATGTTCAAATTTATCGTTATTAAAATAATTACCAAAATAGTTTCCCAATCATAATAAATATGTGGCAATTGCAAGTTCACGGGTGCTACGCCATGTAATTTGAATAGCCTGTATTCCAAACTAAATAAAGTGAAATACGAGCATTCAGCGCGCCGCGGGCGGCGTGACGGTATAACGATTTATTACAATGCAATCCTATTTACTACCACGCTTATTTACAACAAACACTGACCAAAGTGTAATGCATCATTTTCATGAAATAACTCTATTCTGTGAGGTATTTTGAAAATCTCATTAATGGCGTGCTGGTTTTACGATGTTTTTGTAAAGTACATTGTCATACATTAGTAAATTGGCGCTATTTTGAATACTGTACTCAATACTCAATATATGAATACTGTACTTAGTAAGTTATACAACACACAGTTCGATGATATTAGATCGATTAAAAATCACATCTTTTTCATTCCGTTGTTCAATTGAGTTATTGAGTTTATGAAAGGGAGGTCGGCCATTATGTACGAGTATAGTAGAAAAATTTATTATTTTTTTACAAATCAACGCAAAATCAAAAATTATTTGTTTTATGTCATTTATGAATAGTTTGTAATATCCAAAGTTCATAGTTTTTAATCCTTTTTCGCTTAAAATCTTTCTTTTTTCTCGTAGTCATGGTATAAAGTATTATAGTATGCAACTCTAGAATAAAACGGATTTATATCGAGAGTTATCAATCACTCGCGTCGTTTAAGATTCTAATACTTGAATCATTATGGCTTGATCATGATCACTCCCTACGGTCGTGGTTCATTCGTTATTCACTTCATCCTTCACTTGCTCGTGATTTATCTATGGTCCTCGATTTAAATCAGTTTTTAATTCACTAGTTGCATAATATGCTATTTTAGTTTTATCATTTGCTTATTTTAGAAGTTACAGGGGAGGGAGGATACACATTTTACCACTTTGGAAGTGTCTCTCGCGCAAACTATTCAGCTTAGAAAAAAATATATTTGAAACCACAAAATCATTTTTGAAGACCTGTCCATAGATACCCCACACGTATGGGTTTGAAGAAAAAAACACAAGAGCATACATAACAGGTTGCGTTGGTTGCAGATCGGTTGGTGGGCATGCGGCACGTGATGGCGCTGCTGATGTTCCTGGGCACCACCATCTCGTACTCCACGCGCGTCAGCATGAGCGTCGCCATCGTCGCCATGACCTCCAACAACAGCTACGGACACCCTGTGAGTACCTCTTACCCCTGATTCTTTCGTCCCCCACTTTCTTTTCGCCTATCTCTTTCCCCTTCTCTCTATCCACTTATCTCTATCAACTTTTCCCTACCCACATTTCTCTACCCGCCTCTCTCCCCACCTTTCTTTACCTGCTTTTTTCAACCCACCTCCCTTTTTCTGTCTTTCTCTATCCAATTTTCTCTATCCAATTCTCTCAAATCACTTTTCTCTACCCGCCTCTCTTTACCCGCTTCTTTCTACCCACCTCTCTCCTTCCACCTATCTTTATCTTATTTTTTATTCCCACTTCTCTCAACCAATTTTTCTCTACCCACATCTCTTTACGCCCGCTTCTTTTTATCCGCTTATCAGATACTCGTAGTTTCTGACACCCAATGCAATGACCCATTGACTACAGCTTTTAGTCTTATCTTATCTTTAGCTGAAACAAATCTAGAAATCTAGGAGATGAATTGTATTCACTAGACATCATTCATTCACTAGGCTTCAGAGTCAGAAGACATTCTTTGAATGGATTTAAGCAAGTCACGGCGAGTCGCCGATTTTATTTGCTTTGAAGCCGGATTGCCCTAAAAATTTTGTATCTGTCTGAGCTACAGAAGAAGCCTAAACAAACAGTAAAGTAACTTTTTCGAGACGTTTGTGCATGCAATTTTTTTTCTGAATTACTGATTTAGTTTTCTAGAGACTGTACTGTACATGTAAATGTACCTTTTCATTGCTCATACTCTGAAAGTAGGTTTGAAGTTGCCTGAGGGGCCTAATTGAAAGTAAAACTTTCAGCCCTAGGGAGAAACGCTTTCTACTAACAGCTGTCAAATTATAAAAAAAACAAGTTCTATTTTATTCAACCATGTTCCAACTTTCTAAAGTCTTTCTAACTGCAAGGAGGTTGTTCAAGCAAATTCCAACTTTTTATTCAGCAAGTAGGTTGGAAACCCATTACAACGGTAAGAAGTTTAAAAAGTCTAATTAGAGCGCAATGTAAAATTTAAATTTAAATAACATAAAGATAGTATTAAATAAATAATATATCTTCTTAATTACTTGATTAATATATAGCTTCAACTATTTATTTAAAATAACATAGATTTGAGCAAACAATTTACCATTTTTTAAATTATGAGAATGAAAATAATGGCTGAATAATGCTGGCGAGCCGAAGCCGAAGGCCCGCCAGAGAAAAAGAAAAAAAAAACCGGGAAGGCGGCAATTCAATCTTCATTTTCACTAATTTTTCTTTCATGTTTTTATTTTTACTTTCCTTGTATTCGTAATGAAAAGCACAGTGTTTACCTCGGGTGAAAGTCTTTTAAGTCCCTCAAGCTCCATTGGCGCCCTCGCTAACGCTCTGGCGCCAAACCCGTCTCGGGACTCAAAAAACGTGACTTTCAACACTCGGGTAACAATGTACTATTTATGTCATGCATGTATAATTAATGCGTCCAGTCGATTGATACATAAAATACTGATGGTAAAGCTTGTACAACTAGAACCACGATCCTGAACCATTATGGTCGTCGCTTGTTTCCACGGTTACATTCAAAAAGCTTTCCATCATGGACAAGGACAAAGTATTTAAGTGCAGTTTGTATGGTTGTCTCTATGGTTACATAAATAGTTCATGAATTGGAGGACAGCTGTTAAAAGCCATGATTTGTCACTAAGCTAGTCCGTTTACAAGCGCTATTAGATGAGGTAAGTGAGCGAGCTAACCATGCTCATTTATCACCGTGTTCACTGTAGTTCCCACTGTTTACAACGTTTACTGTGCCTGCCTCGTGCACCTGTAAGATCTCGTATTCAATACAAGAACCTTCCTTGAGTTTGTATTATTTGTATATTTACGAAAATCTGCTGCCTTCTTTACTTATGTAGCTCTTTGATTTACTATTTTGCAATAGTATTCGTGCATTGTTTTTTCTCCGCTAAAATATTAATTCAACCAAACTATTTCGCTTTTAATTGTTTTATACTCGTACTTCTATGCCACTCAACACACCACACAAAAGTGAAGTGCACTATAAATACATTGTTGCGTATGTCAAGGTGTGCTATTCAACCAATTGAGGGACATTTGCATATCTAATTAGCAATTAATGAGACGATTAAAATAGAAAAAGGTGACCTTTAATTATATTAATAAAACCTATGATAGACCGAAGTGTAAAGTAACTAGTACATTTTTTTCTAATGTACTTGTAAATACCTATAATGTATTAGTCAGTCACCTCGAGACTTCTAAGAGCGGCCGCTCGTTAGCGTCGTCACTGAAAAATATATTTTCAGTAATTTTGACTGTAGAAAATAGTTTCCTACTCTGATTTGAGTTTTAAAAATATTATGATTTTCAGTATGAAGGGAGTCCCATTTTTCGATTATACACTTTTCCTTCGACTTTGTTTTAAAAAATTGGTAGGAGAAGCTAATTAACTAATCGTTTTGTAGGAAAGCTATGATCAAATTGATGAAAATAAAAACGATAAAGTACGATCTTGTATGGCTTAAAAAGAAGAAAAGACTGTAGGTTCTCCATCGTTGCTTTTGGTTAGGGCTAGTATAGTATTATCTTATCTGTGGTTAGGGGTTGCCAGGTTGAGAAACTATGACGCAGAGAGTCTTATTTTATGTTTTCTTGACCGATGTCGTCCCACGGCTGGGCAAATTATGTCTCCCCAAATTTCTCCAACCATGTTTAACCCTCACTTTATCTCTCCTTGTGAGTCTTTTTAGCAATTAACAAAGTTTTATGATTTCTAGCACCTTGTACTTTTCTTTGAATATAAAAACGTTTATTAAATCCTTTGTCTTTGATCATTATTGACTAAATGGTGATCATAAAGCGGCAGTTTACTCGGAAACCAGAGGTTAAGTTAGTTATCCATTCTCTTTGAAGAGAGACAACAAAATTTCCTTTGCCCAAGTTATTATTGAATTTACAAAATCTCTTGAGTTTTGTTTTGGGACTGCCATCAACTAATTAAATCAATTTGCGTCGAAAAACAACTTGGAGGCAACTAGTCGATAACTTTCAACTGTCTATAATAATTAATTGTATTCTGAATGAACATAATAATCTACGGACAATATTGTGTCTTCTTTTTTTCCCACAAGATAAACAATAAGTATTGTGACACCCATAAACCCATAACATCTCAAAGTTGTAAATTTTCAACTTATTTAGTAAGACGGTTTTCACGTATAAAAACTTACCACTTTAGATTCACCTATTAGTCAACGGACCTGTAAATACTTATCTACTGACATTTTACGTTTTACTACTTGACCATATTATCCAGCTAGCTATTTTCTAACCAGCAACTAACTGATAGGTTTGATGTTCCAGCAATTCGAATGGGAGCGCAGCACGCAGGACACCATCCTGTCGTCGTTCTTCTGGGGCTACGTGCTGCTGCAGATCCCGGCGGGCATGATCGCGGGCCGCTTCGGGGGGAAGTACCTCATGTTCGCCGCCATGGCGTGCACGGGCGCCGTCAACCTGCTGGTGCCGACGGCGGCGGTGCAGGTGCGTACATGTTCACTTGCACTGGACAGTAGTCTCATCTAGTTTTAGTGTCAGCCCTCATTGCTCATTGATGTAATGAACATACGGCACACTTGCCTATATAACAAAGCATTGCCTTGCAGGTCACGCATGACACGAGCTTACGACCCAGTGTCCTGCTTCCATCGACTTCAGGGCACCCTCACCTTTCAAATCAAAACACTGTAACGCTGCTCGACAGCTGGAAACAGGCAGGGTGGTAGTGCTTTCACGGACGAGCCATTTACTCTCCTGTTATCAGCTCTGATTCTGCTCTGCGTCTGTAGGCCGTGGGTTAGATCCCCACCGAGGCCAAAACATGCTACTAGTTCATTTGGAGCCCGATTGGACAAGTTCTATGACACAACACGACATGTTACCATCACTCCAACTTCAAAACATAAATTTTACTAAAAAGCTAATTCACAGAGAGCTCTGAATAATTACTACATTCGTGCACATTCTACTTCCGGCTAACTTTACAGCAAATTCAACTTTATTGCACTAAACTTGATTATCCTCTCCCGTCCCGGATGTAGTGCATTTGCTAGTCAGAGATTCCCATAAAATTTAACCGTCATTATTAAGGTCGTAAAACCAAGACAAACTGATAAATAAATCTAAATATATAACTCAAAGGTGACTGACTGACTGACATAGTGATCTTGTCAACGCACAGCCCAAACCCCTAAGAAAGAATTTTGAGATGCAGGCTATTTATAAGGTTAGTAACTTTTCAGTTTAAAATATAGAATTTATGTATGCTAGCGCCTGTACTTCTTAACGCGAGCGAAGCCGCAGGCAACAGCTAGTTTAATATAAACATCAAACAAACATCATATAAATCTGACTGGTTGTAACGTTAAACTAAGCAAAGTGTATACTCTATAGGAACCAGATAGAAAGTTGTTGTAATTCAAACTTGCTAAGATTCCAGGAAATATCTCAGCTACTGAAAGGAATTAAGCTATAATAACTGCACTCGTTTGCTTAATGGACCACTTGTATGAGCTCGAACTTTGAAAACGGAAATAGGATCTTTCTGGTATTCAATTCAATTCAATATATTATATTTACTTCAGATTTAAAATATCCAGTTTGTGATAGTTACAAAGAAATAAAATCATAAGAAACTAGCTATGGAATAATATTACATGCAGATGAAATAAACCCTAAGAGTTACAAGAAAGCTGTACCTACTTTTTATTAAGGAAATAAATAATGTTTATTATTATTATCTGATTAAAAAAAAATCTAAAGCAAGAATGCCACCCACGATATTTTGACGTCCGTAAAAAATGTCACCACATCTTGGAAAATCCGAAAACAGGAAATCTGGTTTCTTGGTAAAAGTCGGGTATTCCCTCATGAAGTCCCCGATGCTGTTATGGTTTAAAGTTTTAGAAAATACTGTACTTCTGCTCTTGTCTACCAAATATGATTTAAAATCTTATACTTAGACTAGAGCTGGGTCTATAATCTATATACCACCCAGCAGGCAGACACATTTTACCATAACGAAAAACAGGAAGGCCCAAATTGAATACAAACGAGTAATGGCAAACCTCTCAAACTATGAGGAAGTCCTATCACCAGTAAACTGGTTCGGGGTGATGGAGATGATGACAAAGAACTCCATGGTGTATGTAAACACACAAATCAAGCATATATTATACTACATGCATGTCATGTCATCATTTTAGGAATGTTGGACTGAAATGAGATTGCACAGTTTGGGTAATAAGCCTATATCAACAGTGCGGAGGACCTCGGCTCCCTGATGTTTGCAGCCATAATAGTGTTTGCTTTCATTAGTTATTAGATGCTTGGCTAGCTTTACAAATTACGCCCTACGCACATCTAAGGGTTCTGTGTTGCAATTCTAGAAATAAAACCACTCAAGCAATCGCGTAAACCGATGTGAATTGTCCATTTTGTTTCAAAAATTTGAAAATCGAACGCGGTTTCAGCAATCACTCAAACGAGAGCCGTGTTGCTGGAATCGACAGGCTGCGATGGTGATCAGTGAAGCACTGTCAAATAGGACAGCGATATTGGACCGCGTTTCACTGATCGCTATTGCCATCGCCTAGATGTGTCAGGCCTTTACTAGGTAGACTTCTGTTTGGTTTATTATAAGAAGCTTTAATTTGATGCTTGCTTTATTTAAAAAATCTAGACTGTTTTCGCTATTGTTTTTCAGACTTTACAAGTTTACACTGAAAAAGCGAACTTAGCACGCCAATTTTAACAAGTATGCTTTGATGAACCGGTTATTTCAGTCAATAGAGCACATCAAAGAAGATCCTTCCTTTTCTTTTATCAGAAGGAAAGCTGTGAAAGAAAGTAAGATGTCCAAGATTCAAATTCACAAATTAAACAATAATTAAAGGCACTGCACTAAAAGAAGTTCACAAAGCTATAAAACAGCAACTAGTTTCACTCGTGTCCACAAGTTGAATATTTTCTCAAGTAACAATTTGTCTACAGTTTCGTTCCTCATGCGCGAACACTCTATATTGCATGATGCTGTGCCGTGCTTCAAGCTCGTTGCTTTGCTTTACTGTTCACGAATATACTACTTTATTTCGCCTTTGTGTTTTGATGTGGTCACCACATCTTTCAAGTCACAGGTTTTATATCAAAAACAAAGAAATCAACAGCAGTTGGGTCATTCTGACAATCGATCCACATTTGAAAAATGCTAAACATAATAAAACAAGTGAGTTGCATTTTTACTCTATATAGACCTTGTAATAAGCAGCACTGTTTTTTGTGGCATATTGAAACACAAGTCTAACAGGTACTTCAACGTTGTTTAACAAATTGTTTCAGCGTTTCAGGCTTCTTGTACCTCTAATTAACTTTACAAAGTATTTTCTTGCAAATTCAAATTGTTCATGCTAAGTAAACATTAAATATTGAAAAATCTGATGCATAAGTTGATTTATTACATTTTAACATGCACATATAAAATCAACAGCATCCATTAATCATAATTCAGTAGCTTGGTCAAATAAACTGAAATATTTCCGAGCAACTGAAATTTAAACTCAATGCATAAAAATATGTACATTCTTAAAAAGAGGTTCCAAAATGGTGGATCACGATTGTGATCGCTCGTTTCCTATTAAAACTCCTTGCAAGACGTATATTTTTGTCAAATTACTTTAGGAAACTTACTGTGGTAATGTGGAGTCTATTTGGCTTAAATACCTATTTGGCTTAATAATTTTTGTACCATTTAGCACAAGACGGGACTGGCTGGGACCCAGTTCTGTTTGTTTGCCTTCAGCTGTCCGTTCTGTGTAGGTTTTTTTTATTTATTTGTCACGTGTATGTCTTTGAGTCAAACAAATTTATTTTCTTTCTTTTTACTTTCTTTCTTCTGGAGTAGTTGCGTTAAACTAACTTAGCAATGACATGGAGGTGGTTAGCATACCTCTTTGAAGCCAATCCAGTAGTCTCGTGTATTGGATTTGAGGCAACAGTTTCGCAGCGGAGATGCGCTGACCAGCCGATAAATTCGATAGGAATTTTCAACAATGCCGTACGTTTATCGTCGGCTGTAAATTCCATGTGGCTCTGAAGTCCGTGACGGTCATTGGACCGCGACGCCTCCAGCGTGCCCAATAAGCCTGCTATTGCGCGTGCCCTAGCTGACATCATGTCGACAACTATTAATATGTTGACTTCCGCTTTAGGTGTGGTTATAAAACCATCTGTGTTAGTAATGATTATTGCAACACCATGCGAGGTACTATCGCGAAATTGTACGTTTGATAGATAGACATGAGGCTTTGATGTGTTGGAAGGTTCTCATTCACACAGTTGGAAGCTGTTTAACTAAAACGTTCCAATCCATTTGAAATTTCATAGTTTATAAGAAGATTAAAGTAATGTTTGAGTAGTATAATGTTTCTGTCGTGAAAGGATTCTAGGTTGCACCCCTGTTTGAAGGCTCTATTTGTAGAAGATGTTAGACCAAGATCTCCAGGTTAAAGTGATACTTCTGATTTATTTGCATAAAAACTTTTGAGTTTGACAACAGCTTCAAAAATCTAATTATAATATGTTTTTTAGAAGGCCTAGCTAGCAACCCTAGCAGAGCTATCGAGGGAATCATGTTAAAGTTGGTTCTATCCGCAGTTGCAAACTATAACCGTGGAATTTTTATGAAGCTCTCGGCAGCATGCTTGATTTATAGCTCTTTATAAATGCATGGCGCCGGCGCCGCGACGAGGGTACTTGCATTAAATTGCTTTGCTTTAACATGTGATGTGGGATGTAAGAAAGTCAAGTTCCGTGCTGTTTTGGTCCGTAATAATAATAATTAAGTAAAAACGCGCGCCATTTAATCCTAATTATTTTATTTTCTGTGCCCAAGCTATGCTATATTATTTGCTACAGTTTGGTCTCATCTGGCAATAGTTCTAGCTTTTATAAGTGATGTTTATCTAAGTTAAGAATATATTGGATTGGGACTACAGTTTGCTCTGCGGCCCTGCGCGAATTACAATTGGAAAACCGCGAACCATAAATCACTGCAAGGAACTCAAAGCCAAACAACGATACATTCGATTCCTTCTTAGAATAATAAATAAAATATTCCACGTGATACGTAATAAAAGAAGTCAGCTCTAGAACTTAATATTATGGAAATAAAATGCAAAGTCAATAAATATTTCATACTCCATTTTAATATCTGGCTTCGGTAGAATTGCTCATGTTTTCTTTCCGCGCAATATTTAGAAATATGAAATTCCAATCTTCATAAATATCTTCATCCAGACAACAAACACAGGCGGCGCAATAACATGAAGTTATCAGTCCTTAGTGTTTGCTAACCTGTATTTACTTAATGAGCATTATTTACTGGATCTAATAAAGAAAATAAACAGCCTCAAGACTTTCAGGCGAAGATCACCTATAACATCCGTTTTTATCGAAACATTATCTTACATTGTATGAAATCGATTTTCAAGTACCAGTAATAAGCAACTTACGTGCTCACTAAACATTATACTTACATAATGCTATGTTGACTAAACCTCAAGTAATCGCGTGATCAGTGAAAGGTGACGTCACCTGATCTCCTGAACTGTGATCAGGTATCTTATCTGTTGCGTCAATAAATGCGACGGACCAGTCTCAGTCAGAGGGCGCGGAGCAAACAGACGAATGTTGTCTGTCTGAGCCCTCGAAGACGTCGATCAAGATGGAACGGACCGATTTGTCAGGACGAGACGAAGGTCGAGGTTGATTGATATAAGACCGGACAGGACCTCTTAACTGAAACCTTAGATCATCGTGCAATAAATCCTAAGCCTTGCCGTAAAATAGTGTTTATTGGCTATGATAAAATTCGATGGCAGTTGTACTAAAATAGTACCATCTGCCATTTCTGAGACGTGGGGGTGGACATAGGGATCGACATAGGTAAAGTGGAAAAGTGGCGGCAGATGAAACTAATTCTTTATTTTCCCCCATGTTTTATTATTTACGGCTTTCTTTATTAGTGTCTGACAAAATGTAGGATCACAACTTCAAGATTAAAAACGTAAAATTGTCGCGTTTCTACAGCTGTTTCATTCAATTAGATTATTTTGTCCAGAAACAAGTCGATGCATCTTGAAAAGTGGTAGTACGTTTTATTGATTATTAAAAGACATTGTAATGAATGATCGATATTGTAAAGTCTCAAGTCTTCATAATCTTCATGAAGAAAATGGAGAGACCTCTTATGGTCTAGACCTGGACCTGGACCTCTTATGACCAGCAGTAGACTTAATGATAATTACGATAATTAATATTACTCAAGACTCATAAGGCCTGTAAGTGCGAGAAATTGCCTGGATCACACAAATAAATTGGAATTTCTGTCACATTCGCGAGAATTTTGCCTAAAAAAATATTCTTAAGCCGAGAGCTTCAGGATAAATGAGCAATTGGTGAGTAATAGCCCGTCGCGGCTGAGTCGCGGCGGGACTCGTGAGAGATGGCGCCGGGTGAGAATATGTCGACGCATATTATATGTGAGATTCGTACGTGATCCATCTAGAGCGGGCTGAAAGTTGGCTTAGTATGCTGGAACATACTACCAATCTAGAAGTTATGCGTGTCTAGATCGGGTGCAATTTTTCATCCATTATTCTGATAAATTTTTCATTTTAAGTCATTAGTCAACCCACGGGGATAAACTTCTCAGATTGTCAAAACGAATGATATTATTTCCCGCTGGTACTCATAGCTTGGAGTTGATTCCAGGGTGACTGGATGGCGGTGTGTGCGTGCCGAGTCCTCATGGGGCTGACGCAGGGTCTGCTGTACCCCAGCATCCACGGCGTACTGGGGCACTGGGCACCCACGGCCGAGCGGAGTCGGATTGGTACCTTCGTTTATGCTGGTAAGTTACCTCTAAGACAATTTGTTCAGAATTTTTACAAACACATTTTCGCCAATTTGGCATTTTGTATTTCAAAAGTCAGTTGAATGAAACGCATCTTACTTAGATAATATTTCAAAGAGTCCAAATTATGTTATGTTAGAAGCTTGCTCAATTTTCGCACTATAGCTAGAATATAAACAGGTTATTACAACTTGAGACGCAATTACCTGAACCTACAGTGGCACACTGTAATTTCATGACGTGACACGTAGTTAGCAGCTAACTACAAGTGGCGTGTGATCTCGTCTGTCAACAACGGTACCTACACTATTACATCATAGTTGGTGCAAGCTGCAGACAAAGCGCAGAGAAGAGGGAACAGTGTATCAGTATTTTAGACATTTTATTGAAATTGTAAAAGGCGAGATAATTTCAACGACAAAACTGTTACTAAAATTGAAATGCGCGCTCGTAAAGGCCTGCGCACACCAAGTTCGCTGGCGGTAGCGAACAGTGTAGCTTAGTACTTAGCGTTGAAAAAAGTTATTGGTATAGTAGGTATAGTAGTGGTCGTCCAAAACTCTTGATTCATAAAGTGATCGTTGTGACTAAGGTACATCGGGTCGACTTTTTAAAACTTTATGTATGATTTAAATGTCTGGTTACGCACACTCCACCATAAGTATTTTTTTGCTATTAGTAATTATTATTATAATAACGTGTGGTGTAGCGAGATTCAAACACTACTTTCCTGTGCTTCGAGCATATATCCTGTTTCCCAGAAGGAAAACTTTGCCTCTCATACGCTTACACCGCAAATAATTTAGCAACTTTTCTCGCATGCAGCACAAGTTTCCGACGTCTTAGAAATTGTAAAGTTGTAAGTGTTATAACAATGCTACGTATATTGTGGTTAGTTATAGACTGAAGCAGTGCTAGTATTGCAAAGTAATATGTGATACCAAAACTCGTTTAAGAACTACACTCGTTTGAGACGTAATTTGAGAACCTTCGTGAACGTTTCGAGTCATTTGAAACTTTGTAATGTTACCTATTATTTGGAAAGGCCTCCTAGTGGGCCCTTACACTAGTAACTTTAACAAGGTAGATGGCCAGTGAAAGTCGTAGAAAAGAATAGTAAAGACGTAGGTGTTCAAAGTCCACTGCAACTGTGAAGTTTGAACATTTTACAATTCCCTTTTATAAGTTTTCCTCACACTCGAAAACAGCATACTGTACGATAAGTATGCTGTCTTGAACCACTGTAACTTTTTGTTACTTTATTTTAGGTTGCTGTTCTTCTAGGTTTGGTCACTTCCAATAAAAAGATGTACAGCTGCAATTACTTCACAATTCACCCGCCTTACATAACCATGGTATTCTTCAGGTCATCCCAGTCTGTGCATTACTTTTGGTATCATTTAATTTTGTGATTCATCAGGTGCCCAACTTGGAACGATAATCGAGCTGATGACGTCCGGTCTGCTGTCGGCGAGCGCATGGGGCTGGCCCTCCGTGTTCTACGTGGCGGGCGCCATGTGCATCACGTGGTCAGCACTGTGGCTGGCGCTGGGGGACTCCACGCCCGGAACCAGTCGCTGGATTGCGCACGACGAGAGGAAGTACATCGAAGCCAATGTGCTCTCCGATGAACTCGGACATAATGTAAGTGCCTACCTAAGTGCACTGGTGGTCTAGTGGTAGCGACCCCGCTTTCCGATCTGAAAGTCGTAGGTTTAAATCAAGTCGTGTACCAATGAGTTTTTCTGTCGAGAAATGGATGTGCGCTATACCAGTACTCTCAAACGGCGAAGGAAAACATCATGTGGAAACCGGCGTGTCGTAGAATCGAAAAAAGTTCGAGCAACACGTGTCAAGGGTCACGCAAAAAGGGCCCGCCAGCGGCCTACTTGTGGAAAAACAAGCCCGCACATCAGTGCGGATGATGAATTTGCCGAATTTCACTGCTGGCAGTTTTTTTTTCACTGAAATGGCACTGCTTGGCATAATATTTGTAAATCGAGCAGTGTGTGACGTCAAACTGTGAACCTTCTAAAAACGAATATGTTTACAATAATGCTCAATCTGGGTAAGCTAAGACTTTATTCCTTGTACATAAAACTCAATCAAAGTTTTAAAGGTTTTTTGTTTTTTTAGCCTATGCCAACTCCTTGGCTGAGCATCTTGACGTCACTTCCGTTCTGGGCCATCCTGCTGGCGCATTGCGGCCAGAACCTCGGCTTCTGGACGCTGCTGACTGAGCTGCCTTCCTACATGAAGAATGTTCTCCATGTGGATATCAAGGAGGTACACATGTTCACCCTTAAAAAGAACGAGTACCTACGATTGGAATACCAACGTAGGATCTTTTAGAACTGTCGGATTTATACGAGACTCTTTTGTGTTGTTGTAGAACGGCAACCTGTCAGCGCTACCGTACGTGGCCATGTACATCCTCAGCTTCGTGTTCAGCTGGCTGGCCGACTTCCTCGTCAACCGCGAGCTGGTGCCGCTCGTCACCTCCAGGAAGATCTTCAACAGTATTGGTGAGCTGCATTACCACGTATACTTATCAACTCCAGACTGGATCGAATAGAGGATGAGTCCAATGAACACCCTTCTTTTTCTTGCGTTGACATTCTTACTCTGGATGGTTGTGGTTTTGCAACGGAGTTTGTCCTATGTTTAAAGGACGGCATCACTCATGGATAATTCTAGTGCTAGGTGAACTTGATAAATGGAACTAGTGGTATCTTCTCAACTGAAGTGTAGATCATGGTTTTCAGTAGTTACTTATGTCGAATAGATTAAATTAGCCCTCTTTACCTTTGGCATTCTGGTGAATACCTGCGTCTCATAGTTTAATGTAATCTTGCAGCGCACTGGGGGCCAGCTGTAGCACTGCTGGGGCTCTCCTACTTGCCCGCCGGGAACCTCACTCTCGCTGTTATCATTTTGACCATCACTGTTGGGCTCAATGGTGCTCATTATGTTGGGTTCATGGTAAGTTTACTGTCAACTACTTTCGACCAAAACTTCAGTCATCAGGAATTCACTTTTGGGGCTTAAATTTCCCAGAGTAGCCGTTATCACTATGACAATTATTGTACATCTTTCAAATCGTTCATGGTTGGTGGAAATATAAATAATAATTATGTAAGTACGTATTTTATATAACATTTGTGTTCCATAGTTGTCCCACATCGACCTGTCTCCGAACCACGCCAGCACGCTGATGGGCATCACGAACGGCATCAGCTCCATATTCTCCATCATGGCGCCGCTCAGCGTCTCCGTAGTCGTGCAGGATCAAGTTAGTAGAACTTCTCCTTTCTCCTACTTTTAAAATTTTGGTTTTTCATTTTCTGCCAATTTATACAGCGCCAATTTTTTTCCCCATGTTTATATTTACAATTATAATTCACGTGGATTCTGCCGTAATACAAAAAGCTTTGTTTGTCTATCATCAGTTCCCAAGAATTACTTATATGTACTTAATCATGATCAGTTAAATGGGCTTAAAATTCGGGACTAATATTTGTGATTGTTGAATGTAATGATTATTGTTTACTTTATTAGAGTGAAGCATCGGAATGGCGGAAGGTGTTCTTCATCTCGATCGCGTTCTACATCCTCAGCAACCTGTTCTACCTGCTGTTCATCTCCGGAGACGTGCAGCCCTGGAACGAACCCAAGCAGGTCGAAGGAGGAGGTTCGTACCGCAAATAGCTTACTATTTATAGGCTTCATGTACACCTTTGAGCCATAACCATAAATCTAATTTGGTTTTTGTTCAGATCCGTCATTTCAGACCAATCAAAAGAACAAGAGACTGGTATGAACTGGATATCGCTTAATAATTTTTTAATTTCTTTGGTTTTGTCACCTCGATTTGTCTGTCATTTTCGGGAAGGTTTTTTTCACTAATATGCTCTGCAGACACGGTAGGCATTCCTTTAAATTTGTTATTAACTAAAAAATAATGTTCTTTCTTTCAGAAGAAGCAGAAGAGAAGAAGCCTCCGATGAAGAAACGTGACATCCGAAGATTGAGTATAGGAGAGAGCAAGTTCTAAATCAACTCTATGATAATAGCCTTGGGTTTCTAAAGTTCAATCTAGACCAAGCTAAGCGAATTAGTATTGCTCTCTGGAGGTGGGTGTAAGGAGTCTATACAATCATACATAGGCATTGCATAAGCATACATAGGTATATACAATAGCAGACTTGCTGAGAACATGGCTCCATAGAAAATCCACTCGAAAAAGTCTCAGATTTCATAAAAAACAGCAAGGAATACCTGTGATACTAGTAAAATTTAAACATGACCAAACTGCTGTACCGATTTTGATAAAATTTATATGGGACCAATCTAGTATATTTATAGTATACCTTTCAGATAAAAAATATTTTGATCAAATCTGCGCATCTGCAACGAGGAAGTTATACAAAAACAAACATAAAAAAAATACAACCGAATAGAGAATCTCCTTCTTTATTGTTTAAAGTCGGTTAAAAAGACGTGACATATCAGCAGCCGACGCTATCTGTCGGGAACCAGCCCCGTGTCTTGTGACGGGTAATATAGGTAATGAGGGACCCTTGTGTTCATCGCTTGCTCACATCTTTCAAATGATGTCGTTTGCTTGGCTGTTGAAGTGTCATTTATACCTTATACAGGGTGATCACCGAGCCCAGTCAGTACGGGGAAGTTGTTAGCTATTAGAGGAAATTGCTTGTGTTGCCCATTTGACAAACAGGATAAAACAAAGCAATAAGGATAAGGATACTTATCCGGATATTAATATATTAACTTCATATAAGGAAGATATACAGGGTTATTCATTATTAGCTGCAAATACTCAGGAATTAGATATTCAACAAATAAAATAAAAAATGTTTATGAAAAGATTTTTTTTATGTTTTGTTATGAAAATTCCGAGAAAATCTATAAAGGAATCATTGGCGCCTGACCTATTTTAACCTTTGATCCGCCCCACGCGCCGTGAGCGAAACTCTGCGTTCAGTCACCGCCTGGGAGGGTCATCGTCCTGTTCTCCATGGCAATCATTATGCAATAGCCGTAAAGAAATTAATAAAAATAAAATTTTGATACATACAAAAACTTAAATCAAAATTTAAAAAAAATCATTTCATAAATATTTTTTATTTTATTTGTTGAACCTACATAATTCCTGAGTATTTGCAGCTAATAATGAATAACCCTGTATTATCTTAGATAGTACTTATTTATGCTCCCAAGCAGTGATATATGTAATACAATATGTTGTATGCATTGATATATGTAATACAATATGTTGTATGCATTGATATATGTAATACAATATGTTGTATGCATTGATATATGTAATACAATATGTTGTATGCATTGCTTTGTTCTAATTTGATGTCGATAGTTTCCGTATCCCCAAACAGTAGGCCTATCACAAGCTCTGTCTGGCTCTGTCTCTGGCTTTGGTTTTGAGTCTGTGTGAGTACTGTCCAAATAAATTCTACGTTGAAACGTCACACGCACAGTTTATTACACTGGATGAGCACTCACACAGACTCAACCAGAGCCAGACAGAGCTTGCGGTAGGCCTACTGGCCGTTCTCCGGCCTCTCAATATCTCCATGCAGTGCAGCACCAACCCTCCAGGAACCCAGGGCTAATTTATTTAAGCTAGTCATATTATTATTAGCATAATGTATTATAGCATACCTAGTTAAAGCAAAGGCAGACTAACTTCATGAGTAAAATGTCCCAGTTCTTGTAAGTTCGCGCTAACGGGCCCCCAGACGAGAGTATAACTTGAAACACTAGTATTTTCATGGTCCTAGGATGAAAACGGCTACCGTTAAAATAGAACAGATAGATATAAAATTCTTTATTGTACACCTTACAAACTAACAAAAAGAGAATTTAACACATAAATATACTATTCAATAAATGTACAATGGGCGGTCTTATCGCTATAGAACGACAATATATAGAACGTTTCTTCCAGACAACCGTGAAATTGTGGTTATAATAATTAATGTCATCAATGATCTCGATTTTGAAAGTCGAAGGTATTATTCAAGTTTAAAATCTCATAAATCAACTAAGTTGAGCAACGTTCTTTGTAGTCATCATTAGGATGGGTGACTGATAGTGGCAATTTTATCTGAGCGTTTCTATGTTTCGAAGGTCTAGAACCGTTCAGCTACGACGAAAGCCTTAGCTTTAAAGCTCCGTTACTAAAGTTGTTTACTTTCTAGTTTTACCCCAGTTTGTTTATTTTGAAAGCAAGCTTAGTTTGTTAAACCAAAGAATACTTTGCTTTGTTTGACGAACAGTGATTTTAATAATATTTTAATTTATTTAAAACTATGTTAATGATTTATTAAGACAATAATGAAAAATATAAAACTGTGGTTTTCTTTTCCCATTTTCATCCATACCTTTTTTAAATAATTGCACAAAAAGGACGGTACACCATCCGACGGACCGACGACAACGCGTGAACGAATTGAAACGGCTCAAAATAGTTCTTCCTAGAGCCATGGGGAGGCCTATGTCTAGCAGTTGACTTCTTTATACTGATGATGATGAATAAATAAATAAATAATAAATAATGCGGACAATCCACCCAACATTATCTAGCCCCAAACTAAGCAGAGCTTGTACTATGGGAACCAGATGGCTGATATATAACTTACATATTTTTTTTTGTAAATACATACTTATAATACAATATAACACCCAGACAGAGAACAAATATCTATGTTCACCACACAAATATTTGAATAATGTTAACAATGCACTACTGGCCTCGTGCACAAGCTCAAAGTCGCGCAACGAGCTGTGCTGGGAGTTCCACTACCTACGTGATATAATCAGAAACGAGGATATCCGTAGAAGAACCAAGGTCACCGACATAGCTCGTAGAGTTAGTAAGTTGAAATGGCAATGGGCAGGCCATATAGCTCGAAGAACCGACAACCGTTGGAGAATAAAGGTTCTCAAATGGCGACCACGAACCGGAAGACGAAGCGTAGGGCGCCCACCCACCAGATGGACCGACGACATTGTTAAGATCGCGGGAAGTCGATGGATGGAAAGGGCTCAGAATCGTTCTTCCTGGAAATGTAAAGGGGAGGGTTATGTCCAGCAGTGGACTTCTTCAGGCTGATGATGATGATGAACCATGCAATTCTTGAGGTTGATGATGATGATTTATGAATATGTAAGCCAGATCACGACATATCAGTAGTTAGTGAAGCAATGCTGATTGAAACCCTGTGGCATTTCATTTATTTTGGCAGAATAGTTTTTCGTATCAGTCGAAAGCTAATGGAGAGCTATTTAAATTTACGCGCCAAGACGCAAGTTGGTGAGTGAGTTGTTGAAACGTTGTAAGGGCGACCTCTGGTAACGAATAGAAACACTATAAATGGCTAGGCAGATGGCTGGCGAAGAGCGCCATCTGTTAAGTAGTAGCCGCAAAATACAGGATTTGACAGATGTCAACACTTTTGTGGGTAGCGATGTTCGTATCGAACGGTGTCTACTAGTGACATCTGTTACGAAGTAGTCGCATGTCGATAGGGTCGGAGAAGGAGAGAAATAGGGTTTAGCTTGTGTTGGAAAAGGACAACGTTTTCACCATCAGCAAGACGCAGGGGCCTCCATTGGCGAGTAGTGTAACTAACTAAGAAATAAACTATATTAGCGGGTGAATAGAAATAATGTGGTTGGGTCGTTGTGTGAAGCGAGCTCGCAATTACAGACATTAAAAATGCTGGCCGGAGAGACGTAAATGCCGTGGATTATTGGAGCAAGTGTTCTGGAATATTCTGGGCGGAAGTTTGTGGCTCGAGGTGCGGGGATGTGGTAGCAAAGGTGATAAAAGGCGCGTGCGGAGCCGCCGGGGGCATTCCACGGAAAAGACGCCGAGCCTAGAAGAATCGCCGGTACGTACGAAAGCTGCACCCTGGCACCGTTGGGTTTGTGGAGGAGTCCTCGCTAACCAGATTTGGGTATTACAGACGAAGCTGCGCCAACGAATACCATCACCGCGTGCCCAGAGACGAGCCCCAGCACACGAAGCCAGCATTCTCGCTGCCGATACGAGCCGACTGCAAGCTGGGCGAGCGCCCATTTCTGGTACGTAGGGGATCTGAGAAGCATCACCCAGCATGGGGCATACAGGGGAGGATCAGTTGTATTTTTAGGGACGCAGCATCCTGCGGGCTGTGTCCGCACGTTGCCAAGATTAACCTGTTGTCTTGTATTTTTCAGTTTGCTGACACCGTCTGCGTGGCGCCTCCCTTTTCTTTCGCCTGTGCGGGGGCGCGAGACACGTGGCGGGGGCAGTCGGCGACTGCACGGCAGGGCACGTGGCGGCAGGGCACGTGGGTGACGTCGCACGTGAACGATAAGCGCCCGTCGGCGATTCTGAGGTGGGCCAGTGCCAATTTATTTTAATGCGGAAGGAGTAGGCGCGTCAGGACAGTTCTCCGTGGAGTCCTGGTCTGTTGTTTGTTGTCAATTTGTTGTCAATAATTGTCAGTAATTGTTTGTTGCCAAGAGATTGTTTGCTGCCGTAGAGAGTGCTATTTTTGTTGTCAATAATTGTCAGTAGTTGTTTGTTGCCAAGAGATTGTTTGCTGCCGTAGAGAGTGCTATTTTTGTTGTCAATAGGTAGGGTTTCGTTGACGTGGGAATTGCCATCGTCTTTGTCGTGCGTTTTACTATCTTACCATCCTGTCGGTCAGAATACGGTCGCTTGGGTTATTTTAGAGGCGGACGCCAGGGGTGACTCACAAGTTAGTTTTCTGTGGGTTTCATTTAATTGGGTCATCCGGGGCCTTGGGATTGGTAAATTCAAATATCCACATCTCCGACACACTAAGCAGTAACCTCTCCCTGAATAAATTTGTGCTCGCTTGAGAGCTATGGTTTGGATAAAGTTTGAACATATGGTCACTAAACATCCCGTGTAAATAATATAAGCATTATTGATTTTTATGTATTCCACGAGGTCATTGAACCTCTCATGTATCCATGATAGCCATTGCTTACATTTTATGTAAAGGAATATATTGTTGTCCCGTGAGGTCATTAAACCTCTCATATGTATAAGGTGTCCCTTTAAATTTCTTTGTTCAATCCCATGTCAGAGAACGTAGCGTTCAATGTATTTGTAACTTGTTGATTAGTAGTAGGTTCATTTGTAAGAAAGATAGTCTGGCATGTGGATAACCTCTATTCTGGTTAATAGCTGAGCATATAAATTTGTAGTTAAGTAGCTATTTGAGCTCACTTTAAGGTCATGTAAATGAAGGATCACTTTAGGATTATATAGTATATAAGATAGCATAGCTGTGCAGTTTCAATTTTTCATTCCTAAGCTAATGTACATGTCATGTAAGAGGTATGTGTTCTTTAAATAAAACGCTGTAACTGATTTCTAACATTTATTTTATTTTAGAATAAAAATCTTTTGTGCGGTAGGAACATCGAACCCCAACTGAGCTAGTCAGGGCCAACGCAGCCGAAATAGTCGGTCTGCCTGTCTGCACCCAGTTTTCCACCGTTACAAAATGGCGCCCAACTTCTAGTTTAAATTTTTTTGAAAATTTGTTTTTTTTGAAATTTTTTTTGATTTTTTTTTTTAGGAAAAAATTTTTTTTGTGTTTAGTGACCACTGTAGGTAGGCGTTATTGTAACATTTTAGAGCAACAGACAAGGCAACAGACAACAGTCCAGCTAATTTTAAGTTATTTGTAGGTTCTTTGTGTATCATGTGTGTGCTTTTCTACCGATGTATTCTTTCACCTGTGTATTTTTCTGCTAGTGTATTTTTGTAAGAGTGTATTCCTGTCCTGATGTAAAATTTTTTTTGGGCACTTCCTTCCTTTCATGTTAGGGAGATAGTCTTGCAAAGTGCTACTGTGGTTATATTTTTTTGTATGCTGCGATCAGCATAGAGTTTATTTTGAATGTATATTGCAAGACTAATATTTGTTAAAGTTTTGCAACGGATTAGGAACTATAATACACTTCTGTGGTTAGCGACCAGCTGTTGAAACTTATAACAGTTTAATTTTTTTTACGAGTCTTCTCGTACACGCACACACACACACACACACACACACACAAACCTGGGATTTTCGAAACTTTTGAGGGGTAACATTAGATTTTTTTTTGGGGAGGTAGGGTTAGGCGTTCGGAACTTTAAAAATTTTTTTTTGCCTTGACCTACATTCTACTGTTTACCTTGGGTATAGAGTTAATTTTATTTTTGCATTATTGTGTTTATTTTGGAGGAATTGCTTTCACGTTTGATGGTTATAGCACGTTTTTTATTTAAGGAGGCTCGTTTCAAAAGTTTTTTTTTTACATCGTTTGCTTCTGGTAGTTTTCCCATTTGTCTTTGGGTACCGTGGTTTTATTATAGGTAGACAAGATGACAGATCCGGCGATCCACGTGCACAGTTTGTCGAAGGAGGAACTTCAATATGAGGTCTCCATAAGGTCTGAGACTCCGGAGCCCACGGTGGATAAGCTTCGTAAACAGCTTAAAAAGCTTTTGCTAGAGGTTCAGTCGGAGGAGGTTACGGATGCTCCGCCCCAAACACAGGAACAGTTTTTGTTGCTTCAACTAAAGGTGCACGAGTTGGGTTTAAAATGGTCTGAGTACGAGGACACCAAGGACAAAGGCAGTTTTCTGCGCGCTCGTGCTTTGGCAGGACACCTTTATTTCAGGTTGTCCAGGGTTCCAGAAGGAGAGAGTGAGGAGCAACGGACACTAAGGGAGAAGGAGTTATTGGCCGTTGTATTCTTCATTGATAAGATCAACGGAAGGGACCCAGTACAGGCGGAAGGTCCCAACGAGGTGTTGCCAGCAGTGAAGGATAGCACCCATCAACGAGTTGTCGTAGAATGCGCGGGTCCTAAGGTTCCGATTGCGAAGTGGGGTGTCAAGTTTGATGGAGTAGGAGATGTCAGGTCATTTTTAGAGAGGTTGCAGGAACTTAGTGCAGCGAACGGTACCAGAGAGGGAAAACTATTTGAGTCAGCTTCTGAGCTTTTTACTGACCAGGGTTTGCTTTGGTTCAGGGGCATCAAAGACCAAGTTTCTTCATGGAGCGAGCTGTCGTCATTGTTGATAGAGGAGTTTAGTCCGATAGACTACGATTATAGGTTATTAGGAGAAATAAGGGCGAGGACACAAGGAGTGGAGGAGCCCAGTCATATTTACTTCTCGATTATGAACTGCTTGGTGGCTAGGTTGAAGAATCCACTGCCAGAACAAGAGTTATTAGAGATTCTGCTCCACAATATTAGGCCATCTTTTACAGAACAACTAGCGTTAGTAGACATAACATCAATTGAGTCGCTAAAGGATAAGTGTAGGAGGCTAGAGGCAGCAAAGCAGCGATCAGATTTTTTCATAGAACCATCTAGAATATCGACTAGGACGTTGAACCCAACACTGGCGTACAAGGGCTCCAAGCCGCGATCACAGCTGGCGGCGGTGTCCACTCAGCAGGAATCAGATAGAACACCACAATCTGGTTGTTTTAGGTGTGGCGGCATGGGACATTGGTCTAGGGACTGCAGGAAAGGAAGATTTAATCAGCAGGTCAAGTGCTATAACTGTGGTGAATTAGGCTACACAGTCAGGAGTTGCCCTAAGTGTAGGGGAAGGACGGAGACCAGGCCTCGGCAACAACTGGAAGATTCTAACAATTAAGTCCGTTTTTGGTGTTGTCGGTAGATTTGGTATATTTTTTTGTATAGATTTTGTATATATTTTGTGGATATTTTTGAAGTCACCTGTTGTTTCGCAAAATGTCAGCCTGGAATACCAAGGGAAAAGTTTGCAGGAGAATTAGGTCTCCTGGCAGATAATACTCAAGGCACACCAGGCGAACACGAGAACGTACAATCTCAGGAGAAGAGAAGCGACAGTGAAAGTAGGGGACATCGTCTGGAAAAGAACCCATCCGCTCAGCGACGCGGCAAAGTTCAAGATGGCGAAGTTATGTCCTAAGTACGAGAAATGCAGGGTGAAAGTGGTACTGTCACCACTGGTCTTCGAGTTAGAGGACATGGACGGGAAGATTTTAGGGTCTTGGCACATGAAAGACCTAAAGGTTTAGGGTTTCACAACACCACAGTAGGTGTTGTGAACTGTAGGTAAATATTTGGTTTGGTTTTGGTTTGTAAGGCAGCAGGAAATATGATAACTCATTTTTCTTGTAGATTTTGGTTTGTTCTTTTTTGGAAAATGTTTGTTTGTATGTCTAAAGGGCAGACGGGTGAAAGGACTACATATAGGACCAGGCGTGAGACGGAGTTAGCTTTCTTGCAGGGAGGAGCAGAATGGATGAGCAGCAGCGTATCCACCACAAAGGGTAGGGTACGTACGGGCGAGAGGACGCGTACCCACGGTTCCACGTAGGGTATCGCTAGGCGTAAATGGTCAATAGTGTGAATGGTGGCAACGAGAGGTATGTAGAATAAAGATGTGCACGATGAGAGATGAAGCATGCAAGATTGATGGATGTATGGCGATAAGAAAGGGGAGGCAAGAAGAACAGGTATCGACGTCGCCGCAGATGGGTCCACTCCGATAGCCGGTCTCCCGCGACAAGACGTGCCAGTTTTGTTTGTATTTTTCGGTTCAAGGACGAACCGATTGTTTCAGCTGTACAAGTGACGACTTGAGAAGACCGCTAATTTTATGAGGCCACGCCATGGTAGAAGGGATCTCCGGGCGTGGAGGGAATGTACAAGGATTGTATAAAGTTTTTTTTACAGGAGAATTTGTTTTAGGCTAGTTTAGTAGATAAGGAATTGTACGTTTTTTTTACAGTGATAAGGAGTTTGGTTTGTTCTTATATTTTTAGTTTTTGTTCAACAAGTTTATTTTGAGTTGTAATATGTGCATGTGGTTATAGTTAGATATAAAGCTTTTCATTTCAGTACCAGCGCTGAGGGCAGCGCAGTTTCACTAAGTGTAGTGAAACTTTTAACGGCCGGGGGGGTATTGTGGCATTTCATTTATTTTGGCAGAATAGTTTTTCGTATCAGTCGAAAGCTAATGGAGAGCTATTTAAATTTACGCGCCAAGACGCAAGTTGGTGAGTGAGTTGTTGAAACGTTGTAAGGGCGACCTCTGGTAACGAATAGAAACACTATAAATGGCTAGGCAGATGGCTGGCGAAGAGCGCCATCTGTTAAGTAGTAGCCGCAAAATACAGGATTTGACAGATGTCAACACTTTTGTGGGTAGCGATGTTCGTATCGAACGGTGTCTACTAGTGACATCTGTTACGAAGTAGTCGCATGTCGATAGGGTCGGAGAAGGAGAGAAATAGGGTTTAGCTTGTGTTGGAAAAGGACAACGTTTTCACCATCAGCAAGACGCAGGGGCCTCCATTGGCGAGTAGTGTAACTAACTAAGAAATAAACTATATTAGCGGGTGAATAGAAATAATGTGGTTGGGTCGTTGTGTGAAGCGAGCTCGCAATTACAGACATTAAAAATGCTGGCCGGAGAGACGTAAATGCCGTGGATTATTGGAGCAAGTGTTCTGGAATATTCTGGGCGGAAGTTTGTGGCTCGAGGTGCGGGGATGTGGTAGCAAAGGTGATAAAAGGCGCGTGCGGAGCCGCCGGGGGCATTCCACGGAAAAGACGCCGAGCCTAGAAGAATCGCCGGTACGTACGAAAGCTGCACCCTGGCACCGTTGGGTTTGTGGAGGAGTCCTCGCTAACCAGATTTGGGTATTACAGACGAAGCTGCGCCAACGAATACCATCACCGCGTGCCCAGAGACGAGCCCCAGCACACGAAGCCAGCATTCTCGCTGCCGATACGAGCCGACTGCAAGCTGGGCGAGCGCCCATTTCTGGTACGTAGGGGATCTGAGAAGCATCACCCAGCATGGGGCATACAGGGGAGGATCAGTTGTATTTTTAGGGACGCAGCATCCTGCGGGCTGTGTCCGCACGTTGCCAAGATTAACCTGTTGTCTTGTATTTTTCAGTTTGCTGACACCGTCTGCGTGGCGCCTCCCTTTTCTTTCGCCTGTGCGGGGGCGCGAGACACGTGGCGGGGGCAGTCGGCGACTGCACGGCAGGGCACGTGGCGGCAGGGCACGTGGGTGACGTCGCACGTGAACGATAAGCGCCCGTCGGCGATTCTGAGGTGGGCCAGTGCCAATTTATTTTAATGCGGAAGGAGTAGGCGCGTCAGGACAGTTCTCCGTGGAGTCCTGGTCTGTTGTTTGTTGTCAATTTGTTGTCAATAATTGTCAGTAATTGTTTGTTGCCAAGAGATTGTTTGCTGCCGTAGAGAGTGCTATTTTTGTTGTCAATAATTGTCAGTAGTTGTTTGTTGCCAAGAGATTGTTTGCTGCCGTAGAGAGTGCTATTTTTGTTGTCAATAGGTAGGGTTTCGTTGACGTGGGAATTGCCATCGTCTTTGTCGTGCGTTTTACTATCTTACCATCCTGTCGGTCAGAATACGGTCGCTTGGGTTATTTTAGAGGCGGACGCCAGGGGTGACTCACAAGTTAGTTTTCTGTGGGTTTCATTTAATTGGGTCATCCGGGGCCTTGGGATTGGTAAATTCAAATATCCACATCTCCGACACACTAAGCAGTAACCTCTCCCTGAATAAATTTGTGCTCGCTTGAGAGCTATGGTTTGGATAAAGTTTGAACATATGGTCACTAAACATCCCGTGTAAATAATATAAGCATTATTGATTTTTATGTATTCCACGAGGTCATTGAACCTCTCATGTATCCATGATAGCCATTGCTTACATTTTATGTAAAGGAATATATTGTTGTCCCGTGAGGTCATTAAACCTCTCATATGTATAAGGTGTCCCTTTAAATTTCTTTGTTCAATCCCATGTCAGAGAACGTAGCGTTCAATGTATTTGTAACTTGTTGATTAGTAGTAGGTTCATTTGTAAGAAAGATAGTCTGGCATGTGGATAACCTCTATTCTGGTTAATAGCTGAGCATATAAATTTGTAGTTAAGTAGCTATTTGAGCTCACTTTAAGGTCATGTAAATGAAGGATCACTTTAGGATTATATAGTATATAAGATAGCATAGCTGTGCAGTTTCAATTTTTCATTCCTAAGCTAATGTACATGTCATGTAAGAGGTATGTGTTCTTTAAATAAAACGCTGTAACTGATTTCTAACATTTATTTTATTTTAGAATAAAAATCTTTTGTGCGGTAGGAACATCGAACCCCAACTGAGCTAGTCAGGGCCAACGCAGCCGAAATAGTCGGTCTGCCTGTCTGCACCCAGTTTTCCACCGTTACAACCCACTAATTACTCCACAATAGTATAGAGTTACGAACTGGGAATATCTGCGCTAATGAAAATTAGATAACTCTACTTAGTATGTACAGACAGCGAATGCAAACGTAAATATAAAATTTTTAGTATCATGATGTTTGTAATGTTTGGACGTGCCTCTGATAACTTCAGATGCCTTCAAAGATTAAAATAACTATTATAGATAGCGGCACATAACTTTAGCGCTCACCGTTATTGCGCAGAAGTCAAAAATAAGGTCTCTGAGGGGGGCTAGCGGGATGAAAGGCGGGCGTGCGTAGCGCTGATTGTCTCTCCAGTCGCACTCCGCTCTCTGTACCAATAGGACACTGCACACATCCACACATCCAGTGTGCGCGACATGGCACAACGACGCATGCGCCGCTATCCCCTCCGCGTATCGCTCAGCGCTAAAGTTATGTGCCGCTTAGTTATACGAGCCCCAAGAAGTCTACTGGTGGATATTCATTAAATTTCTATGCATAAAGTATTATGTTAAGTACTCATGTAATAAATGTATCGCTTTGGAGTGTCTGTTAGGATGCATTTATGTTCAATAAACAATTTGAATTTGAATTCAAATACCAGTACCACCAATCTAAAAACTCTTCCAGGAAGGCCTATAATCTTGTTTGTCGTGGTCTCGGCATACAAAAGAGCCGATAATCACAGTGACTACACCACTCCAACAAGTAGACATCAATGTGTAACGGCGACTGTACTTGGGGATCGCTAAGTGATGAGACGTGATTGATGACAACTAAGTGGCTTGTATATGTAGATAATACATTACCTATTATTCAATTACAAACATAATCATTATTGAGTTATATTACTACACAGTAGGCCTACCACGAGCTCTGTCTCTGGCTCTGGTTTTAAGTCTGAGTGAGTGCTCACCAGTGGATTATACTGTGTGTGTGACGTTTTAACGTAGGATTTATTAAGTCAACACTCACACAGGCTCAAAGGCAGAACCAGAGACAGAGCCAGACAGAGCTCATGGTAGGCCTAAAGGGTGCTAAAAAATATAGCTCCCAAAAATATAGCGCGTTGTCAGGCTCGCGCTAGATACCTACCTCCACTGACTGTGTCAGAGAATTTCTTCATTGTGGGGAAAACTAAGACAATTTCCTAAAACTCAATTTGCAGTTGCGTTTCCTAGTTGTGGTGGCATTATATAATATTATGTTCTACACGGACAAACGCACCTAAGAGTTCTGCGGTGGTGATCAGTGAAATGTGATAAATATCACTTTCACATTTTGACAGCGTTTCACTCATCACCACCGCAGCACGCTTATAAATGTGTGCTTTACTAAGTAATAAGTTAGGTGTATTAAGAGTTCGTTTTGTTCAGTGAACTAGTCCTCTGAGGGATGAGATTATCTTGTCCAGCGCAGTTTCCATCGAAAGGCTTTAAAAAGCTTAAAGTCCTTCAGAAGAAGCCATAACGAGGATAAAAGTTGTGTAAAGTGCACTCGTGAGACGTCGCATCAAGGATCACTAACTCCACTCTACTCCACAGAATACATGCTACCGTGCGAACAGAAGTATCACTTTATATCACTACACTTATAAAATAAAGAAGTAAGAATGTGGAATCGAAATCAAAACTCTCAGTAAATCATCTATTTCTGGTGTCTTTAAAACCTCATACGGCTTGAAGTCCTCGACTATTAATTAAACGAATTAAATATTGTGACGCCGTGCTGACGTAACTACGCAAGCGTGCAAGGCAGTGAAGTTTTTGGCAAACATCGTCAATGTTCCAACAGCCGGGCCGTCGGAGCTACGACTGCAAAGCAGACGTACGCGAGTTCGAGCCCAGTCCAGCTATGAAGATTTTTGTTCGACATTTTAATGTTACCAGAAAATTCTAGAAGCGGCGAGTGCCTTCTTTAAGGAATTCAAATAAAGAACCGAAAGTTCTGGACTAAAACAAGAAATGATGTAAGAAGGAAAAGACGATCGGAATCCAACAGAAGAAAACGAAAAGACTAACGAAATTCAATAAATGACGATCGAAATCCAATAAATGACAATCGAAATTCCGGGTATATAAGGAGCTGCAAGCGCGTCTACGGGCAGTTCAGTGGAAAGTGATCTGAAGAAAGGAACAAGAAGGAAAAGTGAAAAAGTGGAAAAAGTGAACAGTGAAAGTGAAAAGTGAAGGGAACAGTGAATAGTGAAGTGAAGTGCAAAGTGGTAAAGTGCTCCCAGTGGACTGTCAGTGTTCGGAGCACAGCGTTGGACCGTGTAACGCATAGTGCGCGGGGACAGTGTCGGACAGTGCTACGCGTTTCGTGCAGTGCTACGCGTTCAGTGCAGTGTTACGTGTTCGAAGTGCGAATAAATCGCTACTTTCGGTAAAACGTTCGTTTCCTTCCAATCCCTGTACCCACTTCCGTAACATTTGGTGTCAGAAGTGGGATTGGAAGGTAAAATGCCTGTCATGCCGAGAGAAGGCATGAGTACTCGCGCTAAGACTGCCTCGCAGCAAGCAGGTGGCTCCGGCGCCGAGGCTCCTGAGGAAGAAACCCCTGGGCGCCGGGACAACTCCGGTGGAGCAACCTCGGGAAGTTCGTCGATGAGTACCCAGGTTGGACCAGACCTTGGCGCCTTGTTTGAGCAACTGCGCGCCATGCAAGCGGATCAGGCTCGCCGGGAGGAGGAACAAGCCCGCCGGCAGGAGGAGCAAGCCCGCCGGCAGGAGGAGCAGCTGCGCGCCATCCAGGAGGAACAAGCCCGCCGGCAGGAGGAGCAGCTGCGCACCATCCAGGAGGAGCAAGCCCACCGGCAGGAGGAGCAGCTGCGCGCCATCCAGGAGGAGCAAGCTCGCCGTCAAGAAGAGGATGCCCGCCGGCAGGAGGAGCAAGCCCGCCGGCAGGAGGAGCAGCTGTGCACCATCCAGGAGGAGCAGGCACGCCGCCAGGAAGAAGACGCCCGCCGCCAGGAAGAGCAGGCCCACCGGCAAGAGGAACAGATGTGCGCATTGCAGAAGAATCTTTTGACCGCTATCACCGACAGCATGCGCAGGGTAGAAGCGGTGGAGGAAACTATACAGCAGCATGGGACTCGCCTCTGTTCCATTGAGGAAGGTGTCAAAACTGTACAACTATACGGGAACCGCCTCTCCTCCGTCGAGGAAGACGTCAGGAAGCTCAAAACAAATGGTATCCCGGGCTCAGCAACCATAGTAAGTGCATCGACTGCAGGCAGAAATTTCAAGGTCCCGCCTTTCGATGGAACCTCTTCCTGGGCGGCTTACAAGCTACAGTTTGAGGCTGTGATGAACCTGAATGGGTGGACCAAGAACCAGGCTAAAACCGCGCTTACTTTGGGACTACGAGACAAGGCGTTGACCGTGCTGGAGGCCTTGGGGAGTGATGCAACCTACGAGCAATTGCTGGAAGCCTTAGAATCGCGCTACGGGGACTCGCACCTGGAGCATGTTTTCCGCGCTCAACTCCGTGATCGATGCCAACGAGCGAACGAGTCATTGCAACAGTGGTCCCTGGAGGTAGAAAAGTTGGTCCGGAAGGCGTACCAAACATCACCGGCATCGGTCATTGACAGCATGCTATTGCAGTCGTTTGTCGACGGTATTTTCGACGCGGAAGTAAGAGCTGCCGTGCGTTTGGGTCATCACGGTCACATCAAGGAAGCCGTCGCGCATGCGCTTGAAGTAGAAGCCGTCCGACGAGACCCGAGGAGTGGACGTCTGAGGGAGATTAATTCAACGGAAGTGGAGCGGGTTAACCAACGCAGAGCTTTCGTCCCTAGATGCTACAACTGTGGGGAACGGGGACATCTGAGAAGCGGCTGCCCGAATCGGGTTACAGAGAGACGAGGAACCGATGCTTGTGTACAAGCGTCGGAAAACCAGGAAAACTAATTCCAGCCAGGGCTGAGGGGTGGGCGCTGGCCGGTAGACATGAAGCCCCGAAAATCAAGATTCATCAGAGCACAGATGGCAACAGCTTAACTGTTAATGGATCAGTAAATGGAATTCCGTGCTCATTGACTTTGGATACTGGAGCGTCACGTACGGTAATTGGGACACAGCTGATAAGAAGAAACGGAAAGATCAACGTTCGGAAGGGAGCTTACCAGCTAACAACGGCTACCGGCCAGCGCATACCAGTATCAGGTGAACAGAAAGTGGCTATCAGGATTGGTGATAAACTTTACTGGCAACAAGCGGTAATAGCTGACATTGTGGATGACTGCATTATTGGCCTGGACTTCTTGAAGGACCATCGGTGCAAGCTTGACATTCACTCCGGCCTCCTGAAGTGTGGGGAAGACGAAATACCGATGAGAGGCGGTGGCGAAGGCAAGGTGTACTGCATTAAGAACACTAAACTATTGCCAAGGTCACAGACGCTAGTTCCAGTAATTTTTCCTGGAAGTAAAAGTTTGAAACAGCGACGGTGGACAATACTAGAAAAAGTGGATAACGAGTCATCGTGGCTGCCAGCACGTACGGTCGTCAATTCATCCGCAGAAACAGTGGTACCTGTGTTAAATTTGAGCAATGAAGAACAGATGTTAAAGAAGGGTACCCTAATAGGACGGAGCGAAGAAATCGTGTGGTTGCGGAATTGTCAAGAAACCAAAAAGACGGATGCAAGTTCAATCAACGTCAACAGTATACTGGAAGAATGTAAGCACGATTTGACAACTATTGAATTGCTCAAGGCGAAGAATTTGCTACGTCGGTACTCCGATATATTCTCGAAGAATGATGGTGATATCGGAAGGACGAGTATGGTTCAGCATAAAATCAATACTGGAAATGAACAACCTATACGACAACGACCCCGCCGAATTCCTTTTGCCAGAGAAAAGGAGGTGGACGACATGATTCAAGACATGAAGGATAATGAAGTAATCGAACCATCGTCCAGTCCGTGGTGCTCACCAGTGGTTTTGGTAAAGAAGAAGGATGGGTCAACGAGGTTCTGTATTGACTATCGCCGCCTAAACGACGTGACCAAAAAGGACAGTTATCCATTACCAAGGATAGACGACACCTTGAATACTCTCAACGGCATGAAATGGTTTTCTACGCTGGACCTAAAAAGTGGCTATTGGCAGGTGGAGTTGGATCCTAAGGATAAGGAGAAGACCGCGTTCTCCACAGGAAAGGGCCTCTGGCAGTTCAGAGTGATGCCGTTTGGGCTGTGCAACGCCCCGGCTACTTTCGAGAGGTTAATGGAACGTGTCCTTGCTGGGTTGCTAGGAGAAACCTGCTTGGTGTATCTCGATGACATTATAATAGTGGGGCAAGAATTTGATGACCATTTGAAGAAGCTGGAATCCGTATTTAACAAGTTGAGAAGTGCAAATCTGAAACTAAGCCAGAAGAAGTGCTCATTCTTCAAACGGCAGGTGAACTATTTGGGACACGTTATTTCGGAAAGCGGCGTCGAAACGGATCCATCAAAAATTTCGGCGGTTAAAGATTGGCCTGTGCCTGCGGACAAAACACAAGTACGGGCGTTTATGGGACTTTGCTCTTATTACCGTCGTTTTGTCAAGAGTTTTTCGGATATAGCGAAGCCATTGCATAGACTAACAGAAGAAAAACGGCCTTTCGTCTGGGACCAACAATGCCAGGCGGCTTTCGAGGAACTTAAGAGCCGGTTATGTGAAACACCAGTACTCGGATATCCGGATCAGTGCAATGAATTTGTAGTTGACACAGATGCAAGTAATACAGGGATAGGAGGAACACTCTCACAAAGAAAAGGAGATCAAGAAGTTGTGATAGCTTATTACAGTAAATCCCTATCAAAACCAGAGCGGAATTATTGTGTCACTCGAAGGGAGCTACTAGCAGTTGTCAAAACACTTCAGCATTTTAAGAAGTATTTATTGGGTCGGAAATTTCTAGTCAGAACAGATCATGCAGCCTTGAAGTGGCTACTGCAGTTCAAGAATCCTGAAGGACAAGTTGCGCGATGGATTGAACAACTACAGGAGTACGACTTTGTAGTAGAGCATCGCAGTGGGAAGTCTCATGGGAATGCTGATGCTTTGTCAAGACGGCCGTGTTCTGAAGACTGCAAACACTGTGTGAAACAGGAAGATAAAGAAAAATCTATGGTCAGAGTTATAAGAACTGATACAGTAAATGATGATTGGAGCAGCGATGCCATGCGTAAACTACAAGAAGAAGATGAAGACCTTAGACCAATACTCAATTGGGTGAGAGATGGATCCGCACGCCCAGGATGGAGTGAAGTTGCCGGAATGAGTGCAGTAACTAAGAGCTATTGGGCACAATGGAATAGCCTGCTCTTACACAATGGTCTTTTATGTCGAAAATGGGAGAGTGCATCAGGACAAGACAATCATCTTCAGACAGTTGTGCCGAAGTCAAAGATTTCTGATATACTGCGAGCGTATCACGACGGAACATCAGGCGATCATCTCGGTGTGAAGAGAACTTTGGTGAAAATTCGTCAACGTTATTACTGGTTGCACTGCAAGGAAGATGTTGAAGACTGGTGCAAGAAATGTACGAGTTGTTCCTCTGTCAAAGGACCTCAAACAAGAAGTCGGGGAGCGTTGAAGTTGTACAACGTGGGTGCTCCTTGGGAACGAATAGCTTTGGACGTGGCCGGGCCGTTTCCAATGACGAATAGTGGAAATCGTTACATTTTGGTAATAATGGATTACTTCACAAAGTGGCCAGAAGCGTTCGCATTACCAAATCAAGAAGCTGTTACTGTGGCTAGCAAACTGGTGAATGAAGTTTTCTGCCGATTTGGACTACCCCTTGAAATCCATAGTGACCAAGGCAGGAATTTCGAGTCACAAGTCTTTCAGGAAACATGCAAGATTATGGGGATACACAAAACTCGGACTACGCCGTATCATCCGCAATCTGATGGAATGGTGGAGAGGTTCAACCAAACTGGAGCGGCATCTGGCAAAAGTTGTTGAAAGCCATCAGAACAATTGGGACGAGTACATTTCTCTGTTCCTTCTGTCGTATAGAACGGCAGTTCATGAGAGTACCTCTACTACTCCGGCCCGAGCGAACTTTGGTAGAGAGCTTCGACTTCCAGCGGATCTTCTCGCGGGTTGTCCTCCAGATGCGCCTAGCTGTATTTCGGAATACGCGGAAGATTTGAGAAGGAAAATGGAGGAAGTTCACGGGCATATGAGGGAAGAGAATCTGCGTGCTAGTGAGCGAATGAAAACGCGATACGACAGAAGCGTCAACTCCAAGTCTTTTGAAGAAGGTTCTGCTGTTTGGCTTCACAGCCCCGTTCGAAGGAAAGGAAAATCTCCAAAACTACAACCGAGTTGGGAAGGCCCTTTTCAAATAATTACGAGGATCAATGATGTCACATATAGAATTCGGAAAACGTCAAGAAGTCCAGCGAAAGTGGTTCATGTGGACAGGTTGGCACGGTACTATGGCTCTAACGATGCTCGGGACGAGCACGTTTAAGGAGGGGGTAGTGTGACGCCGTGCTGACGTAACTACGCAAGCGTGCAAGGCAGTGAAGTTTTTGGCAAACATCGTCAATGTTCCAACAGCCGGGCCGTCGGAGCTACGACTGCAAAGCAGACGTACGCGAGTTCGAGCCCGGTCCAGCTATGAAGATTTTTGTTCGACATTTTAATGTTACCAGAAAATTCTAGTAGCGGCGAGTGCCTTCTTTAAGGAATTCAAATAAAGAACCGAAAGTTCTGGACTAAAACAAGAAATGATGTAAGAAGGAAAAGACGATCGGAATCCAACAGAAGAAAACGAAAAGACTAACGAAATTCAATAAATGACGATCGAAATCCAATAAATGACAATCGAAATTCCGGGTATATAAGGAGCTGCAAGCGCGTCTACGGGCAGTTCAGTGGAAAGTGATCTGAAGAAAGGAACAAGAAGGAAAAGTGAAAAAGTGGAAAAAGTGAACAGTGAAAGTGAAAAGTGAAGTGAACAGTGAATAGTGAAGTGAAGTGCAAAGTGGTAAAGTGCTCCCAGTGGACTGTCAGTGTTCGGAGCACAGCGTTGGACCGTGTAACGCATAGTGCGCGGGGACAGTGTTGGACAGTGCTACGCGTTTCGTGCAGTGCTACGCGTTCAGTGCAGTGTTACGTGTTCGAAGTGCGAATAAATCGCTACTTTCGGTAAAACGTTCGTTTCCTTCCAATCCCTGTACCCACTTCCGTAACAATATCTTCAGAAGCACTGGTGGTCTAGTGGTCTTCCGATCCTAAGGTCGTGGGTTCAAATCCAGTCGTGCACCAATGAGTTTTTTTGTAAAAAAATGTATGTGCACTATGCCAGTCTCTCAAACGGTGAAGGAAAACATCGTGAAGAAACCAGCGTGTTGTAGAACCTAAAAAATTCGAGCAAAACGTGTCAAGCGACACGCAAAAAGGGCCCACTAGAGGCCTACTTGCGGAAACCAGCCCGCACATCTAGTGTGGATGATGAATTGGCCGAACATCTTCAGAAACCAACTTCATGCTTGATTTACTTTGATGAAACTTCTGTAAGACAAATGTTACTATAATAACAAGACCTTTCCTTCGAGAGACTGTGTTGTATGAAATACAAGAGCAAGGGTATGGTTTATAGACCAGAGTTATTCCCCATTTTCTACGAACAAAGATTTGATTAAATAATTCTAATCTTATCCAATAAAAGGTCCCACTTTACCTCTCTTATCTTCAGCAATAGAAAGTCCGTCTTTGTTCAATAAATTTACAATAATATCCCGATTATATTATCCGATTCTAGTGATATGGATATAAGTTGTCTGAGTGGAACATTCCTTTATGCGTGTAGCCAATTGCTTTTGAAGTGGGGGTTCTTTGTCTAGTTGAGGGAAATGGGACTAATAATAATACATTAGATTGAATAAGTATATAAATAAATATTATAGACAACCCACACAACACTATCTAGCCCTAAACTAAGCAAGCTTATACTATGGTAACCAGATAGCTGATATTATACTTGTATAAATGAATATGAATAATACTTGTATACTTTTTTTTGCTGTAAATATTTTTTTTTTTTACAATATAACACCCACATACACATACTTGGAATACAATATAACACCCAGACAAAGAACAAACATCGTTGTTCACCACGACCTACGGCTCAGAAGGCAGAGCTACTATCAACTGAGCTGAGAGGCCAGTCAAAGTCACAGTATATAATACAAGGATGAGCTGAGTGGCACCGGTCGGATGCAGAGCGTATGTACATCCTGTGATCTGATCCCATCAGCGCAGGATGTGGCACTAAAGCTTAGTGTCTACTTTAAAAGAAACATTTTTCTATAGCTTTGCGCACATCTAAACGATCTACGATGGCGATAGCGATGGCGTCAGTTTCAGCACAGGGTTCTCATGATCCGCAAACACTACCGTAAACTTTGACAGTGCGATATTTAATAGCGATTCACTGATTATTATTATGACATTGGAGGCTCTACAGGGGCTCAATTCTAGACCAGTGACTTTTTTGTCACGGTAGATATATATCACAAGAACTGTCAAATTCACTAAAGAAACTGACAGTACTTGTGATATATATCTACCGTGACAAAAAAGTCACTGGTCTAGAATTGAGCTTTAACGTAAATGTTTCTGAGCAGATAATTACAATAACAAATCCACTTAAAAAACCAAATAGCAATAATAAAGCATAATTATTGTAATTTATTTTGTGAATTTTAATTAGAAAATCGTTTCCCTAACTAATGGAAGGCATTTGAAATCATCAAAGAGACGTAACATTTCATAATGTATAATAAATGTTTCTGTTTTCTTCGTTTGATTAATGGTATTAGGCAGGTGGGCAATCAATCATTAAAAAAACCTTTATTTACCTGGTTCAGTTATTAATTATCTATCAAATCTAAAAAAATAAAATACTGCGCAGTCATTACATTTTCATTTTGGATAGGTTTGCTAGGCCATCCTAACCTACATCTATCTATCTGCTCGGAACAGAAGTCTAAACGTCTGAATGACTTCCTTTTGTAAAATACTTATTATTAAAATAAAATCGTTGTCTATTTATGTATAACGAATAACAAATTAAATGACAAAGCAATGTTGAGCCACAGTAATGAGGGGATCGCTTCTAATACAGGTTTAACAACTTAAAAGAAGAGATCCTAACCCTTTATTTGTCCTACCTGTTTTTTTAAATACATACATTTTGTTTTTTTTAATCTATTGCTGAAACATTCCAGCAATAGGTGTACTAATAGCAATACTTGTTAGCATTACCTTTTTAAAGTTAGTTTTCAAAAAAGTATCTTAGTTTTCCCGTTTTTATCAACGCATTATCACATACTAGTATAGTACTTTGGGTTTTAAGCCGAATATTTCTGCAGTATTTATTGCCAAGCATCAGTTCATATGCACCTGAATATACTTGATATGTTTTTGGGAGTTTCCTTTTTTCATCCTAAAGATCTAGCTGATCGTGCTATCTTAGTTACAGCAAAAGTATGCAATATCCTTCAAGGTTGCACATAAGTTTCAGTTTACATGATGTACATTACACCAGGGAATATTATAGCCTTCAAATGGATTTGTAATAATTAGACATTTATTTGTTATAGATACATATATCTGTGCCTTCTGAGCCGTAGGTCGTGGGTTCGATCCCCACCGAGAACAAATATTTGTGTTGTGAACACAGATGTTTGTTCTCTGTCTGAGTGTTATATTGTATTCTAAGAATGTATTTACAAAAAAAAAGTATGTATTATATCAGCTATCTGGTTTCCATAGTACAAGCTCTGCTTAGTTTGGGGCTAGATAGTGTTGTGTGGATTGTCTATAATATTTATTTATATACGCAGGCAGGGTAGGTATTGTGTGTAATAAATGAATAATAGTAGGCCAACTGCGATAATTCAGGACAATTTAAAGACAACATCATAAGTATAAATTATATCAACGGAGAGAGCTGCCGGAAAAACTCAATTTTGTTATAGGCGATGGTTACTACGTAAAATCAGGTGGACTATATTATGCTTCTTCCATCAGCTAGTTGTATAAAAAAGCACATCCCTGCAGGAGAAATCGTTTTAATATTATTAGTTAACAAAATGTATTTCTACTGGGATTTTCAAGCGTCACTTACTACCTGAACGTTTTATCGCTAAACTTGGAGACTTGTTTGATGGATGACTCGACGCTAAAGAGAGTTGACGAGAGAGAATGTTTTAGAAAAGGTTTAAGGTGCATTTGACTATCGCAGAACAATACTGGGAGATAAGAATATTCTGCCAAACGTCTCGGGATAGTATCACGATTTCAAGTTAGATCGAATACTTTCTTAGTTTAAATAATCAGGCTATAAACCGCTAATAAAACAATCTCGCGGCCTGAATCTCTAATAAGCACGGTAGAGTCTCTTGGTAACAAGAGGCGTGAATATGTAGAGGTGGTTATGGCCTGCGCACATTTGGGCGATGGCGATTAGCTGAAATACTGTCAAAAATAACGCTGTCATAACAGCGAATCGCCATCGCCATCGCCTAGATGTACGCAGGCCTTTAGAGGTACATCTACATCTTACGTTTGACACTTGCGATTCCAATGAATACTTTCTTTTGCCCATGCCACCAAAAATAGCAGTGAAGTTCTAGTGGACTATGCACAGTAATGATCTGTAGGCCTACCACAAGCTCTGTCTGGCTTTGACACTGGCTCTGGTTTTAAGTCTGTGTGAGTGTTGACTAAATAAATCCTATGTCGAAACTGCACACACACTATACACTGGTGAGCACTCACACAAACTCAAAACGAGAGCCAGACAGAGCTTATGGTAGGCCTACTGGCAAACTTTTAAGAACGTTTTATAAATGAAAACTATGGCAATTTTTATCATGTACGAGTAATCAAACTACTTTCTATTGTTGAGATGTAAAATTCGACCTCGTTTGATGATTTAATAAGACTGAAAGAGTGCCATACACGAAGAAGGAAGGTCATGATATAAGGCAGCTGTTTCAAACCTCCTGTGCCAGAAACGAGTGAACTAAAATAGTAATCCAATTAAAACTTGTTGGTTAGTTCAAAGGAAGTTGACTTGCAGCCGACTATAGACAACTCCGCGGCGGCAGCGGCGGCGGCGGCGGCGGCGGACGATACAGCAGTATTTAATTACCCGACTATAATATCAAAGAGGGTTCCTTCTATTTTGCTGCAGTAAAGAAAGGATGTACACTTACAGTCGCGGTATGAAAATGTTCGTCACCTTAGAGCTTAGAGATAGAGTCGGTTTTCGCTTGCACCAGTGCCTTGATCATGAACACATTTTGACATAATTTGTGAGTATTCTGTCTGTTCAAAAGGTAGAATGTGATCGTGATACGAGTACGTTGAACAAATCAAGTTGACTTGGGTAAAACCCAAGGATATAAATCCTTGGTATAACCTCATTAAACAATAATTGCTATTTCACCGAAGGGCTGATGATTTTTCAAATACTGAATTGAAATCTGTAAAATATATTTTTTTAAGAGTGTTAAAGAAGAAGAGTTTGAAATTATTGGTAAGGCATCGGGATAACACATTAGCTTACGAAAAACTTGGAGCATTAGTTAGTAGTAGTTTAGTAGTAACGGCCCAACCTTCTGATCCTCAGGTCGTGGCCTCTGGACGTGCACCAATGAGCTTCAAAAATAGATAATACCAAGGAATATAATACTCTCTACGAGAAGATAATACCCTCGAAAAATATTTGGTTAATTTATGCTGAAGAATTTTATGCTAGCGCCATCTATGTTGTTATGATCGTAGTTAATGCTCAGCGTGTTTCCCGCTTTTTGGTAAGGTTTAGGTTGGCACTAAATGAAGACTTTTGAGAAGGGTACCTGCCTACTAAAGCCTTATTATAGTTTAGATCATTGGCTGGTAGATGGCAGCACTAGTAGTTACCTAGTTATATATTATTTTTTAAGTACATATTTGGACCACCACACCGTACAGATTCAATAAATAAAATAAAATAGTTATTTATAATAGGTATGGATTGTTTGAAAATCTACAAAGTTCATTCGCTGAATTTGATGCGTGCACGTTGAACGAACAGCAGCTGTTTGTGATTAAACTCTTTGGCAATGATTTTGTAAAAGGTTTTTTTTTTATATGTTATAAGCCTATAACATATAAAAACGTTTACACAGCAGGTGAGATTGCGTTTGACCGCAATCTCACCTGCTGTTAAGTGATGATGCGGTCGACGCTGTAGCACGCTTACTTATAAGATACCTGTTCACTCTACTCTTACAAACATCCAAGTTATAAGTGTCCGGAAAAACAGACGCCGGCAAGGAATTCCACTCCTTGGTAAAAGAAAAAGGCACTTGTAATAATTGTTTAATATCCATAAAATAGTATAGATCGGGGCTTGTATTAGAATTGTTGAAGCGTATAAATGCAAGTACCCACTCAATTACTTTTATGTTCCATGCGAGTGGGCGCGAGGCTTGATCACAGAATTGATAATTCCACGAAATTATATTGGAAAATAATATTTTATGGGTTTGGTTTCGGTAAACATTTTTTTTTCCTATAATAGAATTACTCTGCGCATTGGTAGCTTAAAATGAAAATGGAAAAACAACGTTTTTGTAATGGACGCTCTCTTTGAGGAAAAAATATATTTTCTACCCTTAATAAATCAAGAGTTTAATAAAACCCTACATACAATTTTATAAAAACCATTTTGAAAAACAAATGTGTTATTGACACCGGACGGATTATCTTATGTTAGGGTTTTGCTTTGGGAGGTTCGGATTTTTTGAAAAACAATATTGGATTTAACATTGTCATTAAAATCTATTTAACCAAAATCTCTAGATGTTTAGAAATGGAGCCCACGATGCGCCCTCGATGTGGGGACGGAATGTGTTTGACGTTCCTGATTGAAAGCACAGAAATAATGAAACCCTCGAGGGATTCCGAGATATTAGGCAGATTGATTTCTTGAAAGTCATTGGATCGCACGAGCGAGCTCATACCATGGAGTAATGGACGGTCTCTGGAGTGGAAACGAATGGGTTCCCGCACGCTCATCATGCAGAGTACATCTACCTATCTATAAGTATCCTATACGACATGTGGGTTAGATATATAGCACAGATATAGCACCCCGCACAGACTCGCTCACGTTCATGAAAGTGGCACAATTTGATTTATGATAGTACTATAGTGTGTCGCCTCGAACATGGTTTATTTGACTCCTATCCTATGAGGCATGGGCATGACAGGTCAAATGATCATTGAATGCTGACAGAGAAGTAGTTCCTCATTAATCAGAGATTTTGAAATACTTATAAAGCTTTTTTTTTGTATAATAATTATGAAATTGATACTCAAAATGCATGAACATTTTTATAGCCCAAACTTTTAAGTATTTCCTTTCCTCTATTATGGGTTTCCTACAACTTGCTAATGACTTAAACTGGTTATAATTACGTCGCTGAAATACTGTTAGATAAAAATGAACTCTATTTGTGTGACGAATAAAGGCAATGCTGCGGTGGCGTTGACCAATTGAGCATCTTACAGCGAAAAGCTAACGAGCTTTTCAACAAACCCTTACTTAAACTTTCCACAAAGTTGGTTGTTTTAAATGAACCTTCTGATTTTTTTTGCAAAAACGTCGTCTATTTTTATACAACTGTGGTGGCACCATAACTAATAGCCGACCCCACAGAGTACCCCAAAGCCGACCCCATCGCCTATAACCATAGTTATGTGTCGTAATCTTTTTTAGGTTAATTTTTCATCATTGTATAATAAACTTTTTGCGCAAACCTGAAAGACATATGAAATGTCAACACTATAAGTTGTAATGCTGTCAAAGATATTCAAGTCTGTGAAAACAGTGGAAACTGTTGTGAAATTAATTATTATTTGTTTATTTTTATTGTATCCTTAACTGAATGGAAACTTTTGGATAACGATATTTATTGCGATGGCAGATAATCTACCTCTGATACCGAAAAAAGAGTAAGATACGTAACCGTCCTAAAATAGTCGTAGAGACTAGAGTCAATAAATGGAACTCCCAGATTCCCTAAGTAATTAACAACTTAATAAATAACGGGAGCATAACCTCATTAGCTTTGTTTGGTGGAGTCTATATTCTATGCCATATATCATCTGATATGGTAACTTAAGTTCTAGTTGAAGATCAAGTTTGGCAAAGTGATTTATATTTCAAATAAAGAGAGAAAGAGAGAGATGGAGCTCAAAAGAAGTGTGATAACAAATGAGGGATAAATAAATATTGTAGACATTATATCCAACACTATCTAGATATAACATCCAGACCCAGAACACAAACATCTGGGTTTATAACACAAATATTTTGTTATTGGTGAGGATCAAACCCACGCCCTCCAGCAGATGCTGATGTGCTTCCAGATCAGCAGTATGCGCGGACGTGAGGCCGGTACTCCGGGAGGTGTTCCGCGACCTGGAGTGGCTGCCCCCCCTCGCCCAGGGGACCAGCACCCGCGGGAGGGGGGAGGACGGACACAACACCTTGCCGAAGGAACCATGGGTTAGACAAGTTTTACGTTCTTGCTTTTACGATCAAAGTTCGAGCTACTTTTTTAATGTTAGTAGTTTCTGGTACTAACTAAGATAAACAAAGTTTTACGCGGAAGACCGGTAGCCAGTGCCAGTGACCCTCGATGATACCATCGCTCTATAAGACTGCGCTGAGCATTGTATAATATCTAATCCAACTGTACTTTCACGTAACTCCACATGCGCCACGGAAAACACCCTGCCCATCCTAAGCGAGCGCAGACTGAAGAATAATAAACCGCCAGCGGCCACTTTCTAATCCTTTTATTGGGACTCATTTTATCGTTGACAAAAATACTTTGGTACCCATCTCTGGTGGTGATTACGAGGGTAATGGTACACATTTTTCAACAATAATATCAGTTAGAACTTTAGCATTGTAAAGGTTTTATTTTTTGCCATTGATAGAAAGTTGCGCAGTGTGGTCTAAAATGCACCCTTATCGGATTTTTAAGGTTATTTATTTTTAAAAAGTCCAAAAAAAGTTACTGAACTTTTTATGATTAACGTGCCTTTGTTATTATCTAAATACCTTTTATCGTTAATTAACGCTACAGCGATTAATTTGGAAAAACGGAGAAAGCCATAATTTATGTCCAAAAAATGTTGAGTTGGGGGACCAAATCTGTTTGAGTTGGGGTTCTAACGATGAATAATGAAGCTAATTTGGAATTTAAATACACAACATTGGCATTTACCGACATTTTCAGTGGTTCTCTCGAGATTCAAATAACTTTGTGCGTAGAATACATTGTAAATCGTTCGTCAGTTTGGTCCAATAAACTTGTACCATTAGGGAATAGCTAACATGATGAACATGATAGGTATATTATTCGACGACTTTGTCAATTTTAAATTTTTTGACGCACAATCCGATTCAATATTTTTTAGATGCATAAATACGAAACGGAATGCAAAGAGATCTCCGAACGAGAAGGCGACTTGAAGCAGCAACACGCCAAGAGAATATCTCGGAAGCCTCTCCCCAACATCTACAAGCTGCATCCTCCAAAGCAGAGGGAGCCGCAAGTAGCCGCTTGGAAGAAAGAACAGGTATCTACCGACTGGCTGATAGCCTCTTCCCACCGGTGTGTGATATCGCGCACGGAGGCGGATCAGCTCGCACGACACACCATGGGAACGGTCTCGTGCGCCGAGGTGCGCGGTAGCACAGGAACCCTTTCTGTGTGCGTTGCCGTGCGTCGTCGTCGGCTGTGCGTTATGATCTGCGGAACCACGCACCGTAGGAAGGCAGCATGAGATCATAGTTGGCATATTTTTCTTCACATAACGTATCGAACCATAATAACTAGAAAGCCGAACCACAATACCGTGGCTGGAGCATTGTGTGATATCTAACAATGACGAATCCATTTAATGGATGAACAATAATCACGTTTGGTTCAGGGAGTCGTGCAACGTCGAGACCTGATGCCGTCGATAGAGCAGAACGCGGGGCGAGACGAGGCTCTGTGGGTGCGGAACATCCTGACCCGCAGCTCCGGAGCGCTGGCGGACGCGGTGGACGCGGTGGACGCGGTGGACGCGGTGGACGCGGTGGACGCGGTGGACGCGGTGGACGCGGTGGACGCGGTGGACGCGGTGGACGCGGTACGGGTCCGCGGCTCCAGGCTGCGTCTGCCGCTGCAGCTGGACGCACCGAGCGACTCACACATTCAGAGCATCAGGTATTGTAGCTTATATTATTCTATAGAAATTAACGTGGCTTAGATATTTAAAATATAGTTTCATCTGGAATTGCGCTCAGAATCTGCTGAGACAAGCCATATGAAGCGCAAGGGCACTACCTACTGATTCTTGAAGCGTTTTGTCGTTTTTGAACTGGATTTGAATTATACCAGATAAACAAGTTCTCGGGATAATTATAATCAGTAGTACGCTTATGAAACATCAAATTGGATAGGTCTTATACTTTAGGTTTTATTGATATCTAAAAAACTCTGATTTTGTCACCGACGAACTCACTGACTCATTCACATCACATACTTGCCTTGTGAAAACCGCATCTTTTTCGTCTCAGTGACGCCACAGCTACTTCAAGAAGACTGAGGATAATGGTTATTTGATAGTCTATTGTTCTCTAGCCTGGGTGAGATAGCGTCCCGCCCCCCTCCACTGCCCCCCTCCACTGCACCCCCCGCCGCGCTGCCCGAGTCCATAGTCTGCGTGCCGCCGCAGCTGGACTTCGTCAACTTCACCGTTGGAGAGCTGCACACGGTAACTCTCAATTATCATCATCTGCTGATTCTGTCTGCATTTCCAAAACAAAACCTACTCTATCCACCTCTCATCTATTCATTTATGCTTTTTCTTTAGACTCATGGTCGCAGTCGATTTCATATTTTTTCTCTGAATAAGTACAGGGACAATCATTACAATTGACTGGCTCTGTATAACTTTATCCATTACATGGTCTCCAGCAAAAGCTTCGTCTGGTGAACGTGTCGAAGTGCGTGGTCCGTCTGTCGCTCCGCCCGCCGCGGCGCCGCGAGCTGGCCGTGCAGCTGTGCAGCGCGCGCGGCCTCGCCGTCTCCTCGGGCGCCGCCGCAGAACTCAAAGTACACTTCAGGTAACCATCAGCAGCCAATACAAGTCTACCGCTGTTTGATCACAGATCTCTAGAATGACTGATTTTTAGAATTCTCCATCTACTAACGTCTGGCGATCTTAACCACGCAACTGTGCTGCAATATCGGCAGAAATGAAAAACCCAAAAATCATGATGAATACCCCGTTGTTTATAATAATAGTGTAAAACCATGATAGTTTCAAAGGTTAGATCTTCACAATGTCGTGTTATGGCATGAGTCGTCTTCCGCTGTCTTCCAGTTAATGCGAGAAAAAAGTTGTTAGTGCATAGAACTTGAGTGAGCTTGTTTGGTTCCAGGCCGCGTGACCTGCGCATGCTGCGTGACGCAGTGTCGGTGCGCGTGAGCACGGGCAGCACGCTGCTCGTGCCCATCTGCTGCTACATGCAGCCGCCGATACTCGATAGTAAGCCTTTTTCCACTATTAGGGGATGTTCTTTGAGGCTCGATCATGAGAAAGGAACCTTTGGTAGTACCTACCTACCTTGGAGAGATCTAAGGCAGCATTCTGAAGAACTTCCAAAGTAATGTTCAAAATGCACTATAACTTTCGAATGTAACCATTCGGCAAAATGTTTACCTGCTTTAGTAGCTCAGCATAACAACTCAAAAACATGACGTGTCAAGTGCATGACAGGAGCTTTTTTATGGCACACTTCAAATTATTTCATCTTATCATTCAATGCTCTCAGATGGTGAAGGAAAACACCGTGAGGAAACCAGCAGTTTAGTCAGCTCCGCACGTATTGACCATGTTAATCCACAGGAAAAAAACAAACAGGAAACAAGAAAGTCAGGATGGTACAGGTGCTGGGCAAGCCATCTAAAATCCGGTCCCAGGCACTATAGCGTTCCGCGATAAGGACTTGTGTAATTACTAGTTGTCTCTGACGCTATATAAATCATCTACAATAGATGCAAAGTTTACTTTTCATTTTACTTATCATTCTTCTTTTTTTCTTGTCGTGACTCTAGTAGGTAAATTTGCACCAATGTGAATGGATTGCAAATGAGAGAGTAAGAATTCACGACTATAGCATGTGTGATGTTCCAGTCCTGGTGCCGATGGTGCCGTCGTCCATGTTCTCGTGCTCGCCGCGGGCGGGGGGCGGCGGGGGGCGTGGCGGGGGGTACGGCAGAGAGGGGGAGGCGGTGGTGGAGCTGGGCGCGCGGCTGCTGGGCGCGGCGCACGCGGCGCGGCTGCAGCTGCACTGCGCGGACCAGCACGCCTCCTTCTTCCTCGTCACGGAGGACGCCTGGCTCGCATCCGAGCTCAACGTTAGACTCTCATCTGCTCACTACAAATTTTCGCCAAGTTACCGATTCCACAAGCGAGTAGTTTATGGCCTAAGTCAAAGCCGCAAACTTTATTATACACTAGGGGAATCACGCTTTCTTCCGAGTGATATATGGTGCTTTATACGATGTATCTACGAGGAGCATGAACCGTTTATTCTAAATTTACGAAACAACAGACGGAAGCACAATTCTGTTTCATATTTAATCAAGCCACTAGGGCATTTTCAGCACTCAAGAGTTTCTTGATCCAACAAAGATACCCCAAAATCATGGGATCGCGCGTGATGCTGGAACCACTTGATTAAGTTCTTCTTCTTATCGTGTCACTAATTCTTTCAAACCAATGTGGTGAAAGGATTTCAAGTGTGCCTCAGAGGCTTCTTTCGTGATCGAGCGGTGATGGAAGATCGTCCAGTGAATCGGTTGTTTGTGCAGACGTTGACTAGTGACGGGTCACTGGTGGCGGCTCCGTTCGTGGTCCACCCGGCGTGGTGGCGCGGCGGCGGCGTGGCGGCGGCGGCGTGGTGCTGCGCGCGCGCCGCCGGCCTGCACGCGGCGGCGCTGCGCGTGCTGGCGGCGGGCGCGGGCGCGGGCGCGGGCGCGGGCGCGGGCGCGGGCGCGGGCGCGGGCGCGGGCGCGGGCGCGGGCGCGGGCGCGGGCGTGCGCCGCCTGCACCTGCTGGCCGACTCGCTCTACTACAGACCCGACCACGTCACCATCCAGGTTACACAACACTTATCAGCTTCACTATACCATGTAGCGATGCATTTACTATAAAAATACGATGTTTATGGCATCATGCCCTGACCACTAAACCGATTTAGATACAATTTGGAATAAGTATAGAATTTTACCTGGATTATCATTTAGCTACTTTTTATGCTGAAAAAAATAACAAGAACGAGGAAAGCAATCCCAGAATAAACATTAATTTCGGGAATACTCCATTTGAATATCTTTCGCGGAAGCTATTTTAGGGAACAACGACCAACGAGACATTTAGAGGCAAGCACTTGGCATTCCCACGAAAACTTAATTTAAGTTTTGTACAGTAAGGTTTTCATACCAAACTACAACAACAGAAGCAATAGGATCTACTAAATGTTCCTCGAGTCCAACGCTGGCTTTTGTTAATTAAAAATCCCATAGTTTTAGAAACTCTATTTTTTTGACGACGCAACTGAAATTGTGCAATAACACAGAATTACAACAGAGATACATTTTTAATGTAGAGAAATGCGTTCATTCTCTAGAATTTTACACCATTCATAATAACTAAGGTAAGTTCATTTAATTGAATATTCATGACTTTCTCGTGCAATTTTAGAATAATATTTCTCCTTTCTTTTGACAAAAAAAAAATTGTAGTAAGCTCAAAGTTTTTTAGTAAGCTCAAAATTATTTCAGTGCAGTAACACATGGAGTAAATACATACAAGTCTATTATACGTACTCGTACTAATGAAGCATTATATTTGCATTCAAAGAACTGCAAAATTTACAACTTGGTTGCTTTAGAAGCACCCCGTGGCATAAACTACGTAATCACCATTCTCCAGCTCTGAAAAGAACAGAGATGCTGTAATTTTTGGCAAATAGTTTATGCTTATATTCATAATGGTCCTATAATAGCGGTCATTTGTTCACATGAAAGTGATAGTGATAAGAGATTTTTAGTGAGTTTCTAAAAAGTGTCAGGTATTATGAATGAAGGGGTTAAAGTTAAAACTCTTTGCCCACTCAAAACAAATCTGGTAGATCTGGTAGATAGAAAACCTCTGGAATCGATCAACACCCAACAGTCAGTAACTATTAGCTTCCTATAACCTACGAGCACAACTCCCAGGACCAGAACAAACCTAAACAGTTGATCATGCAACCATTTAGTCCTGCCGCCCAAAACTAACTACCAAAACCACATTAAGCCACGCTGGTTCAAAACAAGTGACACGTTAAAGAACCACCGAAGAAGCCAGGTGGATCTAAGCACCAGTTGCACGAGGTCTACTTAGAAAGGAAGCATTAAAAAAGTGGTTTTGAGTTGCAGGCGCATGAGAAGGAGTACGACATCTGCAGCGAGGAGGACGGCAACTGCCAGTACTTCGTGCACCTCGGCACCGCCTTCCCCCACCAGCCGCTCTCGGCGGCCGTGCAGCTGCGCAACCACAGGTCTACTCACACAACTCGTCTACTAGTACTTGTACTTATAGAGTGCGTCTAACGAGGACGAGCTTTCAGTCTGAGATGAAGCGGTGTTGAGTTTTATGCTGCTCAAACACAGGTCTGCTTTTCACACTAATATTCTAAATTTCGCAGCGTCAGTCCAATGTGGACGGGTCATCCAAGGCGTTGAAGTGTGTCCATTACTCTCATAATCATCATCATGGGATACCACAAACTCAAATGCTAGTGCAATTACTTCAGACTTCAAAATCTGAAGTCTGAAGTAATTGCACTAGCATTCGTACCTTTCAAATCAAGAATATAGTTGTTCGATACATCGAACACATCTCATGCATGAGCATCATCAGCAGTTTGGCTTAAGTAGGTCGCTCGTTTCGCGAGCGCGGCCGGGCGATCCACGTAAGCCAGTGCATCAGCAGCAATCACACCAATCGCACTCATTACATTATAGCATATACTCTGAGTTTACCTAATTAAACTACTAAGTTAAAGTGAACTCGGTTGTATTATTCTAGCATCCCGGAAGTGGCTAGCGCGATTTCCTACATGGTCGGATCGGAACCGGATTCGGTCTTCGGACCTACAACCTCGCCAACATACAGCAGCAGTCGTTCGCAGCAATCAAGCGACTTCATGACGTCACGCTAGAGAGTCTCCACGCCATTAAGAACCTAGGTATCGACACTACGTCATGGGACCCTCTACTTGTGTACATATTATCACAAAAACTAGATAATGAGTCTTATTCCGAGTACATAGAGTCTTTGAAGAATACGCGGGAGCTACCGGTACTTCAAGAGTTTTTGGATTTCCTCGAGAATAAGTTCACCGCTCTAGAGTCATCTCGTCGACGACAAGATGTAACAAACAAAACAGCATCATCTCAGCAGCAAACATCAACTTTTACAAGCCGTAAATTTATTAAACCATTTACAGAACGTAAAAATAACAACAGGTACGAAGTTACAAAATCATTACACGTGTCTGAGTCAGCAAGTAAGTGCCCTCATTGCAATTCCGATCATCGTTTAATAAATTGCAAAACATTTCTCGAATCAACTCATGAGCAAAAAATATTTATTCTAAATAAATTAGATTTCTGCAAGAATTGCATTTACGATCACGTCGGAGGCAAATGTTTTTCAACGAAAAGATGCCATAAATGCAATGATAAGCATCATACCATTTTACACGATTATTTTGCAACTCAATCAAAACCTACTTTTAACTCGGGCAAAGGTTCAAGACAAATTAAGGAACGTGAGCATCATAGCAGCAACAATATCAATGCGTCTCAGCAAGATGAACCTTCAGAAATTTTGTTAGCAACAGCTTTAGTGAAAGTTACCGCAGCAGATAACACCCAGCACGTGATGCGAGCACTGATCGACCAGGGCTCGCAGGTCTCTGTAATCAGTGAGAGAGCAGCACAACAGTTAGGACTCAAGCGAGAAAACTGCAAAGGAGTTATTTGTGGAGTAGGAGAGCGGGAATCCACTTGCAAAGGGAAGCTTAAGATTACGTGTCAATCGACTTATACGGATTTTAAGTTTACTACAAACGCTTTGATTTTGAGCAATATGATCAAAAATCTGCCAAACAAGACATTTCCAAAACCGTCGTGGAACCATCTAGCACACATCCGGTTAGCTGACCCGGATTTTAATATCAGTCGCCCAGTTGACCTTCTTCTAGGAGCCGAGGTTTACTCCAACATCATCATGGAGGGGATAATCCATGGAGAAGCTAAATCGGAGCCTTTAGCGCAGCAAACTCAGCTAGGATGGATGCTATGCGGCGGTGTAAAAACATCTTTCCAATGCAATGTTATCCTAGACAACATCGAGGATATTCATCAGTTTTGGAAGATTGAAGATATTCAGGAGCAAAACGAAATGTCGGTAGAGGATCAAGAATGCCTGGATTACTATAAAGCTACTACAAAACGTCTAGATAGCGGACGCTACGAAGTTAGATTACCAATGAAACCAGAAATGAAAGAGAAATTGGGATCATCTAAGGAAATAGCTATAGCCCAATTCAAAAATTTAGAGCGTAAGTTAGTTAAAAATGAAAGTTTATCGAAGCAATATAAACTATTCATCAGCGAATATGAGCAACTCAAACATATGAAGTTAGCGACTTCAAACAGCATACATAGGGCGGAAATAGAATGTTTCCTACCTCACCATGCCGTGCTAAAAGAAGACTCGGTTACAACTAAATTACGTGTAGTCTTCAACGCATCGGCTAAAACTTCTTCTGGGCACAGTCTCAACGATCTGATGTATAAAGGTCCGAATCTACAGCAGGATTTATTAGAGATCATTCTTAAGTGGCGACAATATCGTTTTGCATACACTGCGGACATAGAGAAATGCTTCCGGATGATTTTGGTCAATGAGCAGGACCAATACCTACAACAGATTATGTGGAGAGCGCATGAGAGAAAACCTATCAGGGCTTATACATTGAGTACCATTACATACGGGACAAAATCCGCTCCGTTCCTCACAATGATGACCCTCCGTAGGTTAGCTGAAGACGAGCAACAAAACTTCCCTAACGCAGCAAAATCCATCAATGAGGAGCTCTACATGGACGATTGGGTCTCGGGGGCTCACAGCATTGAAGAAGGGAAGAAAAGGATAGAAGAAATGAACGCGTGCCTTAAAAGCGGAGGATTTTTGTTGAGAAAATGGTCCTCCAACGATAAGCAGCTATTAGAAAAAGTAGAACAAAGCAACAGCAATCAGCCACCATTGTTTACATTTAAAACAGAAAACACAGCAAAAACGTTAGGTATACAATGGGACTCCACCGAGGATAAGTTTACTTTTCAATGTGATCTAGCAAATACGGAAACAACGAAACTAACTAAGAGGATGCTTTTATCTGAGATCTCCAAGATTTTTGACCCCTTAGGGTGGTTAGCGCCGTTGATAACCAAATTGAAATTATTATTCCAACAAGTCTGGCAAAACTCAGAGGGTCAGTGGAGTGATGAAGTTTCACCAAAAATTAAAGAAGAGTGGAGCCAATTGAAAAAAGACATCAACATCATAAATCAGGTCAAAATTCCTCGGTGGCTAAAAAGCAAAAAAGGTGACGTCATCGAACTACATGGGTTCTGTGACGCATCGACGAAAGCATTCGCATGTGTGGTTTATGCGAGGATCGTCACAAATGAATCAGCGTCAGTAGTGCTGACCGCGGCAAAAACACGGTTAGTACCTAGCAGCAAGGCCGTTACATTACCGCGATTAGAGTTATGTGCGGCTGAATTACTGACAAATTTAATGACAAAGATTGTCAAAAGCATCACCAGCTTCACCGTCGTGACTTACGGTTGGAGTGATTCAAAGGTAACACTCAGCTGGATTCAAGGTTCTCCGGAGCGCTGGAAGCCGTTTATAGCGAACCGAGTGAAGAAAATTACCAGCACTATGCCACCAAAGTCTTGGCATTACATAAACACCAAAGAGAACCCAGCTGATGCAGCAAGCAGAGGACTGACGTCAACACAGCTGATAGAGCATAAGTTGTGGTGGCAAGGGCCTACCTTTTTATCCGTACCTAACTTCGAGCTAAAAGAGCAAAACATGTCATTTTCTACCAACGAAGAGGTTAGAAAACTAGTGAACGCAGTTAGTAATGTCATCTCCGACAGCAGCAGCATCATCGAAGATTTACTTGATCGTTACAGCTCGTTTACTAAAGTCACTCGGATTTTTGCATGGATACGACGGGTACTGACCCCTATTGTTTGTAAACAAAGACAGCCGATGTACCTCATGTTACCTGAGCTTAGATCAGCAAAACTAATTATAATAAAGCATGTACAGCGAATTGAATTTAATGAAGACATCGAATTCTTATTACACAATAAAAAAGTTAGCTCACAAAGCAAGATAGCTAGTTTAAACCCATTTTTAGACGAAGAAGGGATTTTAAGAGCTAAGAGAAGACTCAGGAATGCCAACATCAGCACAGAAATGAAATTTCCGATCATAATTTCATATAGCGGCAGATTAACTGAGCTTCTTATAGAGCAAGCGCACGAGCTCACATTCCACGGTGGACCTCGGCTTACCATGTCTTTTTTGAGACAAAGGTATTGGATAGTCAAGGGAAATCGAGCGGTCAAAAAGCAGCTTCTAAAATGCGTAACCTGTAGAAAACAAGCACCTGTAAAATTACAACAGATTATGGGTGACCTCCCGGACTTTAGAACTAATCCAGCCCCAGCATTTTATCACACAGGGGTAGATCTCACAGGTTTCATTCCAGTGAAAGCAAATAAAGGACGAGGAATAAAAACAACGAAAGGCTATGTAGTGTTGTTTATCTGCATGGTTACTAAGGCAGTACACATTGAGTTGGTATCCGATTTGACCAGTGCCTCATTTATAGCAGCGTTGAGGCGAATGGCAGCACGTCGAGGAGCACCTAAGCATATGTACTCTGACAATGGGACCAACTTTGTGGGAGCTAATAAAATACTTCAAGAAGAATATCAGCAGCTAGAGGAAGTTTTCAAAGAATCATTCCATAGAGAAATCACAGAATTGAACATAGAATGGCACTGGAACTGTCCTTCTTGGCCAAGCGCTGGAGGGATCTGGGAGAGATCCATTCGCAGCTTGAAGCAGCATCTGAAAAGAGTCGTAGGTGAACAAGCGTTAACCTTCGAAGAATATAGCACCGTGTTGGCGCGAATTGAAGCAAGCCTGAACTCGAGGCCTCTCTGTCCGATATCTGAAGATATTGAGGATATTGACTTCCTTACGCCAGCACACTTTTTAACCAGCAACGCAGGCCTGACAGTCATAGAAACAGCCAATGACGCCAGGACTAGGTGGCACCTAACAAATAAGATTTTCCAAGACCTGTGGAAGAGATGGAAAGCAGAATATCTCAGTCAGTTATCTGTTCGCGGCAAATGGTTAAAAGCAAAAAGAAACATCGAATCATTTCGTCCGGTGAATCAGCCAACATAACACAATTCAGCAGCAATCAATCATTGTACTACGATCCAACAGGGAAAATGCATTTAATACGCGATCAGTGGAAAATTGTCTCTTATTATAACATGCAACCTTATTGGCAAGGAGACACGGCGGTTAATACATTCATCAAATATCTAGAACAGACATGTGATAAGGTCAAAGAAGCGAGCCATTGTAATATGATTTTATTACAAGTGAAACACGATTACAGCGAGCTACAGTACTATAATCAGCTGTTGCTAAATCAGCATTTCGGCGAGCGGTCAAGGTCTCGTCGCGGACTTATCAATGCAGTCGGCTCTATAGCAAACACACTGTTTGGAGTACTCGACCAAAGTTTTGCGGATAAATATCAGAAGGACATTGAGCTTGTCAACAGCAACGAAAAGCATTTAATGCAACTTTGGAAAAATCAGACATCCGTCGTAGAAGCGGAATACAACGTTTTAAAGCGAACGGAACAAGCGATACAATCTCAGCATAAACTTATAAATAAACATTTAAACTATCTTGCTCAAACAACTAAGCAACTTCAGAAGGAGTTCGAAAGCATGTCTATGATACAGGAGTTTACTCTAGCAGCAATGGCGACTACAAACATGATCCGAAACTTGAAGCAGATACAGGAGACACTCATCGATACTTTGACAGATATTTATCATGGCAAGATAAACTTACATCTGTTAACCCCAAAGCAGCTAAACGACGAGCTTCAAATAGTTTCTAGTCACATATCGAAAGAGCTTACGCTACCTGTGGACAATATACAAATCAACCTTTATAAAGTTTACCAGCTACTGAAAGTTAAAGCAAGAATGAGCAGTGATTACGTCATATTTGAACTTAGCTTGCCTTTAATCAGCAGAGACAGCTTCCAACTATATCACTTGATACCAGTACCTCTACAAATCGGTAGTGACATGATCAGCATCAGTTTAGTCACCGATTTCATAGCAACCCACCTTATGAGGGACTCTTATATACCAATCTCAAGCATCGACCTTCAGGGCTGTGAATATCAAGACGAAACATTCTTCTGTCAGCTACAAGGCCCCGTCAAGCATTTGGGCCCAGAAGAAAAATTTTGTCAAATAGAACAGATGGATACCTGCAAGATCAAGAGAGAAAGCTGCAAGAATAAATGGGTTCAGTTACATAACCCGTCATTCTATTTATATTTCGCATGTGATACGTACTCGTTAACGATCATATGCGATAATGAAACACGAGTCCGCCGAGTCAGCAAGGCCGGGCTCATCCAACTTTATAAACAGAGCATAGCAAAAGGTCGTGACGTCACTCTTTATTCATACCTACAACAACATACGCTCACACTCAAACCCGACTTAGTACTTACTAACATAGCTCCAATTCAACATCATACGTTTAACACAACCTTACCGTTAGTTGAACCATTCCAAGATAAATATCTCAATACGTCGCTGCAGCAGCTCGGTGACAAGATCAACGCTATGAAAGAAGCAGCTCAACAAGACGGGACCCTTACTACGCATGATGTGCATCAATACGCTATATCATACAGCGTATTAGCAGCAGGCGTCTTAGTTTTCCTGTGGTTCCTGTGGAGGCGATACAGACAAGCAGCAGTCAGCTCGACTCCAGCCGCGCCCGCATCGGGTGTGGCGCCGCAGCGTGACTACGCACCGCCGGCGCCGCCGCCGCCGCCGCCTGCGCCTGTCCCGCCAAGGGAGGCGCCCTCAAGCAGCGAGAGTGTTAGTGCGCGTAACGAATCCGTAACCGAACCAGAGTGTAGTGTTACCGGGGCCGTGCGGTGGTCCAGTTTACGTAAAAAACACAACAAACAATCAGTGTTTACTAGGGAGAGTGTTTTCAATAGGGATTAGTTAATACGCAATCAGCAATCATCGCCATTACGAAACATTGTTCTAACATTCATTAGACTAAGCATAATATTGTTTCACCTATCTTTATATTACTAACCCCCTAAAGTGTTACGCCTCATTTCATCTCATTCGGCATTCCTCCCTCGGGAGCATGTTCGATACATCGAACACATCTCATGCATGAGCATCATCAGCAGTTTGGCTTAAGTAGGTCGCTCGTGTCGCGAGCGCGGCCGGGCGATCCACGTAAGCCAGTGCATCAGCAGCAATCACACCAATCGCACTCATTACATTATAGCATATACTCTGAGTTTACCTAATTAAACTACTAAGTTAAAGTGAACTCGGTTGTATTATTCTAGCATCCCGGAAGTGGCTAGCGCGATTTCCTACAATAGTAATGCCAGCATCACTTGCGCACAAACGAAAAGTTTCTCTCATTTTTGTTATAAATCGCTGTGACATTGTGTTTGCAGTCCGGTGGTATATTCGTACTACTGGAGCGTCCGCCCCTGGGGAGCTTGTTCCTGCTGGGAAGAAGAGAAAGCTTCCCAGGGCTCCATAGGACCAGAAGACGATAGCGAGAGGCTCTGCGTTGGCGCTAAGGAAGCCAGAGATATGGAACGTGAGGTATTCATATTGAAGATATGTTTTTTATACAAGACATAACATGAGGATTTCTTGTCATGACAGCGTTTGATATAGCAAAATGTTCAATCATCGCTGCTGCTGCACTAGAACCGATGAATATGACTTATTATCTAAGTTGCCTCACTATACTTCTGGATTGAGATTGACGCAGACGTTCATTGTCCAGGGCCCGGCTCCCTGCGAGCGGGAGTGGTGGAGCATGGTGCGCGTGCAGCCGGCGCGCGGCGTGCTGGCGGCGCGCGCGGCGTGCCCGCTGCATGTGTGCGTGCCCCCCGCCCCCGCCCCCTCCCCCTCCCCGCCGCCCGGCACGCATCGCGCCGTGCTCATGTATATACCTTACCTTACACTTACTCCTACTTCATCGACATGCTATAGGTATAGATTCTCGAGTGGCGATCACAATCACTACCGTAGAACGGCTCTTCAGCTGATGAACTGATGTAGAGCGACCTGGATATTTTGGACGGCTTTGTCCAGCAGTGGACTTCACCAAGCTGGTTATGAAAAATGAGTATCTAATTGTAAAAAGGTGAAGGAACTGCCAGGAGCCCAAGAAAACCTCATGATAGAGATTACGTTTCTGACACCAAAAACTCTTGACAACCTATATTTTGGCCGACTTTGACGCCACCTCCATCGTTGAGTTTTCTCGTTCGAGCCACTTTATTAAAACCTTTGGATTTGCTGTTGTAATCAGCTTTAATAATGAAACAGATTTGAAGAAAACGGATCGTTCCATTGATTTAATGAACGAGCCGAGGAATTGTGATCGGAAACGTGAAAAATGCGATGGCGTCATGCTTCGGGACGAAAACAGATAAATTAAACGCGGATGTTGGTGGCATCCGGGGCTGACTATGAAATATGCAGACTTCTTTACATAATATTGATAAAGCACTTCGTCAATAATAAAGTGAGAATAATACGCAGATAGCTTGAGAACAAAACTAGCACTATCATTTTGACCGTGAATCATCCACTGATGGAATAAGGCATACTCGAATACTTCAAGAGTCACCGATACCTACTCCTTTGTGCGTCTTGTTTCCTTGGTGCGTTTTCAAAGTGATCCTTCTGGGATTATTGAAGAAAGATTGACTTTGACTTGCACCCAGCTGTATTAGGTGGTATTTTTATCTATCTAAAAGCAGTAGCAGTAATTAAAAATATACTAGTTCTTTTGATACAATTTAAATAAAAACGATTGCAAAAAAAATGTTTATTCAGATGTCTAGATCCATGATTTTTTCTAGGTTAATTTTGAAGGATATTCCCAAAGAGAGCTTTCCAAGCGATTACGATCCAATGATTGTGAAAACAGAAGTGGTGCAATCGGATCCGATACCTGGCATGAAGGTTAGTTTTTTTTTTTTTTTATACAACTAAGTTGACAAACAAGCATACGGCCCACCTGATGGGAAGCGGTTACCGTAGCCTATGGACGTCTGCAATACCAGAGGCATCACAAGCGCGTTGCCGACCCTTTAAAACTTTCAAAACGCCCTTTTTGAAGAACCCCATGCTATAGTCCGTAGGGAAAACCTCAGCAGGGAGATCATTCCACAGCCTGAGTGTTCGCGGGAGGAAGTTCCTCTGAAACCGAACGGTGCGCGACCACCCTGGCTCCAAGGTGTGATGATGAACTCTCTGCCTATGGCGAGCAGTGCGGTGGTAGAATGTAGCTGTTGGCATGATTTCAAACAGTTCTTCAGAGCATGCCCCATTATACAAACGGTAGAACACGCACAATGAGGAGAAGTCTCTCCTCAGACTTAAGGGCTCAATACCGCTTGTGAGCTTGGGATCGTCATCAATTCTCACAGCACGTCTCTGGATCGAATCAAGGGGTCCAAGCTGGTATCCAGGTGCTCCTGCCCAGAGGTGACAACAATACTCCATGTGAGGCTGGACTTGCGACTTAAAAAGAAGTAGTCGCTGGCCTGCACTGGAGTATGACTTCGCTCTGTTCAGCACACCGAGCTTTTTGGATGCCAGCTTGGCCTTATCTTCCAGATGACGATGGAACTGGACGTCACTGGAGATGTAAGATAGTTAAATCAAGTCACATGTGTAGTCCAAAGATGGTCAGCAAGCAGATACCGTTCTTTTTGTATAGTCCTTTAGAGCTAGACAGCATGCAATGGTGCAGTAAGATAGTGCATGGTTCCAGAGCTGGAGTCGCTCGGTGTGCGAGGTGGTGTGCGCTCAGCTGGAGGTGTGGTGGGAGGTGGCACCCGTGCGGTTCCAGCTGGATCCCGTCGTGCTGCCCCTCACGCACTCCAGGAGGTAAGAATGCTTGGCACTTGCTATATCTCATGCTAGTGCTCACTTTATAAGGCATGACTAGTCTTTTATACTTTTATACTTCTACCAACACAAACTGACATTCGGAAAACGATAATCTAAACCTTGTTCAACAGCGCTGGTTCACTATGCGCATCGCCCAGTGATTATCTAGCTTCGTCCATTGTATGTTGTTAGCGTTGAACTGTCAAGACGTCTGTCTTCAGGGTGCAATCAGTGGAGGTGTTGTTGCGAGCCACGCAGCTGTTCGGGAGTCAGGGCATCGCGGCCGAGTGGCGCGTCCCAGAGCTGGTGGCGGCGCCCGCGCGAGCCGCCATGACTCCCGCGCACTCCTGCGCCGTCACTCTGCGGTGCGCGCTGCCCGTGCTGCCCAACGAGTGCCCCGAAACTGACGTCATCACGTGAGTGTACATTGCGCCCCAGAAGAGCATTGCTTATGCCAAAGTGCTTAAATTTTAAGAAGATTTGAGATATCTTTATAATTTGATTTATCGAAAGCCGTTTGAGTTGTCCTGTTGCAGATTAAAAGCAGTAGATGGCGAGTGGCAGTCGCAGTGTCGGGTGGTGCGGCAGTGCGCGACGCGGCACCCGCGGCCGGCGCCGGCGCGCGCGGGGCTCGGCGTGCTGGCGCCCGGCGCGCGCGTGCAGGCCGCCATAACCCTCGCCAACGACACGCATCAACACGTGAGACCATCCTTACTAGTGGACTCTCTCGGGCTAGCTGTGCCAGAGTACTAGCACCCGCTACCTTTGTAGCTTGTTTGTATATGTTCTTACTTTGAGCAACGTGTAACGTTGTCAGTATTTTGGGCACGTTACTTTCTGTTAGTGACAGTGATCGACTTCTTTTTCCTGGTCGTAGCACTCTTGACTGAGCGGTCATAGTCTTCATGTCGAGGCAGAGGCTCGTTTAACAACTTTTTGCCATTTTTCTCGCACTTTGGGCGCATCCGTTGAGAGGAACATCATCATTTTCCGGGTACCACCCCATTCTGGAGACCTCTTCACGACCCGACATGTTCATCAAAAAAGTTGAGGAATACGTGATTGCATAGGATACATATATTTGAAGATAGAACAGCTCGTTTTCTTTTACGTAAGTTAGCATGTGGCTGTGTACTGTGTAGATAAGTTGGTGGGCGACGGCACACGAGTGGTTAGGCGCGCGCGACGGCGCGGCGTGCGGCGCGTGCTGGCGGCGCGCGTGCGCGTGCGCGGCGCTGCTCCCCGCGCGCGGCGCCCTGCCCCCCGCGCGCGGCGCCCTGCCCCCCGCGCGCGGCGCCCTGCCCCCCGCGCGCGGTGCCCTGCCCCCCGCGCGCGGCGCCCTGCCCCCCGCGCGCGGCGCCCTGCCCCCCGCGCGCGGCGCCCTGCCCCCCGCGCGCGCCGCCACCCTGCAGCTGGACACCACCGCACCCATGGTACCACCACTTCCCTTTACAAGCGTTGCTTACTAATAATCAGTACACATCTCTTAGCACTCAAACGACACATTGTGGCACGGTTTACTTTCACACCTAAGGTACGCTTGTAAGTAAGATATTTAAAGATTGTCGCATACCAATTTCAAGCTTTTGTGAAATAATTTGCTGCTTATAAGTGGGGCAACATTTTTGCCATGAAGAGTAATCAACACGCCCATTAACTGTAATACAAGAGGCTGAAAGTGGGCTTTGAACCGGATAATCGCTCAGTCGGCTCGGGCGTCAACGTTCCACATCGCTCTCACTCGATATTCGCTGTCATGTAACTCGAGACCACGATTTCCACGCGGATGCGTGTTTTCTCTCTGACCTTGTTCACTTGCTTTTAATAAAATATAATTAAAAACCCTGGTATTTTGTGTTAGGGGAAAACTATTTTCGGAAAATAATAGTAGCGAGTAGGTTTTTATGCAAGTAAATTAATTGCTAAAGAAAATGAATACGAGGGATGCTTAGCAATCATAGTAGCACTAGCGAGCTTTCAACAGGATAATAAATTGGCATAATATTATTATAAAATTAATTTTGTTAGCTTTCATCAAGATTTAAAATTAATTAAATACCTATCCTACATTTTAGTTGTGGATATCTAAATAAACCAGCAGTAAAATGAAAAAAAAAATGTTGTAACTGCTTTCTGCAGGTCCTATGGCTCGCCTTTTTGAGATCAAGTTCTGTTCTTAGATTCTTCGTTTGACTATCCACTTACTCACAGCCTTCGAACTTCTCTAAGCTGCTGTTGTACGTCTACGCCTGTCATGATAACAAAAAAGTTTACCTTTCAATTATATACTAAAATTCTTAGGACATAAATTGAAAAAAATTGTCTGCAAGATAAAAATGTCCAGAAAGTGTAATTGCATAACAGTAAATCTTACCTCAGTGTACTGGCTCAGTGGTTTGAAGTCTTCTGACCAAGTTATGTTAATTCCCGGAGCGCTGTGCTCTGCCGCGGGGCAGCGCTGCATCGCTGTTTGCACAGACAGCGGCGCAGCGCTTCACTGCAGGGATTTGCATTAAATAACGGCTTTCCGCTTCGCTGGTTATTTATACTCTCCCATCGTCGCGGCTAACAGGAACTAAGAGTTTAGATTGTTTAATTTTTATTTTTTTATTGATTAAAAAAATAATCTTACTTTCATTAATCATCATCATCATCATCATCAGCACCTATCATCATAATTTTAAACTTTCTTCAACCACCAAGTTCCCGTGATGTTTGTCGGCAAGACGTTCTGCTTGCATCAAAACGCTTCGTAAATGTGCTGACACGCTGAACCAAATAAATAAATAACAATGCCATCTGATTCTGCCAAGTGTATTCAGCTATTTATACAGTTTGACCTGATCCCTTGTATACTACTAGCCATAAAATGGAGGAATAAAAATCAAAATGGCTAACATAAGATTGACTAACTTTAGCTTTAGGATGCTATCAATCGAGTTTCTAAATGGAGCTGTGCTCGTTCAATTCTTCAATTTCTAAATTTATAAGTCTGATATGTAAGATTTATCGTCTCAAACTTACTTGAATAATGCTGAAGTCTATCATCAATTTCTATGCGAAAGTTGAAACTGGAAGTGCGTGCCAAGCGCGGAACAAGATGTAGGGAGGATGCACAAACTTTGCAAATTGAAGTTTGGACACTCGTTGTTACAGGGCCTCGTCCTGTCGCAGACAAACTTCATCAGCGTTCCAATAAAAGTTTGTCACCGCCGCCCGTTGGCTTAGCTAGCTTACAATTTTCTCTATATTCCTGCAAGTTAGCACTCGTGATGGATGGTGCAACCGATGGTGAACTAACCGTGTGTTGCATATTGCGTTGTAAATTATAGATTGAATCAAAATTGCAATCACAATAGAGTGTCAAACTATTACTATTCACAATAGTGACGCGCTCAAATTCAACTGTCAATAAAACAGTCTGCATCGTCGATCGTTGATTTATGGAGATGACTTGTTTAAATAAAAAGCGGCCAAGTGCGAGTCGGACTCGCCCATGAAGGGTTCCGTAGCAACAAGTAACATAATATACAAGTTTTTGTAGTTCGTCGAAAGGGAAATTGCAGTTTACGATTTATGACGTATAAAAATAAACTACTCACTAGATCTAGTTCAAACCAAATATCGTTGAAAGTTCACATAGTAATGTACATCACATTATATTTTTTAGTTTTATCATTCTCTTATTTTAGAAGTTAGAGGGGGGGACCAACTTTTTACCACTTTGGAAGTGTCTCTCGCAAAAACTATCAGGTTTAGAAAAAAACGATACAAGAAACCTCAATATCATTTTCGAAGACCTATTCATAAATACCCCACATGTATGGGTTTGATGAAAAAAAGTTTTTTAAATTTCAGTTCTAAGTATGGGGACCCCCAAAATTTATTGTTTTTTTTCTATGTTTGTTAAAAAAATCTTAATGCGGTTTACAGAATACATCTACTTACCAAGTTTCATCAGTGTAGCTCCTATAGTTTCGGAGAAAAGTGGCTGTGACATACGGACGGACAGACAGACAGACATGACGAATCTATAAGGGTTCCGTTTTTACCATTTGGCTACGAAACCATATAAAGCCAAAAATGTGTGTCAAAAATGTTTATTCGCTTTGAAACGTCTTAAAGCTAGTTGAGTGTAGGTGCCAGCTCTGTTTTAGCAACGTTAAGTTGCACATCTATGTTGATAAACTTTGTTTGTATTCCATTAAAAGGTTTGCTTCTCCAAACTAACAAAACGCAAAACCAACAACACAAATCTCGTCCATTCGCTTACGAATTCTCTACACAGAACTTTAAATAAACTCGCTAGTCTGCATTTTAAGATGCATTGTCTGACCTCGTTGTAATGCGAGTGCTTTCTTTCTTCTGGTGACTTCTGAGGTCGATGAACTTCATTAGATGCGACCGCCGCGCTGGACTTGCAAATTGGAAGCATTGTAGTTTGGACACAATGCACAGTATAATATTCTTTTGAGCTTGTTGATTGGGCGAGCGAAGATCACTCCTTGCATAACTTGGACCCCTGAAAGCTCCTCATAAAAATAACATGAGCTCCTACTGTTTAAGTTTAAATGACTTCGTAGTCTTTAGAGTAATGTTTATTGCTATCTATCGCTATCGATACGGAGATCGCCATGTTATGGTTTCGTAAGCATAGAACAAATCAGTAACATCTTAGTCATACGTCGTTGAGATAGCCAATAAAGCTCCTAACTTAATGTAAGTGAGGTTGTGTATGTACAAGTAATGTACATTGTGTTAAATTCAAGTTACAGTTTCAGACAAGATTGAGTGTGAGCTTATAAACTATTTCGTGTCACACACCTAATACTGTTCCGAGTTTCATAGCTATTTCAGCGGGAAGGAAGTGCTTTATAATAAGGATCTTTATTTATGACGTAATGATGAGCATCGTGAAACAACTTGTCGTTCGCACACTTTGACCTTTTCAAAGAAATAAAATTATTGAACTTGTTTATGAAAAATCACAAGCATTTTTTTTGTATGCAATCTTTATCTTAATAAAACGCTTTGCCTGCTCGCATGTACGAAAACCAAAAGAGCAAAGTGTGACAGCGAGAAGATCATCGACGGCAGTCAGCCTTCATCATTGAAAGGGTCGAGCGCTCCTCATGGCGGGTGATGTCATACAGCTGTCCACGCGGACGCATCGCTCACTCAAGTAGGAGAGACAGATGTCGAACGCGGAGGCCGTGCGTGCCTCTTTGTCGCTCGTTCCGCGCTCTCGCTTGCTCTTCAAGCCGCGCAATGGAACGCCTCAGAGCGAGGTAACGCCGCATGAGTCATGTTTTTTCGTACGTGCAGCCGGCTCCATTAAATTATAAGGCGTTGCACGTCAAAAAGTAAACAAAAAAGATAAAAAATAAATTATTTCAGACGGACGGGTGCGTGTGCACGCTGGTGACGACGCGGCGGGGGGAGGGGGAGCGCGTGCGGGGGGAGGGCGCGGGGGGCGCGCGCGCCTCGCTCGTGCACTACCGCGTGCTGGCGCCGCGCCTCGTGCTGCGCGCGCTGCCCTGTCGCGGCGACAAGCAACAACACTGTTAGTACTCATCAACATCATTATCATCAGCCTGAAGAAGTCCACTGCTAGGCACACACATAGGTCTCCCCTACACATTTCCAGGAAGAACGATTCTTATCCCTTTCCATCCACCGACTTCCCACGATCTTAACAATGTCGACGGTTCATCTGATGGGTGGGCGCCCTACGTTTCGTCTTCCGGTTCGCGGTCACCATTTAAGAACCTTTGTTCCCCGACGGTTGTCAGTTCTTCGAGCTATTTAACCGGCCCATTACCACTTCAACTTACTGATTAGTACTACGACAACACAATCATCATCCTACGCATAGAACGTGCACCGTGGCCCCCTTCGATTGAGGATTCTGCACAACATCGGGGAAGTACTACCACCATGCCTATTTCTACCGTGAAGCAGCATTGCTGTGGTTCGGTTTGAAGGGTGTGCTTACGAGGCATTGCTTTATTATAGGCGATGGTTAACACTTAACATCAGGTGGGCCATAGTATATCTTGTGATAAGAAATATACCTTACATACTATTTAACAAGGTAGAGGCATTGTTACAACATACCAAAAATCAAAATGTCAAGTCTCATCGTTTAAGAGTTACACAAGTAGGTAAAACAAAGCGTTGCCTCGTAAGTCACGCAGATTAAAAACGATATACTGCCGTGAGTCCATAAACTTGATTGTTGAGCCTTGCGTGCTTGTTATTAATGTTGTCACTATGAACAGCGAAATGCTATAATCTTTATATTGCTTATCTCTGTTAGAGAATGACACCTAAAATATTTGCAGTTTGCCAAACTGAAATGGATCGTAAAATGCGAGAATAGCCAAAGCAGTTGGCTTCAACGTCTCTTAAATCCATATATACCAAGTATTGCCAATCGCAGCGTCTCCTAAACTTCAATATCGTTTCCCAACGTGTGGGGAGGATGCACCCGCGGGGGGGTGAGGGGGGGAGTCAGTCACGTGCATGTGTGCTATCTGTGTGCCTGCTACGTCGACAACATTGCAAACGGTATGGAGCTAACGCTACCACTCATAATTGGAAAAAAATCCACACAATACTTGAGTACGCACGTACGAGTAGTAGAGAGAATGGATTTGAGAGGCTTTCAGGTAATCCTGTTGTACAAAGCAATGTTTTTATTTGAACTCTTTTCTTGCGTAATTTTTTTAAAAGGAAATAATAAAAATCTCCTGAGTAAGTACGTACTCTACGTACACGTGTACATAACACTAAATGCCACTTGCCGAGCGTGATAACTATGACGATCCCTCATGATCTCAGTGGAGGCTAGTGCTCAGCATTGAGTGGCTTCAGATTGATGGTGGGATGTGCTAGCCGGTGTGTTGTACCCAGGTGAAGGGTGCGCATGTGACGCGGGCGCGGCCCGCAGCGCGCGCGGCACGGCGACGCTGCGGCCCGCGGGTGCGCTACCACTGGGGCAGCTGTCGTGCTACCGTCTGCGGGTCAACAACCTCACGCCTATACCCACTGCTGTCATCTGGGAACCACCACTAGGTAATCATTCTAAAAATTGACGTTTTTTCGTTGCTGGTCATGGTTTGAAGTTCCCGTTAAAGTTTTCAAAAATACTAAGGAACCATTTTACCTGTATGCCTATATTTATTTTTTCAGAAGATGATGTTTTAAACGTGGTTTTCATACCCAACGAGTTGCAAGTGAAGAGCTATGGTGAAGTGGAGTTTCAGGTCAGTGAGATTTTATTCCCAATATTTAGTTTACAGACGGCTAACTTCTAAAATGGTTCTCAAAGTTTATTAATTTTTGCGTTATTAACTTAAAATGAGCGCTAAGCTCTCTACATTAGTATTTAAATTGTTAATTTCGGTTGAATCTGATCGGGGTCAGTATAGGGGTGGATGGGAATTTGGAGAGAGCAATTACAATTTGAAGCGATAATTGACCATTTCACGCTCATTAGTGATCGAGCTCGGGAGGGCCTCGTATGCCGTAGACCCGCTACGAACATTCGTAGATGGTCTACGTGGTTTGATGCAAGCGTTGTCGGACTGTTATTGACAGTTATTGGTCTATTTTCTCGGAATAGAGTGAGCTTGGTAGCAGCATAACAACGTCAAGCGTAGAATATCTACGGTATTTTACCTCTACGAATAATCGTAGAGGGTCTACACTTTTTCTTGTAGGTAGACGCAAGTTGATGTGCCAGTTGGCTGCTGACCAACGCCTTTGTTAGTAGTTTGACGAGAGGAAAAGCCGTCACGCGTCAAAACTGCAGTTGTCGGGTTTTAATATAAAACGTACATTATTACTTAAAATATATATTTTGTTCTCTTTCCTCCACGATTTTGATGGTTGGTGAAATTAAAATGTGTTTAAAATAAAAAAACAACTTCCAATGTCCACTGGTATTCAGTTTGTTTTTCAAAATACATGTTTTGTTCATTATAATGTTGTCTAAATCCCAAGTGGTTATGAATGATGTATTACAATCAACAATTATTACAACGAATATACAATATAATAATTATAAGTTTAAAAAACTTGAGAAACCGACTTCATTGTCAAACGGCTAAACCGATTTTAATCAAATTTGTTTGCGACAATCTGGACGTAAGAATAACCTTCCAAATAAAAAAATAATTTTCTAAATCGGTTCATAAATAACGGGGGCATGCAATTACAAACATTAAAAAAAAATTAAAAAAAAATTGCAACACTGATTTTAATAAAATTAAAATGGGACCAATCTGGAAGCAATACCTTTCAGATAAAAAAATTTTTTTTTCAAATCGGCTCACAAATGACGAAGTTATGTGTGAGCCGATACAAAAACACAAAATACAATCGAATTGAGAACCTCCTCCTTTTTGATTGGAAGTCCGTTAAAAAATACTTGAGGTTGCAGTTTGGGTAAATGCCAATGTTCTAAGATGACGTGTTCCATGTTATAACTATCGATAGACATTAATTCTGAACCAGCCAGCTTCCATCCCGGCTCGAGTGAAGCCTCCAATATAATCGTGATTGGCAGAACCTGCGTCCGATCGTCTTGATCTGGGTTCTTGCTGCGTCAATTAATATTTTCGGACATTTCACACCGCACTAACTAGCAACAAACTTAGCAAAGCTTTTACTATGGTAACCAGATTTCTGATATAATACTTTTTTTTTACATAAATATATATGCTTAGAAAACCAAATATCACCCAGACAGAGAACAACATATTATTATTATTATGTACGTTCGCCACACAATATTTGCTTTCAGTGGGAATCAAACCCACGTCTACAGCGCCAAAGTGAAGCTACTGTCAACCGAGCTGTTAAGAGTGTCAATGGCAGTCCTATAGTTGGTGTTGTGCTCGTATTGTTAAACAAAGGAGTTGTTGTCCGCGACGGCTTCGCTTCAACAAACAAAGCCATAATTGCTTGAGTGCCGAACGCTCTATAAATTAGCGAAGCTTCGAGTCACTCGCTTTTTCCATTTGCACTTGCTTTCTAATAAATAAATTTGATTGAATGTTTTTCCTTAGTTGAGCTACAAGCTAATTGGCATTTTCGGTCACTTTAAGAAGTAGACAGAAGGTATTTGTAATTATTTTGGCTTGTCTTATTAATTATGTCTTCCAATATCTTCCAGAAATTGGAAATTTGAGAGATTTCCAGATGAGTCTAAAGTATGGGTATACGGACTTTCAGTCACTTGCACGATCGGTTACTTTCAAATAATTTTCCAAACTATGAGGCAGATCTACCGACAGATGTAAATAATAATTAATATTGTATATATTTGTTTATTATTTATATATTTTTTTGTTAATACATTTTTAGAATAAAATTTAACATTCAGACAGAGAACAAACATCTGTGTTTACCACTCAAATACTTGGTCTCCGTGGGGATCTAACTCACAACATACGGCAAGGCAGAACTGCAATTGACTGAGCCGAAAGGCCGGTCAAGTTGTCAGGGTGACTATATTATAATGTGTGCATGTATGTGTGCGTGTGTGTGCGTGCAGGTGTCGGTGGAGGCGCGGCGTGTGTGCGCGCGGCGCGTGCACGTGCTGCGCGCGCGGGTGGCGCACGCTGGCCCGCTCTACTTGCTGATCGACGCGGCCGTCGCGGTCAGCACTCATGTTCCGGCAGCACGGCTCCATTGAGAGATCGCTGAATACACGTTTCAAATTGTCACTTCAAATTCAGCGATCGCTTGAGTGATTTGTGTTGCTAGAATTGCACCCCATTACCCACACCCTGTCTACCTACAAACCATATACATTACCCATTAGAACTGGCCACTCTCTGCTCCACTTAGAGCACTAGTGGTCTAGTAGTAGCAGCCTCACCTTCCGATCCTAAGGTCGTGGGCTCAAATCCAGTCGTGTACCAATGAATTTTTCTATTGGAAAATTGATGTCAGTACTTTCAAAAGATGAAGGAAAACGACGTGAGGAAACTAGCATGTCGTAGAATTAACCAAAATTGGAAAACATGTGTCGAGTGCACGAATGGAGCCTCTCCAAAGCGCACTTTAATGAGGAAGAACCAGTGACACGATAAAAAAAGAGAGAGATACCAATATCCAGAGGGAACTATTCTGAGCCCTCTCCATCCACCGACTGGCCGCCATCTTCACTACGTCGTCACTCCATCAGGTAGCAGTAGGAGAGAATCCAACACTTCATGTTTTCAATGCAATTCATTCATTTATTTCTCAATACAATTAGTAGCTGTAGCTGTTTTCCAAGCTTGATAGTTTGTTGTGAATAGTAGAGTATTACATTAGTATTCAGTATGTTTATTGCCTTCTGTATACATGTATATAGCACAGTTGTTACAACTTATAATAAACCAGTAACCTACCTACCGACTGAACACAACATTATTCGAGTAAGGGAAAGCCTTGCCAACTCACATTCACTTATAAATGATTATATTTCTGCTGCTGAAGTAAGTAAGAGCATAGTTTTTGTTTAGCTTACAAAAAGAAAAAATATGCTCTTTGGCTGTGCGGTACAACATCTCACGATGCTTGGCACTTTCCAAATGATGTCTCAACAATTAAATTTTAGACTTAATTAATTTACAACTTACTTTAACAATAATAATAAAACGCTTACATGCATAGAAATAATAATCAACTCGAACTACTCATGCCTTCCTCCTCCTTCCTCATCTGAAGTCACCTTAGATAATACTGTACGTGACTGTACCCTACCTGAGTGTTCCTGCAGGGAGGCTGTAGCGCGGCCAAATACTTCAGCCGACGATTAATTGCACTCGTTCTAAGAATTGTCCACGATTTTTCTTCCAGAACCCTCAATTTTTCGCAGCAAAAGTTTCCAAGCCGTTTTTCTTCATTCCGAGCTTCTTAGTTTTAGAAAAGTTTAGAAATATTGTAGTCGGATGTCGACAAATTGATCTCCATGCAGTTTTCTTCATTTGATTTATACATTTTATAAATCAAGCATGATAACATGATACTCTGTAAAGTGAATGCGAATGATGAGGCTCTCAAAAGACTAGAAATAATGATGCAATAAAAGAAAAGCCGAAATCCAATAGCTTTGCTTCAATACCCAATTTGAGCATTGAGTTCTCTTTGCTAACCCTTTCTTTGTTCGACGAAACAAAACAAAAGTGTAATAAGTCTGATTTATCGAACCGAGCAGCTTTGGAAACACTTTCAATTTCATTTATATAACTAATCAAGTAATTTTCCACTGAGCTTGCGAGGAGTTTGTTGAAAAATTATCTAATTTGGGCGCCAGAGGGCGTTGCTAATCTAAATGGTAATTTGTTTACAAAGGATTGTTATTATTTTATAGATGAAGTACGTGTCGATAATACTTAATTGCAAAATCAATTAAGGTTAGGTTATTAATAAAATAAGGGATCCAGGTTTTGAAATGAAAAAAATGGTGGTTACTTACCTCAAAGTTTGAGTCGTTATAGAATAGCATGTAGGCCACTGTTCACGACCTATATCATCAATTCCAATCTTTTTTTCAAGCTACAAAACCGTGTAATAATGCTTTTTTTATGGGCATAAAATAAATAACTTTTGATTTTACCTAATAAATAACAGTCTGTTCACCCGCAAGATAAGCTTTTGTAACGTTTCGAAAAGAAGAGGTCTGGTCGAAAGAGTTTTAGAATGAATTTAGCCCAAAAACAAAAACTGGAACGCTTTTTGCAAACCCGCATCGTACAAAGGAAGTTGGAGATAAAGTTTTTTGTTTGTGCAGCCGGCGTCGGCGTCGGCGTCGGCACCGGCCCCTTTGTTCTCACCTTGTGTGTTGAAGACGTTGTATTTTGTCAAGCATATTTTAATAACTGCTACCTGCTTCTATGCCAGACACTTTCTATGTCTTGAATCGTTGAAGAGCGCTTACATACGAACTAGGGGGATGTTATTTTTGTGGCCCAATAAGTTCGGTCCCAAATTCTTGATACGACACTGTAGCCCACATGCAAAACGTTATGACCATGTGTCCCGATTCGCAGTACTGACAAAGCAGACACAGAATATGTAATAATGTTGCGTTTTTGATGAACACTACTTAACCGTAGAACATCTGCTGTTCACAATGAACCAGAAAGAAAAGTGACTATTAAGAAAGGATCTTTAGGCCTACCATGAGCTTTGTCTGGCTATGTCTCTGGTTCTGGTTTTGAGTCTTTGTGAGTGCTCACCATTGTATTATACTGTGTGTGTGACGTTTTGACGTTGATTTATTTAGTCAACATTCACACAGACTCAAAACCAGAGACATAGCCAGACAGAGGTCATGGTAGGCCTACGTATATCCAATGTCACGTTGGTGTAATTGATGAGAAGCAGCACTAACGAGGCAACACAACTACTAATCAGTCGGATGAGTGGTTCGGCTGCTCGGCTGCTCGGCTGCTCGGCTGCTCGGCTGCTCGGCTGCTCGGCTGCTGGCTCGACGATGTCAAAGCAAACTATTTGGGATCAGAGGTCTCGTGCCCGATCAATATGTAATTTCGCGCGATGAAAATGAACCGAGTTGCGAAATTACATGATTCCAACTGGATTATTATATTTTGTTCCAAGAACTTGGATTGATTAGACCGAAATATTTGCCGTTAATTCGTCAAAGTATTATAACGAAATATCATGTAACGTTCTTTAAGTATATATTATTATAAAAGTCTATTATTATGTAATGTATGTGTATAATATTTGACGATATAGAATAATAATATATACATGAGTTGTCTAGCGTGACAGAATGGTCTGGACCTCAGTTTTGTATGAATCTGTTTTGTTTTCAGGGTTTAGAAGTGCTATGCGAAGTGCCGATTGGAGAGAACGAAAAAACGGAATCTACCCTCATTATACGGAGGAGCCAGGTGAGATGTTACCAGTGTGTCGACCGGGAACCAATCGTATGAAACCGGTGTGCGGTGCCTGACGCCTATCGCCGATCGTATCGCCCCCCTCTGCCACCATTTTGTATGGAGAAACCAAAAGCGCCCCTAGCGGATTCTTCAAGAAGCATGAATAGCGATTGCGAGACGGTGCCGTGTCCACGTCAGCTGGGGTACGGTTGGTTCCCGGTCGACACACAGATCGACAATAAGTTGCGTTCAACCTTCGTCTGCGATAGCTGAGACGACAGCATTCAGCTGTTTGTAGGTGCTGTAAGTTTTTGATGGTGTACTTATGTATGACGTAAACCATCAAAAACTTGAAATTATTTTCCTGAATGTTTGTTCATCATCATCATCAGCATGAAGAAGTCCACTGCTGGACACAGACCTCCCCAACATATTTCCAGGAAGAACAATTCTGAGCTCTTTCTATCCCCCAGCTTCCCACGATCTTAACAATGTCGTCGGTCCATCTGTCTCAATGTTTGTTCATACATGTATTCTATCGACACGATGGTTGTATTAAACCCAACAATTTTTATTTTTTTCGCGCTAGTAAAATAAGATTTCCCCCCGAATATCCTTAAACATTATGAGATAAGGCACTTATTTTCAAGCACCGAAATTTATGACCGAGTGATTACTTCATTTCCTTAGCTGATGTATTTTTTTGTGTAGAACCGTAAACAAATCCTTGCGTAGATTGGAGATGAACTGCTCTGTTTGAAATGTGAAGCCCCGATCCTCACAACATTTAAAGACAACGATATAACATGAGTGTTCCCTTTCAAAAGAGAAGTGGACGCGGTAGGCAGTCGCCTTCACATTCACTAAGTCACGGAAGGAGGACAAAAGGGCCCCTTTGACTTCCATGACGAAAGATAATTGCATTCTTTCGAACAAGGTCACCCACAGGGTCTATCACGCAACACATGGCATGTACGTACAGACAGTAATACATACACAATGTAGCTCAATTAATGTTGCAAACTACACGTTGTTGGTCAATCAAACTCAAACCAGCTTTAAAGCTCACATCTCAGCATAGCTAGGATTTAGGTGGTGCTGTAAAGAAAATATTTAAGGCGAAGACCACCGTCAATGTGCTTTTCGCTCGCACATATTGACCCTTTCAAATATATAAAATCACCTTAACTTGCCCGACTGTTTCAATAAATAAATCGCAGTTTAATTAAATATATTAGAAATTGTATGTCAAAATGTGCGAGATTTTGTCAGAATTCAGCGTCTTAAAACACGAATAAAGCTCAAGTTAATTAAGCCAAATTTATATTTGAGAAACTGTCTGCAAAAATTTTGTATAAAATAAAAACAACATCCTGTACATTTCCATAAAGTTTCCTCCTTACAGCTGGCCCTACTTTTATTTCACAGTTCACTGCTGCTTATGTTTGCGGTAAAAATGCTATCAAACTTGTTATTGCTCTGTAAGCGAGGCATCGTGCTGCCGACACACGGACACACGGACAGCTCGAGCAGTCGCCTTCATGAGCAGTGTGGCTTACTGCTTGAGCTGCTGAGTATGGCAATACATATTACGTCGATAGATAAAAAGTTGCCTATCTATCTATAGATATCGATGTTCCTATATCTCTTTTCTGCCCTACCTCTCTTAGTTACATCCGGTTTAATATCAAATTTTACTTTTAGAACCCGCCCATTTCATTTAATTAGTGTATTCTGTTTAACCCTCCATTTGTTAACATTATGCTCAAAAGCCGACCGCATTTTTACATTTATTTTTATAATGGTTTAATTTGTGCGGCATCATAAATTGTAAAACATGGACGTTGGCAAGTAATATATAGTACATTGTTACCTGAGTGTTGAAAGTCACGTTTTTTGAGTCCCGAGACGGGTTTGGCGCCAGAGCGTTAGCGAGGGCGCCAATGGAGCTTGAGGGACTCAAAAGACTTTCACCCGAGGTAAACACTGTGCTTTTCATTACGAATACAAGGAAAGTAAAGATAAAAACATGAAAGAAAAATTAGTGAAAATGAAGATTGAATTGCCGCCTTCCCGGTTTTTTTTTTCTTTTTCTCTGGCGGGCCTTCGGCTTCGGCTCGCCAGCATTATTCAGCCATTATTTTCATTTTCATAATTTAAATCTATGTTATTTTAAATAAATAGTTGAAGCTATACACTAATCAAGTAATTTAGAAGATATATTATTTATTTAATACTATCTTTATGTTATTTAAATTTAAATATTACATTGCGCTCTAATTAGACTTTTTAAACTTCTTACCGTTGTAATGGGTTTCCAACCTACTTGCTGAATAAAAAGTTGGAATTTGGTTGAACAACCTCCTTGCAGTTAGAAAGACTTTAGAAAGTTGGAACATGGTTGAATAAAATAGAACTTGTTTTTTTTTATAATTTGACAGCTGTCAGTAGAAAGCGATTCTCCCTAGGGCTGAAAGTTTTACTTTCAATTAGGCCCCTCAGGCAACTTCAGACCTACTTTCAGAGTATGAGTAATGAAAAGTATTTTTACAAAAGTACGATGACAATGGCCTGTTTCTTGTAGAATACAATAAAAAACTAAAAGCTGTAACTTTTTTTGTAATGTCACTGATTTTTATTAGGTTAAAATAGTTTTTTTGTATAGAATCATTTTGAGACACACTTTGAAAACGTCTTATAATGTGAATTTAGACGCCAGTTGGACGCGGCCAAGTCTAAAGAGACAGACAAGAAACTAACTTGAGTTTAGTTAGCCGCATAGTGGGTCGCCACAAGCAGTCAGCTGTCGGTGTGTACGGAGCCTTGCTGTGTAGCTGTACGGTGGCTTAGTGTTGTACGCGCGCCGCTCGCGGTTGGTTATTCGCATAACTTTTATGAACACAGTTTGGGTGGCATGCCAAGGGTCCTCTGTCCAGCCAATTTAGTTGACATGCGCTCTGGGGAATCGGAAATGTTTTCATATTGCTTCATATTTCAAAAGTATGAACCAATACGAAATACCTACAATTTTCCATCGCCAGAAATATACGATTCACTGAAATAATTTTGACTATAGTAAAGTTTCCATCTGGCAAATGTTCAGTGTCATAAAAATAGGTTAAAACTCACCCAACATTAAAAATGTATCTCGACTCAAAGGCAGCCTCCGTAAGACTACAGAAGACTAGTATATTATAATTAGCATAAGCAGGGGCTCAACGCACCGCAGGGGCGAGGGGAGGAGGGCCTGGATGGAGGGGGAAGGGACGTTGACGTTGTAGACCAAGTTATTAATTCTACGTTTTGGTTCTGCCTTCATTATACAAAGAGCTAAAATTGAACTGAGTACCGCACTCTGTGTTTTTTCTCACTATCTTATTTTGGGTTTGAGCACCGAGCCCCGGTTAAAACTTATTAGTGGTTTGATTGTTATTTTTATGTGACTAATTCATTTTTCTGTCATGGTACTCGGTATATTAGAATCTACCTATTCTTGCATTAAGTACATGGTTCACGCACTATATAAATAAAAGATAGTAAATACATGAAGAGTTGCATCCAGTGCGCTGATGCATTATGCATAAAGTTGCATCACCGCGCCAGAGAGGACGGCCACTTGTCTGCGGACATGAAACATTACAAACTTGTTCTAGAGACATGCTCAAATACATTATTTAAATCATGAAAGAGGGTTTTTTCATCAAATATTTATTTCAGACATAAATCCATACTTTGCTAGTAATAAAGTAACATAAAAGCTAAGGTAGCGATATTACGAGATAAGAAAGAAAAGAAGAAAGAAAGAAAGAAATATTTATTGAGCAGAGTGTGCTACATCCAATAGTTAATAGTACAGTCCCACCTTTCAGAGAGTACTTTCACGATGGTGTTCGGGCTGCCACGGACTCGGCTTCTATAACAGACATTATTCTTCAATATGAAATTGCCAAGGCTTAATTATCTTAAAGGGTAACCTGCTTCACGATTTGAACATTGCTTTGAAGACAGGAATCAGTATCTGTCAGTTGTTAGTTAGATAGAGACGGGGCGGCGCGCGTGCTAATGAACATGAATAGTTCTGGAGTGGAGGAGACGACGGCATTCTTCTTTGGATTACTTTCTCCTTTATATCAATTTGAACTGCTTATTAAGATAAAGCTATGCTGAGATACAAGACTGATTTATTTACGAAAAACATGTTTACTACCTACGCTACGCGAGCCTACGGGCGCTTGTACACGCTAAGAAAAAACGCCGGGTCTACCCAAGAATTCGTGTCGTAACTAGAAAATAACTGTGTACACTGCTCGCAGCGGTGCACGAAAAAAATCTTATCTGCGCAAGACACGACGCGGCGAACGTTGTTGCGTTTTCGTGTGTGGAAAAGACAAAATTCTTGTCTTGCGCAGATAAGATTTTTTTCGTGCACCGCTGCGAGCAGTGTACACAGTTATTTTCTTGTTACGACACGAATTCTTGGGTAGGCCCGGCGTTTTTTCTTAGCGTGTACAAGCGCCCTACGAGTTTTGACCGTACATTAAAATACAGAACCATTAAATGGTGTATATTATACTAACATAATAACGTGGTGTAGCGTCTTTAGGTAGATATACCTATGTTTGGAAGCTATTGTTTACATGTACAAATTCTCTCAAAAATCTGCTCGTCTTTATTTTTATATCCATTTTTATATGCTTCGCGATCATACGAGTATCTGTCTGGTAAATAATAAATGTTTGTTTTTGTGCAGAGAGAAGAATTCCCGTGGGATGCCGGCAGAGTCAAACCGACCACCTCCCAGGAGATGTTCGAGGAGGAAGACAGGAAGCGCGCCCTCGCAGCTGGTGAGATAACTATCCAACACATACTTGAGCTGTTCATCATTCATTCATACATTATGTCGGGGTTCGCTCTTCCAAATTCGATCTCGAATTTTGCGTTTGTTTGTGATTACGCAGTATATAGTAAACTGTGACTTTTAGAAGTTCGCATCATTATTTTATTTAAAAAGATAGCTCCTGAAAACTTACTGGGTCGATACCTATCGCAAAAAATTAATTGGTTATTTTGATACCAATTTCTGTAAGGTTCTCTACCTGCCTAGCTTTATTAAAAACGATCGGGTTTCTGATAAATTCGCCAAATAATGAAGAAAATGATGGATTGTAGATCGAACGACAGGACAATCGACCGGTAACAAGTCCGCGCGCGCCAATACCACTATAATGATCGTTAGTGTTCTTCTGTTTGAGCTTTACTTTACGTGAACGTTTCTTTTGACGTGACAACGTCTTTATTATTCGATGGAACCAGCTGCATGCACGAAAAAACATGACTCATGCGACGTTACCTCGCTCTGAGGCGTTCCATTGCGCGGCTTGAAGTGCAAGCGAGAGCGCGGAACGAGCGACAAAGAGGCACGCACGGCCTCCGCGTTCGGCAGCGTTCGACATCTGTCTCTCTCCTACTTGAGTGAGCGATGCGTCCGCGTGGACAGCTGCTATACACTAATACATTTACATGTTTTCGTCAAGTATGAAGTGCAGTGACAAGTGAATGTGGTGTCAATTGTTTATAGCAATCGTCAGTAAACCAACTTTACACACAATCGATTTTTTATTATTGATGGTCTTTTATTGACCTAAATTCAACTGAAACTAGTCTACCACATAAATAAATATGAGATAAGATAAGATATAGATAACATACAGTAACATAGATACCTTAAATGGTGTCCTATTTAGGGATGACGATTTACACAAGTAATATTTGGTTCTAACTCACGTCACGCCCCAAATGTCTAGGAAGATATCACACAACCGATTCTTGCCACATTTGTGTAATGGCTCGCCGGCTTCATTCCCTTTCATGACATTGTTTATGCATGCGTCGGCGTCGAGGGACTGGCATTCCTCCAAATATCTGCGGGCTCCGATTGCTTGCCATTAAAGGAGCTTTATTGGGACAAACTCGTCACTTTCCGCTGCTGTATAACTTACCCGCTGTCATGTTCGACGTTGTTGTAGTTATGACCGTTCGCAACAATAAAACCAATTAAATTAATTATTATAATGTGATTCCGCCATCGAAACAATGCACGTCGACGGCACTCGGTCCGGCTCTATGACACAATCCGGATTAACTATACTTGTTACTTGTTCGTATTTACTGGTAACACAGAACATCGTTAATATACTCAGAAGGCTTATTCTACACGGGATAAGTAGTAATTTTGCTGTAAACTTTTGCAAATTCTTTGTTTCCATGAAAAAATGTTTTGTAAGAATCTGTGATTTTCGGGCTCAAACTCAATAAAAAAAATTTCAATACAATTGCAAGAATCACTTTGAAACGTCTTAAAACTAGGTGAGTCTAGGTGCCAGTTCCACGCGACCAAGCCTAGAAGAACAGGCAACAAACTACGGCTCGGTTCTTATTGTTTTTTTATAAATATGATCCTTTTACAAATCAAAAATAATCTAAATCTAGTTTTAAAAGTTTTTTTTTAAACCAAAAGCTTATAATAACTTAGTATTGGACAATTTATTGACTTTACATATAAACATTTATGGATAAGTCAAAACTATGATAGTTTCCAAAGTTATAATAACGAGTAAAGTTCGTGATTGTGATCCGTTTGTTCGTTCGGAAGCGTAAACATTGTATATGATTGAACAAGACGTACCTACTCGAGGCTGTGCGTGTGTGTGTGTGTGTGTGTGTGTGTGTGGGCCAATATGTAGTGCCCATTGAAACCACGGCGCGGGGGGGGGGGGGGGGAGGAGATAGCAATGTGCCAGGATATTTCTTATGTTTTACTTGTAGAGACTTATTGTTATCCTTTTGTTTTCTGAACGTATTTCTGTGTTTCTTTTTTATGTGCTTCCTAAACTTTTTTTAAATCTTTATGTAGAATCGCAACTGTTCACAATAATAACACAAACATATCAAACCTTGCCACGAGCGAGGCGTCCGCACACACGATCCAATCAATCACGAGATCAAACGTATATTTCGAATGGACCTCGTCACGGACAGATGATCTGTACCCCCCCCCCCTCCTGTACCTCCCCCCTCTTGCCCTCGACCGGGCAAGCCAAGCACATCTGAAACGATACATTTTTGGCTTCAAAACCAAATAAGTTCGGAACCGTCACTTTTCTCGTTAAACACTTTGCTCAAGTTTTGACGCAACCAACAATATTATTCGGGAACAAGACCGACAGTCCTTCAGATGTCAAGCAGACTTGTAAAAATACTACCAGCAAGAAAAGCAAAACTGTGACCAACATAAATAAGGTAAATGAAATACTAGCACAACAATCCTGGACCGACTACTATCAAATACAAGACACGAACAAAGCAGCAGATACACTTGTCTCCACCATTCAAACTGCTGTTATAAATAGTTCGAAGCTGCAGCAGATACCTAACAAATATAAAACACTGAAACCATGGATTACCCAAGGAGTTCTTAAGTCTATAAGGCGAAGAAGTAAACTCCAAAAACAAGCGAAGGCTGATCCAGACGACGTGAACAAAAAAACACAATTCTTAAATTATAGAAATACATGCAATCGTATCATAAAATCCCTTAAAAACAACTACTACAAAATGCAGCTGGACTCATGTCACAAAAACATTAAAGGGACATGGAAGGTTATAAATAATTTATGTGACCGCAACCTCGTTAAAACGCCCGCTAATTCACTACTCAAAATAAAAGACTCGACAAAAGAGTCCTTAAACGAAGTAAACCAATTCTTCACATCTATTGGCAGGGACTTGGCAAATAATACATTATTAAAACTAAACACCACCGATAAAGAGCTGGCTTCGAATATAAACAGATTAGCTACTGCACCCTCAACATCGATGTCTCTTTTCCTCACGGATCCCAGGGAAATCTCACGTATCATTGCAGATATGAAGGGTAACACCTCCCCTGGCTGGGATGGCATCTCTACTAATATACTAAAGTCTTGTACTCCTTATCTTGCAGAACCGCTTGCTTACCTTTGCAACCTAAGTTACACAAGTGGAAAATTTCCCCAAGTTTTAAAAAAAGCCATGATTACACCCATCTACAAGGCGGGAAACAACCAAGAACCTTCAAACTACAGGCCAATATCGCTCTTATCAACTACATCTAAAGTAATTGAAAAAGTAGCCAATAAAAGGTTAATCGCCTTCTTAGAAAAACAAAAATTACTGTCCAGTAACCAGTATGGTTTCCGATCCAAAAAATCTACCGACGATGCTGTACTAAGATTGACGTCAAATATAACCCACTACTTGGATCAGGGTCAAAAGTGTATTGGAATCTTCCTAGACCTACAAAAGGCTTTTGATACCGTGTCTATTCCTATACTTCTGTCACGCCTGGAAAACGCTGGAATACGAGGAGTCACACATGACTGGTTTGTCGACTATCTAAAAGATCGTAACCAACAGGTCAGAATTGAAGGCTATGAGAGTGATAATGCTATCTCTAGCTACGGCGTACCCCAAGGAAGCACATTGGGTCCTACTCTGTTTTTGGTCTACCTAAATGACCTGTGTAAAATCCAGTTGCAAAATGCAGACGTACTGATGTTTGCAGATGATACGGTACTACTTTTCCATGGCCAAACTTGGGCACAAGTCCAAGAATACGCAGAAGTAGGGCTTTCACGGGTTATTACGTGGCTTGACAACAACCTACTCTCGCTTAATGTAAAAAAAACCAATTATATGTGTTTTAAGAAGACAGAAGCAGGAAAACAGCCTGAGGATCTCCAAATCAAAGCTCATACACACAATTGTAAACTGAGTCTGCAACAAGGCAACTGTGACTGTGATGCGCTTTCGTTCGTCAAAACAACAAAATACCTCGGGGTCACTATAGATGAGAAACTTACGTGGGTTCCACACATTCAAATAGTTTCCAAGCGCATAAGAAGACTAATGCATGTGTTTAAAACTCTTCGAGCAGTTGCAGACCGGGACCTTCTGTTCCAGACCTATAAAGCCCTAGGTGAATGTATTATTGGGTATTGCATAAGCTCTTGGGGTGGAGCCGACAAAACACATCTCCTAGAAGTAGAGATAACTGATTCATTTAATTAGAGAACCTACGAAACACACACCCACACACCCACTCTCCCCCATGCACAACCTCCCCCACACACACACCCCCACACATACACACCACCCCCCACACACACCCACACATCCAAACCATGCAGTTCAACAATTACTATTAAAAAAAAAAAAAAAAAAATGTTCAATGCTGTGCTTATGTATTTCCCTGCTTTTACGTTCAGTTTTTATATTATGTAGTTTAAGGATATGTAGTTGTTATCGTACATTTTAGGTCACTATTGTAAAACCCTAGCCATAGTTTTTCTTTTGTTTATTTTTATAATTGTATTTTCATGTTTGAAAGAGGCGTTACTTCCTGCAACACAGCGCAAGCTAAAGCAGGAAGGCGCGTTGCACCTAACATTATGCATGCTTTTATGAAAATAAATATTTTTACATATTTTTACATTTTTTACATTTTTACTTATTCAATTAGAGTGCTTATGTTTATTCGTTTGCTGTAACAAACTTATGGCTGAATAATGGTTTGTAATACGATAAACAAATTTACGACGAACCTTAAATTAATTAAATTGATGTAAAGAACGACAATTTCAAGAGCTTTATTTATATTTTCATTACATCCTTTTGTAGCGCTTATTAAACATTAAATATTAATAAAGTCCAATTTTTTTTGTCCGAGGACTAATCAAGTTAAAATGGTTTGGAATTTGTAATAATAATTATCCTTGCTATGGTTACTTTTATTATTCCATCGAGATCAGGTTCAAGGCTTGCTACAAGATTGCAAAAAAATATTGCCAAAATGAAATGGACTCTTTCATAGTTGCTCAAGAATTACTTCTCAAAAGTGCCTTTAATCTATTTGCAAAGTTTTTGTCCAAATGTTTGACTACACAGATATAGACAGATGTCCGCGCGCGGCGCACTCGCGGCTCACTTCCAGAAACTTCTATTTGAATGCAGTCGTTTATATAAAACTAGTCATCATGAATTCAGATGGCCACATTTTTTTTCTTATACCTTCCTATCGATTCTTTTTTAAAAATATTTCTGGTTCGGGAACAACTTGAAACAGATTCTATGTTTGTAGTGAGTCTTTCGGCAATCACAAAAATAGCTCAAGGGCCTGTCATATTCATCATTTATTTAAAACGATTTTATTTAAAACACATGTTTCGTAAAAATTGTATTTCATAGGTATTATTAACCACAAAGAAAACCCCAAAGGAACCCTTTTGGGGTTACAAAATTACATTATTTGATATCAAATTACTTTGATAACAAGAGTTCTTAAACAAAAAAGGAACCCAATCTAGTAAAAAATACCGCGGTACTTTCATTGTTGAGAAATACTCGAGTCTCAGTGATTCAGTGCGTTCTCATGTAAATGCTTAGTGGGTAGTAACAGTAGTACAGTAGAGCTTTATTTAGTTGAATTCTGGGTACAAATTATATTTATAACTAAATTTTCAGTAGAGCTTTTTTTAAAAGAGTTCGTACGGGGAAGAACTAGCACCACGACCTATTTTTGTCATAAACCTGTGATGCTACGTCACTATACGACCCGAGGCTAAACATCTCTATGTCACAATGTTGGCGGTAGAGCAGTGTTTTTTATGCAAATATTGTGCTACGGTTACACTTCGCGACATTAGGTACTCTAACGCAAAAGATTATTAATTGATCCTGTACTAAAATGGCAAAGTGTAGCCACGCAGGCGAATATTGGCGCGATAATAGTAGATTGTGTCCTAAGGGACCAAAATAATGTATTAAGGGTGAGAGCGATTGTTTGAATCCAGAGCGAAGTGAAGGATTCTTAGCGAGGGATCCAAAAGTAGAATCCTGATTATAGCTGAAAAGAATGGTGAACCGATTTGGTTGAAAATTTGTGGGGTCGCTTAAAATCAGAAAAAAGACATAGGATACTTTTTTCTCGAAAAAGTAATGAGAAGCCGCGGACGCCGGCTAGTATTATTTTTAAAGAGAAGCTGAGTAATTAAAAAGCGTGTTCTCGTTAGAGCACGTGGTAAGTAACAGGTGGTCCACTGACATGTGTGTGTGTGTGTGGGTGTATGTATGTATGTAGAACTATGCACATTGTAATGTACTTGCGAGATACCCCTTGAAAAGAAAGCTAGCTTGAAACGAGTTAACACTCTTGCGACTCACATTCTTCCTTTGCCACGTTTTGAAATGCATGCTAACCTAACCGAAGAGAAAAAGATGGCTAAATTGAAATCCAAAGTGCATTTTAGTATGATTATGACCTCATGGTTCAATTTTGCTGAATTCGAACGTTCCGCGATTCTGAATCTGATGTAGTGAACAAACTAAGCAGGTACATTCTCAACCTTATTGGGTTACCTTATTTATTTTATTTTCTGTTTTAGTTTATTTTAACTTTTAGCATTTACTTTTTAGCCCAAAATGTTCTTAGTTCGTCGTGTGCGACAAATAAGCGTATTTCTTTCTTTCTTTTACTCTAATAGTTAGTTAGTTAATGTAAAACAAGCTTATCGCTTAGTTCCCCCCATATACTATGGAACTTTTTCTAATGTTAAGTTGTTGGTAAAGGCTATGTCCTGATGTCCTCAGTTGTGGAGGCTGCTATTGTTGTGTGTATCGGCTCCTGTGGGCGAGGTCGTTTGCGCGATGTTTATGCACATCATTATGTTAACGACCCGTTTTATTCGAGCCACGGAACACGATATATTATCGGAGACACGCGCTATGCTGCTATGGCGAACAGGGTTCCCTCCGTACCCCCCCCCCCCCTTACACCCCCCACCCCCGCGCTAAATCACGTTTAAGTAAGTATTTATCATTTTAAAGGCTCTTTTACCAACAGTTGACCTATTTAATAAGCGATCGCTTTCTGTAATAAATAGTATTTTAGACATGACAGGTTGCAAGCCCGTCGTTCGTACTACATACTAGTTCTCTCACAGTAATTTATTGTTTCAACATAATTTTTCAAACACGTTGATTTATGTTTATATTAATTGCTTCGAGTTATCTTAAAGATCTTCGTGTTTTTAATAACGTCCACGCCATGAGACCCCGCTGGCGCTGGAGCATTACAATATTATACATTAATAATAATATCTTATCGTTCGTCCTCGACTGGATTCTAACCTACAATTTTATTGGAAGGGGAATTTGGTTTCCCCAAAGTCACTAAGTGCTCGCGATTATACCCATGTAATAACACAAAGTGAAAGCATTTTTTCGCAATAATATCTCTGGCTTCCATTTTCCCTCTCCCCGTGGAGTGGCATCGGCTTTATCTTACTTTTACAAGCGATGTATCCTGATCGAACTAGCGTATGAGGCGACGCAGCGTCCCGAAAGTTTGTCCGCACTAAATAGCTGTGATACATGTGACGTGGCTCGTGTAAGTGGAGCGGAGGCGCGCGCGCTGGCGCCGCTTCGTGGAGCGGACGGCGCGAGTGATACATGTGACGTGGCTCGTGTAAGTGGAGCGGAGGCACGCGCGCTGGCGCCGCTTCGTGGTGCGGACGGCGCGAGTGATACATGTGACGTGGCTCGTGTAAGTGGAGCGGAGGCGCGCGCGCTGGCGCCGCTTCGTGGAGCGGACGGCGCGAGTGATACATGTGACGTGGCTCGTGTAAGTGGAGCGGAGGCACGCGCGCTGGCGCCGCTTCGTGGTGCGGACGGCGCGAGTGATACATGTGACGTGGCTCGTGTAAGTGGAGCGGAGGCGCGCGCGCTGGCGCCGCTTCGTGGTGCGGACGGCGCGAGTGATACATGTGACGTGGCTCGTGTAAGTGGAGCGGAGGCGCGCGCGCTGGCGCCGCTTCGTGGTGCGGACGGCGCGAGTGATACATGTGACGTGGCTCGTGTAAGTGGAGCGGAGGCGCGCGCGCTGGCGCCGCTTCGTGGTGCGGACGGCGCGAGTGATACATGTGACGTGGCTCGTGTAAGTGGAGCGGAGGCGCGCGCGCTGGCGCCGCTTCGTGGTGCGGACGGCGCGAGTGATACATGTGACGTGGCTCGTGTAAGTGGAGCGGAGGCGCGCGCGCTGGCGCCGCTTCGTGGTGCGGACGGCGCGAGTGATACATGTGACGTGGCTCGTGTAAGTGGAGCGGAGGCGCGCGCGCTGGCGCCGCTTCGTGGTGCGGACGGCGCGAGTGATACATGTGACGTGGCTCGTGTAAGTGGAGCGGACGCGCGCGCGCTGGCGCCGCTTCGTGGTGCGGACGGCGCGAGTGATACATGTGACGTGGCTCGTGTAAGTGGAGCGGAGGCGCGCGCGCTGGCGCCGCTTCGTGGTGCGGACGGCGCGAGTGATACATGTGACGTGGCTCGTGTAAGTGGAGCGGACGCGCGCGCGCTGGCGCCGCTTCGTGGTGCGGACGGCGCGAGTGATACATGTGACGTGGCTCGTGTAAGTGGAGCGGACGCGCGCGCGCTGGCGCCGCTTCGTGGTGCGGACGGCGCGAGTGATACATGTGACGTGGCTCGTGTAAGTGGAGCGGACGCGCGCGCGCTGGCGCCGCTTCGTGGTGCGGACGGCGCGAGTGATACATGTGACGTGGCTCGTGTAAGTGGAGCGGACGCGCGCGCGCTGGCGCCGCTTCGTGGTGCGGACGGCGCGAGTGATACATGTGACGTGGCTCGTGTAAGTGGAGCGGAGGCGCGCGCGCTGGCGCCGCTTCGTGGTGCGGACGGCGCGAGTGATACATGTGACGTGGCTCGTGTAAGTGGAGCGGACGCGCGCGCGCTGGCGCCGCTTCGTGGTGCGGACGGCGCGAGTGATACATGTGACGTGGCTCGTGTAAGTGGAGCGGAGGCGCGCGCGCTGGCGCCGCTTCGTGGTGCGGACGGCGCGAGTGATACATGTGACGTGGCTCGTGTAAGTGGAGCGGACGCGCGCGCGCTGGCGCCGCTTCGTGGTGCGGACGGCGCGAGTGATACATGTGACGTGGCTCGTGTAAGTGGAGCGGAGGCGCGCGCGCTGGCGCCGCTTCGTGGTTGCGGACGGCGCGTGGTCGCGGGACCGCATACTTATGTACTCAAACAATAAAGCCGCGGTTTATTACCCGTTCATAAACTCGAACAAATATAACTAAACTCAAGTTTTAATTATTTTACCCTTGTTCATGATAATGCCTACTGGAACCTTCGAAATTATGAAAGTGAAAGATAATTTAAATTCAAATTTCATTTACTTGAAGTAAGACGGAATCATGGTAGTCTATAAATAAATTAATGGTACCAACATATTATGCCCGTTTCTCTGAAATTAATTCAAGGAATATCGGCCAAAATAGATAAGGCAAGAAAGCATCTCTATCAATCTGAGTGCGCTAAATGTTCCTATATTTTTACATTTTGTTAAAATAAGTAATTCGTCTGTTAAACTCAGCGTTAAAACGCGGCGGATTCCTTGAAGGTATTTATGCGCGATCGCATAGTGGTCGCGGTCGCGGTCGCGGTCGCTTTGCGCTGTTTTACAACGAATAATACCTCCTGAATAATTTATATCGCCGCCGCCGATGTGGCCTGTTAATCTCACTTTTTTGGTGCTTGAATTATTTTTTGGGAACTCAATGAGTCGTTTCTACGCAAGACGTGGCAATGGGCTTGCAATCCGTCACGTAAAGAATACCACACCAAAATTAAACATGCGCCAAATGTAATTTTGAACGTGCTGCTTCCCGGTAGGCGTCGTCAACCAAATTGTATGAAATGTCACGGGATGTGAGGAGAGGTGTAACGTGTTCAGAGATAGCATTACTCTGTTAGAGTTAGCTGTACAATCATCTCACGAACAACGCCTCCAGCAACCCTGGTGTCGACCAGCAGTGCTGGAGATACATTATTTAATTCAGTAAGTAGTCGAGGTTTTACATTTTAAGAAAATATTAAAAAAAAAATAACAATCTTTTAAGTAGGCAAATGTAAGCTTTCCTTAAACTCGTTATAATAGGAATCGTGACCATAGGAAAATCTTACCAAGTGGCTAGCATTTATTCCTGGGACTTGAATGGGTCAATATTAGTGTTTATAACTTTGGCACAAGTTTATGCATGTTCGCCATCTTTTCTGCTGAATACGAATTGCCCGAAGGGACACAAAAGAATAACATTTCCGTCGTCCGAGGCGCCGTTTGTTAGGATTTATATTGTCCGTTTCTGTCGAGATAAACTACATAAAGTGTAATAAAATCTTGAATACCTACTGCGAGTAGGTACCCGTATTGCACAGGGACTAGTTCTGCATATACCTACTTATACAGCGATCCAAGTGCAGAGCAATGACGGAGGCCTACTACAGCCGGCCTATCAACCTATTATTAAGGCATCAGAGTTGGCCGCTAAACTCATTAAAAAAGCAGCCAAGTGCGAGTCGGACTCGCCCATGAAGGGTTCCGTAGCACGACGAACTACAAAAACCTTTATATTATGTTACTTGATGTATGTTCTTGTAGTTCGTCGAAAGATAAATTGCGGTTTACGGTTTATGACGTATAAAAAAAAAACTACTTACTAGATTTCGTTCAAACCAAAAATCGTTGGAATTTTGCATAGTAATGTACAACATATATTTTTTTTAATTTTATCATCTCTTACTTTAGAAGTTAGAGGGGGGGGGACCAACTTTTTTCCACTTTGGAAGTGTCTCTCGCGCAAACTATTCAGTTTAGAAAAAAACGATATTAGAAACCTCAACATCATTTTTGAAGACCTATTCATAGATACCCCACACGTATGGGTTCGATGAAAAAAAAATTTTTGAGTTTCAGTTTCAAGTATGGGGACCCCCGAAATTTATAGTTTTTTGAAGTGAAAACTTCTTTAGCGGCGTTGGAGCACTTTCTGTAATGGGTATAAAAACTTAAACTCGCGTCAGGGCGTCAGGATCACGTGACCTTATCGAAAAAGCGTAGGACGGATTTTTTGCAGAAATGTACCCTAAGACTACAACGTAGAGTTCATAATAAAAATCGAAAAAAAGCGTAAGACGCTACAGATACGCTAGTAGTTACTATGACACGGTAACGTCACAGAATAGATAATAGTTAGTAGCAAGCATACCAAGGCGTTTTTCGTGACTGTAGTAGGTATAGGTACATACCTATTATAGATTTTATGAACTAGCGGCCGCCCGCGGCAGGTAGTAGTGGTCATTGGTACAAGATTTTATAGATCTACTGTATTTATTTTTCGAGTGGAGCATTGCGGCGAGCGAAGCGAGCCGCCATGCGACCATGGGAACAGCGCGGCGAGCGAAGCGAGCCGTGCTGTGACTCCCCCCAAGCCCCCCAGAACCCCCTCCTCCTGAACCCGGGGGGAGCGTCGCGGCGAGCGAAGCGAGCCGCCACGTGACCACGGGGAACAGCGCGGCGAGCGAAGCGAGCCGTGCTGTGACCCCCCCTAAGCCCCCCAGAACCCCCTCCTCCGAAACCCGGGGGGAGCGTCGCGGCGAGCGAAGCGAGCCGCCACGCGATCACGGGGAACAGCGTGGCGAGTGAAGCGAGCCGTGCTGTTACCCCCCTAAGCCCCCCAGAACCCCCTCTTCCTGAACCCGGGGGGAGCGTCGCGGCGAGCGAAGCGAGCCGCCACGTGACCACGGGGAACAGCGCGGCGAGCGAAGCGAGCCGTGCTGTGACCCCCCCTAAGCCCCCCAGAACCCCCTCCTCCGAAACCCGGGGGGAGCGTCGCGGCGAGCGAAGCGAGCCGCCACGCGATCACGGGGAACAGCGTGGCGAGTGAAGCGAGCCGTGCTGTTACCCCCCTAAGCCCCCCAGAACCCCCTCTTCCTGAACCCGGGGGGAGCGTCGCGGCGAGCGAAGCGAGCCGCCACGCGACCACGGGGAACAGCGCGGCGAGCGAAGCGAGCCGTGCTGTGACCCCCCTTAGCCCCCCAGAACCCCCTCCTCCTATGTCTGCCGTTTTACTTCATTTAGGACCTACTTGTAGGTCGCGCGACAAGGTCCCTTCTAGCGGTTCCGACCCGTTGAGGATTTGGCTTTACGTAAAATTTAGGGTTCCGTATAGGGTTTTGATTGGGGTTATACTATATTGAGGAATTTGATTAAATGGTCGACTTTTAGGGTTCCTTAGGACTTTGATTGGAGTTTCAACTACACTTAGAAGCTTGATAATGTTAAAATTTTTAGGGTTCCTTAGGACTTTGATTGGGGTTTTACAACATTGAGGAATTTGATTAAGTGGTCAACTTTTAGGGTTCCTTAGGACTTTGATTGGAGTTTCAACTACACTTAGGAGCTTGATAATGTTAACATTTTTAGGGTTCCTTAGGACTTTGATTGGAATTTCAACTACACTTAGGAGCTTGATAATGCTAAAATTTTTAGGGTTCCTTAGGACTTTGATTGGGGTTTTACTACATTGAGGAACTTGATAAAATAAACAACTTTTAGGGTTCCTTAGGCCTTTAATTGGACTTTCAACTACACTTAGGACCTTGATTATGTAAACAATTTTAGGGTTCCTTAGCACTTTGATTGGAACTTCAACTACACTTAGGAGCTTGATAATGCTAAAATTTTTAGGGTTCCTTAGGACTTTGATTGGGGTTTTACTACATTGAGGAACTTGATAAAATAAACAACTTTTAGGATTCCTACGTTAATAATCAAGTTTTCACTTCTGCCGGCACTCCCGGAGTGCAACCCGTATTTTTTTTTTTATTTTTATGTAAAAAACTTAATGCGGTTCACAGAATACATCTACTCGCCAAGTTTTATCAGTCTAGCTCTTACGGTTTCGGAGAAAAATGGCTGTGACATACGGACGGACAGACAGACAGACAGACAGACAGACAGACATGACGAATCTATAAGGGTTCCGTTTTTGCCATTTGGCTACGGAACCCTAAAAATGGAAGCCTCGACGTGAGTTCTAAGCAGTAGCTTGCTACGAATCTCTTTAAAATGTTAATACGTAACAGTGCTACGCACTTCGTAGTGGGACTACGTGTTTCGTAGCAGGCCTCTACGCGCAGACGAATTATCTCTCAGCACTCGTTCACATCGATAGAAGCTCGTTTATTGGGAGAAATTACTAACGCGGGCAGAGAATCAACACGCCTTAATTATAGTATGTACGTTACATTTGTAATAGATAGATGTTATCAAATCTCAACATCAGGTTTAGCAGTCATTTTCTGACAGAATTCTAAGTTGCTTTGATTAATAATAATTAATCAGTGTCGCACCATGAGTAAGTATGATAAGCTGAACCAGCTCGCTTCCCATGTCAGCCGCGAGTCAGTCTTATTCACGAGTCGAATTAATAACGTCTCATTAATAATAGTAGCGTCGCCTCCATGTGTTCCGTATGTGAGTAAGAGTACGGCGGCGGCGGACTAATGCTTTGCGTGAGAGTGAATATGTACGTGCCGGGCGCTCACTTACAGAGGGAACATCACACTGACCTGTACGACTCAATATTCAAAATGACTCGTGAACGTAATTCTAGACACAACCAACATTTTCTCAAATTTAATAGATATTTATGATCATGTGGCACATTTAAATACAAAATTTGTCATCTACCTACTTACTTATGTTTTACAAGTTGAAAATGAACATAGGTTTCCGAATCGACTTGCAAAATCCGTTACACCGATCTTGTGCCACCTGAACTAACAACCAGTGTAATGTCGTCTTATCACTGAAAATATACTGATTGAATATTTTTATATTATATTATATTATAGTCGTATGTTGTAAGTGTTATTATGTGTTGCGTTGAGGTAGTGTTGATGACGTCACTCGTTGATCGCGTTACCACGGCGCGGCGAGCGTTGAGAATACGCGATGCCGCATTAACTACTTTCGTTTTTGTGAGCATTTCTAGTTTATGAGGCTTTGTTCACGAGTTCGTAGTTTAGGCTCAGTTTCGTGTGTGTTTGTGCGTGTATTCTCGCTCAGTAGATAAAAAATCAATTTCAGCCCAGAGCGGTCGGCAGGACATTATGATGGATAGCATTATTTATGTTTGCTGATAAAAAAAAACGTTAATCTGCTGTACCTACTCAAACATAACAAAAGCACAAAGAAGTACCAATGTTGTAATATTAAGACCTATTTAAAAAAATTTTTATTTATAAGCTTGCAATGGACTTAAAAATGTAATCTACCCCTTTAGAAACTAACCTTTGTGAACCACAATAAAATAGGGGAACAAAAATATTTTTCAAAATTTTGTGCTCAACATTTAGTTCAGGACTTCCGAACTGCTGAACGCTGAAAACACAGTAAAACTTTTTAAATCGGTGAAAATAATGCGAGAAGTGCACTTTCAATTCGTCCACACCGACTCCAAGACGTAACTGGCGTGAAGTGTCGGATTTATTTCAGTTACTGTCCATAAAGTGGCCGCGGTGTGGCGCCCCCGCTGGCCTCTCACACAACCTCCCCCCCCTTGCATCCCCCTCCCCCCATGCTCTCTCCCTCCTCACGAGTGATACCGTGATACTGATAGAAGTCACGTGCGTGAGGCTGCAACTTTTTGCATTTGCAAAGCTACTCTTAAACCCAATTGCTATAACATTAATTTGTACTCAAAAGGAAACAAAAATCCATGTATTTTAGCCCCGGTTGTCGGCAGACTAGTAAGACTAGTATACAAACTATTCTTAAAAAAAACACGCTTCCGTAGTTCATCATCTCACAGAAGAAATATTGTTGATTTTGTCTGATGCTTACACTCCAGAGCACTCCATGAATGGTTCTCCAAACCCTCGGCCGCCGAGCTGGGCCGCCACCAACACGTGCTAGACGATGGCGCGTGCATTACTATTAAGTATTTATTGTATTTTGCAGAGTGTTTCAAAGTAATCGTATTATGGGAGCAAATTTGAATATCAAAACGATAGGTGCCGTATTTGAGCACGTACTTAAATATTACAGTGCCAACAAAATAGAAGGTCACATTAAAACAACATCGGAGAAAAAACCTTTTTGTTGAACCTCGAAAGGCTTTCGCGGCTCAGCTCGTTACTCCACGTTCGCGATAAGCTCCATTCATTTTGTGCTATATTAAGTTATTTAGCTCGCATCATACAAACACACTGCACGGTGTATTATAACTTTGAGATGTTGACGCGCGGAACACCGGTGATACAGGTTGGGGCTTTCTAAAGTTTATAACAAAATCTAACTTTTTCAACATGGTACACCTTTCACGTAGGAACTGAGGAATAGCTGGTTCATTTCCAAGTATTATTGACTGCTTTATCAGTGTGGATCCTACATTGGTACCCACGAGATGTGGCACACGCACTCACTCAACCTGAGAGAAGGTCCGACGATGTGCCAATCCCATACTTTTTCGAGCTTGGACTTTATGCTTACTCTGTATTTTGTAAGACACAATGTCATTTAGGATGCCGTCAGGTTGATCTTATTCATAATCCAACACAATAAAGGCCTGCGCACATCTAAGCGATGGTGATGGCGATTAGCTGAAACGCTGTCAAATATGACAGCAATAAATTATAACGTTCCAGTTGATTGCCATCACCATCGCTTAGATGTGAGCAACTTTGTGTGACTCTTCGTTCGTCAAATAAATAAACTGAGTTGAATGTAAAGCATAATTATTTTTTTTTTGAAGTGAAAACTTCTTTAGCGGCGTTGAGCACTTTCTGAATGGGGATAAAATCTTAAACTCGCGTCAGGATCACGTGACCCTGATCGAAAAAGCGTAGGACGGATTTTTTGCAGAAATGTACCCTAAGACTACAACGTAGAGTTCATAATAAAAATCGAAAAAGCGACGCTACAGATACGCTAGTAGTTACTATGACACGGTAACGTCACAGAATAGATAATAGTTAGTAGCAAGCATACCAAGGCGTTTTTCGTGACTGTAGTAGGTATAGGTACATACCTATTATAGATTTTATGAACTAGCGGCCGCCCGCGGCAGGTAGTAGTGGTCATTGGTACATGATTTTATAGATCTACTGTATTTATTTTTCGAGTGGAGCATTGCGGCGAGCGAAGCGAGCCGCCATGCGACCATGGGAACAGCGCGGCGAGCGAAGCGAGCCGTGCTGTGACTCCCCCCAAGCCCCCCAGAACCCCCTCCTCCTGAACCCGGGGGGAGCGTCGCGGCGAGCGAAGCGAGCCGCCACGTGACCACGGGGAACAGCGCGGCGAGCGAAGCGAGCCGTGCTGTGACCCCCCCTAAGCCCCCCAGAACCCCCTCCTCCGAAACCCGGGGGGAGCGTCGCGGCGAGCGAAGCGAGCCGCCACGCGATCACGGGGAACAGCGTGGCGAGTGAAGCGAGCCGTGCTGTTACCCCCCTAAGCCCCCCAGAACCCCCTCTTCCTGAACCCGGGGGGAGCGTCGTGGCGAGCGAAGCGAGCCGCCACGCGACCACGGGGAACAGCGCGGCGAGCGAAGCGAGCCTTTCTGTGACCCCCCTTAGCCCCCCAGAACCCCCTCCTCCTATGTCTGCCGTTTTACTTCATTTAGGACCTACTTGTAGGTCGCGCGACAAGGTCCCTTCTAGCGGTTCCGACCCGTTGAAGATTTGGCTTTACGTAAAATTTAGGGTTCCGTATAGGGTTTTGATTGGGGTTATACTATATTGAGGAATTTGATTAAATGGTCGACTTTTAGGGTTCCTTAGGACTTTGATTGGAGTTTCAACTACACTTAGAAGCTTGATAATGTTAAAATTTTTAGGGTTCCTTAGGACTTTGATTGGGGTTTTACTACATTGAGGAATTTGATTAAGTGGTCAACTTTTAGGGTTCCTTAGGACTTTGATTGGAGTTTCAACTACACTTAGGAGCTTGATAATGTTAACATTTTTAGGGTTCCTTAGGACTTTGATTGGAATTTCAACTACACTTAGGAGCTTGATAATGCTAAAATTTTTAGAATTCCTTAGGACTTTGATTGGGGTTTTACTACATTGAGGAACTTGATAAAATAAACAACTTTTAGGGTTCCTTAGGCCTTTAATTGGACTTTCAACTACACTTAGGACCTTGATTATGTAAACAATTTTAGGGTTCCTTAGCACTTTGATTGGAATTTCAACTACACTTAGGAGCTTAATAATGCTAAAATTTTTAGGGTTCCTTAGGACTTTGATTGGGGTTTTACTACATTGAGGAACTTGATAAAATAAACAACTTTTAGGGTTCCTACGTTAATAATCAAGTTTTCACTTCTGCCGGCACTCCCGGAGTGCAACCCGTATTTTTTTTTTTCAACGTGCAAGTCCGTGATGTCTGCCTACCCCCATGGGAAAGAGGCGTGATTTTAAGTACCTATGTGAGTATTGTTTTCATCGCGGGGTGGCAATGAGACTGCAACAAATTAGGACTGGCACTGGATCGAGGTGGATGGCACAAACTAAGAGAGGCCTATACCCAGCAGTGGGTGAAGTCGGGCTGTGGATGATGATGATGATGATGTGTGTGTGTTTCCAGTGAATATTTGCGAGTGTAAGTGCCGGCTGGAATACCTGGCGCCGGCGCCGCGCCCGCGAGCGCCGCCGCACGACGATGCCGACGCCGACTGCCCGCCCGTGGAGATAGGTCTGTACACGCATCACTCCATGCTGTCCTCCCTATCGCAGCACTAGCGCTCCACCACACTACGATAGTAAGGTTGCGCCACCAGCGGCCGATTCGATAGCCACCTCACATCGGTTGCGCCACCAAGCCATAGTTTCCTAAAAGTCCCTATAATAGTATCTCTAAAGGTGCTGTTAGACTTGAGCATTCACTTATAACAGAAAGCAAAAAATAAAATAAAAAAACATACATACATCCGAACATAGAAGCCCCTCCTTTTTGGAAGTCGGTTAAAAAACTCTGAGCAATGCTCGCTAGAAAGCTCGATAGAATGCTCGCTAAAATGTTCTCGTACTTTTTTGTGATGTAACATTCGTACAAATGCTCATTACAAGTGAATGCTCAAGTTTATCAGCACCTTAATAGTAGAAATCCATAGTCGTTTGCAGCTGTCAATGCCACGCGGTACATTTATTTCCAACATTTTATTTCCAAGCCCTCGGCCGCCACCCGTCATGTTTCTTTGACGTTTTTCATCACGTGTCAGATAGCATAAAGGAAAATGTACAAAAGCCACATTTGAGTGTAACTCCTGCGGAGAATAATCCAGAGAGAGGTCCTTTGGCGGCTTTATTAAAGGCTCGGAACGACCTCTGCACGTCTCCACCGTGGAAATGAGAACATTAAAATGTTCAAAGGATTTGCTGAAAGGTTTCTGTGCTCTGTACAACTCAACAACTGCTAGTTCCAAGTGGTGAGAAACTTGTAACTTTGGAACTAGTTTTCTTACAAGCGGGTGACAATTGTTTTGTTAATATTATAATTGACAAGTTTTACTCGCATCAAGGTGTAATAGCACTGACCTTGAATGCGCACAACTCAGTATTTTAGCGGTGGAGGGCTTTTTATTAGGCGTATACTTCTGCTATTTTGCTATGCGCATTGTTATTTTAGCACAGAGCTATTACCTACACATCACGGCTAACTTTTCGCCATATTTATTTATTTATTTATTTATTTATATTTATTGGAGAACCAACAGCTTTATAACAAAAGAATACACAACAAATTAGATTTAGAGAGCCAATACATTATTTATTATTTATTTATTTTTATTTAGCATATATTATGTACATGAAAGAATGGGCTGTGTGTGTGTGTGTATCGGCAGTGAGTTCCCCGCCCGCCCTCACGCGCGTGTGTGCGTGCTTCTCCTCCGCCGCGCCCGCGCCGCCCGCCCTGCTGGAGCCGGCAGCGCTGCAGCTCAAGGAACTGCCTCTCAGGACTGGTATCTTTGCATTCTTTATAATATCACCAACCATTTCAACAAGAATATGAGCAATGAAAATATACATACATTAAATTGCGCTTCTTTCTCATAGGGGTAAGTAGATACCATGGATTCTTGTTACGATCCAGATCCTGATATAATTTATTTATTTATTTATTTATTTATTTATTTATTTATTTATTGGAAAACCAACAGCAAGAAATAACTAGTTACATACATAGTATAGAAACGAGAGAGCCAATTAAAGGTTTTCACGGATACAAAACATATTAAAAACAAAAACTGTGAACGCCGTAAGTCGACATTAACATCAAAGAGCTTAGATAATACATAATACAGTGCATGCATATACGCTTTACTCGTTACCAAAGAACTCCCCGTTCAGCCGCTGCCTGGCTGAACCGACACTCGTACAAAATAGGTCAAAATCATGATGTTTGCTCAGCTTATTGTAATTCGCGCTTGCTCGCCACATAAATGTGTTCTGTCTATAGTTGGTGCCAACTACAGGAACATGAATAGAGGGATTATATCTTTTAGGTTTAGAAGGGACATATAATTTGATTTTATTTAATAAGTCAGGACAATTTATATCATTAGAGGTAATTTTTAATAAGAAACATAGATCAGCGATTTCTCGCCGCTTAGCTAAAGGAAGAAAATGAAATTTTTTACACAAATTAAGGTAATCAGAGGAGCTATAGGGAATGCTTAAACGAAAACAAAGATATTTGATAAATTTAATTTGGATGCGCTCGATTCTATGTATGTATTTCTCATAGCGAGGATTCCAGATTTGAGACGCATATTCAAGGATGCTTCTTACGAAGGTACAGTAAAGAATCTTGAAAGTTTTAGCACGATGGAAGTTAGTTGCACTCCTCATGACAAAACCCAGGGCTTTGGACGCCTTAGAAACGATGGATTCAACATGATCATTAAACTGAAGCTTTGAATCGTGTAGCACACCGAGGTCTCTAACTACGCTGCATTTAAGTAAAGTATGGTTTTTAAGCAAGTAACTAGACTGAAGTTCTAATTTCTTACGTGTAAAGGTGACAACGGAGCACTTGGATGGATTTAAATCTAATTTATTAGTAGTACAGTAAGAGTCTAATCTCGATAGATCATCTTGTAGGTGTGATGAGTCCACTTGGGTATTAATAATTTTAAAGATCTTCATGTCATCAGCGAAACATAGTAAGTGACTATTTTGAAAACAGCTAGAGATGTCATTGATAAAAATTAGGAAAAGCAGAGGCCCTAAGAGGGAACCCTGCGGTACACCACTAGGAATAGAAACCCAGCTAGATATGTAGTTATTGATGACGATAGCTTGGGACCGATTATCAATATAAGAAGAAAACCATCGAAGCAAGTCACCTCTAATTCCGATGAGGTGCAGTTTCGACAAGAGCAACCTGTGGTCAATCCTATCAAAGGCCTTGCTGTAGTCGGTGTAGACTACATCGACTTGGTGGCCATTATCCATTGCTTCAGTCAGGAAGTCATTGAAGAGGACAAGATTTGACACAGTCGAGCGACCTTTAAGGAAACCATGCTGCGATGGATTGAAAGAATGTTTTAAAGCTGCATAGACTTGATTGTATATGACTCGTTCAAATATTTTAGCAATAATACATAATTTGGAAATAGGTCTATAGTTGGTAACTTCACTCCTAGAGCCTTTCTTATGAATAGGTGAAACAAAGGCAGACTTCCAGATGGAAGGAACGGAACAGTCTGCTAGAGATTTACGGAACAACAAGGATATGGGTATACAAATAGTTTTTGCACAACCGATCAAAAATATTGCACTGACGTCATCAGGTCCTGGTGATTTAGAACTATCTAAGGCCAATATTAATTTTTCAACGTCGTGCTCACGAATCTCTATATTACAAATATCTTGGGCATGGTTGAGATTGTGTATGTTAGGTAGATCACCACTTGTAGATTGCGCGGCTGGGGCCAGAAATGTAGAAAGGAAATAATCAGAGAAAGCCTCGCAAATAGATTCACCAGAGGTGGCCGTTGAATCTAGGTATTTGAGTGAAGTTGGGATACCGTTAGTTTTTGACCGGCTCTTAATAAAAGACCAGAAATGCTTTGGATGCTTTTCTATACCGTCTTCAATTGCTACCATATAATTTTGGTAACATTGGCTTTCCAACAAGTGAACCCGGTCCCGTAATAATTTAAAAGTTTGAATGTCGGTTTGCATGCCATGTTTTAAATTTTTTTAGGTATTTAAATTTTTCTTTAATTAGCTTAATAAGTGAAGGAGAATACCATTTGGGATAGGAGCTATTGGACACGACTTTAGTAGGTATGTATTGAATTTTTAATTGGTTAATTATAGAGTAAAAATATTCAACGGCTTCATCAAGGGACCTAGACTACATTTCCGTGACCCAGTCCACGTCAGATATTTTAGAATTGATCGAGTTATAGTTACCTTTATTAAACATAAATTTCATATAAGATTGGGACTTTAAATAAGGAATTTGTAAAAAACTTACACTAACTAGTAAGGCCTTGTGGTGGGGGTCAAGGGGTACCAAGGGGTCATAACATTCTGAGACAGTAACGTCATCATTTGATAAGGCTAGATCCAATATTTTACCGTGTGCATTTCTCACGCCATTAAATTGTCGAAGACTATGAGTGTTAATTTCATCAATGAGTAATGTTTCGATAGTACTAGAATAATTAGAAGGGGTAAAATGTGACTCAGAGCTAGGCAACCAGTCAATATTGCTCAGGTTAAAATCACCCAACACAAGGAATTTATCCAAAGGACTAGCTATTATTAGTTCATTAAGTTTGATTAAATAATTTTCCAGCTGCTCAGAGAAAGTATAACCTAAATTTTGCTTACAGAGATACAAACAACAAATATGAACGTTAGTAAATGACTTATTTTTGAGTTTTACTGAGATGGTTACCCACAAATCCTCAGCAGAAGATTGGAAGGAAGGCTGATGAGCAACATGAATATCTCTTCTAACTGCTATTAAAACCCCCCCTCCCCTTGACTGACCTGTCGAATCGTAATTCCTATCTCTGCGCCAAACCACATACCTACAGTCAAATAGCTCTGAGTTGGCCAGACTTTCAACAAGCCACGTCTCCGTCAGTACGATAATATCGTACGAACATAAACAAAGGTTGCGATAAAAAGTCGATGTTTTGGAACGAAGGCCTCTCACATTTTGGTAATATATATTTAAGTTGCATAGATTCGTGCTATCCATACTGGTACCCACCACATAGCCTCGAAATAAATACATTGTAACCTAAACCACAGCCTAAACGAGCATTAGTAGCTATCAAAAACTTCCAATTATGTCGATAACATCCAAGGAACATAGTTAAATTACACCGAGTTTCGATAAAATAAGCATATAGTAGCGAGCGGCAGGACTGACAACAATAATACGTAGCTAAAACTAAGATATTTACAATGCAAGAATAAGCAAGCGGTGCGTACGCGCACAGCTGTTGACAGAATGTGCGGGCGAGGTAATTAGTAAAGTTATCTACCTGCGCGCGAGAACAATAGCGAGTGGGCCGGGCAGCGGTGACGGCAGGGATTACAAACATTTTATTATTGGTAGCGAATGCAATGGATTTACGCAGTATAATTAAAAGTAAACTTATGATAGAAAAGGCAACGAAGTGGACTACAATCTCATTTAGAATAAGCATAACTGTAAGCTTAAAGCTAGTTAGCAAAGATAAGCTTTCATAGAAGCAGCTTAAACTATCTTGTTTAAATCAGTCTCCTGGTTGACAATGAACACTGGGGAAGTGTCAAGCTTACGGATGTGGATTTGCCCGTACTTTACCCAGATGTACTTGAACCCCTTCTCCTGCACCAGGGCCTTCGCCTTGTTCAGCAGGGCCTTGGAGTCCATGTTGAGGTGGTCGTTCACGAACACGCGGCGAACCGAGTCACGGAATCCGATATCAGGGGCCGCTAGGGTCTTCCGGGCTCGCGCTGCTGCCACGAAGTCCTCCTTGACGTATCGGTTCGTGAAGCTCACGATGATTGATTTGTCATTAGAGCCGTGCACCGGGACTCTGTAGAGGTAGTTGATATCGCTCTTCTGGAAGCTAAAATTGGAGGCTTTGCTAATAGCTTCGACTATAGAGAAGAGGTTTTCATCTTTGCGCACTGGAACTCCTTTGATCTCAACATTGTTGAGCCGGGATCTCTGATCGGCTGCCGACAGCTGAGCTCTCAATTCAGCGACTTCCTTCTCGAGGAAATCAACAGTCGACTGCATGTGTTCCACTTTGGAGACTCTGGTCTCAATGTCGGTGATCTTCGTAGAAAAGTTGTCCATACGATTTCCCATGAACTCGCAGCTTGTCTTAAGTTCGGTCAACTCAGTTTTAATGACCTTAACATCTTCGAGAAGAGTTGGGAGACCCATAAGTTGCTGTTTGATCTCACGTACTTCTATCATAATTAAGTCCAGAGGAGTCGGCTCTGGTGAAGCAGTTGGCCTTGGGGAAGAACCCTTGCACGAAGAGCATTTCCAGGCGGCTCTTCTATCGGCACCCAGCTTTCTCCAGCCAGATTCCGATATTAGAGCGCAGCTGAAGTCGAGGTGTTTGTGGCAACCGCCACACTGCACTCCGTCGTTGAAATTGGACCCACACGATGCGCACTTCATTTTTGATCCGAAAGGTTGGCGATCTATGATATAAGCTAAATGCGACGATACGTGTCGACCGGACTAATGCTCGCAGCTGACTGAATAATACTGACTTGATGGCAGACTAACGATAAAATACAATTTAATGCGTAGCATGTAGGGATGGGCGCATTAATAATGAATTCCTGAAACTCCGGTCCGGAAAGGATGCAGCGAGAGGGAAAATGTGTTTGAAAATAGCTTCATGTGAGCGAAGTTAGGCTGGATTTAAACAGTTGCTAATGAGTTAGTCGCAGGCGCGTAGTTTTATAACGTGAAGTGCAGTCTAATGCACCCGGCGCTCCGAGCGAGCCGCCTTCCATCCTCTAGTGTTATTGAGAGCTGAGTCGACGTCCGCGACATGCTCCCACTAAACGGGTATGAGAATGAAGTACAGCTATATATGCTCAAACATGATTCATTTGCGTAGGATTTAGGCACGAACTCAATTTTATCACATAAATACATTGAATCATGGTAAAGTAACCGGTAAAAAAAATGAAAGCGTTGCGTAGTATGTATGTATATCAAGAAAATTAGGTAAGAGTCTTAGCTCAGTAGCTCGGTGATGGTAAAGTGGAAGTGATAAGCATAGGTATATGTAATGGTTGTTATTAACAGTGGTGTCCCGCGTGGTGATGCTGCGGAACTTGTCCCCGCTGGCGGCGCGGTGGCGCGCGCACGTGCGGCGCTGGCCCCGCCAGCACTCGCGCACGCTGGGCGCAGGTCAGTGCAGTGCAGTGCTACTTGTCCCCGCTGGCGGCGCGGTGGCGCGCGCACGTGCGGCGCTGGCCCCGCCAGCACTCGCGCACGCTGGACGCAGGTCAGTGCAGTGCAGTGCTACTTGTCCCCGCTGGCGGCGCGGTGGCGCGCGCACGTGCGGCGCTGGCCCCGCCAGCACTCGCGCACGCTGGGCGCAGGTCAGTGCAGTGCAGTGCTACTTGTCCCCGCTGGCGGCGCGGTGGCGCGCGCACGTGCGGCGCTGGCCCCGCCAGCACTCGCGCACGCTGGGCGCAGGTCAGTGCAGTGCAGTGCTACTTGTCCCCGCTGGCGGCGCGGTGGCGCGCGCACGTGCGGCGCTGGCCCCGCCAGCACTCGCGCACGCTGGGCGCAGGTCAGTGCAGTGCAGTGCTACTTGTCCCCGCTGGCGGCGCGGTGGCGCGCGCACGTGCGGCGCTGGCCCCGCCAGCACTCGCGCACGCTGGGCGCAGGTCAGTGCAGTGCAGTGCTACTTGTCCCCGCTGGCGGCGCGGTGGCGCGCGCACGTGCGGCGCTGGCCCCGCCAGCACTCGCGCACGCTGGGCGCAGGTCAGTGCAGTGCAGTGCTACTTGTCCCCGCTGGCGGCGCGGTGGCGCGCGCACGTGCGGCGCTGGCCCCGCCAGCACTCGCGCACGCTGGGCGCAGGTCAGTGCAGTGCAGTGCTACTTGTCCCCGCTGGCGGCGCGGTGGCGCGCGCACGTGCGGCGCTGGCCCCGCCAGCACTCGCGCACGCTGGGCGCAGGTCAGTGCAGTGCAGTGCTACTTGTCCCCGCTGGCGGCGCGGTGGCGCGCGCACGTGCGGCGCTGGCCCCGCCAGCACTCGCGCACGCTGGGCGCAGGTCAGTGCAGTGCAGTGCTACTTGTCCCCGCTGGCGGCGCGGTGGCGCGCGCACGTGCGGCGCTGGCCCCGCCAGCACTCGCGCACGCTGGGCGCAGGTCAGTGCAGTGCAGTGCTACTTGTCCCCGCTGGCGGCGCGGTGGCGCGCGCACGTGCGGCGCTGGCCCCGCCAGCACTCGCGCACGCTGGGCGCAGGTCAGTGCAGTGCAGTGCTACTTGTCCCCGCTGGCGGCGCGGTGGCGCGCGCACGTGCGGCGCTGGCCCCGCCAGCACTCGCGCACGCTGGGCGCAGGTCAGTGCAGTGCAGTGCTACTTGTCCCCGCTGGCGGCGCGGTGGCGCGCGCACGTGCGGCGCTGGCCCCGCCAGCACTCGCGCACGCTGGACGCAGGTCAGTGGAATGTAAAGAGATTCTTATTACATCCATCATCATACAATCACCACCGACAATCAATCACTTCTGTGCTGAAAGATATCAAGGGCTAAGTTCCCAACTTTTCCGCACCAAAGCCAAAAACCTTCCTTGGATTACTTTAAGTTTATACCAACCTCTATTAAAAACGAGTTTGTTTTGAAAGGAAAACTTTCACAAACTAAAACGGACTTCTATCTCGCTTTATTTTTGGTAGGAAGGTGAAACAGGAGATAGTATATGAGAAGGAAAACAAGGTTCAGTAATCGAAGCGCGTTGGAAGTGGTCCACAGGGGGGCGGTGGCTTGGGGGGGGGAGGAAATGAAGGCATTATGGAAATGAACTGGCTATTTATTTAAAGCATTTTCTTTGTATTATGTGTTTAATGGATATTTTAAACTTTTCAGTCTCTCTATGGCAGATGAAATTTATTAATAGGGTTTTCAATTTGTTTTTTTCCAGTTCGTATTGAAAGTACTCCTTCAAAGCTTGCTCTACCACAAAATAAATAGTTCTACCATTGAATCATGCAATTACTTATACGTTTAGAAGCTCTTTGGAAGATCTCTATTTATAAGATCACACTACCGGAACGATGCGCAACCAGTTTTTCTTTAGATACCAAATGGAATGGCAGAGATAGTCTTTCAATGGAAAATAACAAGAGACCCACTAATAAAATGATTAAATCTTTATATTAGTATGCATTGATTGTAAACCTCGTGGAGTGAATAAGCTTCTATTGTGTTCGAAAGCTTTGTAGATAGCTTTGTTTTGAAACCTTCCCTGCTGGCCGGCAGAGGGCAGCACGCGAGGGGACAAACCTCATTCATTACTGCTCATTGGCAACTTCCTCACGCGCGCCACCTGCGACCTGAAGCTTACAAGCCTGTAAGTTGTATACAAAAACCGTTGTTTTTGAAGCTTTTTTTTATTAAAATTTAATAACCCACTCATTATTTTCAAACAAATAAACACAGGTGCGGTAACTTTGTGTATAATATAATGACAGTTAGAGATGCAATCTAACCAGATTATAGGTAATAATGTTGGCAAACTCTGTCTTTTGCCTGTATGAACTGTAATGCGCTCTGCGGGCGGCCCTTTCAATCCAAGATGCCATCCATTGTGACTTCAAACCCTTTTTTAAGTAACTAGCTATTTATAGTAGATTGTTATACAAGGGCAGTAAGTGAGCTTTTGCAGAACAAGATCCTTTTTGGCGCCCGTGCGAGCGCAGCTCGCAAAGGGCGCTAATGGATCGAGTGTACCCGAGATATTTAGATGCCCGAGCGAGCAAAGCGAGCGAGGGCAAATATAGTTCGAGGGTGCAATAGCTACTTATGACCGAGGTAAGCATTCTACTTTACATCATTCATGCGAGGTAAATTTTTAACTAGCTGATGGAACAAACATATGGCCCACCTGATGGTAACAATTGCCTATAGCAAAGCATTGCCTCGTAGGTCAAGCACGTCAGGAACGTGGCGTACAATGCACTGCCTTACGACCATCAACTTGAGGCATACGGATGTTCAGCCTCACGTGTCAGTGATATCATCGGCACCCATACCCTTCAACTCGAAACAGCAATGCTGCTTTTCGGCAGAAATAGGCTTACAATACAACAATAACACAACACTTATACGGGTATGACAAAATGTAATTTTAATTTGAGAAAAATAAAATTACAACAATAATATAAGTATTATTATAATTAAACTATTAATTTTATTAAAACTAATAGTAAAATATTTATTTATTTATTTTATACCGGTAGGTATCTGCTAAAACAGTCGTGGACGCACACTTATGTAAAAAGTTTTCATATCATTTGTAAGAAAAGAGATTGTTTCACCAAGGAGGTTTGCATACCTCTTGAACTGTAATGAACCCTCACCAAGGAGGTTTGCATACCTCTTGAACTGTAATGAACCATTACGTATCAAGCATAGTGTGACGGTGAAGTGATTTGAAAATGGAACGCATTTACAATGCACTGGGCTGCACACGCCTACTTACACAGCCTCTTTGCGTTAAAGTAAATCCTATTTACTGAGCATGTATGATGTAAAATAATAAATGATTTAATAGCCACGTCACGCTGTTTGAATTGTCCACCAAAATTATATATATAACCTCATTACAAAAAAATATTTAGGTGTTAAGCAAACAAAGATAACTTTACAACACGATGGCATAACATCCACACACACAGGTACAGATAGTATACCACGAAGTGATGCTTTATCCTTAGCTCAGCCTCGTGCCGATGTGCTTCAACGGAATAAAGTGTATCAAGCCATGCACTCAGGACTCCACTTAGAGCCGACTACACACCGTGCTGTGTGTATGTATCTATGTACTAGTCATTCCACGACAATTGAAGCGAAGTGCTCTCTACTGACGGAAACCATATCACAATATAGAAACATAAGTGAGAGCATAAGTAATGGAACATATGTGAGAATATCACCTTTAGTTTGCACGGTGTGGATGAGATTCAACGTGGCCGTAATTCCTTTCGTACAAACAATGTAACAACTTTCAACAGTCAGGTCTTTTGTGCAAGCTTTGTTTTCGACTTTGTGGTTTCTAACGAGGGTTTTGTGGAATCGATTCGTGTAGTAAGTACACACCTTATATAATCATAATTATTATATTGGTTGGTTATAAGACACCGCAATATTATGTAGCCATTATTATTCATGAGATTTGCTCGAATTTTGTTCATTCTTTATTATGTTATGGACAGGCTCGTAAGCTGACGTCAACTATATTCGAATTGTAGGAAAATAACATGCGTTAGTACCCACTGTTTCGGGAATTACATTCGGAAGCTTATTTCATCGTTTTATACATTTGATGTGTGAACTGGCTTCTGTTACTCTTTATAACTGTCAATGGATTCAATAATGGGGATGCATTTTTGTATTCATCAACGACAAATGAAGTCTCGTATTTATTTATTTTAAGATAAAAACATACCTACATTCAATAACGCTTCTTTCCTCTCCCCCTACTCCTCCTCATATCCCTTCGGGGTAGGCAGAGACCACGGATTTCCACTTACTACGATCGTGACATAACTTTTTCGCTTCATTCATGCTCATAACATTCTTCCTATACATGCTCGTCGGTTTAGAGTACTCTGACTTCTCTTTTCTATAGAAAGTTTGTTAATACGAACGTCGAGGTCTTTCCCTTCCGACAGCCTCATTCACACATCTCAGTTTAAGCAATGCCCTATTACAATTAGAAAGAGCTCAGGTTTGATGAGGTGCCGAAGGATGAGTGTATGAGTGCGCGCTTACATCGCGTCGTGTCCCCTAGACTCGTGGAGTGGCGACGCGGCGCGCACGGGTGCGGGGCTGTGCGTGCGGTGCTGGCCGAGCGAAGGCCTGCTGGCGGCGCGCGGGCGGCAGGCGCTGCGCGTGCAGCTGTACGCCGACTGCTGGGGGCTCTACCGCGACCAGCTGCTCATCGCGGTTACTATACCCTGCATCCACCCCTCCCTTATCCTCTATTACAAATAGCAGTTGGGCAAGTGCTTAGCATAGTGTAAGTGGCTCGGCAACCGCGGCAGCATTAAGATGTGGTTCCCCTGCCGCTAGTGTAGTGCTGCTGTGACAGCAACAGGTATGTAGATGAGACCGCGCCGCCGCCGTGGCGTCCATTGCCACAGGTGAGGGTCTGTGCGGAGAGCTTGCCGCGTGCTCTGTATAATATATTCAGACAGCGGTTACAGATGTTTCATATTTCTATTTATGGTTAGTGCTCAATACACCATCTCTAAAGGCTCGAACACACCTAGTTCGCTGGCGGTAGCGATCAGTGAAACGCTGTCAAATATCGCTGTCAGATTTGAGATTTGACAGCGAATATTTGACAGCGTTTCACTGATCGCTACCGCCAGCGAACTAGGTGTGTTCGGGCCATAAGTAAGGCTTAACTAAATGTGTATCCCTGGAGTGGAGAGAGCATTTTTCCACGCCTATTTAATTGAAAAATCATCCAGTCACCGACACCATACAATCGGTTTAGAACGTCACAACGCTTTTTATAAATCATACTACATTTTATATTTTATAGGTAATACATTATTTTTATCGAGTCACAAGTTCTCTCATAGCATTGTGGTGAATGGATTGTAAGTGCATCACAAATAGGCTCCTTTTGGTAATACAATCAAAATGTTAATATTGCAAGCAAACAACTTGCAACGTTATAGAACTCCAAAAGCAACTGAATGTTTCGAAGTAGACTCTCGTTGTTTTGTATGCGTTGTTTTGTAGTTCCTTGTCTATGTTATACAATGTTCAATGAAAAGCTCACCGCCCTCACGTCTCTGCTGATAGACTGCAAGAGTTCTAAACTATTGTAGCAGCGACGTGAACCCACACCCTAATGTGTAGTGGACACGCACACTGACTATATTATGTATACAACATCTATAATAAATTCGCTGGTTTTATATCTTTCAAAGGGTCAAAAAAGTGTGCCAGCGAGAAGTTGCTTTACTGTGTTCAACTTTTTATGGAAACAACGATTAAAACTACATAGTAAAGGAGTATTCCTTTATTAAGTAATCTTTTATTTTGTTTGTTTGGTGCTTAAGCTTTAGTACTTTTGTTCGCATTTATTTTTAACTCATACAATGTTGCAAGTTGCAAAATTTATGAAGTATTTGAGGTTTTATCATGGTGTTTGAGGCTGCGTTTGGTGGTGATGGCAGGTTGTATTTCAGATCGACAACGTGGAGCCCATCGTGCTGGACCTGTGGGTGGAGGCGCCCTCACACGCGGCCGGCGCGCCGCTGCACCTCGCACTCCAGCCCACGCCCACGCCCGCGCCCACGCCCACGCCCACGCCCACGGAGGACGCGCTCCCCGTGCTGTGGTACCTCATACATACGCATTTATCACACATACATACAGTCGTTGGTCGCCCTGCGGCAAGATGGGCAGACGATGTGGTTATCATCGCAGGCAAGACCTGGATGAGATTGGCACAAGACCGGCAACAGTGGCACATCCAGAGAGAGGCCTTTACCCAGCAGTGGGTGAAGTCAGGCTGTGAATGATGATGATGACATGCAATCACGCCGGTTTCCCATAGAGAGCAGAGACTACTGATTCCCACTTGTACAAGTATATACTGTGAGCGCCGTAGGTCGACATAGTTCTAAGTGGATGACACAACCCATGCATATGCAATGTTCTCGTTGCTAAGAGCTCTGCCGACAGCTAGGTCACGGCTGTGGGTCAGTAAAACGCACATGCATGCACTGGTGCACACACTCACTCGTGCTAAATAAGACAAAATCATGATGCTTACTCAGCTTATTGAAGACTGATATTGGAGCACTGGTGGTCTAGTGGTAGTGGCCTCGCCTTCCGATCCTAAGGTCGTGGGTTCAAATCCAGTTGTGTACCAATAAGTTTTTCTCCCCAAAAATTCAAGTACACTATGCCAGTGCTCTCAAACGGTGAAGGAAAACATCGTGAGGAAACCGGCATATCGTAGAACCTAAAAAGTTCAAAAATATGTGTCAAGTGCACAAAAGGAGCCTCTTTGAGGCACACTTAAAATCCTTTCACCACACTTGGTTCGAAAGAATCAGTGACACGATAAGAAGAAGAAGAAGCTTATTGAAGTTCGCGTTTGCTCGCCATGTTGTAAATAAATGTTGCCTGTAGTTGATGCCATCTATGGGGACATGGATATAGGGGTTGTAATATTTTTGGTTTAGAAGGGACATGCGATTTTATTTTGCTCGATAAGTCGGGACAATAATATTAGATGTAATTTGTGATAAGAAATGTTGATCAACAATTTCACACCTTACTCGTAACTAAGGGAGAAAATTTAGTAAAAGTAATCAGAAGAACTATAACTATGGAATGCTTGAGGAAATAGTTTAATTGATTTTGTAATTAATTAAAAATGTGTGAACTTGTAATGAACTTAAATGTAATATCTAGTTTTTTTTTTCCTTTATATCTTAAGTGACCCTTGCTTTTTAGCTGCGGCTACCTTTAAGGGGCCAGCGGAGGGAAAATTTTCATACAAACGGAAAATGTGATTGGCGTTAATTTCATTTGAGGTAAGTAATTTATAATAAAAACTGCCCAGGAACCTAGATAAATACAATAAAAATACAATTATTACAATAATATAGTGAAAATCCGCATAAATTAGATATCATTTTGGTATTACGTTTGTATGAAAATTTGCCCTCCGCTGACCCCTTAAGAGCAAGCACGGGAAGAAAAAATATTCATTGTGAAACTCAACTGTAAGAAAGGTATAGCTCCCAGAAAGCCCTGAAGGCTTCCTGAAAAGAAGTAAGAAATGTATAGCTTCCTCCTATAGGAGGAAGCTATACATTTCTTACTTCTAACCTAATATAAATCAAATCAAGTAGTAAAACTTCTTAAAGCTATGTGAGTGACAGTTACAACAGATGTCACTTAAAACTAGCCAAAAAAAAAAGAAGTGAAGTAAACAGTACGTACACATTACTTATAATTTCGTTACAAAGTATTATGGAACATTTTGAGTTTATTAGTAATCTGTTTTCATAACGGCGGAGCATTGTTACTATTATTATTTATCAGATTTTTTCCTGAAATGATGAGCGTAATCCATCACTGACGTCATCAGACTAATGACGTCACCGGATCAGCAGGATGCCATGCTTGAATGATATATTACTGTGGGATAAGTATTGATCTATAAGTCGGTCCTTTCCGTGACTTTGTAAGTTTGAAGATAACTTTGTAAGATTAAAAAAAAGCAAAGCCATTTATTGAGACAAGAAATAAACGTATTTTTTTATTATGGTGTCATTTACAATAACAATTTATAATAATTAATTTATTTATCCAGAATACAATACGGACAAGTAGTAACGACTTAGTTCTCTGGATGAGTTTCCATACCACAAGATATATTGTTTTCAATCAGTCTTTAGGATGCTGTTTACTCCCGCAGTCTACATAGCAGAGCTGCTGCTATTTTGTGGCAGAGGGTCCGTGTGGGTGGTCCCTTCAATGTGTCCGTGTGCCTCGTGCTAGACACACCAGATGCGCTGCAACAGCGCCTTAAATACTTTATTATATTAGCCCCGCAAAGCTTTTTACGTATTTTTGGTATACAATACAAATAAGCTATTTAATTTCTCTTTTGGTATATTTTTTATATCCGTGGCTAGTTGTCGAAGAGGCGGTTATTAATAGTAGATTAGAACATTGGTCGGTCACGTGCCGCTTCGCCTACCTGACGCCCAATTATGCGAGGAGAAACGTGACGAAATACGACGAGCATTTCTATTATTTGTCTAAGCTTATTTCGCAAAAATACGAATAAAAATGTTCTCCCTCACTTTATTTCGATAGGTTTGAATAAACGTGCTTCAGCAACGCTCGCAATTTTAATCCGGAATAATTCCGTTGCGTTGTTTGAACTCACGTAGACCCTCTACGGCGTAGCGAGTTAGCGAGCGCTTCGTCGTAGCTGTTTGCTACGGGTGGACAATTTAAACAACAATCCGGATTTGTTTCGTAAACGAGAGATTTTAATATTGTTACATTCAGAGCTCAGTTGGAGTTCAATAAATTATAGATTTCATCAAATTTATATGTAAAGCAAGGTGAATAAATATTGTCGTGGCCTTTAAATTTTCTTTTTTGCATATTATATAGATCATTTTATGGAGGGTTGACACCTGGTCCTTGAACTTGTAGGCTTAGGAGAATCAGCTTTGACTCGTTTTCAACGTTAGCTGGCAATTATTTAAATTTTACCATCGTATATATTTTTAATGCACGATATTCATGATAACCCTATGGTAAGAAGTGAATGAATCCCCATGCACGAGCTAACGTGATTGCGAGCGAGCGGGCCCGCGCTCTTCCGAGGACTTAATACGATTGGATTTGATACTAGTTCATCTGTCCTCTGAACGGCTCTCGGATTAACGTACACGCCTGAGGATGCCGCACACATCAGTAAGGAGCTGGGGTTATAACTTCACTAATTACGTGTGCAAATGGTATATTAATCAATTGAGTAAGTTGTAGATACTAAAGATTGTGTTTGCTTTCGCGCTAATATTATTTTTTTGTTTACCAGAGTTGTTACAGTTCATTATAAAAAACTCAAATCATGATGAAAAGTAGCGAATGCGCATTGGTAATTTCTAAACCACGTTAGACGTTTTAATAATATTATACCCTCTCAGCTCTGTTTATTTTAAGCCCTAAAAGTGTTGTAGGTAATATTAGTTTACCTTTTACGAAGGGTCAATCAGCCCTAACTCGAATAAAATAGAAAATTTAATAATGTACGCGTAGAAAATAGCTTACGTATATTTTAAATATTTTAAATTTTAAGTTATACCGTAATATTTTCACTCTTAACTTATTTTATGATAGAACAGTTAATTACTTATTCTTGTTAATTTAGCTCTGGTCTGTTACTTTATAATATTTAATAATTTAAATATGACTTTAAGAGTTGAGCACTCAACGCTGTAGTTCTCCAAAAATTGTGTTTTGTTATGTTTAGAATTGCGTTAGGATCCACTTAGATTGGCATTCAAGCAAGCCGTGTAAAAGCTACTCGTAGGAACGTTCTTACATAGACATAGACATTATTTATTTACTACATAAGCACACAAAAACCAGTAAAATAGAAGGACACTAAAAGAAGAAAGATACAAACAATACATCGATACTGGAGAAGTGCCTACAAGTACTGTAAGGTGTTGTACTATAATTACTACCTGTACGGGACAACAATTTTTTATAAAAAACGTGGTTATTCATCACTTTTTACCTTTCGTTACCATACAAATTGATTTTATCATTTATGGATGATGAGAATAATAACTGTACAGTGAAATAACTGTGGTTAAAAAAAAATCAACTTATCTTTAATTTACCTTTTTAAAACTAAAGTTAAACAGTGATTATAATAAAAAAGTGCGGCATTAAGGATCATGTGGTTGTAATGCATCGCCTGTGGATTTAACCTCTTCTTAAATCATCACCGAAGAGATAATTTTGACTTTTTTTTTAATAAAAACCAGTCAAAAATATAAAGAACAAGATCGAACCAAGGTGTGAGCCCTGTGGTACACCAAAAGACGCTAAAAAGGGATTTGAGCTGTATTCTATGATTCGATTTAAATTAAATAACCTAAACCACCTCAGATTTTGACCATGAATTCTACACAACACTAGCTTTTTAAGAAGCTAATGTTGTGTGGAAAAAAAGTGATCAAACTTGTCGAACGCACTGTTGAAGTCGATATAAAGCGCATCGATTTGGTTATCGACAGTTAATGTGACGTCATTTATGAAAGGAAGAAGGCTGATTGCGGTTGAGTAAACGTACGTAAAAGTCAACTAAATTGAGATGGGGCGATAGTTTTGAATGTCAATAAAATCACTTTTTTTGAAGAGGGGTAGGCTTTATGCACGATAATGGATGTGCGAGAGATGTGAAAGGTGTAAATTTGTATTCCAGGCTGTCTCGCTCTGCCCCGCAAGGCACGCTGCGCGTCCGGAATCAGTCCCGCGCGGCGCTGCGCGTGCACGCCTGTCTGCTCACGGAGCATGGTGCGTGCACTACATACACACATACATACATACATACATACATACATAGGTACATGCACTCACTACAGGCTGCGACTGCGACCTCTGCCACTCTCACGCATGCTATAAATCTATCTCTGTAATTCAGTGATTTGTATTTCTCAATTCAAACGGTTGTTCCGATCTTAATACTCGATTACGTACATTTAATTTTACTTCGGCTAAAAGGTTGAAATTAATTTTACAAAAAGAATTAAATTCTTTTTAAATCTAAATCTTGGTCACAGAACGGCTGCTTATGATTGTTACACTTTCATCAATAAATTCGTTTTGTAAAGTGAATTATATTTGGCAACTGGTCCGATGTAGCTTAGAACAAAGGGTAGTATATTCGTTGACCTTGCCTCTGGGGCGCTGCCCTCCCCCCTCTCCCCCTCACCCTCCCCCCCCCCCCTCCCCCCCCCCCCCTCCCCCCCTCACCGCTAGATTGCGGGGAACTATGCGAGAATTGTCTCTCGCCGCTATATTACCCTTCAATGAGAGCCGCGCGGTGGATGGTCTGAACTCACTTTGTGAAACAAGTTTGATAGAAAATGTACGTTATTTCATCGTTTCGGTCACCGAGTTTTGTCGAAGCGCGCGTAACAAATATCTTATGAAAACTGACTCTAAAGATAAAACACGCTTTTCTTTTTTAGTTTTATGATGTACGAGGTTGATAGCATGATAGCGCGACGCCTCCGTTGTCAATTTGCGAAAAAGTCGTTTCAGATCAACCGTGACGCGTGACGCGTGACGCGGTTCCTTCAGCGCTGGAGCTAACAATGAATACTAACGAGTTTACTTACTTTTGATTATAAACTTCAGGACAAAGGTGCTAAATATTATCTATTTACTTCAGTTGATCTTACTTTATTGTTTAGGCATTCCCTAACATAACTGGTTATTTAAAAAATAAGGCTTGCCCACATCTAGACGATGGTGATGGCGATCAGCTGAAACGCTCTCAAATACCGCTGTCTTAATTAACAGCATATCACGTGAACGCCATCGCTAACGCTTAGATGTGCGCAAGCCTTTATAAAAAATGTTGTATCGCTATTCTAATAAAACTGATAGCTAAACCGTGGTTGTATCCTTATCACTGCCGGTACATCGAAAGAGGAAGAGTCTATAGAGACTTAATCAATAGAGATGAGTACCTGCGTGTTACTCAGATCTATACAATAGTGGGACAAAATGTCCTATTTTAATGGGTGTGCAAACATAACCGTTCGGACAGCTAACGGGTTTCCCTTGAAACCGATCGAAGCTTAGTCCAATAGATGGAATAGTAAGGAGGGCGAGCTAAATGATGACGAGTTTCAGAGAATCAACTGCAAATGCATTAGTTTGTTCCGTATAATGTGCTCACTGCACAATCACAGGCTTCCAGATAGATATTTGTGCTCCGACCAAGGCTCACGCTCATTCATGTTCTTAATTCGAGGGAATGTGGAATATCATTAAACCTTTTTCATGGCACCGCGCGAGTACAAGACGGGTATTTCGTATCAGTTTCATTGTTTGAGTGTTTCTTTGGTGGTTAGAGTCTGTTTCATACGGAATAATAAATTATTTGGCAACGAAACATTTATTTATTATTGTACTACTTATTTCTACTTCTATTAATATTATTTTTCATTCGGTATATTATTATATTCCCTCAGTGGAGGAGGTATGTGTAACGAATGCTGGTCAGCAACAACACCATAAATATTAGTTGCTGTAATCTTATGTTGTTATAACAGCTTATCTATGTAAGTGGCTCGTTCCTAAGTAATGTGTACACTATCCCTAAACTTATGTAATATAATATATCTTACTATATTATAGGGAGCGAAGAGGCGGTTCCACCCGCGTCTTTGCTCCCGTGCTATTCCTTCTTTTTTCTGTTCCTATTCGATTTGGTTTGTTTTTGTGTAGCCTGTTGTTAATGTTTATTTTCGGGGAACAGTGGTTTTATGGTTATCCAACCTGGATTACATCTAAATAAATGCGATGTTTCATTTCAATCGGATCATTTGTTAGGGTGGGATTAGAGCACCGGTGGTCTAGTGGTAGCGGCCTCGCCTTCCGATCCGAAGGTCGTGGGTTCAAATCCACTCGTGTACCAATGAGTTTTTCTGTAGAAAAATGTATGTGCACTATGCCAGTACTCTCAAAACGGTGAAGGGAAACATCGTGAGGAAACCAGTGTGTTGTAGAAACTAAAAAAGTTCGAGCAACACGTGTCAAGGGTCACGCAAAAAGGGCCCGCCAGCGGCCTACTTGCGGAAAAACCTGCCCGAACATCAAGTGCGGATGATAAATTTGCCGAATTTAGGGTGGGATTGAGCCACAATCGTTCTAACATCTAAACTTCAGCACATCATAATATTATTATTTTTAAGTGGAACGGGAAGTAGAACACTCGTAAAAAGTAGGATAGCGCCTGTAAAACCCTACTCATTGCATATAAGATAGACTCTATATCGTTGCAGTGGCTTCAGCATGACTTGTCAGCTGGGTTGAGTAGATAGTGTACGTGTTATATTGGTACATGCAGCGCGCGCGGCGGCCCGGCTGCCGTTCCGCCTGTACGTGCGGCTGCAGCCCGCGCGCGCGCCGCCGCCGCCAGCGCTCCGTGCCTGCCGCGCCAGCTGCTACCCTGCACTCGGTTACCTATCACCATCTATATAATCAGGCATTGCAAGGAGAACCATGCCCTCTGTACACCCACTCACATTCTATATGATTAGAACAAAACAACATCAAGTATTATTTCAATTGATGCGATAAGTCCGTCACTTTATTTGATCATAACAAAATGTACAAGTGGGCGATCAATCCGATGTCCGATCGATCAGTTTGTTTGTTCAGCGGAAAGTTGTTCCGGTGAGGAGTCGGTGGAGAGCCCGACCTGCTCCGACGAGGAGGAGATGGATCTCGATATCGAAATATTCCTCGGAACAGACTACGGCCGGCAGGGCAGTGCATTCTTTCAGGTTAGCATTCATGTTTTGCATGATTTAATTTCACAATTCTCACATCACAGTTGACATCACACTCGCGGTGTTGTCAGGTGTCTCCGGAGAGGCAGACGGTGGCGGCGGGCGCGTGGCTGGAGTGGCGGGTGGCGCTGCTGCCGGGCGCGGGGGGCGCCGAGCGCGCGCCGCCAGCACGAGTGCTACTGCACGCGCTGCCCGTACAGAACAAGGGGTGAGATTGATTTGTTGGGTAGCTGAGCGGTCGCGAAACAAATCGCATTCCTTTATTATCATCAAGCATTATCCAAGTAAGGTTGACATCGGTGCTATGTTCTCAGGAAATGCTGCTGCCCATCACGATGTTCTTTTCAATCACCATTTCCGATATCCAAGGGAGGTGATGAAGGGGTGTTCTGGGTCTACCTTTGCAACACAATTCGGTCAGGCGATCGCTGAGCCAAGTTATCAATTTGTTTAAACAGTTCGGGCAGTTCCATGCTAGGATTGGCACCACCTGTGCAGTGATAGCGTCGTGCTAATGCTAAGTAAGAATGCAATGTGTGTGGTTAGCGCGGGCTGGTGCCGCGGCGCGCCGGCCCCGCTGCTGGCGCGGCTGCAGGAGGCGCCGCGTCACGCCGCGCTGCACGCCGCGCCCGCACGCCTGCGCGTCACGCTCTGCGCGCTCGCCCTGCCGCCCCACCAGGCGCTCAGGTCAGCTCGAACCACTCACTCGCTGTCATTCATCCTTTATAAAAAAAATACGTCGCTTTCCTTTACCAAATCTTCAGATAATAATAAATTAAATTCAGATATCCAGCTGCGCTTAATTTTGGCAGGGTGCGAAAGCGCTTCAGAATTCAGAACGTCGGCAACGGTCCGTTAGACTTCAGCGCTCGGTGCTCGGCGCCGTGGTCGCTGGTGGCGGAGGCGGAGGGGGAGGCAGGGGGCGCGGGCCGCGGGGGGAGGTGGAGGGGCACGGAGCGCGCGCTGCACTTGCTGCCGAGGAGCTCCATGGAGGTGCGCCCCGACCACCATCTCATTGTCTTCTGGAAAGTCATAGTCATGCAGCCTTATTAGTTTCACCGCTTAACCTATGATTCCCCTAAGTTTTATCTCAAGTTCTTTCATTCCATTAACATCCCATAGCATTCACGATGTCTTCGGTCTTCACTTGACCTTCCCATAAAATTATGATGCATAATTGTTAGGAGACGATTCCATGTTATACCCATCGGTGGTGTCGGTTGCAGATGTGCGTGGAGGTGGTAGTGAGCGCGGCGGAGGCATGTCCAGCGCCGGCAGGGGATCCCCGCGAGGCACTGGCGGGGGATTCCCGCGAGTCCCCGGGCCGCTACGAGCAGTGGCGGCACACCCTCACCGACCTGCACTTCTACGACAACTACAATGTTTTATTGGTATTCCTCTCAACTCTGCACGTAAGCTGCTGGAGGTAGGTAACCTTCCTCATGTGCCGTTGTTCGTTTGCAGACCATTCCGATGCACTTGGAGTTGGAGTATCCCATCATCGACATCGAGCCCCCATTCATCGATTTCGGTTTCGTCACCGACGGAGACACCAGGAAGAGCTACTTCACCGTCTCGCATTCCAGCCGTGAGTACTTCAGCTGCAGCCCTCACCTTCGACAGCCCTTCATGTATAAGGTAGTTTTTACCCTGACAAATCAGGTGGTCCAATGTTCTGAAGGGTTAAGTGTGCAGGCACGGCGACGATAAACATGGAGGCGGAGTGGCTCGGCGGCGCGGAGTTCTCGGTGTGGCCGCGAGCCTTCTCGCTGCAGGCTGGCGGCCGCGAGCGCCTCTACATCCAGTACACCGCGAGGTAACGAGGACATCACTAGGCACATCGCTTGCGATCCGATGAGCCTCCTCATGCGGGGTGGTGTTGTGTTGTGCAGATGGTGCGGCGCTCCGGCACAGGGGTGCGTGATGGCGCGGTGCGCAGCAGGCGGGGCGCGGGGGTGGTGCGGCGCGCGGGGGGCGGCGCGCGGGGCGGCGGCGCGGGGGGCGGGGGGGCGCGCACACACGCACGACCACACCGACGATGGACACCTCCAGCCCCCCGCAGCCCCCGCGGCCCCCGCGGCTCCCTCACCTGCCACGGATCATAACCGAAGAGACGAAACATCTGCTCGTCACTAAGGAGGCGAAAATCTGGTCCATCTCCGGTTTACGTTATACCGATAAGCACTGAAGTACCTGTAGTTGGTTCTTAAACCAGTGTGAGGGTAGGATTTTAAGTGAGCCTCAACGAACATAGTCTAGTTAGAGAAGTTAAGAGCGCAAGTGATCGCGGAGGCTTCGAAAAAGTTTTTGACATGAAGTTTGAAACCGCTTTGATCGTATCGGTTCATCGTGTCGTGACGCATTAAGGAGTAAATCGGGGTTTTGGAAAAGTAAAGTGATTGATGATCCTCAAAATGTAAAGTTATCATAATCACCTTTATGCGTGCTTTTTGAACTGGACGGGCTCCTCGTAAACCATTTAAAACTAAAAAAACTGATTGTGTGCAAATATAAAACTTGTGAATTTGATAAGCCTTTTACTCATGTATGCTTTGAATCAAAATGTTATCCCGCTCGGCTCCTTGCTACTGGGACAATATAAAAATCATTGGAATGGCTTTTAGTTCATGGTAATAATATAGTCCGGCGAATGCCTTCAAATAGATGGAAGTATGCAAATTGCGTCTCTCCCGCACTCACTCTGGATTCAATATTCATTGAAAGGTTTCATTCTATCTTGTTACACTTTATTGTACTCTAGTTTTTTTTTTCTTAGGAAAATAAAGCTCTCCTAAGTTCATGTTCAGATTTGATTAGACGAAGTATTCGAGTCTGTAACGAAGGCCAGAAAGATACATTTTGCCTTGTTCAGTAAATTGATCCTCTTTTTTTTATAATGCCGCTTAGGTAGAGTAAAATCTACGTAATATTATTCAAAAAATTGTTTTAGCATCCGATTTAATTTCTCGAAAAGTGTATTTTTAGGGTTCCGTAGCCAAATGGCAAAAACGGAACCCTTGTAGATTCGTCATGTCTATCTGTCTGTCTGTCTGTACGTCCGTATGTCACAGCCATTTTTCTCCGAAACTATAAGAGCTAGACTGATGTAACTTGGCGAGTAGATGTATTCTGTGAACTGCATTAAGATTTTTACACAAAAATTGAAAAAAAAAACAATAAATTTTGGGGGTCCCCATACTTAATAGAACTGAAATTCAAAAAACCTTTTTTTCATCAAACACATACGTGTGGGGTATCTATGAATAGGTCTTCAAAAATGATGTTGAGGTTTCTTATATCGTTTTTTCTAAACTTAATAGTTTTTGCGAGAGACACTTCCAAAGTGGTAAAACGTCCCCTCCCTCTAACTTCTAAAATAAGAGAATGATATAACTAAAAAAAATATATGATGTACATTAGATAGATAGATAGATAGATACAAACTTTATTTGCCTAGATTGAACACACACAAAATAAAATAAAAACATACAGAGATATATTATACAAAACAAGAACTTAACAAGAAAATAAAAAACTAGCTACAAAAATTAAGATAGCGTGTGTGTTGCATTCACATTACTATGCAAACTTCCAACGATATTTGGTTTGACTTTGAACGAGATCTAGTCAGTAGTTTTTTTATTATCTTTTTTATAGGTACCTTTAAACGAGAAAATCTTGTATATATATATATTTAGGATCTCGGAAACTGCACCAACAATTTTCACGCAATTTAGTTTACAGGGGTTTTCGGGGGCGATAAATCGATCTAGCTAGGATTCATTTTAAAAAAATATCCGCTTCTCCCAGTTAAGAACAAACAACTTTATCGTAATATCATTACTCCTAGCGCCATCTGTTGCTCAGAAGCAAAAACTAAGCTCTGTGAGAACCTGAGAACTCAAGGGTTATGTTTTACAGAGAACGCCATCTATTGTCGAGTTTTGGAACTAAATGACTACGTAAACACTCTGTAGATAACTTCCGAAAGTTTCTATCTCATTCATTGCACTCGTGATTTTTTTTTAAATAACCAGTTCTTATTTTTTTATTATTATGTAGTCGAAAAAATCGAAAAATATGATTTCATCATTCATAAGTTTAAGTACGTTATCAAAATATACCGAGCGCAGCTCGGTCACTAACTGCTAGTACGTCATAAATCGTAAACCGCAATTTATATTACGACGAACTACAAGAACTATGATAATTCGTTTTTAAGCTACTTGTACAAAATACCCAGAGCATGAAAAATAAACTACACATCATCGAAAGCCTACTGCATGAAGAACCTGTCTACCAAGCTGTATGTATAAACGAGACATGGATTCATGATTCACAAAAACACCTATTTAGTATCGACGGCTACGAGTTCGCATCAGCCTTCTACCGAAAGAAGCACAAAGGTGGTGGAGTAGCGATACTGATACGGAACGGTCTGGAATACCAGGAGCTCCCAGAATATGTCAACCTATCGGTGGAGTACATAGTGGAATGTTGCGCAGTGTACATAAGTTCCCAGAACACTATAATAATCAACGTCTATAGACTAGACCGTGAAATTGAGACCTTCTTCTTGTTTATCGATAAGCTACTTATGCTAGTAAAGCACAACAACCACACAAAACGCATTATTATTACAGGTGACTTTAATATAAACACGCTGGCGAATTGTAAAGACTATAGAAGATTAGAGGATGCAATGTTTGAATATAACTTTCACCAGGCAGTAAAAAATCCAACCCGAGTTACGACCTCAACATCCAAATGTATTGACCTATTGTTTACAAACCATAAAGCTTTTACTCTTACAGTTGACAATAAAGGCATTTCCGACCACTATAGCATTACATACAACCAAAAAATGACTATGCAAAGAAACCAAGTAAAGACATTGAATCTGACAAAACGGTCATTTAACGAAAATAACCTAGAAGTTTTTAGATTAGCCCTGACTGACATTGATTGGACACAAATAATTCTTATTAATCGCAATGTAAACAAAAACTACGAATCGTTCCATAACACTATCCAACACACACTAGACTATTGTATACCAGAAAAACAAATAAAAAAATTACTAGCTAACAAAAATACTTACTTGACAAAGGGAATTAAAACTTCTTGTAAAAATAAACGATTACTAAAAACGTTATCTCTGCACTTAAAAAACGACCAATTTACCAAATACTGTTCATCATATAATAAAATATTAAAATCTTGTGTAAAGCGGGCTAAAAAACTAAACTATATAAACAATATGAAAAAATCAAAAAACAAAATCAAAACTATGTGGAATACTATCAAAACTATCACAAACAAAAACCAAAAGACGCACTACGGACACAAAAAACTATCACTAAATATAAATAACACTAAAATCGAATCACCCGACCTAATTACAAATACATTTAACAATTACTTTGCATCAGTTGGAGAATCGCATAACATAGCCACCGGATGCACCAGCAGCGGCGCCGCCGCCGCCGCCGGAGTAAATGCTCGAGCAACGCATCACACTAATTCTATGTATCTAGAACCGGTTTCTGAGAGCGAGACCCATAATATCATAAAAATTATGAATAACAAACGAAGTTGTGGCGCGGACGAAATTCCTCCACTATTGATAAAAAAATGTATAATAGAACTCACTCCACCTATTACGTTCTTAATTAACCAATCATTTAACGAAGGCTGTTTTCCAGACAAGCTTAAAATCGCAAAAATCAAACCACTACTCAAAAAAGGCGGGAAACCCGATGAACCTAGTAGCTACAGACCCATAGCTCTTCTACCGACTGTATCAAAAATCTTTGAAAAAGCGATGTCTAATCGTATCTACAAGTTCTTAGAAAAATATAATGTATTTGACGAAAATCAGTACGGTTTTCGGAAAAATTGCTCAACCACCCTGGCTATTTACAAATATGTACAAGAAATCTACAAATGTATGAGTAATAAAAAATACGCTATAGGCCTCTTCCTAGATATGTCAAAGGCATATGACAAAGTCGCCCACGACATACTTTTACAAAAAATATATGAGTCTGGAATAAGAGGACCAGCATTCCGATGGCTTCAGTCGTACCTAAAAAATAGAACCCAATATGTATGCATAGAACATTATGATGACAAAACAAACCAATTACGTAACATTAACTCGGACCTAAAAATTATAAATAATTCTATCCCGCAAGGAAGCGTACTCGGATGTCTGCTATTTTTGATATACGTAAATAACCTACCAACTGCTATCAATACTAAGTGTGTTCTTTTTGCAGACGACGTGTCCCTGTTGTTTGAAAGTACTGAAAAAATCGACTATGAGTATCTACAACATACTTTGGAAACTACCAAACAATGGCTTAGCGATCACAACCTGGAAATAAATTTAAATAAAACTAAAATTATACAATTCAAAACCTACCAAAGGAAAACTCTTGATCTAACAAAATTGACCAAATTACTTAAAATTAACGAATGCAATGAATTTAAACTGCTAGGAGTAACATTAGACACCCACCTCAATTGGAAAAAGTACGTAGAAACCTTGAAATCAAAACTGTCTAGATTTACATATGCCCTAAGTATTATTAAATGTAACACAAATTACGAAACCGCCTTGTCAGCTTACTATGCAAACGCATTTGCATGGCTCAATTACGCCATTGTGCTATGGGGCGATAGTGTAGATTTTAACGACGTGTTTATCAAACAAAAAAAGTTAATTAGGATATTACTAAACATTAAGCCAAGACATAGTTGTAAACCCCATTTCAAACAAAACAAACTTCTAACGCTTCCATGTATATATATACTACAAATGTCGATCTTTGTTAGGAAATATAGACACTTCTTCTTTTCCAAACTAGAAAATAATACGTTTTATAATAGACGACATAAAGACCAGCTGATTCTACCAGCGACTAAATTAAAAACGATTGACAAAAGTCCTGACTTTAGGCTAGTAAAAATATTCAATAAAATTCCTGACATAATTAAAAATGAAACTAAAAACTCCTCATTTCAAAATAGTTTAAAAAATTTGCTCCTATCCAAGTGTTACTATTCTGTTGACGAATTCCTAGCCGATAAGATAACAATGTAATAAGAAAATCAGTTTGTGTTTGACATTTGGACCTTATTTGGAATTATTTTAACTATTATTGTATCGAGACATTTTCTATCCTAAATATTTTAAGCTATTGACATAATATAATAATAATATAATAATAATATAATATAACTATTGACTTATCAGTATCACAGACAGATGTAATTGTAATACTTAATATTCCATATCGGTCCGCTTCTACTGTATTGCAACACCCTTGCAGGGTAAATTATGTAATTATGTAATTAGTTCTAAGATCTGACTGTTAAATTTACATGCATAATAAGGCAATAAATATACTAATTATGTTACTTGTTGCTACGGAACCCTTCATGGGCGAGTTCGACTCGCACATGGCCACTTTTTTGAAAATTCAGACTCTGTCTCGGTCTGCGGGCGGCGCTAATAAATAATATAAAAGTAATGAACGATGTCGACCCTCGTATCGATGCGTCCATAAGAGTAGACGCTCCTAGTATCGTTGCCGTGTCAGTGTCACTGGATGGCATGCCTCCTACATCCTGCATGTCCTGGCTCGGGAGCCTTACGCTGTGCTGTTCCGGTCGAGTAACATCTAACGTTGAACGAGTTTCCGCTCAGCTATCCGTACTCCTTTATCGCGTCAGCAGTTTATCTGAGCTTCCGTTAACAGCTGACTCAGTCCGCGGTTCACTTCGGTATTCATGTTACGTAATGGACAGTTGAGGGACAGTCAGTAGGCACGCAATGGATACCTTATGCCAATCCTTTGCTGGACCAAGCCAATAGTGGATTACTGATCAGTTATTAGAACAACGAGTATAAGCACAATAGCGAAAAGCACGAGCTGTGTCAATAATATCGTGAACTGTGGACGTCGAACTAAAATAATAAGGGTATGAAATGTTGCTCCATATACAAGTGATTCCCGTTCCTCACCGAAATATTACAATATGTATCGGTTCAGTTGGCATCGAACCAAACTTGTGTATTGTACCGCAGTAGTAGTAGTAGTAGTAGTAGATCCAAACCAACACTGGAAGCGTAGGTACGCACCGGGAAATCAGACCCCGACTGAATTAGTACTCGTTCTAAAGTAACATCATTATAAAAATCGTTTATTTCGGCTCACACAAATCAATATTACACTATTTGTTATGGTCTTCAGGTGACTTACCCCTGCCAACCAATTTCATAAAAGTCTATAGCTGTTCGTCGTGAGTATACGTATAGTTTTTCCAATAGTTTGACGAAAGTCCAAGTCAGAGTGTATGAATATATATGAGAGAGGCGTCCGAGAGAGGCTCTGCCTTCAGCGCTGGAGGCTGCGCCTGTAACAATCGCTCGACAGTTTGTGCTGTATAAACATAATGGTTAGCACGTAGCGACATGCCACCAGTGTGCTGCGAGGCACACTGAGAGGGACAGCGCTGCTAAGGTTGCGTGCGCCTGCTGAAGGGCCCTTCTCATGAAGAGTAATGTAATCTCCGCTGGATCTCGCCCAATAACCGACGCACGGCGGGGCTTTCTATGACTGTCCTTTACTCTTTCTTTTTTCTTTTTTATCCTTTACTATCATGTAAAGATTTTTCTATAAATTCTTGATTTAGTCCCAAAAATAATAGAATTCTTCTAAACGTTTTAGAATTTTCAAATTCTGGAATGATCTAGAATAATCAAATTTAATTGAAGACTACGCGGGCCTGGCCAGACTTCGCTGCCCGTTGTGCTTACAATATTTAACATTGTTTTTCATTATACACATAACTAAGCCAATATTAGTTGATTCATCATCACAAGAGTGTCAGTGCCAATTTTCCATTTGTTGTACTGAGACGGCCATATTGAGCAAAAACGCAATGATAGCCACCACGCCACGCCACGCCACGGCACGCCACGCCACGCCACGCCACGCCACGCCACGCCACGCCACGCCACGCCATGCCACGCCACGCCACGCCACGCCACGCCACGCCACGTCACGCCACGGCACGCCACGCCACGTCACGCCACGGCACGCCACGCCACGCCATGACGGGACGTGGACAACTCTCCACGACTATTTAAGTTGACGATAAAAGGTCCTTCCGCGAGGCGTGACTCCCTTCCGAAGGGTCACCGGAAATTGTACAAGCTGCCAAACACACGAACTTGTACGCACGCACTCAAACACTAAATATAGGAGGAGGCGCGGAGTAGGGTTGCATGTTATTTAGAATCATAGAGGCGGGATATAATACTGTTTGCTATTTATCGCTTAAAATCCTTTCTCCAGCCAGCTTGTTGCTATAAAGTGTTGCCTCGGACACGAGCGGCCATAAATACCTATAATGTTGCCGTAAAAGTCAAGGAATAAATTATGATCACTATTATTATAGGATAAGTGTTACATGCTTTTAGGACGCGCGCGGTTTGCACTGTACACTAACAGCAAACCTGATGACTATGAAGAGCCTGCGGGGCCCCCTGAGCTTGTGCTACTGTAATATTACAAGGTGATAAAAGCCAAGGTTAACGCTCCTGCATTTATTTATACTGAACAATATTTAACCTTTCTAGAAGCAGAAAACCTGAAGAAGTTAAGTACTTTGTACGGAGTTTGTGTAAAACAAACCTGTACTGTGTATTTTTTAAAGCAATCTTGATAAATTGGCAAAATAATTATCATATATGATATAATGATAATTATTAGCAATCAGTCCGCAACTGTATGTAGACGTCGTCGTTGGAGGGATTGCCTCAGTCACGTCGTAGCATCATGCGCTACGTAGCCGCTACGCCGTGCTACGTCGCCGCGCCACAGAATAAATAATAGGATGTAGTATGGGCACGCTGTGGCATGCTACGCCGTAGCGATGCCTACGCTGCCGCTTATTGCAATGTAATCGTATGAAATGAAACTCAATTAAAAGTTTCCTGCACAATGGAACTGTTGGAATGTATCTCCGCTTCGTGGTGTATACCTACTGTTGAACTAAACAACTGGCAAGCTAGACGACAACATGACCGCTAAAAGCTTTTTCTGGAAATGCCAGATGTAAGTAAATATTGTAGATTCAGACTCAGTTAAATTGGTTTTTCATCGTACTTACCAAAAACCGAAAAAAACATAACAAAATAAAATAATACCAAAGCGTCAAAGCTTCTGTAAAGCTCCCATTCTCGTGGAACCCGAAACTTTACCATTTTATGAAACGGTTTTATTAAATTTACTTAGGATTTAGAACTTGTAAAAACTTGATTAGAAAGAGTAAGCTCTACAACGGTTTCAAACTTTTTGATCCGCCTCGCTCATCCGCGTGCCCTACCAGTAGGTACCTGTTACTAGACATGGACATGCCTGCACAAGGGAGGCGGGGGAGGGACACGTGACCTATCTAATTAAAAGTAAATTTAAACTATAAGACAAACGGTTGGAACAAACGGGTATCTACCGCGATTTTCTTTATTATGTCTGTCCGTGACCACGGCTGTTGTAACATGGTCGAAACGTCGGGAAATAATAAAGGTAATAGTGATAACTACTCGTTTGTTTCATAAATAGGCATAACGATCGTGTTAATTTTAAAAGTGCTAGTCTATAAGACTACACACATTTTTATATTTTCATATTTATATTTATTTATTCATTGGCTTTCAATAAAAGCTTTAATTTTGGCGTCGCATCTCTTTATTAATTTGTCATATTATACTGCTCGATGTTTCCCGCCTTTTCTCAGTACAAGTTGTCCGCGCTCCCGTAGTCTGCTAGGGCGCGATGCTGGCGCGGTGGCGGCGCGGTGCTGGCGCGGCGGCGGCAGTGCGACCCGGGCGCGCGCCGAGCCCTCGCGTCCCTCGCTCCGCTCCGCTCCGCCGCCGCCGCCGACGACGCCGGTCACACGTCGCGCTACTATAACTTTTTACCGAGTCGATCTTAACTTTGCTCGTGGTTTTTATTAACGTAAGAGTTGTCGTCGATAGGTACTATGGTCGTTTGCGAAGCTCGGCGCGCGGAGTGCAGCGCTGGCGTTGGCGTCAGCGCGGGCTCGTGCGGCTAACATGCGCCTGCTCGTGCTGGCGGCGGCGCTGGCGGCGGCGGCCTGCCCCACGCCCCCCGCGCCCCCCGCCCCCCGCCGCCTCATCGCACCCTTCGACATCTCCAGCATGTGGAGGAGGAGCTCCAAGAATGCCCCTCCCGCGCGTGCACCCAGCGCCGCCTCCCTGCGCGCCACCACCCCGCCGGAGGAGGTGGTGGCGGCGGCGGTCACCGCTACCGTCGAGTCACGCCCCTCCCCGTCAGCGTCGGAAGGAACCGCCGATGAAGCGCCAACCGGCTCGACGAACGTGACATCGACCGTCGGATCGATCCCGGCCCCGCGGCGCGCCGAGGTCGAGCCGGCGCCCGCGTGGCCGGTGAAGCGGGCGGCGACCGTCGACGGGGACATCATCCTCGGCGGGCTGATGATGGTACGCGTCGTTCCGTCCCTTGCATCGCGGCCGATGGGGGTGCGGGGCGTCGCGCGTCGATGACGGCCGGGTGTCTGTGTGGGCAGGTGCACGGGCGGTCGGAGGGCGCCACGTGCGGGCCGGTGATGGCGCAGGGCGGCGTGCAGGCGCTGGAGGCGATGCTGTTCGCGCTGGACGCGGCGGCGCGCGCGCGGCTCGGCCCGCCCGGCGTCGCCATCGGCGCGCACGTGCTCGACGACTGCGACAACGACACCTACGGCCTCGAGATGGCGCTCGACTTCATCAAGGGTGAGGAGCCTGCGCTCACTTCACTCGAAGAAGGAAATGCGATCTTAAAACTGTGTTATGTCCTCCTTGCGCGCCGGAAACGGATTTTAAGGCTCACTTCAGTTCCGCTTAGTGTGCACCTCCCCCGCAGGCTCGATCGGCAACATCGAGGGCGCCGAGTCGGTGTGCGCGGCGGCGGCGCGGGTCCCGCGCACCATCATCTCGGGCGTGGTGGGCGCCGCCTCCTCCGTCACTTCCGTGCAGGTCGCCAACCTGCTGCGGCTCTTCCGCATCCCGCAGGTTCACCGATCGTATTAAATGTTTTAAGATATGATCCGACATCGATGGATGCTCCAAGACAGTTATGTGGCAACCGGTCATCCGGGTCTTCTCCACGTAGTTTTGTTGTGCAGGTGTCGTACTTCTCGACGTCTCCGGAGCTGTCGAACAAGGCGCGGTTCGAGTACTTCACGCGCACCATCCCCTCCGACCTGCACCAGGTGCGCGCCATGGTGGAGATCGTGAAGCGGCTCGGCTGGCGGTACGTGTCCATCGTCTACGAGGAATCCAACTACGGCATCAAGGTGAGCACCGACCCACCCACCGGCTTGCCGGATCGCCGGCCCGCCCCCTTCGCGCGCTTCTCTGAGCTCTCCGTCACCGCCCCTCCCTTCCGTCGGCAGGCATTCGAGGAGCTGGAGACCCTACTGGCGCGCAACGACATCTGCATCGCGGTGAAGGAGCGCCTCGTCAAGGACTCGGGCGAGGCGGATGAGCGTGCCTACGACGCCATCGTCACGAGGCTCCTGGCTCGCCCGAGAGCGCGCGGTGAGTCTCCGCCGTGTGCAGGTAGCTACCTATAGCATTCCAGCGCACGGGTTGACCAGACGTGCGTGTGTTCGGGTGCAGGTGTGATCGTGTTCGCGTCGGACCAGGAGGTGGCGGGCGTGATGGCGGCCACGGTGCGGCTCGGGGTGCCGCGCTGGTTCGGCTGGGTGGGCTCGGACGGCTGGTCGGCGCGCGCGCTCGTCTCGGACGGGAACGAGGCCGCCGTGGAGGGCACCATATCTGTGCAGCCGCAAGCGAACCCCGTGCGAGGCTTCGCCGAGTACTTCCTGAATCTCACCGTCGAGAACAACCGTCGAAACCCCTGGTTTGTCGGTAATTCCCTCCCTATCCGCGGTGGTCGCTCCTTTAGCCGAGTTGATTGCCGCTTACGTATCGCATTCTTCCCGCTGCGCAGAGTTCTGGGAGGAGCACTTCAAGTGCCGCTACCCGGGCGCTGCGCGGACGCCGTACAACGGGCAGTGGACGCGCGCTTGCAGCGGCCGCGAGCGCCTGCGTGCCGGCGACGTCGATTTCGAGGCGCAGCTACAGTTCGTCACCGACGCCGTGCTCGCCTTCGTCGTCGCGCTCAGGTGATCCAACGGGGTATGGAAAAGAAGGTAACCATCACTTTGGTGCATCCAGTGACGCGTCCGCTGGATTTCCGCAGAGACATGCACGCCGAGGAGTGTCGCGGGGTGCGCGGGCTGTGCGGCGCCATGCGGCCGGCGTCGGGCGCGGCGCTGCTGCGGCACCTGCGACGCGCGCGCTTCACGGGGCTCAGCGGAGATGAGTTCCGTTTCGACGCGTCGGGTGACGGCCCCGCGCGGTACAACATCCTGCACTTCAAGCAGGTGGCTCCGGGTGCCTACCGCTGGCTGCGCGTCGGCCGCTACCTGGACGGTGCGCTGCAGCTCGATACTGACGGTGAGCGACCGCATCTCCCGAGTCGTCCCGAGCGCTGTCGCGCCCGCGGCGTCCGTTTCACGTCCGTCATGGGTCCGCGTTTACAGAGATCCAGTTCAAGCTGGAGTCGCCGACGGTGCCGGAGTCGGTGTGCAGCGCGGAGTGCGAGCTCGGGCAGGCGAAGCGCTACGTGGAGGGCGAGAGCTGCTGCTGGCATTGCTTTAACTGCACGCAGTACGAGATCCGGTCGCCGCTCTCGGAGACGCGCTGCGCCGAGTGTCCGCTCGGCACGCTGCCGGACGCGCGACGCGTGCGCTGCGCGCGCGTGCCCGAGCTGTACCTGCGCCCCGGCGAGCGTGCTGCCATCGGCGCCATGGCCTTCTCCGCGCTCGGCGTGCTGCTCACGGCGTGAGTACCGTCCGTCACGTCAGTACTCCTCCCCTTTCCTCGCTACAGCGCCAGGTTGTCGGTTGCAGGCTGGTGGCGGGCGTGTGGCTGGCGCGCGGCGGCACGCCGGTGGTGCGCGCGAGCGGGCGCGAGCTGTCGCTGGTGCTGCTGGGCGGCATCATGCTGTGCTACTTGGTCACGTTCGCGCTGGTGCTGCGCCCCACGGACGCGCTGTGTGCCTTGCAGCGGTGAGTGTATTAGATCAGGGTAACTTTCTATTAAAAAGAAAATATGAAATAGTAAGTAAATGGTTTAATTACATCAATGTCTTTACAATTTACACTTTATTTAACTAAATTATAGCTTTAGTCACATTATTCAACACAAAACTACCTTACAGTAAAAATATATCAACTACCAAAAGAGATATAGCGAACTAGGTACTTATCTTAACAATCAAAGGGTGTACTCAGAGCCGAATCACATCGACAGTACACAGAACGAAACGATAACCTTCTCCTTCGAGTCCCAAGCCCAGAATGATAATCCACTGCCCCGCCTAGCCTCAGTCAGGCGACCCACATGACAGTTCATAGACAGCGCCCCCTATCGGCAATATCGTCATCCGTTCTGCGTAGCTTCTGACTACCATTAACAATTTATTGATATAATAAATTGTCAATAATTTCGAACAAATAATAATAAAATATAACATTATTTATAAAATCGTTTTAAAGCAACTAGGTACATTGTTCTTAAATTAAATAAACTCAATCATTTCGTTTCGGCAGGGCGGGTTGACGTCTCCTCGACTTTTTAACCTGTATGTAAATGGTCTTATAGAAGAGCTCAGCAGCACTAAAGTTGGCTGTGCCATTCACGGTAAATTTATCAACAACCTAAGTTACGCTGATGATATGGTGCTGTTGGGACCTTCAATAAGTGCCATCAGAAAACTTCTTAAGAAATGTGAAGAGTATGCTGTAGCCCATGGGCTGAGGTACAACGTTAAGAAGAGTGAGCTCCTGGTATTTCAGCCACCGAACCATAAAGTCAAAATTGTACCATCAGTTTTTCTTGGTGGCGTTGCATTGCCTAGAGTGTCGCGCTTCAAGTACCTGGGCCACTGGGTCACCGAAGACCTAAAGGATAGTGAGGATATTGAGAGGGAGCGTCGGGCGTTGGCTGTCAGGAGCAATATGTTGGCTCGTAGGTTTGCACGATGTACGGGTGCAGTAAAGATTGTCCTTTTTAAGGCTTTTTGCCAGTCTTTTTATACGTGCACCGTATGGGTCAACTATACGCAAGCGGCAATCAACGCCCTGCGCGTACAGTATAACAACGCTTTCAGGATGTTGTTGGGGCTGCCGAGGTTCTGCAGCGCATCAGGCATGTTTGCTGATGCTCACACAGACGGTTATCATGCCATTATTCGAAAGAGAGCCGCCTCGATGTCCGCGCCGCGTCCGAAGCAGCTCCAACAGCATCTTGCGCGTTGTAGCGGACCGGGTGGAGTGTCCTCTAATGTGGCGGCTGGTTCAGCTTCACATTCAGTAGTCGAAGGTCATATTTGTTATTTTGGTCAAATTGTATTTATTTATTGTTACTAACACTTTAACTTTGTATTTACTAACAAATTATGGATAATATGATCTGAAATAAATTAATTGAATTGAAATTTCAAAACTTATAAATATTATTACTCATTTCTAAAAATATAATAATTCAATAAAATAAACCTATTATTTTGAATAAATTTTAGCCCCTATTACCTACTAGATACGACAAGTGCATCTCGCATTGCCCTGCCTGCCTCACGACGTCATATTGTCTGTCCCCCTTTTCCACAGGTTCGGCACGGGATTCTGCTTCACGGTGGTGTATGCGTCGCTGCTGACGAAGACGAACCGCATCGCACGCATCTTTGCGGCCAGCAAGCAATCTGCGCGTCGGCCGGACCTCATCTCACCGCGCTCCCAGCTGCTCATCTGTTCGGGGCTGGTGTCCATCCAGGTTCATCACCTCCCACATCGTTCCCCTCCTCTACCCCCACTCTCGGTGCGCTCTGACCGTGCGCTCGCCCTCACTTGCAGGTGGTGGTGGTGGTGGTGTGGCAGGTGGTATCGCCGGCGCGCGCGGTGCATCACTACCCGTCGCGCGCCGACAACATGCTGGTGTGCGACTCGTACGTGGACGCGTCATACACGATCGCCTTCTTCTACCCCGTGCTGCTCATCCTCGTGTGCACCGTGTACGCCGTGCTGACGCGCAAGATCCCCGAGGCCTTCAACGAGAGCAAGCACATCGGTAGGTGCCTCCCCACTCCCTCCTCTCTCTCTCTCTCCTTCTCCAGGATGCCTCGCCAGCTTCACTCACGGCTCCCTCTCCTATAGGGTTCACGATGTACACGACGTGCGTGATCTGGTTGGCGTTCGTGCCGCTGTACTTCGGCACCGCGAGCCACGTGCCGCTGCGCGTCACCAGCATGGCCGTCACCATCTCGCTCAGCGCCAGCGTCACGCTCGTCTGCCTCTTCGCACCCAAGGTGAGCCGGCGCCGTCCCTCGACTCGGACGGACGGTACCGAGAGGGACAAACCCGATGATGGAGTTCGCTCATCCGGTCGTCTCGTTTCAGCTGTACATCATAGTTTGCCGGCCGGAGCGCAACGTGCGCGCGAGCCTCATGCCGGGCAAGTGGCGCGGCGCGGTGGCGGGGGCAGGCGCGGGGGGGGGCGCCGTGTGCGCCGCGCTGGTGGGCGCCGCGCATGCGCCGCCGCGCGCCGCGCTCGACCTCACCCCCTCCACCGACCTCTCCACGCTGCACGACACCGGCTCGGGTGAGTAGCGGCTGGCGCGCACCGGCAGTCAGTAGCGTCGGCGCGGCGAGTGAGGGCTACATGCACGTTCCCTTGCAGAGCGCGCGGCGGTGGACCGGCACGTGCAGACGGAGGCGTGGCTGGGCCTGGACGCGCGCCTGCTGGAGCTGCGGGGGGGCGCGCCCGCCCTGCTGGCGCCGGCGCCGGCACAGGGGGCGCGCGCGCCGCTGGCGCTGGCGGTGGCTGTGGTGGGCGCGCCCGCCCTGCTGCCGCCTGCGCCTGGCGCGCCGATGCCGTTATAGCGGTCGCGCCGCCTGCGCGAGCCGGTGCTCGTGTGAGGCGTCGCGGCTCCTGAGGCTGCCACTGGAGTGGCATCCATTTGTGATATTAGATTTAAGTTGTAAAAATTGTAATAAAGTTCAAATTTTATGAATGTTTATTATTTTTTATTTTTAAAAACCTTCCACCGATTTTTCTATGACGAGCTGGTATGTCCGCTTTGCTCGGTATTTTTTTTTTGTAAATTGTTACTAATTTTCATGAAAATCTCCGGAACTTTTGTCTCGAGTGTTTAAGTAGAAGCTCAATAGATGGCGTTCTCCGTGACACTAACTCGCAAGGAGTTTAATACTCTCTATGAGAGCTAACACGAAATAAAGAAGTAATGGAACTAGCATGTAGACGACCTTCTCAGGCTCCAAGTACGCGCAATACCACGACTTCAAGCCTTAGACAATTTAACCTAAGGACTTGCCTTGCATCTATTCAGCCTAACAAATTTTTCTGCCATATTTTGAGGGGGACGAGGAAAGCACACACTGAAACGAAAGCGACACACATTCAAACGATCGTAACACACACAACAATTATTTGTGTTGTTATGAACGCACACAAATACAAATCTTTAACACTAGTTCAAGTTTACTGTATATACAGGTGACACACATTCAAAATACAGAGAACCACAACAGTGATGCCGTATCATCATTTTATTTTACCCTATGTTAAGTATGAAAGAATGTAAGGCTTCCGAAGTCAGTAAGATTTATTTATTAAAATATTCATTCTGAATATTATTTTAGATTTCATGGCACTAATGGTCGTCGGGTATTTATGTTCAAGACAAACAATATAAAAATTAGTAGCTGTTGGTGCCCGAGCTTCGCTCGGTATTTTTTGATTGGTAAACTGTTGTTGTGAATTATATTTAAATACGAATTACTTACATACTGATTAAATATTAATATTTTTCGATCTTACCGGCATAATAATAAACTCCACTACTCGTCAGTAGATGGCGTTCTCTGTCCCATTAACTCATGACTTAATCAACAGATGGCGCTAGGAGTTATGATTTTATGATAAAGTTGATTATTTACTTTACGATTATGGAGACATTTTCTAAAAATGAATCCTAGCTAGATCGTTTTATCGTCCCCGAAAACCCCTGTATGCTTAATTTCATTCTAACTATATTTATTCAAAACTAGACTAAAGCAGCTTTTGTTGAAAGGGTGTTTTTATTCTACTGATGATTTTATAAATATGGTGTGACATTGCTAGTATTATTTGATAACAATTTCTTTGATAATTATTTAATTTATGATATGACTCATATTATTTTTGCTTATTATGTACTATTTTTCAGACACAAATGTATAATTGTTAATGAATGAATATCACAGGCAGACTAGTTCATTTCGTTCAATTGATCTGGACTGGACAACACTAAAACTACAGCCAGCTCTCTAGGATGCCATGAGGGACAAATCCTTTATTGTATGTTACTCATTACTTGCACTAAGAACCTATTTTTACCCCAAATCTCGACAAACTACATCTTGATTAAGTTGGCAGCATTACTACTCAAAACTGACACTTTTATAGAGATTGATAAATTTTCTGAGCTTAAAATCAAAGATATCGATGTTTTTATTTGGCCTAAATAAACTTATCATTTTAGAACCAATATGGGGTCAACCTCAGAATAAGAGCGAATAAGCTGGAAACTCGTATACACCGTCATAAAGGTGTTCTAAAAGTTATTTCAAAAATAACATGAAATTCTATGATGACTACGTTAGTTTTTCAAGGTAAAAGGTCACAAAAACTATCCATCTTATAAAAGGTGGGATAAATAAATGTTTGGAACTAAATTTGTGTCAAATGCTATGCTTTTGGATGTCCGAATACGCAAATTGGCAAATTTTATCATCCGCACTTGATGTGCGGGCTGGTTTTTCCACAAGGCATAAAGTTAAAAGTTTTTTAAGTTCCTAAATTGTTCAACAGCTACATTGTTAAATTAAACATGTAGGCTACGTAATGTTATGTATAAAATAACACGTTACAACTTCAACACAATCCGTTGGTGCACGACTGGATTTGAACCCACAACCAATCAGAAAGCTAAGACAAAATATCTACTCGCTAGAACACCCGTGCCTTTATCGATATCGATAAAAAACTGTGAGTAAACATTTATCCACCTCTATCACTAGTCTCGCTACCGGAGGGCGGGGTTTTGATGTCTCGGGCCTGTCAGGTCTGGAAAAATTCAAAGCCAAATCGACTTAATATCTAAATCTGTAAGGTCAAAAATTCATTTTTGAAATGCCAACTATCTCGGGGGGAGTTCATAGGTACGTCATAGGTAGTCTCGTTACAATTTTAAATTTTTGCTAGTGACTAAAATTGCTTGGCAATTAGAGATTATTTCGCAATTATAGTCTATTTTATTTTGTGATAAGGTTGAAAATTAAATGCGGATAATTGACGGCAGGAAACTCGAGGCGATTCGATCTTTTTCGTATAATCGTATACTGAATCGATGTTCTAGAGCTAAACGCCGCACAACAATTTTACATTTTTTTAATAGAAAAAAGCATTAACTATGCAAAAAAATAATTACATATGAAATGTTACACCATCCTTTTACAAGCTTGATGTGTTGGACTTCCTATTACACACTGCAACTGCACATGTTGGCATTTTTAGAAGAGGTCCTTTCACCGCGATACCGATACTGACTGATAAAGATCGATTACGAAGTGGTTTTTATAAACGTGCTAGATATGTCAGATTCGTTAGTCTTGTACCTTTTGGCAGAGGGGAAGATCCATGCAAGGCAGGTCCTGATCTAAATTGTCTAAGCTTCAAGCCCTCCTTTGTTTAGTCGTGTTTGAAGTCTGTCAGAAGAAACGTAACTGAGAAAAACACGAAAAAATATAAAAATGCCGTATTGTGCTGTTTTGCAATGCTAAAACGATAGCCGAACCAATAATTTAACAAAAGGGGGCATATCGTATCACAGGTTAGTATTATTTTATTGCTTAAATTGGTTTTGTTTAGAATGCAAAACCATCAAACAAAAATAGACTGTGAATGATATTCGTTAAGGTCGCGTTTCTATAAATCTCAACTTTCGCTACTCAATTAGAGCTGTACCTACCCCAATAAAGTGATGAATGTGCTATCGAATACTTTATTAGTTCTGATCATATAAATAGTTAGGTTTAGGGAGCTGACTTTTTTTTTGCTTTAGTGATGATTTTATTCCTCATGTATTATTCTGTTATAATTCTTTTTTTTTTTTTTTTTCTTATGTAACTTGCTGATGGAACAAGAATATGGCCCACCTAGTGTTAAGTGGTAACCATCGCCTATAACAAAGCCATGCCTCGTAGGTCACGCACGTCAGGAACGTGCCCTACGATGCACTGCCCTGCGTCCATCAAATGGAGGCATACAGATATTCAGCCTCACGTGCCAGTAATTACACCGGCACCCACACCCTTCAAACCGAACCACAGCAATGCTGCTTCACGGCAGAAATAGGCATGGTGGTAGTACTTCCCCGGACGAGCCACACACAAAGAGCTCTACTACTACTACAATAATTATATTCTGATTCTTTTCTTATTCTTATAGCCCACAGTGGCTGGGTAAGATGAAAATTACAGAAATATTTTGAAGAAATAACATAATAATTCTGGTTTCAGTTTTCCGATATTCAAAATAAATGTATCGATGCAACAGGAAAAAGAAAACACAAGAAGAAAAAGAAACAATATTTGAAACAGTTAAGTATACAATTTTACGAGTTGTAAACATTTGATTGGGTAAATAAAGAAAGATAGATAAGAAAAGCTTTTTATTTCGACCACCATAAATATAACCTGACGTGCTACCGATCGTTATACATCAGTAGGTAGGTGAGAGCGCTGGTGGGCTAGTGGTAGAGGCCCCGCCTTCTGATCCTTAGGTCGTGGGCTTAAATCCAGTCGTGTACCAATGAGGTTTACTGCCCAAAAATTAATTTACACTATGCCAGTGCTCTTAAACGGTGAAGAAAAACATCATGAGGAAACCGGGTATGCCATAGAACTTATAAAGTTCGAAAATATGTGTTAAATAAGTGCACGAAAGGAGCCTCTTTGGGGCGCACTTAAAATCCTTTCACCTCACTTGGTTCGAAAAAACCAGTGACACGATAAGAAGTAGGTAGGTAATCATCGATGTCGATACATTTGTCTTGTATCCACCTTGGCACATCACTAAGTGAGTGGCTATGTCAAGTAATAGCCATTGTATTATGAATCTTATACCTTGTGGATAAAGACTAACAGAATTGTTTTCTATAACGCCATCTAGCGTCAAGTAGCTTTGTTTTGTTGTCAATCAAGTAACAGCCATTGTATTATCAATCTAATTATAACTAAATAGAGACTAAAAGAAAAAAATACTGAATGAGAAATTCCATCTCTTGGCAAATAGAATTTTATTTTAGCACTATTTATTTTATTAAGTTTAGAACCATGTCACGATAGCTTTAAGGTTTATTATCAATTAAATTATTTTTTTGGTTTTAGGTCCTTTTTAACGTTTTTTTTCGACCAATCATAACTTTTATTTCTATGTGTGTTTGTTTTTACGTGTATGAGTTTGGCGACACTGGTTCTCTTAGTAGTAAGTCATCATGTTCTCTCTACTTTGCGTAAGCAAAAGCGTGTTTGGTGCTCTGTGAGAGCTAACTCGTGATTTTGACTACTCAGCAATAGATGGCGCTAAAAATTTTAATTATTTAAAAAACTTTTCTCCTACGTCTTTTCTGAAAATGAATCCTAGCTAGATCGATTTATCGCCCCCGAAACCCTCTGTATACTTAATTTCATGAAAATCGTTGGCTCAGTTTCCGAGATCCTAAATATATATATATACAGGGTGTCCCATAAGTCAACGTCCAGCCGAAAACGGGTGATGCGCCAAGTTATGACAGTTATCAGAAAAATATAAAAAAAAATATTTGCTAAGTAACTTTTGAGTTATGAGTATTTTAAAAAAACAGAAAAAACTGACACCCTGTGATGATCTTTTAAGTCCTGTGACTACAAATATTAACTTTTCATGAAACTTTTTTCTGCAACGTAAGCATGAATAACCCTTCTGTAAATTACAATTCAAAATTAAGCCATAACTGCCTCAGTTTTTAATGAAATCGTGGAGTTTCGGCCAACGTTTCATTTCAGATAATTACATCACCCAACTTTAACCGTCTGTACCGCAAAAAAAATTTACAACACTATCATGGCATGTAACTTTAAAAATTGGCGCATTTATCCAGGATTCCAAAATGGTATAATACTTGCAAGAGTACTCCTGAGTTTTGGAAATAAAAAATGTTTTTTCAACTAAACCGGATTTCCAATCAATTTTATTTCATGAGATAAAATGTTTGTGCCCTTTAAATTATGGACTTAAATGCCTACGCTGCGTTTTTAAATCGCTCGCAATTTACAGATACAAGTAAATACCATTTCGACAATGCAAGTAAACAGATAGAGCCACCATCTTGTCGAAAGAGTAATAAACATGGGTGTTCAAGTAATTTGTTAGTTTTAGGTGAAAGTTTGAAATAAAATTCAATCATAGGATTTCTTCAATCGTGATTTTAATTTAACTACATCAAGGATTTACAGCAAATGTTCAAACTGTTAGCCTTCAGCAGTAATGCAAGCTCTACATTTCCTTAAAAAAAATCAGCTGTCTGTAAAGTCAGTTAACTGACGACAGTTGAACGTGACAACGTCATACAGCTGCCCACGCGGATGCATCGCTCACTCAAGTAGGAGAGAGACCGATGTCGAACGCTGCCGAACGCGGAGGCCGATTGTGCCTCTTTGTCGCTCGTTCCGCGCTCTCACTTGCACTTCAAGTATTAAATGGAACGCCTCAGAGCGAGGTAAAGCCGCATGAGTCATGTTTTTTCGTACGAGCAGCCGGTTCCATCGAATTATAAGACGTTATCACGTCAAAAACCATGTAATAAGACCGGTGACGGGCCAAGGCAAACTTTAGATTAAAACCACGATTGAAGTAATCCTATGATTGAATTTTATTTCGAACTTTTACCTAAAACTAACAAATTACTTGAAAACCCATGGTTATTACTCTTTCGACAAGATGGTGGATCTATCTGTTTACTTGCATTGTCGAAATGGTATTTACTTGTACCTGTGAATTGTGAGTCACTTTAAAACACAGCGTAGGCATTTTAAGTCCATCATTTAAAGGGTACAAACATTTTATCCATTGAAATAAAATTGATTGGAAATCCGGTTTAGTTGAAAAAACATTTTTTATTTCCAAAACTAAGGAGTACTCTAGCAAGTATTATACCATTTTGGAATTCTGGATAAATGCGCCAATTTTTAAAGTTACATGCCATGATAGTATAGTACATTTTTTATGCGGTACAGACGGTTAAAGTTGGGTGATGTAATTATCTGAAATGAAACGTTGGCCAAACTCCACGATTTCATTGAAAACTGAGGCAGTTATGGCTTAATTTTGAATTGTAATTTACAGAAGGGTTATTCATGCTTACGTTGCAGAAAAAAGTTTCATGAAAAATTGATATTTGTAGTCACAGGACTTAAAAGATCATCACAGGGTGTCAGTTTTTTCTGTTTTTTTTAAATACTCATAACTCGAAAGTTACATAACAAATATTTTTTTTTATATTTTTCTGATAACTGTCACGACTTGGCGCATCACCCGTTTTCGGTTGGACGTTGACTTATAGGACACCCTGTATATACATATATACAGGGTGTCCCAGAAAGTATGGTCAAGCGAAATTCCAGAGATAGAACACCCTTTGGGGTACCCGAATCACCCCCATGTATGTTCCGCGATTTCTTATAGCTTTCGAGTTATGATTTTTTTTCCGAATTTTAGAAAATTTTCCACTTGAACAACTTAAAAAATTCTAAAAAAAAAAGTAGAAAACTTTCTTTAGATTTTTTTTTGCCACTGAATACTAATAATAATAATAGTGTATCTTTTACGCATAAAATAATTGGCGACGTAACTTTGATAAAAACTATGAATATGTTGGTGTAAAGTCAGAAAATTACATTCGATGAATTATGACTTCAATTTTCTACTTTAAATTAAAAATCTTAGCAAGTGATTCCATGGTTTTAAAATAAATTTAAAAACTTTAACAAACTTCCAGCTTTCATAATCATTAAAAAAAAATAGTGTTTAATAGGCTACTTTGGCTAAAATCAGCCTTCAAAGACGGCGAGGTGGAAAATTCCTAAAATTAGCTATCTGATTAGAAAATAGATTTAGACCATTTTATCATTTCTAGGCTTAATTTGTTTGTTAACTAACCAAAAAAACTGCGAAAAAAGTTATATTTAATTCATATTTGAAGATATGAGTAACACTTATTAACAAAAAAAAATCTTAATGTCGACCTTCTAGGTCGATACAAATCCTACACCGTCATAAAAAGTTTTCCTTTAATCGTTTGAAAGCTATTCTATTTGCCTTATTGAAGTGAAAACTTCTTTAGCGGCGTTGGAGCACTTTCTGTAATGGGTATAAAATCTTAAACTCGCGTCAGGGCGTCAGGATCACGTGACCTTATCGAAAAAGCGTAGGACGGATTTTTTGCAGAAATGTACCCTAAGACTACAACGTAGAGTTCATAATAAAAATCGAAAAAAAGCGTAAGACGCTACAGATACGCTAGTAGTTACTATGACACGGTAACGTCACAGAATAGATAATAGTTAGTAGCAAGCATACCAAGGCGTTTTTCGTGACTGTAGTAGGTATAGGTACATACCTATTATAGATTTTATGAACTAGCGGCCGCCCGCGGCAGGTAGTAGTGGTCATTGGTACAAGATTTTATAGATCTACTGTATTTATTTTTCGAGTGGAGCATTGCGGCGAGCGAAGCGAGCCGCCATGTGACCATGGGAACAGCGCGGCGAGCGAAGCGAGCCGTGCTGTGACTCCCCCCAAGCCCCCCAGAACCCCCTCCTCCGAAACCCGGGGGGAGCGTCGCGGCGAGCGAAGCGAGCCGCCACGCGATCACGGGGAACAGCGTGGCGAGTGAAGCGAGCCGTGCTGTTACCCCCCTAAGCCCCCCAGAACCCCCTCTTCCTGAACCCGGGGGGAGCGTTGCGGCGAGCGAAGCGAGCCGCCACGCGACCACGGGGAACAGCGCGGCGAGCGAAGCGAGCCGTGCTGTGACCCCCCTTAGCCCCCCAGAACCCCCTCCTCCTATGTCTGCCGTTTTACTTCATTTAGGACCTACTTGTAGGTCGCGCGACAAGGTCCCTTCTAGCGGTTCCGACCCGTTGAGGATTTGGCTTTACGTAAAATTTAGGGTTCCGTATAGGGTTTTGATTGGGGTTATACTATATTGAGGAATTTGATTAAATGGTCGACTTTTAGGGTTCCTTAGGACTTTGATTGGAGTTTCAACTACACTTAGAAGCTTGATAATGTTAAAATTTTTAGGGTTCCTTAGGACTTTGATTGGGGTTTTACTACATTGAGGAATTTGATTAAGTGGTCAACTTTTAGGGTTCCTTAGGACTTTGATTGGAGTTTCAACTACACTTAGGAGCTTGATAATGTTAACATTTTTAGGGTTCCTTAGGACTTTGATTGGAATTTCAACTACACTTAGGAGCTTGATAATGCTAAAATTTTTAGGGTTCCTTAGGACTTTGATTGGGGTTTTACTACATTGAGGAACTTGATAAAATAAACAACTTTTAGGGTTCCTTAGGCCTTTAATTGGACTTTCAACTACACTTAGGACCTTGATTATGTAAACAATTTTAGGGTTCCTTAGCACTTTGATTGGAATTTCAACTACACTTAGGAGCTTGATAATGCTAAAATTTTTAGGGTTCCTTAGGACTTTGATTGGGGTTTTACTACATTGAGGAACTTGATAAAATAAACAACTTTTAGGGTTCCTACGTTAATAATCAAGTTTTCACTTCTGCCGGCACTCCCGGAGTGCAACCCGTATTTTTTTTTTTCTTGGGCCTGTCTTAATTTTGTTCTTAATTCGGCCATATTTCTGGTTTCTTTGGCGTTAACTTATTCTTTGTAGTAACCCCAACACAAATAAATCGATCGGGTTCAAGTCGGGGGACCACGGCAGCCATGCAATAGGTCTTCCACGGCCGATCCACCTGCCTCTGAATCTTTCGTCCAAAAATGTTCTCTGACAATTCTCGCGAAGCGGCATGGAGCACCGTCGTTTTGAAAATAATGTTTGCTACCTGGTCCATATCTTCTAATAGGCCGTTGAGGTTATTTCGCAAGAAATTCAGGTAGGCCTGGACTGGACTTGAACCCTTGGAGGAATTAGAAATGGAGATGTCAATACAGGGCTTTCCCCTCTGCTGGTCATATACCGACCTCGATCATATCCTTTAAATAAAACTGTTTTACTCGCAACTGCAGCCATTGTGTGTCGTTTCATGTCGCGAAGTGGAGCTCCGCAAAAATAATGAATTGCATGGTAGTTTCTTGTAAAAGACGATCAGAGACATCAAACTTCCGGGAACATGGTATTTCCTACCACAAGGGAGTATTATTTTGTCAATTGTGTTTGTAATTTTGTAGAATTTTAGTTCAAAAGAAATACCGGTTGCGACAGATTAGCGACAGTATTACGACAGTATTGTCAAAGATTATACCTTGGTAGAAGGCATAGTGTTGGGAAAAGTTGAATGAAATTGATGAATGAATGAATGATAAAATAAACGTTAAATTATTATCACATAATGTGTTGTCTAATTACGTATTTGGTGCTTTTTAAACCCCGACGTAAAAACGACGGGATGTTATGAGTTTGCGGTGTCTGTGTGTGTGTCTGTCTGTCCCATCGTAGTTCCCGAACGAATCAACCGATTTTTATTTAGTTTTTTGTTTGTTTGAAAGGTGAATAGCCGGGAGTGTTCTTAGCTATTTTTGATGAAAATCGGTCCGAGATGGCTGCCGCCACGAAATATCGGATTACGTTTATTCACAAATCCCACAATATGGTTATCCTAGGTACCAGTCATCAAACCCTCTACTCATCAATGTATAAAATAGGACATGACATCATACTCAAAAATAAAGTCGTGGGCGTAGTGAAAACATTTTTTTAATACAGTTGCTCAAAAAGTGGCGTATTGCAGGGACGTATAGCGTTCGGGATGTGGGCTATTACACACGCGTGCTTTTTTTTTACCTTTCCCGCACTAGTGCTTTTTCTTTCCCAACTGTCAAAATAATGTCTAAAAAGAAAAACCAACCATGAAGTTTTTACTAAAAAATTCATCGAAGTTTTTATGATTCATGCAAATACGTATTATTTCTAAAAACAAGCTACTAATTTGTTTCATTAACAGATTTAATGATTTGATTGAATGAGTTATGTAAGGTTTCATTTCATTTCATCTCATTAAATTTCATTTTCAATTCATATCAATAAAAAAAATCTACTGAAGACTTGGCTGTATGGGTATAGTTCCCTTTGCCTTCCAGAATGGGTGAAGAAAAAAAAAATACGGGTTGCACTCCGGGAGTGCCGGCAGAAGTGAAAACTTGATTATTAACGTAGGAACCCTAAAAGTTGTTTATTTTATCAAGTTCCTCAATGTAGTAAAACCCCAATCAAAGTCCTAAGGAACCCTAAAAATTTTAGCATTATCAAGCTCCTAAGTGTAGTTGAAATTCCAATCAAAGTGCTAAGGAACCCTAAAATTGTTTACATAATCAAGGTCCTAAGTGTAGTTGAAAGTCCAATTAAAGGCCTAAGGAACCCTAAAAGTTGTTTATTTTATCAAGTTCCTCAATGTAGTAAAACCCCAATCAAAGTCCTAAGGAACCCTAAAAATTTTAGCATTATCAAGCTCCTAAGTGTAGTTGAAATTCCAATCAAAGTCCTAAGGAACCCTAAAAATGTTAACATTATCAAGCTCCTAAGTGTAGTTGAAACTCCAATCAAAGTCCTAAGGAACCCTAAAAGTTGACCACTTAATCAAATTCCTCAATGTAGTAAAACCCCAATCAAAGTCCTAAGGAACCCTAAAAATTTTAACATTATCAAGCTTCTAAGTGTAGTTGAAACTCCAATCAAAGTCCTAAGGAACCCTAAAAGTCGACCATTTAATCAAATTCCTCAATATAGTATAACCCCAATCAAAACCCTATACGGAACCCTAAATTTTACGTAAAGCCAAATCCTCAACGGGTCGGAACCGCTAGAAGGGACCTTGTCGCGCGACCTACAAGTAGGTCCTAAATGAAGTAAAACGGCAGACATAGGAGGAGGGGGTTCTGGGGGGCTAAGGGGGGTCACAGCACGGCTCGCTTCGCTCGCCGCGCTGTTCCCCGTGGTCGCGTGGCGGCTCGCTTCGCTCGCCGCGACGCTCCCCCCGGGTTCAGGAAGAGGGGGTTCTGGGGGGCTTAGGGGGGTAACAGCACGGCTCGCTTCACTCGCCACGCTGTTCCCCGTGATCGCGTGGCGGCTCGCTTCGCTCGCCGCGACGCTCCCCCCGGGTTTCGGAGGAGGGGGTTCTGGGGGGCTTAGGGGGGGTCACAGCACGGCTCGCTTCGCTCGCCGCGCTGTTCCCCGTGGTCACGTGGCGGCTCGCTTCGCTCGCCGCGACGCTCCCCCCGGGTTCAGGAGGAGGGGGTTCTGGGGGGCTTGGGGGGAGTCACAGCACGGCTCGCTTCGCTCGCCGCGCTGTTCCCATGGTCGCATGGCGGCTCGCTTCACTCGCCGCATTGCTCCACTCGAAAAAAAAGGCTTAAAAATAGGGCATTTTTAGGTTTTTTAAATAATAAAGGGGTCTAGAGGGAAAGGGGGGAAAAATTTATATTGCTTTCAAAATAATCTCACCTTCCCTACATGACCCAAAAAAAAAAGTGCTCAACGCCGCTAAAGAAGTTTTCACTTCAAAAACTTTGTATTTATAGAATAAGAATTATATTGACTCCGCTTTTTATTGTTTATTATTTGCAATAATTTAATTTGGAGATCCTTGGCTTTTTTTCACTTGTTATAATTATTGCACAATAATTGTGCAGTTCTGTGAAAGTGGGCAATTCTCGTGCAGTTTAATGTTTTTTTATTATGAACTCTACGTTGTAGTCTTAGGGTACATTTCTACAAAAACATCCGTCTTACGCTTTTTCGATTTTTATTATGAACTCTACGTTGTAGTCTTAGGGTACATTTCTACAAAAACATCCGTCTTACGCTTTTTCGATCAGGGTCACGTGATCCTGACGCGAGTTTAAGATTTTATACCCATTACAGAAAGTGCTCAACGCCGCTAAAGAAGTTTTCACTTCAAAAAAATCTCTGCTTATATTCTACGGTTGGCGCCATTTATCAGAAATTTTCTTTGCGAGTTTATTTGTTTGTTGCACAAAATGAGTAATTTCGACCCTAGTTTTATGAACGCCACCGGAACTCAGTATAATTGCACAAAATGCTTCGGAGAACATTTTACCGGAAAAGTCAAAAAGTCGCTACATGCATACATACGACGAACTTATTGCGTGGAGAGAAGAGAAAAAAGCAATTGCTTCATTTTTTCGCAACTGTATTAAAAATAGTCGTTCAGTACACGTGCGGAACCGTCATTGCAACTTGTTCCGACTGTCAACCCTCACCTTCAGCTCGGGTAGACATTTGTCGGAACTCTTTGCAATGACAGCCTTTCCGCACTTGTAATGAAATATACTATTTTTGCCTATTTTATATTTCTTTTACGTCCTGTGCAGGTTTCCAAAAAACCCTGTTGCTTGAAGAGTGGACAAAACTTTTTGGCCAAAAAACTACTTGGCATGCAACAAGAACGAGTGTGATTTGCTCGGAACATTTTACAGAAAGTTCTCAAACTCGGGCAAACAAACATCTGCGTTCACCACACAAATATTTGTTCTCGGTGGGAATCGAACCAACGCCTCCGGCGCAGAAGGCAGAACTACAAACTTCGCTGTGGTGTGAAGGCTGACGATGTAATGTGATTTCACTTTATATACATTTTTCAATTATTCAGTAAAAGAATAAACTTATGTGTACTATGCTATAACATGTTAAGAACTATTGATTCAAACTTATAACCATTAATAAAACATAACAACTAAATTCAGTTCTTTTATTTTCTGGCTGTTACAAAATGTGAAACCTGTTGTGCATTAACACTCACTAGTACCTGTACCTAAAAACCCATTTCATTCATTAGTTTATTCATCGTTCAATTTACCGGTCTTACTGAATGCCCATCACTAGAGATTATCCTAGTGTGAGTCTTGACACTGCGTAACTACGTTATATTTTTTATCTGTGTGCAAATTTTAAGATCGTGTGCGGGATTGTCAATGTGTGTGTTTACATGAATAGGATTTTGCTATGCGCGTGTGCCATGCGTGTTTACCTCGTCCCCCGTCAATTTTGGCAGAAAATATTGTTCGTGGATTTAAACGTTGACGCCTCCATTTCTAATTCCTCCAAGCTTGAACCCGATCGATTTCTTTGTGTTGGAACTACTACAAAGAATTAGTTTACGCCAAATAAATCAGAAATATGGCCGAATTAAGAACAAAACAAGGCAAATACACACAGGCCCAAGAAAAACATAAGGCAAATAGAATAGCTTTCATACGATTAAAGGAAAACTTTTTAAGACGGTGTAGGATTTGTATCGACTTATAAGGTCGACATTAAGAATTTTTTTTGTTAATAAATGTTACTCATATCTTCAAATATTAATTAAATATTACTTTTTTCGCAGTCAATTTTGGTTAGTTAACAAACAAATTAAGCCTAGGAATGATAAAATGGTCTAAATCTATTTTCTAATCAGATAGTTAATTATAAGAATTTTCCACCTCGCCGTCTTTTAAGGCTGATTTTAGCAAAAGTAGCCTATTAAGCACAATTTTTTTTTAATGATTATGAAAGCTGGAAGTTTGTAAAAGTTTTTAAATATATTTTAAAACCATGGAATCACTTGTTAAGATTTTTAATTTAAAGTTGAAAATTGAAGTCATAATTCACCGAATGTAATTTTCTGACTTTACACCAACATATTCATAAATTTTATCAAAGTTACGTCGCCAATTATTTTATGCGTAAAAAAAACACTCATCAGTATTCAGTGGCAAAAAAAAAATCTTAAGTAAGTTCTCTACTTTTTTTTTTAGAATTTTTTAAGTTGTTCAAGTAGAAAATTTTCTAAAATTCGGAAAAAAATTCATAACTCGAAAACTATAAGAAATCGCGGAACATACATGGGAGTGATTCGGGTACCCCAAAGGGTGTTCTATCTCTGGAATTTCGCTTGACCATACTTTCCGGGACACCCTGTATATAAACAAGATTTTCTCGTTTAAAGGTTTACGATAACAATATTCTTCAAACATTTTGGCCATTCTATTTTCGATAGTTCCTCATTTAAATCAATACTAGCAGTTGGTGCCCGAGCTTCGCTCGGTTTTTTTTTTAGTAAACTGTTGTTGTGAATTATATTTTTCGAATTACTTACATACTGATTAAAAAAAATTCGATCTAACCGACAATAATAAACTCCACTACTCGTCAATAGATGGCGTTCTCTGTCCCACTAACTCATGACTTAATCAACAGATGGCACTAGGAGTTATGATTTTATGATAAAGTTGATTATTTACTTTACGATTAAGGGGACATTTTCTAAAAATGAATCCTATAGTATAGGATCCCTAGAAGAAGGACCTTCACCGAGCTGGTTATTTAATGAAACGTATTTTATATTTAATTAAGCATGCCAATAAATATATTCTTAAGGGTTGCCTATCAAATTTCAGTCCAGGATATAATAAATTAATAATTAAAAAACTAAATTGTTTTTTTAACTTTCCACCGGTTTGTTTATTAGACAAATTCTATACCAATCGAAAGTATAGACCCCATAGAATATGCAAACGTTAGGTTGCCTATTTTTTTCCGGTCACAACTCTCGGGTAGCCAGGTATAAACAGGAAAATCGATACTAGCATTTTGCACCGGCATGTTTATTGAATAAAAATACTGGGGTCTATACATTCGATTGGTATAGAATTTGTTTAATAAACAAACCAGTGGAAAGTTTAATTTTTTTTTTTTTAATTATTAATTAATCATAATTATCCTGGACTGAAATTTGATAGGCAACCCATATAGAATATATTTATTGGCATGTTTAATTATATATAAAATACGTTTCATGAAATAACCAGCTCGGTGAAGGTCCTTCTTCTAGGGATCTTAGACTACTAGCTAGATCGTTTTATCGTCCCCGAAAACCTCTGTACACCTAATTTCATGAAAATCAAAATCTTTGGCCAAAGATTTTGATTTTCATGAAATTATGTATACAGAGGGTTTCGGGGGCGATAAATCGATCTAGCTATGATTCATTTTCAGGAAATGAGTCTGTTCGTTAAAAAAAAACTAAAAACATAAACTGAATATGTGACTGCTCCTGCCATCTATTGACGATTGCGAGCAACTAACTGCAAGCATGGCGTTGTTCAGTAAGAATAAACCAGTAAAGATAAAAAATATGACTCTTATGATTGCTTAAATACAAATTAAAGAAAAAAATTCCGAGCGAAGCTCCAACTAGTAATATATATATAGACCAACTAGTAATATATATATATACAAGATTTTAAAGGTAAGGTAAAGGTAAGGTAAGAGCTACTCTACAAAAAAAAAGCCTAACCTAAGTTTTAAAAAAAAACATCCTATGATATTTTTTTTTTTTTCTCTCGGGCGGGCTCTGGTCTAGTGCCTCCGGTGAGAACAGTAGCGTAGCGTAAGGTTAGGTTAGGGTTAGGTTAGGGTTAGGTTAGGGTTAGGTTAGGGTTAGGTTAGGTTAGGTTAGGGTTAGGTTAGGGTTAGGTTAGGGTTAGGTTAGGGTTAGGCTAGGGTTAGGTTAGGGTTAGGTTAGGGTTAGGTTAGGGTTAGGTTAGGGTTAGGTTAGGGTTAGGTTAGGGTTAGGTTAGGGTTAGGTTAGGGTTAGGTTAGGGTTAGGTTAGGGTTAGGTTAGGGTTAGGTTAGGGTTAGGTTAGGGTTAGGTTAGGGTTAGGTTAGGGTTAGGTTAGGGTTAGGTTAGGGTTAGGTTAGGGTGGGCGGGCCTGGGTTTATCCATTAAATTGGATAAGTGCAGGCCTTCCATACCCGGGGTATGGGTATGGAGGTGAATGGTCTTGAGGGAGAGCGCATCAGTCGTGAAGATCCTCAAGGCAAGTCTGGTGGTAATCCTTCACGTGGTTGCTGCCTGTTATTGGTCTATTTCCCTCTGAAATAGACGTAACTGAAACCACCAGGCGCCTTCGTGGCCCTTTTGGACCGCGTTGGTGGGGGGGATTTATAGGTAGTTTTATTTTATTTTACATTGTATATAATAAAATAATTGTGTTGTATATTAACATTTGTGTCGTGTGTGTTTTTTGTAAATAAGCATGTGGATGTATAGTTTAATTGTACATAAGGAAGTTTCCGATGCAATCTTTGTGGCATTGGTTGAGGTGTTGTTACGGACTGTTCGGTACTAACCCTATCGACCAGTTCGTCGGAGAGAGTTCGCCGTCTCTCCAACCGGGATCCATACTGTTTCATTCAAAGACCCCCCGTCAGGCTCACGGGGGTACGTTTGATTCAGTATGAACCGAAGGGGCGTTGCCTTAATTGGTCGGGCCTAGAGGAAGGAAAACCTTGAAACAAAAACCCGTGAGAAAACACGTTAAAACCTGCGGATACCAGGGGACCTCCGCAGTATGTACCCTTCCCCGGCTGTAGAGGGCTAGGTCGGGGTGACTGAGTATTTCCCTCACTACTCGTGGGATCAAATATGGAAAATTTAAACAAAATTAATGATGATGTTGGCTGTTCTGGCCGTGTGGTGGAAATTTGTGGTGCTTCTGCACCGGAGAGCACCGAGAAGGCGCGTGACGAAGTTCGTGGTCGTGTTTCGACACGACGCAGTAATCGTTTCTCTCTTCTTGAGAGTGATAGTGGAGAAGACGTAGAGTTGGCCGTCTCAGGGTCAACCAAAAAGAAACAACGGGACAGAAGTCCGTTGAGTGAGAAGGGACCTGGGTTTAAAAATCCGCCGCAGCCACGTGACGTGGCTGGAAAGTTTACAAGGGCTGCTATGCTGCAACCCCCAGTGGTAGTAGAGCGGCTGTCTGAATCAGACACCGACAGAAATATGGAGACGGTGGCATCTGGAAATGACCCCATTCGATTCTGGCGTAAAAGACCGGGCCAGTCAGGTCCGGTAGATTCCGAGTCAGAATCAGATGTCACTGTGACGGGGAGCACAGCATCACCGAAAGTGACGAAGTCTGTTAAGGGGAGAGGAAGAGGCCGCCCGCCCTCCACTGGGCAATACGTCGGGTTGGGAAAGGCAAGGCGCGAGGAGTTCCTCCTTGACGCAGCCGATGAGGTAGCGCATGCCACGGAAAAGTCACGGCAAACGAGAGTAACGCGCCCAACGTGCATGGCTGGACTGCTGGCGGGCGAGGTCGATGACCAGCTGGCAGCCTCTCTGAGTAAACAGGTACTGGATTGCGTGAACGTAATAAAAACGGTGTCACGCAAGTCCAACAACTTGAGTGGCCCGTTCCAGAAGTCCCTAAACGAGGCGGCAACATACATAGTGGAGGCTGTGGAAGTGCTCCGCAAGCGCTCCATCTCCGAGGAGACAACGAAGTTGCAGATGGACAACATACGTCTGCAGACTGAGCTTACTTATCTTCGCAAGGAGATTGCGGAGCTAAGGGCCGAGATGCGGCAGTCTCGAGTACCAGTTGCTGAGCCGCAGGCACAGCAACAGCAACTTGATGTCCAGGAACTGTCACGTACCATCATGCTTCAAGTTGGGACTATGGTGACTGCCCGGCTTGAGGCAATTGAGGAGAGGCTCATGCCGGAGGTTCGTCTGCGGCCTCCACTGGCTGCGGACAGAAACCGTGAACGGAGGGCAGACGTTGACGTTGAGACTGAAAGCATGGACTTCATGGCAACGTCTTCGAGTATGCCTGTAACGGAGGCATCCACGTCGTATGAGAGCCAAGCGGGTTCTGTACCCAAGCCCCGAAAGGGGAAAAAAGGAAAGGGAAGCCTGGCGGCTGAAGAGGCAGCCTTGGCACGGGATCCACTACCGATGCCTTCCTCAGCTCCTCCGAGGAACGAGGCATGGAGCACAGTTGCTGGAAAAAGGTCTAAGCAGGTGCCAAAGCGTACGGTCAAACAGGCGGCCGATGTTCCTTTGCCCAGTGTGCCTGGACCAAAGAAACCGACCCAACCCCAGCCTGCTAAGGGGCCATCCAAACGGCCTGCGCAGAAGAAGTTAAAGCCCCCTCGCAAAGCAGTAGTTGTACTGACGCTGCAACCGGAGGCGATTAAAAATGGCGTTACCTATGGTCAGGTGTTAACCGATGCCAGAGAGCGCATTGACTTGGCAGCGATTGGCATTGACGGTGTCAAATTCCGGACCGTCGCCACTGGCGCTCGGCTGTTGGAAGTGCCTGGAACCGGGGCCGAAAGTGCGGAGAAGGCAGATTCTCTCGCTAATAAGCTGAGGGAGTCTTTTAGTGGAGCTCTCGTCAAGATCTCCCGACCTGAGAAATGCGTGGAGATGCGCCTCTCGGGTCTCGACGATTCGGCAAGTAAGGAGGATGTAGCGGCGGCCGTTGCTAAAGTGGGTGGCTGTGCAATAGAGTCGGTGAAGGTAGGCGATATTGTGCGGCCACCCGGGCGTGAAGGAACAGTGTGGCTGCGTTGCCCCGTTGCCGCAGTGAAGAAAGCCATTACTGGAAAAATTCTGGTGAATTGGGTCTCGGTATCGGCCAAAGTACTGGAGGAAAGGCCCCTGCGGTGCTTCCGATGCCTAGAAGGTGGTCACGTAGGGGCACAATGCCCAAGTGCCGAAGACCGCAGTGCACTCTGCTTCCGCTGCGGCAAGCCCGGACATAAGAAGGCACAATGCGAGGCCGAGCAGCACTGCCCGGTGTGCGAAGCAGCTGGCAAAAAAGCGGACCACCGTGTTGGGGCCAAGACTTGCAAAAGCAAGACCCCAACAAGAAGAAATCAGACGGCTAATGTAAGCTCTTCGGCCCCACCGCAGCCGTCTGCGCGCCCAGATGCGCAAAGGGAGGATCAGATGGACGACAATTAGGATGGCCATCCAATTCCTACAAGCGAACATCAACCACTCCGCCAGGGCTCAGGATCTTCTGCTCCAGAGCCTGGCGGAGTGGTCGACACAAATTGCAGTGGTTGCCGAGCCTTACCTAATCCCTTCTCAGGATACCTGGGTGGGAGATCGGGAAGACTCGGTGGCTATTATTAATCAGTCTTCCAATGGCTCCCTGCCCTTCGAAAAAGTAGCGAGGGGACAGGGGTGCGTGCTGGCTACTTTGGGTGGTAACTGTGGCGTGGCGGTAATCGGAGTGTATTGTTCCCCGAGTCGCAGCATGGTTTACTTCGAACGATTACTTGCTGAGATCGGGGTTCTGGCAGGAGCAGTGCGACCCAGTCCCATATTGGTCGCTGGGGATTTCAACGCTAAGTCTACGGCGTGGGGATCCCCACACACTGATCCCCGAGGGAAGGTCTTGGAGGAGTGGGCGGCGTCCATGGGACTCTTGGTTGTAAATAGGGGTACCGAGAACACGTGCGTTCGATGGAACGGTGGGTCTATAGTGGACTTAACATTCGCTTCCCCCTCCGTTGCACACCGCGTTCTTGATTGGAAAGTTGAGACGGACGTAGAGACTCTGTCAGATCATCGGTACATCCGTTTCAGTGTCTCTGCGTCCTCAAGGCAGGCTCTGTCCACACCACCAGCAAACGGCCCGCGATGGTCGCTCAGGGCGCTGGATAGAGACCTTGCATCTGAAGCGGCCATTGTGGAAGCTTGGGGGGCAAACCCAGACACAGAGGACGTAGATGCCGCCGCAGAGAGACTGGGAGAGTCGCTTGCGCGGATCTGCGACGCCTCCATGCCTCGGGTCAAGACGTCTGCGCCTCCGCGACGGATGTACTGGTGGAACCCGGAACTTAAAGAGTTAAGGAGAGCCTGCGTCGCCGCGCGGCGTCTCTACACCCGTTCCCGACGTTGGAGGGTGCGAGATGAGGAGGGGGAGCGTGAACGCTACGCCAACTATAGTGCCGCCTGTAAGAGCTTACAGGTGGCTATTAAGGAGGCCAAAGAGTTGGCGTGGCGGGAGTGGCTGGAGTCTCTCGACCGAGATCCTTGGGGGCGCCCTTACAAGTCAGTGACTGGTAAACTGCGTCCATGGGCCCCCCCTCTTACCACAACTCTCGAGCCGCAGTTGCTGGAGCGGGTGGTGTGTAAGCTCTTCCCCCAGCGAGAGGCATGGTGCCCGCCTCCCATGGCAACTAGGGCAGTACTGCTCGATCAGGCTGAGGAGGAAGTTTTGCCTGTGAGCGAAACTGAGTTCGGGGTAGCCGTGTTACGGCTCCGTTCAAAAAACTCGGCCCCTGGACTGGACGGCGTGCCGGGTCGAGTCTTGGTACACGCAACCAAGGAGCTTGGAGAGAAGATCAGGGTGCTCTTCACAGCATGCCTAGCACAGGGCTACTTTCCGCAGTGCTGGAAACGCGGTAAATTAGTACTGTTGAAGAAGAATGGGCGCCCGGTGGATTCTCCTTCGGCGTACCGCCCCATCGTACTGCTGGGTGAGACAAGCAAACTATTCGAGCGAGTACTCGCTGCTCGTCTCGTCCGGCATCTTGTTGACGTGGGCCCAAATCTCAGTGACGGGCAGTTTGGTTTCCGCCACGGCCGCTCAACCGTGGATGCGGTTGCTAGGGTGCGGGAGCTTGCGGAGGAGGCGATTTCGGACGGGGGGGTGTTGTTGGCAGTTTCGCTGGATATAGCGAATGCCTTCAACACCCTTCCCTGGGAGACGGTACTAGAAGCTCTCAAGTACCATGGTGTGCCTCGGTACCTGCAGAACTGTGTCGGTAGCTACTTTGCTGACCGAAGTGTCAGCTACCCGGCCCAGCAGCGGTGGCAAGAGAGGAGAATGTCGTGCGGTGTTCCACAGGGATCGGTTCTTGGACCGCTCCTGTGGAACATCGGGTACGACTATGTCCTCCGCGGGCAAAACCTGCAAGGAATCGACGTAGTCTGCTACGCCGATGACACTCTCGTCACGGCCCGTGGAAGGAATAAAAGAGAGGCGGCTGTTTTGGCCACAGCGGGAGTTGCTCGGATAGTCCAAAGGATTAAGTCACTTGGTCTAGAGGTTGCTTTGGAAAAGTCCGAGGCCCTCATTTTTCACGGGCCTCGCAATAATCCAGGAGGGGGACTAAGTGTTGTGGTGGGTGGAACCTCCATCGCCATTGCACCGACGTTGCGTTATCTTGGCCTTCTCCTCGACGGCCGATGGAGTTTCCAAGAGCACTTCCGGCAACTGGCACCCAGGCTCATTGGCTTTGCTGGAGTGCTAGGGAGTTTGCTTCCAAACATAGGGGGTCCGAGTGTAGCATGCCGTCGCCTATACGCCGGTGTGGTGCGCTCCAAGGCGCTTTACGGAGCACCTATATGGGCGGATGCCCTCAACGCAACGAACCGGACTCTGTTGCGACGCCCGCAGCGAGTTATTGCGATAAGGGCGGCTCGGGCGTACCACACCGTCTCTTTTGAGGCGGCGTGCTTGCTGGCTAGCGCACCTCCGTGGGACCTCGAAGCCAGGGTTCTATCGTCAGTATACTGGTGCAGTGATGCGGTAAAAAAGGACGGAGGATGGCCATTGCCTGAAGAGATAAAACACTGGAGGCAGCAGGGTCGTGAAGATCTCTTCAGACATTGGTCAGTAAGGATGGAGTCACCGGTTGCTAGCCGGGATGTAGTGGCTGCCTTTCGGCCCATTCTCCAAGAGTGGGTTGATCGTCGCCATGGTGCCCCGACGTTCCGCTTGGCGCAGATCCTCTCAGGGCATGGCTGCTTCGGGAGGTATCTGTGCAAAGTGGCACAGCGGGAGCCGACGATGGTGTGCCACCATTGTGGAGCAGTGGAAGACACGGCGCAGCACACCCGCGCCGAGTGCCCTGCTTGGGCAGTGCCACGTGCGGAGATGGTGGCGGTAATTGGCGTGGATCTCTCGCTCTCGGCCATATTGAGAGCTATGGCTGAGTGCGAGAGAAAATGGACGGCGGTGGCGAGATTCGCAGAATTTGTGATGCGAGAGAAAGAGGCGGCGGAGAGGGACCGAGAGGATGATATTCTCTCGGATCCCATGCGCCGCAGGAGACCAGGTCGCAGGCGGCGGGCATTTGCCAGCCGCATGTTACCGTAAATGGGGACCTTCGGGTAACAGATCGGGGGATCTGTTACCTGACCTGAGAGGTCCCGAGCTGTAAGGCACCTCGTCCTGTGTTCCGAGGTGCCTTAAGCGGAGTAGGGGATGTGGCAGACACCCCCCGAGTCGAGCCCAAACGGGCAACCGCAGAGAAGTCGAGGAGGCGCCAAGCGATCCCTTGACTTCTCCCTGTAGCGGAAAGTCGGAACACCCCAGGTTTTTAGTTAGGGTATACCGCCTTTGTCAAGGCGGGGAGTCCCACATAACCATCGGTCCCCCCGGGCCGGTGGTACCTATAAAAGGTTTTCCTGGGTACCAAAAAAAAAAAAAAAAAAAAAAAAGGGTTAGGTTAGGGTTAGGTTAGGGTTAGGTTAGGGTTAGGTTAGGTTAGGTTAGGTTAGGTTAGGTTAGGTTAGGTTAGGTTAGGTGGGGTGCGGGGTGCGAGGTCGGGTAACCTCCACGTGGTGCACCCTGGTAACACCATGAAACACTGCCGCAGAGTACTGGGGTAGTGTTTCATGGTGGCCAATAACCCGACACAGCGGCCTCTCCGCGTGTCCCTATGGTCAGCTTAGGGCACAGCGTGATGAGGCAGGGTAGACTTCGGTCTACAGGTGGGTCTGGGCGGTTTGCTGCCCGGACGAGCGCGGAGGCAGGCAGGCAGAGGGAAGGTGTTCCCACTCTGCAGGCAGGGCGAATTGGCTCTGTGCAGGAAAAGAGGCACATAGAGCAGAGTGATCTGGTTCACTCGTGGAGTATTTGTATATATTGTACATGGTATTTTGTAAATAGTAATATAATGTATGGTGGAGCACATTGTGCTGAGTGATATAGTCACTTATGGTGTAATTATGTATATATTGTACATTGTATAGTGTATATAGTACAGATAAAGCCGTCATGGCAGGTTCGTCATTACTAACACTTTTGATGAGTCTGCCGGAGGGATTTCGCCGCCCCTCCATCCGTTATCCATGTTGTTGCTTCAAAGACCCCTGTTAGGCCTAAGGGGGTACGTTGCAGCAGCATGGAGCGAAGGAGCCTTGCCTTAATTGGCCGGGCTCAGAGGAAGGAAAACCTTGACACAAAAACCCGTGAGAAAACACGTAAAAACCTGCGGATACCAGGGGACCTCCGCAGTATATACCCTTCCCCGGCCACAGGGGGCACTGGTCGGTGGCACTTCGGTGGTGACACTTTATTTCCCCCATACTCGTGGGATTAATTATGGAAAATAATAAAAAACAAACAAATGATGATGGTGGCCGTTCCGGCCGTGGATTGGAGATTTGTGGCGCTTTTGCGCCGGAGAGCGCCGAGAAGGTGCGAGACGTAGTTTGCAGTCGTGTATCTACACGACGCAATAACCGCTTCTCTCTTCTGGAGAGTGATAGTGAGGAGGATGTAGTGCTGCCCATTGCAGGGGCAGCTATGACAAAAAAACGGGACAGAAGTCCGTTGAATGAGGAGGGTAGAAAGGCCGCTTTACAGGGTCAGATGCAACCTAGAGTGGTGATAGAGCGGCTGTCCGAGTCAGACACCGACAGAAGCATGGAGACGGTGGCGTCTGGAAGTGACCCCACCCGTTTCTGGCGTAAACGACCAGGTCAGTCGGGTCCGGAAGCTTCCGAGTCTGACTCGGATGTAACGGGGACGGCTCTTGTTGACCCGATGGCCTTTCGGAAGATAAAGAGAGGTAGGGGTCGCCCTCCAACGACAGGAGAATACGTTGGTCTAGCTAAGGCGCAAGCCCAGCTAAAGGCCCTTAGACAAGAGGCGGAACGTGATGAGGCTCAGCGGCAAGCTGAACGCGAGGTAGCTGCGCAGGTAGCTAGCCTGCAAGCTACGCGCCCTGTGGCCCCACCATCCCCTAAACAAGACAGTGGGCTTGCCTCCGACCTGGTCAAACAGGTAACCGAGGCGTCTGAGATAGTCTTAATGGTTGCCACAAAATCTGGCAACCTTAAAGGTACTTTTACGAGGGCCTTGAAAGAATCGGCGGCGTCGATCCAAGCGGCAGTCAGAGCGCTTTATAATTGCTCAGTTTCTGAGGAGACTGCCAAGCTGCAGGCTGAAAACGCCCGCATGCGACAGGAGATGGCAGACCTGCGAAAAGAGCTGGGAGAGCTCAGATCGAACCTGACGCAGACTCAAGAGAGCATGGAGCTGCCCTCAGTCAGTGAGTTGCGGAAAGCTCGATCGGCTCCGACACCCCTTGGTGACGGCAGCCAGACAGACGAGTTGGCGCGCTCGATCATGCTGCAAGTGGGCAGCATGCTCGATGCCCGTTTCGCGGGTATGGAGGAGAGGCTGCTTCCCGAGAAGCGAATCCGCCCTCCCTTGGCTGCGGACAGACGTAATGATGCTGCTTCGGAGCGCATCCAGGTGCCCGAGGCTGAACTCCCAGCCTCGCAGCCGCCAAAGAGCACTAGAAAGGCTAAGGCAGCGGCAAAAAAGAAGAAGGGAAAAGGCGGGCCTAAAGAGATCCCGTTGGCTGAAAGGCATCCGCAAAACCTGTCACCCACGACGGAGTCCACAAGTGATGCTTGGACAACGGTCACCAAAAGGGGTAAGAAAACTAGAGCGCCGCCCAAGACATCGGGCACAACGGCTAGTGGAAGTGCGGCTAAGCCTAGGGCCCGTCCGGCAAAGGTGAAGTTGCGTGCTCCTAGAACTGCAGCGGTGGTTATCACCATGCAGCCTGGTGCGGAGGAAAGAGGGTTTACGTACGGTAATCTCATAACGGAGGCCAAAGAAAAGGTGGACCTAAACAGCTGCGGCATTCCCAGTGTTCGATTCCGGAAGGCTGCCACTGGTGCGCGCATACTCGAAGTGTCTACAGGAGATACGAGCGCCGAAAAAGCGGATACATTAGCCGCAAAATTGAGGGAGGTTTTTAATAATGAGGCAGTTAAAGTGTCAAGGCCTACGAAATGCGCAGAATTTCGACTCACAGGCCTTGACGACTCTCTGGAGAAGGCCGATATTATTGCCGCTGTCGCAAAGCAAGGTGGTTGCTCTGAGGACGCCATTAAAGTCGGAGAGATAAAGCAGACGCATGACGGCACTGGCGTCATACTGGTTAGCTGCCCGGTGGTGGCTGCTAAAAAACTTGCAGACGAGGGGCGTCTTTTAGTTGGTTGGGTCTCAGCTAGGGTACAAATGTTACCGCCTAGACCCCTGCGGTGCTTCAGGTGCCTAGAAAACGGGCATGTGGGCGCTCAATGCATGTCTGAGGTGGACCGCAGCCAGGAGTGCTACCACTGCGGGCAGGTCGGGCACAAGTCAGCAGTGTGCTCTGCCGCACCTAAGTGCTCGGTGTGCTCAGCAGCTGGCCGGCCATCAGCACATAGGCTAGGAAGCAAGGCGTGTGCCTCTCCTAAATCAAGGAGAAGAAGGGCTCCGAGAGCTGTTATAATCCCAGCCACAGTGTCGTCAGCTGCCAGCTGCCCCCCGACTCAAGCCGGGGCAGAGAAGGTGCAAATGGAGACCAATTAGATGGCTCTACGCTTCCTGCAGGTGAATCTCAACCACTCCGCCAGGGCTCAGGACCTTATGGTCCAGAGCATGGCGGAGTGGTTGATTAACGTAACGGCGGTTTCCGAGCCCTACTTCATTCCCCCCAGTACTAACTGGATTGGTGATGAGGAAGGGCTCGTAGCAATCACAGCTAAAGGTGTTGCCTTTGATAAGGTAATTAAGGGTCGTGGATGTGTCGCAGCCTTTGTAGGGGGTGTTATGGTGGTGGCTACGTACTTCTCACCTAATAGAGCTCTCACAGACTTCGAGAGATTTCTTGTTGACGTGGGGGCTCTCGTTGGGCAAAGTCGCCACCACCCAGTGCTGGTACTTGGAGACTTAAATGCCAAGTCAGTTGCTTGGGGAAGCCCTGCAACTGATGCGCGTGGAGAAGTTTTGGAAGAGTGGGCAGTGGTCAACGGGCTTCTTGTTTTAAATCAAGGCTCGGTGGACACTTGCGTGCGTCATAACGGTGCGTCCATTGTAGACGTGACGTTCGCAAGCTTGAATTTAGCTAGACGAGTTAGTGGCTGGGAGGTCATGGAAGACGTAGAGACGCTTTCGGACCACCGGTATATCAGGTTCCATTTGACACCTCGTTCACGATCCCCGAGTGCTCCTGTGCGATCGAACGCAAGTCAAGACAGCCCGCGTTGGGCACTAAAGCGACTGGACAGGGACCTTATGGAGGAAGCTGCTATAGTGCAGGCCTGGGTATCTCCACCGAGTACGCTAGTGGCAATTGAAGTTCAAAACGAGGCGAACTGGTTCAAAGAAGCTTTGACGCTCATATGCGATGCGTCAATGCCCAGAGTGGGAACCCAGCCTCGTAAAGGTCAAGTATATTGGTGGTCAGCCGAGATTGCGGAGTTGCGAAAGGCGTGCGTTGCAGCCAGGCGTATATACGCCAGGTTTCGCCGAAGGCGACGCCGTGACGAGGCGCAGGAAGGGCAACTATATAATTTGTATCGGGAGGCAAAAACAGATTTGCAATCAGCTATCTTACAAGCAAAAGCTGTAGCTCGAGATGAACTGTTGGAGAGCCTTAACAGAGACTTATGGGGCCGACCTTACAAAATGGTGAGGAGCAAACTGCGTCCTTGGGCTCCACCACTAACGCAAAGCCTAGAGCCTCCGTTCCTACAGAGAGTGGTGTCATCCCTATTTCCTGACAGGGAAGAGCACATTCCGCCAGCTATGGCACCGCTTGAAGAGGATAACGAGACTGGTGAAGAGGAAATCCCAGAGGTTAATGAGGTGGAGCTAAGGATGGCAGTTCTGCGTCTCAAGGCGAAAAACACGGCTCCTGGTCCAGATGGGGTTCCCGGGCGAGCGTGGGTCATAGCATTGAAGGCGTTGGGGCCACGCTTGCAAAGGCTGTATGATGCTTGTTTGGTGCAAGGACGTTTTCCGGCACAATGGAAGTCAGGCCGTTTAGTACTGCTGAGAAAAGATGGGCGTCCCGCAGACTCACCGTCTGCGTTTCGGCCCATAGTTCTGTTAGATGAAGTGGCGAAACTGTTTGAGCGCATTATAGCTAGCCGCCTCATGGTACACATGAGCTGCGTAGGCCCAGACTTAAATGATAATCAGTTTGGTTTCCGTAGGGGCCGATCAACTGTAGGGGCAATCTTAAGAGTTAAGGCAGCTGCGGAGGAGGCAGTTTCTCGGGGCGAAGTTGTTTTGGCAGTGTCTCTCGACATTGCTAATGCATTTAATACTTTGCCTTGGAGTTGTATACGAGAGGCGCTTAAATACCATAAGGTACCTCGCTACCTCCGCCAAATAATTGCAGATTATTTAGATGAGCGTTTTATAACGTACAAAGATCAAGATGGATGGTCACAGCACAAAATGTCGTGCGGTGTTCCACAGGGCTCGGTCCTTGGGCCCCTCCTGTGGAACATCGGTTACGACTGGGTGTTGAGAGGTGCCACTATCTGGGGCGTAAGTGTGACTTGTTACGCTGATGACACGTTAATCACAGCGAGAGCCAAGTCACACCGAGAGGCGTCGATTCTTGCCACAGCAGGTGTTGCGCATGTGGTCAGCCGTATAAGGCGTCTGGGGCTTGAGGTGGCTCTGCATAAGTCAGAAGCGCTCTGTTTTCATGGACCCAGAAACAAGCCCCCAGCCAATGCACACATAATAGTGAGTGGAGTGCGCATCGGTGTCGAGTCGACAATGAAGTACCTAGGACTTGTCCTCGACAGCCGATGGAGCTTCAATGCCCACTTTGAGAAGTTAGCACCGAAACTGATGGGGACGGCAGCTGCGTTGGCAGGTCTTCTGCCTAACCTCAGAGGTGCAAGGGTTGGATGCCGTAAGCTGTACATGGGCGTCGTTCGTTCGATGGCCATGTATGGAGCTCCTGTGTGGGCTGAATCCCTAGGTAGCCACAACATCGCTATACTGCGTAAACCGCAAAGAGCAATGGCACTTAGAGTGATTCGGGGATACCGCACAGTCTCATTCGAGGTAGCATGCGTACTGGCAGGCTCAATGCCGTGGGACCTGGACGCAATAGGCCTGTCAAAAATTCATCTTTGGCGTGAGCAGGAAGTCGCACGTGGTCAAAGACCAGCGCTGCGGGAGATAGAAGGAAAGAGACAAGAACACATGAGTGCCCTGGAAGAACAGTGGTTGGTAAGACTTGAGCGACCTAGCGCTGGTCGGTCAACCATAGAGGCAATCCGCCCAATATTTAAGGAGTGGCTCAACAGAGAGCACGGAGCGTTAACCTTCCGACTGACACAGGTACTATCGGGACACGGTTGTTTCTCGAAGTACCTGTTTCAGATCGGAAGAGAACCATCGACGGCATGTCACCACTGTGCATGCAGTGTAGATACCGCACAACACACACTAGTGCAGTGTCCAGCATGGGCGGACTCACGGCGTGAGTTGGTACAGCGAGTAGGTGAAAATTTGTCGCTTCCAACCCTAGTGCAAGCTATGGTCGAGAGTGACGAGAACTGGAGAGCTGGCATAACCTTCTGCGAGGATGTTATATCGCAGAAGGAGGTTGCGGAACGGGAGAGAGAAATCTCTACCCTCGACCCAATTCGCAGCCGGAGAGCTGGGCGTCGGCGGAGGGACCGCCCTATGTTCCGACCCCCATAAGGCTTAGGCGGCGGCACCGGGGGGTGCCGTCGCCTTTAAACTAGCCTCGAGGTGGCGCGCGCGGGAGTCCCGTGCGCCTCTCGTAAGAGATGTGGCGTTTTGCATTACATGCTACAAGACGAGGCTCAGAGTGAGCCAACGCCGCTAGGGCCATGGATGAATATTAACAAGTACCCACAGCCCCAGCACATACGGCGACAAGAAGGACCCCGCTGGGTTTTAGTCAGTAGGAGTCTGACATAACTCTCCGGTCGCCCCCGCGGCCGGGAGTATCCATGAAGGATTTCCCAGCGACAAAAAAAAAAAAAAAAAAAAAAAAAAAAAGGTTAGGTGGGGTGCAAGGTCGGGTAACCTCCACGTGGTGCACCCTGGTAACACCATGAAACACTTCCGCAGAGTACTGGGGAAGTTTTTCATGGTGGCCAATACCCGACACAAGGTGGGCGTCTCTGGATGCGTACCAGAGGACGCAGTTAGTGGAGGCAGGCAGAGGGAAGGAGTTCCCACTCTGCGAGCAGGGCGAATAGGCTCATGGTGTAAATTATGTATAATATTGTACATTGTATATAATTAAATTGTGTTGTATATAAAATTTTGTGTCGTGTGTGTTTTTTGTAAAAAGCATGTGTTGTATAGTTTTAATTGTACATAAGAAGTTTCTGATGCAATCTTTGTTGCATTGGTTGAGGTGTTTTTACGGACTGTTCGGTACTAACCCTATCGACCAGTTTCGTCGGAGAGAGTTCGCCGTCTCTCCAACCGGGATCCATGCTGTTTCATTCAAAGACCCCCCGTCAGGCTCACGGGGGTACGTTTGACTCAGTATGACCCGAAGGGGCGTTGCCTTAATTGGTCGGGCCCAGAGGAAGGAAAACCTTGAAACAAAAACCCGTGAGAAAACACGTAAAAACCTGCGGATACCAGGGGACCTCCGCAGTATATACCCTTCCCCGGCCACAGGGGGCACTGGTCGGTGGCACTTCGGTGGTGACACTTTATTTCCCCCATACTCGTGGGATTTATTATGGAAAACACTAATAAAAAACAAATAAATGATGATGTTGGCCGTTCCGGCCGTGGATTGGAGAATTGTGGCGCTTTGGCGCCGGAGAGCACCGAGAAGGTGCGTGACGTAGTTTGTAGTCGTGTTTCTACACGACGCAATAATCGCTTCTCCCTTCTGGAGAGTGATACTGAGGAGGACGTAGTGCTGCCTATTGCAGGGGCAGCTATGACGAAAAAACGGGACAGAAGTCCGTTGAGTGAGAAGAGTAGAAAGGCCGCTTTACAGGGTCAGATGCAACCCAAAGTTGTGATAGAGCGGCTGTCGGAGTCAGACACCGACAGAAGCATGGAGACGGTGGCGTCTGGGAGTGACCCCATCCGTTTCTGGCGTAAACGACCAGGTCAGTCGGGTCCGGAAGCTTCGGAGTCTGACTCGGATGTCACGGGGACGGCTCTTGTTGACCCGATGGCCTTTCGGAAGGTAAAGAGAGGCAGGGGTCGCCCTCCAACAACAGGTGAATATGTCGGCCTAGCTAAGGCGCAAGCCCAGCTAAAGGCTCTTAGACAAGAGGCGGAACGTGATGAGGCTCAGCGGCAAGCTGAACGCGAGGTAGCTGCGCAGGTAGCTAGCCTACAAGCTACGCGCCCTGTGGCCCCACCATCCCCTAAACAAGACAGTGGGCTTGCCTCCGACCTGGTCAAACAGGCAACCGAGGCGTCTGAGATAGTGTTAATGGTTGCCACGAAATCTGGCAACCTTAAAGGTACTTTTACTAGGGCCTTGAAAGAGTCGGCGGCGTCGATCCAAGCGGCAGTCAGGGCGCTTTATAATTGCTCAGTTTCTGAGGAGACAGTCAAGCTGCAGGCTGAAAACGCCCGCATGCGACAGGAGATGGCAGACCTGCGAAAAGAGCTGGGTGAGCTAAGATCTAATCTGATGCAAACCCAGGAGAGCATGGAACTGCCCTCAGTAAGTCAACGGTGGAAAGGTCCATCAGCTTCGACACCCCTGGTGGACAGCAACCAGGCAGACGAGTTGGCGCGCTCGATCATGCTGCAGGTGGGCAGCATGCTTGATGCTCGCTTTGCCGGTATGGAGGAAAGGCTACTTCCCGAAAAGCGGATTCGCCCTCCGCTGGCAGCGGACAGGCGCAACATGGCTACCTCTGAGCGGACCGAGGTGCCTGAGGTTGAACGTCAAGCCCCACAGCCGCTTAAGAGCAAAGGCAAGGGTAAAGTTCACCCTCCTACGGAAGAAAAGGCCGGCTCTAGTGGGACAGCCGAAGCTCCGAAGAAGAAAGCAAAGAAAGCTGAGGCCACGGCACCTCGCTCGTCGAGTCCTGCCCCCCTGCCAATGGAAGAGGAGTGGCACGTTGTAGGCCGCAAAGGTACTGCACGCAAGCGTGCCACGGCCACCAAAACTGCCAAGGCTGCTGCACCTAAATCTAATAAGGTGCCACCCGCGCGGCCTGCGCAACGGAAGCTGAGGGCCCCACGAAATGCTGTAGTGGTGCTAACGTTGCAGCCGGAGGCCATAAAAAATGGCGTCACCTATAGCAAGGTACTAACCGAGGCTAAGGAACGCATAGACCTAACGGCGATGGGCATCGACGGTGTAAAGTTCCGCACTGTCGCCACCGGTGCCCGTCTACTGGAAGTGCCCGGAACTGGAGCCGAGAGCAAGGAGAAGGCGGACGCCCTTGCCAACAAACTACGGGAGTCCCTCGGTGAAGGCGTTGTCAAGGTATCCCGCCCCGAGAAGTGCGTGGAAATGCGCCTTTCAGGCCTTGACGACTCGTCAAGTAAGGAGGAGGTGGCGGCGGCCATTGCCAAGGTGGGTGGTTGCGCAATAGAGTCGGTGAAAGTCGGCGATATTGTGCGACCACCAGGGCGTGAAGGCACGGTCTGGCTGCGCTGCCCCGTTGCCGCAGCGAAAAAGGCCGCAGCCGGAAGAGTCCTAATCGGCTGGGTCTCGGCGTCAGCAAAAATTTTGGAGGAAAGGCCCCTACGGTGCTACCGGTGCTTTGAAGGTGGCCACGTTGGGGCACAATGCACATGTGCTGAGGACCGCAGCGCCCTCTGCTTCCGCTGCGGTAAGCCGGGGCACAAAAAGGCGCAGTGCGAAGCAGAGCAGCACTGTCCAGTTTGCGAAGCAGCCGGTAAAGCGGCTAATCACCGAGTTGGGGCCAAGAGCTGTAAAGGCTCAACCTCAAGCAAGGGGAAGCGGGGTAAAAAGACGGCTAACGTGGGCTCATCAGCCCCCTCACAGCCATCTATGCGCCCAGAAGCGCAAGCGGAGGATCGGATGGACTCTGATTAGATGGCCATCCGATTTGTGCAGGCGAATATAGGCCACTCCGCCAGAGCTCAGGATCTCCTGCTCCAGAGCCTGGCGGAGTGGTCTACGCAAATAGCAGTGGTCGCCGAGCCATACTTGGTCCCTTCCCGGGATAACTGGGTGGGAGACAGGAATGGCTTGGTGGCAATCACCACAGCACAATCGTCCGCTGGCTCCCTGCCCTTCGAAAAAGTAGCGAAGGGTCAGGGATGCGTGCTGGCTGTTGTAGGTGGTGGCTGCGCAGTGATCGGGGTGTACTGCTCCCCGAACCGGAGTATTGTCGAATTTGAGCGACTGCTAGCTGAGGTCGGGGTGCTGGCGGGAGCAGTACAACCGAGTCCCGTATTGGTTGCTGGGGATTTCAACGCTAAGTCGACGGCGTGGGGATCCCCAGCAACTGACGCCCGAGGAAGGGTATTGGAGGACTGGGCGGCGTCTTTGGGTCTCCTGATTTTAAATAGGGGCTCCGAGAACACGTGCGTTCGATGGAACGGAGGATCCATAGTGGACCTAACGTTCGCTTCCCCTTCCGTTGCGCGCCGTGTTCTCGACTGGAAAGTCGAAACGGACGTAGAAACGCTGTCAGATCATCGATACATTCGATTCAGCGTCTCTGCGTCCTCAAGGCAGCCTCTGCCCCCACCAGCAAGTGGGCCACGGTGGTCTCTTAGGGGGCTCGATAAGGAGCTGGCAGCTGAAGCAGCCATTGTAGAAGCCTGGGGGGCTAGCTTGGGCATGGAGGACGTAGATGCCGCGGCTGAGAGACTGGGAGAGTCACTGGCGCGGATCTGCGATGCTTCCATGCCTCGGGTAAAGACGTCGGCGCCTCCGCGACAAATGTACTGGTGGAGGCCAGAACTCAAGGAGTTACGGAGAGCCTGTGTCGCCGCGCGGCGTCTTTACACCCGTTCTCGTCGTTGGAGGGTGCGAAATGAGGAGGAGGAGCACGAGCGCTACGCTAACTACAGTGCCGCCTGTAAGAGTTTGCAGGCAGCCATAAAGGAGGCCAAAGAGTTGGCGTGGCAGGAGTGGTTGGAGTCCCTCAATCGAGATCCCTGGGGGCGCCCATATAAGTCGGTGACGGGCAAATTGCGCCCTTGGGCCCCCCCACTTACCACAAGTCTGGAACCCCAGCTCCTGGAGCGGGTAGTGGCTGGACTCTTCCCTCAGCGAGAGGCATGGTGTCCGCCTCCCATGGCATCTAGGGAGGCGTTGCTCGACCAAATCGACGAGGAGGTCCCACCTGTAAGCGCAACAGAATTTGGCGTGGCCGTGTTACGGCTCCGGGCTAAAAACGCAGCCCCTGGACCAGATGGGGTGCCAGGTCGAGTCCTGGTTCAGGCATCAAAAGAGCTTGGGGAGAATATGAGGGCGCTCTTCTCAGAGTGCCTGGCACAGGGCCACTTCCCGCAATGCTGGAAGCGCGGGAAATTAGTCCTGTTAAGGAAGAATGGGCGCCCGGTGGATTCCCCGTCGGCATACCGCCCCATCGTGTTGCTGGGTGAGACGAGTAAGCTCTTCGAGCGAGTGCTCGCTGCTCGTCTCATCCAGCACCTGGTTGACGTGGGCCCTAACCTGAGCGACGGGCAGTTCGGGTTCCGCCATGGCCGTTCAACTGTGGACGCTATAGCAAGGGTGCGGGAGCTCGCAGATGAGGCGATTTCGGATGGTGGGGTGTTGTTGGCAGTGTCGCTGGATATAGCGAATGCCTTCAACACCCTTCCCTGGGAAACTGTAAAGGAGGCGCTCAAGTTCCATAATGTGCCTCAGTACCTACGGAGCTGCGTGGCGAGTTATTTCGCTGACCGGGGTGTTAGCTACCCAGCTCATCAGGGGTGGCAAGAAAGGAGGATGTCGTGCGGTGTTCCACAGGGATCGGTCCTAGGACCGCTCCTGTGGAACATCGGGTACGACTTTGTGCTCCGCGGGCAAAACCTGCGAGGAATCGGCGTAGTATGCTACGCCGACGACACCCTCGTCACGGCCCGCGGAAAAAACCGGAGAGAGGCGGCCATCTTGGCCACAGCGGGGGTTGCTCAAATAGTAAGGAGAATAAGTTCCCTCGGACTGAAGGTGGCTCTGGAGAAGTCAGAGGCCCTTATAATTCACGGGCCCCGGAACGCTCCTCCGTCAGGGTTAACCGTTGTGGTGGGCGGAACCTCTATCGTCATCGAGTCAACGATGCGGTACCTAGGCCTTGTCCTCGATGGCCGATGGAGATTCGAGGAGCACTTCCGGCGACTGGCTCCTAAGCTAATCGCCTTTGCTGGAGTGCTCGGGAGTTTGCTCCCAAATATAGGGGGGCCAAGTGTGGCGTGCCGTCGCCTTTATGCCGGTGTGCTACGCTCAAAGGCGCTTTATGGGGCACCCATATGGGCGAATGCCTTAGACGCGCCGAACCAGACCCTACTGCGACGTCCGCAGCGGGTCATCGCGATAAGGGCAGCTCGAGCGTACCACACCGTCTCCTTCGAGGCGGCGTGCCTACTGGCCAGTACGCCGCCGTGGGACCTCGAAGCAGGGGTATTATCGGCGGTGTACTGGCGCAGTGCCGGAGTCAAAAAAGACGGAGGATGGCCCATGCCTGAGGAGATCAAGCACTGGCGAGAGCAGGGCCGTGAGGATCTCTTCAGGCATTGGTCAGAAAGGATGGAGATGCCGGCTGCTAGTCGGGACGTGGTGGCTGCCTTCCGGCCCATCGTCCGGGAGTGGGTCGATCGCCGGCATGGCGCACCGACATTCCGGTTGGCGCAGATCCTGTCAGGGCATGGCTGCTTTGGCAGGTATCTGTGCAGAGTGGCGAGGCGGGAGCCAACGATGGTTTGCCACCACTGCGGGGCAAGTGAAGATACGGCGCAGCACACCCGCGCCGAGTGCCCTGCATGGGCGCTGCCGCGTGCCGAGCTAGTCGCCATAATTGGAGCAGATCTCTCGCTCTCAGCCATATTGAGAAGTATGGTTGAGTGCGAGAGAAAGTGGAGGGCAGTTGCCGCCTTCGCGGAGGCGGTAATAAAACATAAGGAGATGGCAGAGAGGGACCGAGAGGATGATATCCTCTCGGATCCCATGCGCCGCCGAAGACCGGGCCGCAGACGGCTGGCTTTTGCCAGCCGTATGTTACCTTGATGGGGACCTTCGGGCAACAGATCGGGGGATCTGTTGCCTGACCTGAGAGGTCCCGAGCTGTAAGGCACCTCGTCCTGTGTTCCGAGGTGCCTTAAGCGGAGTAATGGGGGGGTGAGGCTGACACCCCCCGAGTAGAGCCCATACGGGTAACCGCAGAGAAGTCGAGGAGGCGCCAAGCGATCCCTTGACTTCTCCCAGTAGCGGAAAGTCGGAACACCCCAGGTTTTTAGTTAGGGTATACCGCCTTTGTCAAGGCGGGGAGTCCCACATAACCATCGGTCCCCCCGGGCCGGTGGTACCTATAAAAGGTTTTCCTGGGTACCAAAAAAAAAAAAAAAAAAGGTTAGGTTAGGTTAGGTTAGGTTAGGCCACGGCACCTCGCTCGTCGAGTCCTGCCCCCCTGCCAATGGAAGAGGAGTGGCACGTTGTAGGCCGCAAAGGTACTGCACGCAAGCGTGCCACGGCCACCAAAACTGCCAAGGCTGCTGCACCTAAATCTAATAAGGTGCCACCCGCGCGGCCTGCGCAACGGAAGCTGAGGGCCCCACGAAATGCTGTAGTGGTGCTAACGTTGCAGCCGGAGGCCATAAAAAATGGCGTCACCTATAGCAAGGTACTTACCGAGGCTAAGGAACGCATAGACCTAACGGCGATGGGCATCGACGGTGTAAAGTTCCGCACTGTCGCCACCGGTGCCCGTCTACTGGAAGTGCCCGGAACTGGAGCCGAGAGCAAGGAGAAGGCGGACGCCCTTGCCAACAAACTACGGGAGTCCCTCGGTGAAGGCGTTGTCAAGGTATCCCGCCCCGAGAAGTGCGTGGAAATGCGCCTTTCAGGCCTTGACGACTCGTCAAGTAAGGAGGAGGTGGCGGCGGCCATTGCCAAGGTGGGTGGTTGCGCAATAGAGTCGGTGAAAGTCGGCGATATTGTGCGACCACCAGGGCGTGAAGGCACGGTCTGGCTGCGCTGCCCCGTTGCCGCAGCGAAAAAGGCCGCAGCCGGAAGAGTCCTAATCGGCTGGGTCTCGGCGTCAGCAAAAATTTTGGAGGAAAGGCCCCTACGGTGCTACCGGTGCTTTGAAGGTGGCCACGTTGGGGCACAATGCACATGTGCTGAGGACCGCAGCGCCCTCTGCTTCCGCTGCGGTAAGCCGGGGCACAAAAAGGCGCAGTGCGAAGCAGAGCAGCACTGTCCAGTTTGCGAAGCAGCCGGTAAAGCGGCTAATCACCGGGTTGGGGCCAAGAGCTGTAAAGGCTCAACCTCAAGCAAGGGGAAGCGTGGTAAAAAGACGGCTAACGTGGGCTCATCAGCCCCCTCACAGCCATCTATGCGCCCAGAAGCGCAAGCGGAGGATCGGATGGACTCTGATTAGATGGCCATCCGATTCGTGCAGGCGAATATAGGCCACTCCGCCAGAGCTCAGGACCTCCTGCTCCAGAGCCTGGCGGAGTGGTCTACGCAAATAGCAGTGGTCGCCGAGCCATACTTGGTCCCTTCCCGGGATAACTGGGTGGGAGACAGGAATGGCTTGGTGGCAATCACCACAGCACAATCGTCCGCTGGCTCCCTGCCCTTCGAAAAAGTAGCGAAGGGTCAGGGATGCGTGCTGGCTGTTGTAGGTGGTGGCTGCGCAGTGGCAGTGATCGGGGTGTACTGCTCCCCGAACCGGAGTATTGTCGAATTTGAGCGACTGCTAGCTGAGGTCGGGGTGCTGGCGGGAGCAGTACAACCGAGTCCCGTATTGGTTGCTGGGGATTTCAACGCTAAGTCGACGGCGTGGGGATCCCCAGCAACTGACGCCCGAGGAAGGGTATTGGAGGACTGGGCGGCGTCTTTGGGTCTCCTGATTTTAAATAGGGGCTCCGAGAACACGTGCGTTCGATGGAACGGAGGATCCATAGTGGACCTAACGTTTGCTTCCCCTTCCGTTGCGCGCCGTGTTCTCGACTGGAAAGTCGAAACGGACGTAGAAACGCTGTCAGATCATCGATACATTCGATTCAGCGTCTCTGCGTCCTCAAGGCAGCCTCTGCCCCCACCAGCAAGTGGGCCACGGTGGTCTCTTAGGGGGCTCGATAAGGAGCTGGCAGCTGAAGCAGCCATTGTAGAAGCCTGGGGGGCTAGCTTGGGCATGGAGGACGTAGATGCCGCGGCTGAGAGACTGGGAGAGTCACTGGCGCGGATCTGCGATGCTTCCATGCCTCGGGTAAAGACGTCGGCGCCTCCGCGACAAATGTACTGGTGGAGGCCAGAACTCAAGGAGTTACGGAGAGCCTGTGTCGCCGCGCGGCGTCTTTACACCCGTTCTCGTCGTTGGAGGGTGCGAAATGAGGAGGAGGAGCACGAGCGCTACGCTAACTACAGTGCCGCCTGTAAGAGTTTGCAGGCAGCCATAAAGGAGGCCAAAGAGTTGGCGTGGCAGGAGTGGTTGGAGTCCCTCAATCGAGATCCCTGGGGGCGCCCATATAAGTCGGTGACGGGCAAATTGCGTCCTTGGGCCCCCCCACTTACCACAAGTCTGGAACCCCAGCTCCTGGAGCGGGTAGTGGCTGGACTCTTCCCTCAGCGAGAGGCATGGTGTCCGCCTCCCATGGCATCAAGGGAGGCGTTGCTCGACCAAATCGACGAGGAGGTCCCACCTGTAAGCGCAACAGAATTTGGCGTGGCCGTGTTACGGCTCCGGGCTAAAAACGCAGCCCCTGGACCAGATGGGGTGCCAGGTCGAGTCCTGGTTCAGGCAACAAAAGAGCTTGGGGAGAATATGAGGGCGCTCTTCTCAGAGTGCCTGGCACAGGGCCACTTCCCGCAATGCTGGAAGCGCGGGAAATTGGTCCTGTTAAGGAAGAATGGGCGCCCGGTGGATTCCCCGTCGGCATACCGCCCCATCGTGTTGCTGGGTGAGACGAGTAAGCTCTTCGAACGAGTGCTCGCTGCTCGTCTCATCCAGCACCTGGTTGACGTGGGCCCTAACCTGAGCGACGGGCAGTTCGGGTTCCGCCATGGCCGTTCAACTGTGGACGCTATAGCAAGGGTGCGGGAGCTTGCAGATGAGGCGATTTCGGATGGTGGGGTGTTGTTGGCGGTGTCGCTGGATATAGCGAATGCCTTCAACACCCTTCCCTGGGAAACTGTAAAGGAGGCGCTCAAGTTCCATAATGTGCCTCAGTACCTACGGAGCTGCGTGGCGAGTTATTTCGCTGACCGGGGTGTTAGCTACCCAGCTCATCAGGGGTGGCAAGAAAGGAGGATGTCGTGCGGTGTTCCACAGGGATCGGTCCTAGGACCGCTCCTGTGGAACATCGGGTACGACTTTGTGCTCCGCGGGCAAAACCTGCGAGGAATCAGCGTAGTATGCTACGCCGACGACACCCTCGTCACGGCCCGCGGAAAAAACCGGAGAGAGGCGGCCATCTTGGCCACAGCGGGGGTTGCTCAAATAGTAAGGAGAATAAGTTCCCTCGGACTGAAGGTGGCTCTGGAGAAGTCAGAGGCCCTTATAATTCACGGGCCCCGGAACGCTCCTCCGTCAGGGTTAACCGTTGTGGTGGGCGGAACCTCTATCGTCATCGAGTCAACGATGCGGTACCTAGGCCTTGTCCTCGATGGCCGATGGAGATTCGAGGAGCACTTCCGGCGACTGGCTCCTAAGCTAATCGCCTTTGCTGGAGTGCTCGGGAGTTTGCTCCCAAATATAGGGGGGCCAAGTGTGGCGTGCCGTCGCCTTTATGCCGGTGTGCTACGCTCAAAGGCGCTTTATGGGGCACCCATATGGGCGAATGCCTTAGACGCGCCGAACCAGACCCTACTGCGACGTCCGCAGCGGGTCATCGCGATAAGGGCAGCTCGAGCGTACCACACCGTCTCCTTCGAGGCGGCGTGCCTACTGGCCAGTACGCCGCCGTGGGACCTCGAAGCAGGGGTATTATCGGCGGTGTACTGGCGCAGTGCCGGAGTCAAAAAAGACGGAGGATGGCCCATGCCTGAGGAGATCAAGCACTGGCGAGAGCAGGGCCGTGAGGATCTCTTCAGGCATTGGTCAGAAAGGATGGAGATGCCGGCTGCTAGTCGGGACGTGGTGGCTGCCTTCCGGCCCATCGTCCGGGAGTGGGTCGATCGCCGGCATGGCGCACCGACATTCCGGTTGGCGCAGATCCTGTCAGGGCATGGCTGCTTTGGCAGGTATCTGTGCAGAGTGGCGAGGCGGGAGCCAACGATGGTTTGCCACCACTGCGGGGCAAGTGAAGATACGGCGCAGCACACCCGCGCCGAGTGCCCTGCATGGGCGCTGCTGCGTGCCGAGCTAGTCGCCATAATTGGAGCGGATCTCTCGCTCTCAGCCATATTGAGAAATATGGTTGAGTGCGAGAGAAAGTGGAGGGCAGTTGCCGCCTTCGCGGAGGCGGTAATAAAACATAAGGAGATGGCAGAGAGGGACCGAGAGGATGATATCCTCTCGGATCCCATGCGCCGCCGAAGACCGGGCCGCAGACGGCTGGCTTTTGCCAGCCGTATGTTACCTTGATGGGGACCTTCGGGCAACAGATCGGGAGATCTGTTGCCTGACCTGAGAGGTCCCGAGCTGTAAGGCACCTCGTCCTGTGTTCCGAGGTGCCTTAAGCGGAGTAATGGGGGGGTGAGGCTGACACCCCCCGAGTAGAGCCCATACGGGCAACCGCAGAGAAGTCGAGGAGGCGCCAAGCGATCCCTTGACTTCTCCCAGTAGCGGAAAGTCGGAACACCCCAGGTTTTTAGTTAGGGTATACCGCCTTTGTCAAGGCGGGGAGTCCCACATAACCATCGGTCCCCCCGGGCCGGTGGTACCTATAAAAGGTTTTCCTGGGTACCAAAAAAAAAAAAAAAAAAAGGTTAGGTTAGGTTGGGCGGGTCTGGGTTTATCCATTTAATTGGATAAGTGCAGGCCTTCCATACCCGGGGGTATGGGTATGGAGGCGAATGGTCTTGAGGGAGAGCGCATCAGTCGTGAAGATCCTCAAGGCAAGTCTGGTGGTAATCCTTCACGTGGTTGCTGCCTGTTATTGGTCTATTTCCTTCTGAAATAGACGTAACTGAAACCACCAGGCGCCTTCGTGGTCCCTTTGGGCCACGGGGGTGGGGGGGAATAGGGACTTCTCCACGCCCTTTGAGTAGCAAAGGGCGCAGTGGACGAAGCGTTAGGAGGTTTTATAAGAGGTGTTTTGTTTTGTTTATTTTGTAAATATTATAATAGAACTAAGAGCTGTAAATAAAAACACTGTGTGTTTTATGTACATAAGCATGTTCCGACCTATATATTTGTATATAGCAAGGAAGCTGATGATTTCAGCTAAGAGGACATGGCGGACTGCTCAATACTAATCCTATTGACCGGTTCGTCGGAGAGGGTTAGCCGCCTCTCCAGCCGGTACCAACGTCGTTATTTTCAAAGACCCTCCGTCAGGCGCACGAGGGTATGTTAATAGCGGCGTAGTCCGAAGGGGCGTTGCCTTAATTGGCCGGGCCCAGAGGAAGGAAAACCTTGAAACAAATAACCCGTGAGAAAACACGTAAAAACCTGCGGATAACAGGGGACCTTCGCAGTATGTACCCTAGCTTTCAGGATGGGCGTAACCTGGGAGTTATTTTTAGATCGGCCTATAATCGTGGGAATAAATATGGAACATAACAAACAAAAACAAAAAGTTGACGTTAGTGGTAGCCGCGTAAGCGGAGAGAATTCTTTCGCACTCTTGGAGAGCGATACTGAGAGGGAGAACATGGGTATGGTAGTTGCCCTAGGAGAGAGGTCTAGGAGCGTAAACGAGGTTTACGGCTCCTGTGATAACATTTCGGTGGCGAGTTTTGAGTCAGAGGTAGACTCCGCAAGACTCAGCGAATGCAGTGTGGTCGTCGAACCAATTCCGGACAAGTTCTGGAAGAAGAGCGTTCGTATAAAGAGGCGTATGACATCCAGGCCAGAGTCTGCTGTGTCGAGTGACGACGCGTCACCAGCCCAGTCACCTAGTGTGCTGGTGGCCAAGCGAGGTAGAGGGCGTCCGCCTACAACAGGCAAATATGTCGGCCTAGGCAAGGCGCAAGCAGAGTTAAACGCTCTCAAGCAAGAGGCGATTCGTGAAGAGGCTCAACGAAGCGCCGAACAGGAGGTGTCTTCCAAAGTGGAATACCTGAAGACCAGGCAAACGGTGATTCCACCTACACCGGTGGAGAACAGGGGGCTTGCTTCTGACATGGTCAAGCAAGTCGCCGATGCGGCAGATGTAATCTTGACCGTTGCCACGAAGTCTGGCAACCTTAAGGGAACCTTCACAAGGGCCCTTAAAGACTCGGCTGCATCAATTAAGGCTGCGGTAGAAGCACTCGCTGCTACCACAGCATCTGAGGAGACAACAAAGCTACAAGCGGATAATGCTAGCTTACGAGCTGAAGTGGTGCAGCTCCGTAAAGAGTTGGCTGAGATACGAGCGATGCTTGTACGGGACCCAGAGGAATTGCCCTCCGCGAGAGTGAACCATGCTGACATTGGATCAACTCAATCGACACCTCGCGGAGACAACAATTATGAGGAAATGGCGCGAGCAATGATGATGCAGGTGGGCAACATGATAAATGCGCGTTTTGAGGGTATGGAAGACAGGTTGCTTCCGGAAAAGCGTAATCGCCCACCCCTAGCAGCGGACAAGCGTTCAGCCGCCCCAACACAACCGGATGCGACGAAAGAAGCCGAACCACAGGTTCCGCCACCCCAAACAGGGGCCAAGAAGAAGAAACAAAAGAAGAAGGTAGCGGAGACCCAAGGTTCCCAGGAAATGCAGCCTCAAGAGTCTACATCAACTCGCGAGGCCGCAAATGACGGATGGAATACGGTCACCAAGCGTGGCAAAAAAGTTAAAGGGGTACCTCAAGCCCAAAGTGCTAAGCCAAAGCCTGCAGCTAAGGCTAAGGCTGAACGTAGGCCTTCTGCGGCAAAACTCCGCACTCCACGGTCTGCAGCGGTGGTCATTACGCTGCAACCGGGAGCTGAGGAAAGGGGTATGACATATAGCCAGGTGATCAAAGAGGCAAAAGAGAAGGTGGATCTGGCTAGCTGCGGAATAGCGAGCATACGGTTCCGCCAAGCCGCTACTGGTGCCCGCATCCTGCAGGTGTCAGAAGGTGAATTAAGTGCGGAAAGGGCAGACACCTTTGCAGAAAAGTTGAGAGCAGTCCTGGGGAACGAAGTTGTAAAAGTCTCCAGGCCCATAAAGTGCGCTGAATTCCGGATCCTCGGTCTGGATGATTCCGTCACAAAAGAGGACCTGGTCGCTGCTGTGGCGCAGCGAGGAGAGTGTTCGGAGGACTCCGTTAAAGTAGGAGACATAAAGAGCACCTACCAAGGCACTGGAGTTGCACTGGTGAGATGCCCAGTGGCAGCTGCCAAGAAATTGGGAGGAGAGGGTCGCCTGCTTATTGGCTGGGTATCAGCCAGGGTAGAGCTGATTCAGCCATGGCCAATGAGGTGCTTCCGGTGCCACCAGAGTGGGCATGTTCGCGCTCAGTGCACCGCAGAGGTCGACCGTAGTGAAGAGTGCTACCGTTGTGGTGGTCTCGGTCATAAATCAGCAGGGTGCACTGCACAGCCAAAGTGCTCTCTTTGTGCAGCGGCAAACAAGCCAGCAGCGCATCGCCTGGGTAGCAAGGGGTGTGCCCCTCCTAAGGCGAAAAGGAACAAGGCTGCAGGCACTTCGGGTGCAGCGGCGTCAGCTTCTAGCTGTCCCCCGTCTCAAGCGCGGGAAGAGAGGGAGCATATGGAAACCGTATAGTTATGGCTCTACGTTTCCTGCAAGCGAATGTTAACCACTCCGCCAGAGCTCAGGATCTCTTGACCCAGAGCATGGCGGAGTGGTTAATAGATATAGCGGTGGTAACCGAACCTTACTTTGTCTCCTCTAGGGACAACTGGGCCGGAGACAGTACAGGTTTGGTTACAATTATAGTGAAAGGAAATTCTTTTGAAAAGGTAATAAAAGGTCGAGGTTGCGTAGCAGCTCGAGTAAAAGGGGTAACGGTAATAGGGGCGTACTTCTCTCCAAATAGAACCCGCGCTGAGTTCGAGGACTTTCTCGTTGAGGTAGGGGCCCTGATCGGGCAGAGTCATCCGAATCCAGTGCTCGTTCTTGGGGATCTTAACGCAAAATCAGCAGCGTGGGGGTCTCCGGTCACTAATCCACGAGGGGACGTGCTAGAGGAGTGGGCCATAACTTCTGGCCTCATACTCCTTAACCGAGGATCAGTCTTTACGTGTGTCAGGCAGCAGGGTGAGTCTATAGTAGATGTCACTTTTGCGAGTGCAAGCCTGGTAACTCGTGTTAAAAGTTGGCAGGTCTTGGAGGATGTGGAAACGCTATCGGACCACAAGTACATTCGGTTCGAGGTTGCCCATATGCCGGTTATCAATAGATCGCGCGAATCCAATGCGAGCAGGTGTAGTCCTCGATGGGCTCTGAAACGCCTAGACAAAGGCTTATTAGAGGAAGCCGCTCTGGTCAAAGCGTGGGTATCGCAACCAAATTCAGCGGTTGAGCTCCAAGTTGCGGGTGAAGCTGAATGGTTCCGTGAGGCGATGACGCACGTTTGTGACGCGGCTATGCCAAGAGTTGGTCCGCAATCCGCAAAACGTCAGGTGTATTGGTGGTCATCTGATCTAGCTGACCTGCGTGTTGCTTGCGTGGCAGCTAGGCGTCAATACACGAGGCAGCGCAGGAAGAGACGTCGTGACGAGGGCCTAGAAACTCAACTTTATGGCTTCTATAGAGAAGCCAAGGCAGCTTTTCAGTTGGCCATCGCTCAGGCAAAAACCCAAGCCCGAGACGAATTGCTTGAGACTTTGAACCAGGACCCGTGGGGGCGACCCTACAGGATGGTGAGGGGGAAACTTCGCCCGTGGGCTCCACCCTTAACTCAAAGTCTTGAGCCACAGCTTCTGCAGGGAGTGGTGGCAGCTCTGTTCCCGAGAGTGGAGGAACACACTCCGCCAAACATGGCTCCGCCTGACGAGGAGGGCAATCATACAGACGATGTGCCAGAAGTAAATGAAGTAGAGTTGAGAGAGGCAGTTAAGAAACTCGGAGCGAAAAACACGGCACCTGGCCCCGATGGCATTCCTGGAAAGGCTTGGGTGTTAGCACTTAAGGCCCTGGGACCTCGGCTACAATGCCTGTTTAGTGCCTGTCTGAAGCAAGGGAGCTTTCCCACACAGTGGAAGACTGGCAAACTAGTGTTGCTTAGGAAGGATGGTCGCCCTGTAGAGTCACCATCAGCTTACCGCCCGATCGTTCTTTTGGACGAGGTGGGTAAGCTGTTTGAGCGGGTCATTGCGACACGACTGGTGGCTCATCTATCTTGTGTTGGTCCGGACTTGGCTAATAACCAGTTCGGTTTTCGTAGAGGACTATCAACAGTCAGTGCGATTCTCCAGGTTAAGACGATTGCAGAGGAGGCAGTGTCTAGGGGTGAGGTTGTCTTGGCGGTGTCTCTGGACATTGCCAACGCCTTTAACACTCTACCATGGAACTGCATACATGAAGCCTTAAGGTACCACCAGGTACCCCAATACCTTCGGGGTATAATCAGAGATTACCTCTCGAGTCGATTTGTGTCGTTTGAGGGGCAAGAGGGATGGAGTCAGCATAGGATGTGGTGCGGTGTTCCGCAGGGGTCGGTCCTTGGGCCACTCTTGTGGAACATCGGTTATGACTGGGTTCTGCGAGGTGCCACTCTCTGGGGCATTGGTGTAACCTGCTATGCAGATGACACCCTTGTCACAGCGAGGGGCAAAACGTACAGAAGTGCTGCACTCCTGGCCACGGCTGGCGTAGCTCAGGTGGTAGGTCGCATAAGAAGTCTGGGTCTTGAGGTGGCGCTGTCCAAGTCGGAGGCTTTATGTTTCCACGGTCCTCGGAATAAGCCCCCTAGTGAATCCCATATTGTGGTTAGTGGTGTCCGCATCGGTGTCAAGTCGACGATGAAATACCTTGGACTTGTCCTTGATAGCCGATGGGACTTTAATGCTCATTTTGCGAGCCTCGTTCCTAAGCTCATGGGAACGGCAGCCGCACTTGGAGGGTTACTGCCCAACATTAAAGGAGCAAAAGTTAGTTGTCGGAAGCTGTACATGGGTGTGGTCCGGTCAATGGCCATGTACGGAGCTCCTGTATGGGCCGAAGCTCTTAACAACCAGAATGCTGCCATTCTCCGAAAACCGCAGCGAGCGATGGCAGTAAGAGTCATTCGGGGATACCGCACAGTATCCAACGAGGCGGCATGTGCCCTGGCAGGTTCACTGCCATGGGATCTGGAAGCAAAAGGCCTCTCGTCAATTTATTTTTGGCGCGAGCAGCAAAAAGCGCAGGGCCAAAGGCCAGCGCCAAGAGAGGTGGAGTTTCGTAGAAGTCAAATCTATGAGCTTCTTGTACAAGAGTGGAACAGGCGGCTGGCACAGCCAAGCGCTGGCCTAAGAACCATCGAGGCGATCCGGCCAGTCCTGAAGGAGTGGATGAGCAGAGAGCATGGTGCACTAACGTACCGGCTGACGCAGGTACTATCGGGACACGGGTGCTTCTCGAAGTACCTGTGTCAAATTGGAAGAGAACCTACTGAGGCATGTCATCATTGTTCATGCACAGTTGATAATGCACAACACACGCTTGCCGAATGCCCAGCTTGGGCGAGCCCCCGGCAAGTACTAGTGCACAAAATCGGATGTGACTTATCACTCTCGGCTTTTGTCAAGGCAATGGTCGAGAGTGATATAAAGTGGAAAGCCTGTTTAACCTTCTGCGAAGAGGTTCTCTCGCAGAAGGAAGCTGCAGAACGGGAGAGGGAAATATCAACCCTCAACCCGATTCGCAGCAGAAGAGCTGGGCGTCGTCGGAGGGATCTCCCCAGAATCCGACCCCCATAAGGCTTAGGCGGCGGGCATCGGGGGATGTCCGTCGCCTTCTGACAAGCCTCGAGGTGGCGCGCGCGGGTGTTCCGCGCGCCTCTCGCAAGAGATGAGAAGATTCACACAACACAAGAAGGTGCCTAAAAAGCAACGCCGCTGGGGCCATGGACGAATTTAAACAAGCACCCACAGCCCCGGCACAAAGGCGATAAGGAGAACACCCCCAGGTTTTTAGTTCGGGTATACCGCCTTTGTCAAGGCGGGGAGTCCCACATAACCATCGGTCCCCCCGGGCCGGTGGTACCTATAAAAGGTTTTCCTGGGTCAAAAAAAAAAAAAAAAAAGGTTAGGTTAGGTTAGGTTAGGTTAGGTTAGGTTAGGTTAGGTTAGGTTAGGTTAGGTTAGGTTGGGGTGCGAGGTCGGGTAACCTCCACGTGGTGCACCCTGGTAACACCATGAAACACTGCCGCAGAGTACTGGGGTAGTGTTTCATGGTGGCCAATAACCCGACACGGTGGCCTCTCCGCGTGTCCCTATGTTCAGCTTAGGGCACAGCGTGATGAGGCAGGGTAGGCTTCGTTCTACCCATGGTGGGTCCGGGCGGTTTGCTGCCCGGACGATAAGCGGAGTGAGAGACCATTGTTATGGTCTCTCTTGTACATAACATATTGTAGTATATTTATTTATCTATTTATTTGTCTTATTTATATACATATTTACTTATTTATTTAATTATTTAGTATATTTAGTTATTTATTTATCTATTTATTCACTTATTTATGTATTTATTTGGTTATGTACGAAGGAGGATACCGAATCCCAAAATAGACTTTGGTCAGTTGGTCTGACGCCCGCCGAGGGGATGCATGGTCGGGGGGAACCCGGCCGCTAGGGCGTCAAACATAGGGAACCTCATCCCTCGAAACAGGAAAACCTCATGATGAAAGCGAATAGTAATAAACATATACCCCAGGGAGGTACCAACCAAGTTGGAGAGTCCTCCGGTGCGCCGGTTATCCGGGCATCCAGCCCCTCGTATTCTGGGGGGGGCAACTACCGCTTTTTGGGTGTGACCCAAGACGAAGAGATAGGGAGTATGGACGAGACCGTGCCCACGATTGGGTCCAATTCGGACGCAAGCGTGGACACGGTTCGATCTTCCGTCCGGAAATCGACGAGACAGGCGAAGCCTACGCCTAAAATAATGGCGCGGAATGCCTCCGGGCGGTTTATTAAAGGCCCTTCTCAGGGCCAACACAAGGACGTGACTAACGACGAGCTGGTGGTGAGCGGAAACGCGGAAACCACAGTTAGTCGATACAGGAGGATGGACGAGTATTCGGACTTTTGTTCCGACAGCGAATCCGCTACGCTTGAGTCGGATGCTGGATCGACAGCGACTCGGCAGAGACGGAAGCGGGCCTTTTTGAAGGGCGGGTCTGGCTCTGACGCACCGGAGACCAACCCCAAGCGTCAGAGCAAGAAAAAGGCTTCAACGCCTTCTGCCGTTACAGATACCCACGATGTGGGTCTGTCAGACGCACAGCGTCAGCTGAGCCTGGCCCAGCGGGAATGGCGCCAGCAGGACTTGGAAGAACAAGTTGCCGCCAAAGAGCGCCAAGCACGCGCTGCGAGGGCCAAGTCTAGATACGGGGAGTCCGTCGTTTTGTATGCGGACCACTCCCTGGCCGACTTGGAGCGCATGGCGCTGGAGGACGCGGAAGAGATAGTGGAGGTCGCCTCAAAGTCCTCCAATCTAAAGGGGACTTTCCAAAAGTCCCTGAAGTGCAGGGCCGCAAGCATGCGCGGCATCATCGCGGAACTAGTGCAGCGCACCGGCACGGACGAGACGCAGCACCTGCAGGCGAAAGTTGACCGCCTGCAGTCAGAGGTCAGCCAGCTGCACAAAAAGCTGGCCGAAGTCACGGCACCACAGCCTTCTCGGGCCAGCCCCAGACCAGCAGACGAAAGCCCCCCCTCCAACCTTGAGGATATCATCCGCAAGGTGGTTATGGAGGAGAGGGCATTTACGAGAGCCTGTTTCGCTGGCATTGAGGACAGGCTCCTACCGGAGGAACGTGTCCGACCGCCACTAGCGGCGGACAAGAGGCTGCCCAAGCCAGGGCCATCTTCCCAAAGGGAGGACGCCCAATTGCCGTCTACCACCCCGTCAAATCAGCCGTGGACGGAAGTGGTGAATAAGAAGAAGGGCAAGGCCAAGAAAAAGACGACAACGGCCGCTGCCCCTGCCCCTGCCCCTGACGGAGATAGGCATGGAGAGGGCTCCGTGCCCACTTCCGGTCCGTCTCAGGCAACCGGCAGGAAGAAGAAGAAGGGGAAAGGGAAGAAGTCCAACCCCAAGCCCACCACAGCTGCCTCAGCAGCCAAAAGGGCTCCCGCTCGTGGTAGGAAGCGGCTGGTGCCTCCTAAAACTGCAGCTGTCGTGGTGACGCTCACTGCAGAAGCAGCGGAACGGGGTGAGACATACGAGTCTATCCTCAAGCGGGCTCGTACCAATGCCGACCCCACCCAGCTGGGGATCGGAGCAGTCGCATGCCGTCGGACCCAAGCTGGGGCTCGACTCTTCGAGTTTCCGGGGGCCCAAGGCGGCGCCAACGCGGACCTCTTCGCGAGCAAATTGCGAGAGGTCATCGCAGACGTGGCTAAGGTAGCCAGGCCTGTCAGGTCTGCTGCCTTAGAGGTGACCGATCTGGATGACTCGGTCACCAAAGAGGAGGTAATGGCGGCGATTGCGGCAATAGGAGGCTGTGACGTCGCAGCGGTGCAAAGTCGCGACATCACGCCCGGCCGCGGCGGCATGGGCGCTCTTCGCCTTGAGTGCCCCATCACCGCAGCTAAAGCCGTCGTCGACAAGGGACGACTCCTTCTAGGGTTCGGTTCCTGCAGAGTCCGGGTACTCGAAGAACAGCCTTTGCGCTGCTTCAAGTGCTTCGGACTTGGGCACACGCGGCCCTTCTGTCCATCCAAAGCCGACAGGACGGACAGCTGCTACCGTTGTGGCGAGGATGGGCACAAGTCCGTCTCTTGCAAGGCCCCTACGCCACGCTGTGCAGTGTGCGCAGCTAGTGGCCGCCCGGCGGGTCACATAATGAAGGGGAGGAATTGCAATCCTCCCCCTAAGAAAGGAAAAGCGCAGGCGGCACCGACTCCGCCTGTAGCTGCGACCGCCGCCCCCGAAGCGGGGCCTTCGGCGGCCGATGAGGGTGATGCGATGGACGATTGATGGATAGAGTCAACCATCGCATCCTGTTGGCGAATACCAACTGCTGCAAAGCTGCTCAGGGCCTGCTGATGCAGACCATAGCTGAGTGGTTGGTAGACGTGACGGTAGTCACTGAGCCGTACTCGGTTTCCCCTCGATGGCTGGGTGATCGAGACGGCCTGGTGGCATTAATGGTTCGGTCTTCGACAGACTCCCCTCCCCTCTCACTCCTAGAGCGAGGATCGGGATACGTAGCCGCTGCGTGGGGGGATATAGCCCTGGTGGGCGTCTATTTCTCCCCAAACCGCCCTCTGCCAGATTTCGAAAACTTTCTCGGAATCCTCACGGCAGTAGTTGGCAGGGCGGCACCACGCCAGGTCCTCTTGTTGGGTGACCTGAACGCCAAATCTGCAACTTGGGGCAACCCGGCCCGTTCCTGCAATCCCCGGGGGCCCGTTCTCGAACTTTGGGCGATTTCGGCCGGTGTGTCCCTCCTAAACAGAGGAACGGTCCAGACATGTGTGCGGCAAACAGGAGGGTCAGTGGTGGACGTCTCGTTCGCCTCCCCCACCCTGGCTGCCCGCGTTGAGAACTGGCGGGTTGAGTTTACGGAGACAATGTCGGACCACCGATATGTGCGGTTCGACATTGTCTCCACCCAGAGCCCCAGGAGAACAGCCCTCTCGGGCCGAACTCCCTTTCCACGGTGGGCCCTTACACGCCTTGACCGTGAGGCGGCAAAGGAGGCGGCGTTCGTCCAGGACTGGCTCACGCCCTCTGACGTCCAGGACGTGGACACCGCAGCGGCCCAACTTAGAAAGTCCTTGACCGAGGTATGCAACTCAAGCATGCCCCGGTCTCGCCGCCCACCTCCTCGCCGCGCCGTATATTGGTGGTCAGAGAGACTAGCGGGTCTCCGGGCCGCCTGCGTGGCAGAACGGAGAGAATTCACGCGGAGTCGGCGGCGCTCTCAGAGAGACCCCGTTAACGAGGACCTTCTGTACGCCTCTTACTTAGAAGCAAAGAAGGTCCTCAAGTCAGAAATGGGCGCCGCTGACGACGCAGCGCGAGCAGAGATGCTGGAGAGCCTCGATCGAGATCCGTACGGCAGACCATACAAGGCGGCGCGGAACAAATTGCGCCCCTTCGCTCCCCCGCCTACGGAGACTCTCGAGCCGGCGTTTCTGGATGGGGTAGTCCGGACCTTGTTTCCGTGCCGGACCAGTTTTACCCCACCAGTAATGGACCCCCCGCGAGGAGCAGTCGAACCGGAGGAAGAGATCCCTCCGATAACGGCAGACGAACTTGCCATGGAGACCCTCCACCTCCGGGCCAAAAAGACTGCCCCAGGGCCGGATGGCGTACCTGCGCGAGTGGTAGCTATTGCTACCACCCAGATGGAAGAAAGATTTCGGGACCTCTTCAACGCGTGCTTCACGGCAGGGAGGTTCCCGAAACCTTGGAAGGAGGGGCAGTTATGCCTCCTCCGCAAAGAAGGACGCCCGGCGGACTCCCCCTCGGCTTATCGACCCATCGTCCTTCTGGATGAGGTCGGTAAGTTGTTCGAGGGGATTGTCGCTAACCGATTAAATTGTCACCTGCGGGAGGTGGGCCCTAACCTGTCGGACGCCCAATTCGGCTTCCGAAGGAGGCGTTCGACAGTGGACGCGCTGGCCAGGCTGAAGAGCCAAGCGAAAGAGGCCGTGGAGGCGGGGGACGGGGTTCTGGCAGTGTCATTTGACATAGCCAACGCTTTTAACTCCGTCCCCCATGCGACAATCCAAGAGGCGCTCCGTTATCATGGAGTGCCTCAATACCTGCGGAGGCTCCTGATAAGTTACTTGGAGGACCGTGCAGTCCTCCTTGTGGATAAGACTGGCCAGTTGAGGCGGTACAGTGCAGAGTCCGGTGTTCCACAGGGGTCCGTCCTAGGACCACTCCTGTGGAACATCGGCTTCGATTGGCTCTTGCGGGGAACTCTCCTCCAGGGCACGAGTGTCATTTGCTACGCAGATGACACTCTCCTTACTGCCCGGGGGAGGAATTTCAGAGAGGGGGCGAGCCTGGCCTCTGCCGGTGGATCGCTGGTGGCGGATAGGATCCGGCGACTAGGATTGCAAGTGGCACTGCATAAGACCGAGGCCGTTTTCTTCTACGGGCCTCGGCAGCGCGTCCCTACAGATGCGCACATTTTTGTGGACGGCGTAAGAGTCGAAGTGAAGGCCCAGATGAAATATTTGGGCCTGATACTCGATAGTAAGTGGCGCTTCACCCCACATTTCAGTGGGCTGTCGACGCGGCTGTTGAAGGCCGCAAATTCGCTGTCGTGGCTCCTCCCAAACGTTGGAGGGCCAAAAGCGCGATGCCGGCAACTGTATGCTGGCATCCTGAAGAGTATGGCCCTTTACGGGGCTCCTATCTGGGCGGACTCCCTTCATAGAAGGGAGAATACAGCTGCAATCCGCAAGCCCCAAAGGGCCATTGCGCAGCGTGTGGCAAGGGCCTACCGCTCGGTAGGTTTTGCGGCAGCATGCACTCTGGCGAGCACCCCTCCGTGGGAGCTCGAGGCATGGGTGCTCGCCAAAGTATACGAGTGGACGGCGGGAAAAAGGGCGCTCGGGGAGAACCCCGCCCCTATAGAGCGGGAGGCCGTTCGGAAAGAGGCGAGGGACGCAATCATCCACCATTGGACGGAGGACCTCGCCTCCGCCGAGTTTGGCCGCCGAACACTGGACGCAATTGGGCCGGTCCTGCAGGACTGGATCGAGCGGCCACACGGATTTTTGTCGTTCCGTCTGGTGCAGGTATTATCCGGCCACGGGTGCTTCGGCACATACCTGCACCGGATCGGAAGAGAGCGGGGCCCGATGTGCCATGATTGTGGTGCGGCGGAAGACACGGCGCAGCACACCCTTGAGGTGTGCCCGTCGTGGTCTGAGCTGCGCCAAGAATTAATAGGTGTTGTTGGGCCGGACCTATCGCTTCCCAGCGTGGTGAACTCCATGTTGGGAGGCGAGGGGGCCTGGGCAGCGGTCGCCTCTTTTTGTGAGGGGGTGATGTCCTTAAAGGAAGCGGCAGAGCGCGCGCGGGAGGAAGACCCCCTCGCCCCGCTATGTAGAAAGAGAAGAGGAAGAAGAAGGCGACCGCCTCCCTTCTCCTCAAGTGTTGGTGAGTGGCGGGAGTAAGGTGTGGAGGCACCTTCTCCCGCATTGCACGCACTCACCAACTCCGCTGGATGGCTGGTTGGACAGTCGCTCCTCCCCTGAGAGGGAGTTGTGCGGGCCCGCCGTAAGGTGGGCAGTCGTCGGCGGGGGACTGGACGTAAAGGCTCTGCCGGTTTCCCAGTTCCCCTCCGCGTAGACGATGCCGGAGCGCCGCTGGGTCGTTTAGTGGGTATACCGGCCTTCACTCTTGGCCGGGGAGTCCCACATACCCCCGCCACTCCTCCATTGGTGGGGGATGCGTAGTGCATTTTTCCCAGCGTAAAAAAAAAAAAAAAAAAAAAAAAAAAAAAAAAAAAAAAAAAAAAAAAGGTTAGGTTAGGTTAGGTTAGGTTAGGTTAGGTTAGGTTGGGGTGCAAGGTCGGGTAACCTCCACGTGGTGCACCCTGGTAACACCATGAAACACTTTCGCAGAGTACTGGGGAAGTTTTTCATGGTGGCCAATACCCGACACAAGGTGGGCGTCTCTGGATGCGTACCAGAGGACGCAGTTAGTGGAGGCAGGCAGAGGGAAGGAGTTCCCACTCTGCGAGCAGGGCGAATAGGCTCATGGTGTAAATTATGTATAATATTGTACATTGTATAAAATTAAATTGTGTTGTATATAAAAATTTTGTGTCGTGTGTGTTTTTTGTAAAAAGCATGTGTTGTATAGTTTTAATTGTACATAAGAAGTTTCTGATGCAATCTTTGTTGCATTGGTTGCATTGGTTGAGGTGTTTTTTACGGACTGTTCGGTACTAACCCTATCGACCAGTTTCGTCGGAGAGAGTTCGCCGTCTCTCCAACCGGGATCCATGCTGTTTCATTCAAAGACCCCCCGTCAGGCTCACGGGGGTACGTTTGACTCAGTATGACCCGAAGGGGCGTTGCCTTAATTGGTCGGGCCCAGAGGAAGGAAAACCTTGAAACAAAAACCCGTGAGAAAACACGTAAAAACCTGCGGATACCAGGGGACCTCCGCAGTATATACCCTTCCCCGGCCACAGGGGGCACTGGTCGGTGGCACTTCGGTGGTGACACTTTATTTCCCCCATACTCGTGGGATTTATTATGGAAAACACTAATAAAAAACAAATAAATGATGATGTTGGCCGTTCCGGCCGTGGATTGGAGAATTGTGGCGCTTTGGCGCCGGAGAGCACCGAGAAGGTGCGTGACGTAGTTTGTAGTCGTGTTTCTACACGACGCAATAATCGCTTCTCTCTTCTGGAGAGTGATAGTGAGGAGAACGTAGTGCTGCCCATTGCAGGGGCAGCTATGACGGGTAGAAAGGCCGCTTTACAGGGTCAGATGCAACCCAAAGTTGTGATAGAGCGGCTGTCGGAGTCAGACACCGACAGAAGCATGGAGACGGTGGCGTCTGGGAGTGACCCCCTCCGTTTCTGGCGTAAACGACCAGGTCAGTCGGGTCCGGAAGCTTCGGAGTCTGACTCGGATGTCACGGGGACGGCTCTTGTCGACCCGATGGCCTTTCGGAAGGTAAAGAGAGGCAGGGGTCGCCCTCCAACAACAGGTGAATATGTCGGCCTAGCTAAGGCGCAAGCCCAGCTAAAGGCCCTTAGACAAGAGGCGGAACGTGATGAGGCTCAGCGGCAAGCTGAACGCGAGGTAGCTGCGCAGGTAGCTAGCCTACAAGCTACGCGCCCTGTGGCCCCACCATCCCCTAAACAAGACAGTGGGCTTGCCTCCGACCTGGTCAAACAGGCAACCGAGGCGTCTGAGATAGTGTTAATGGTTGCCACGAAATCTGGCAACCTTAAAGGCACTTTTACTAGGGCCTTGAAAGAGTCGGCGGCGTCGATCCAAGCGGCAGTCAGGGCGCTTTATAATTGCTCAGTTTCTGAGGAGACAGTCAAGCTGCAGGCTGAAAACGCCCGCATGCGACAGGAGATGGCAGACCTGCGAAAAGAGCTGGGTGAGCTAAGATCTAATCTGATGCAAACCCAGGAGAGCATGGAACTGCCCTCAATAAGTCAACGGTGGAAAGGTCCATCAGCTTCGACACCCCTGGTGGACAGCAACCAGGCAGACGAGTTGGCGCGCTCGATCATGCTGCAGGTGGGCAGCATGCTTGATGCTCGCTTTGCCGGTATGGAGGAAAGGCTACTTCCCGAAAAGCGGATTCGCCCTCCGCTGGCAGCGGACAGGCGCAACATGGCTACCTCTGAGCGGACCGAGGTGCCTGAGGTTGAACGTCAAGCCCCACAGCCGCTTAAGAGCAAAGGCAAGGGTAAAGTTCACCCTCCTACGGAAGAAAAGGCCGGCTCTAGTGGGATAGCCGAAGCTCCGAAGAAGAAAGCAAAGAAAGCTGAGGCCACGGCACCTCGCTCGTCGAGTCCTGCCCCCCTGCCAATGGAAGAGGAGTGGCACGTTGTAGGCCGCAAAGGTACTGCACGCAAGCGTGCCACGGCCACCAAAACTGCCAAGGCTGCTGCACCTAAATCTAATAAGGTGCCACCCGCGCGGCCTGCGCAACGGAAGCTGAGGGCCCCACGAAATGCTGTAGTGGTGCTAACGCTGCAGCCGGAGGCCATAAAAAATGGCGTCACCTATAGCAAGGTACTAACCGAGGCTAAGGAACGCATAGACCTGACGGCGATGGGCATCGACGGTGTAAAGTTCCGCACCGTCGCCACCGGTGCCCGTCTACTGGAAGTGCCCGGAACTGGAGCCGAGAGCAAGGAAAAGGCGGACGCCCTTGCCAACAAACTACGGGAGTCCCTCGGTGAAGGCGTTGTCAAGGTATCCCGCCCCGAGAAGTGCGTGGAAATGCGCCTTTCAGGCCTTGATGACTCGTCAAGTAAGGAGGAGGTGGCGGCGGCCATTGCCAAGGTGGGTGGTTGCGCAATAGAGTCGGTGAAGGTCGGCGATATTGTGCGACCACCAGGGCGTGAAGGCACGGTCTGGCTGCGCTGCCCCGTTGCCGCAGCGAAAAAGGCCGCAGCCGGAAGAGTCCTAATCGGCTGGGTCTCGGCGTCAGCAAAAATTTTGGAGGAAAGGCCCCTACGGTGCTACCGGTGCTTTGAAGGTGGCCACGTTGGGGCACAATGCACATGTGCTGAGGACCGCAGCGCCCTCTGCTTCCGCTGCGGTAAGCCGGGGCACAAAAAGGCGCAGTGCGAAGCAGAGCAGCACTGTCCAGTTTGCGAAGCAGCCGGTAAAGCGGCTAATCACCGAGTTGGGGCCAAGAGCTGTAAAGGCTCAACCTCAAGCAAGGGGAAGCGGGGTAAAAAGACGGCTAACGTGGGCTCATCAGCCCCCTCACAGCCATCTATGCGCCCAGAAGCGCAAGCGGAGGATCGGATGGACTCTGATTAGATGGCCATCCGATTTGTGCAGGCGAATATAGGCCACTCCGCCAGAGCTCAGGATCTCCTGCTCCAGAGCCTGGCGGAGTGGTCTACGCAAATAGCAGTGGTCGCCGAGCCATACTTGGTCCCTTCCCGGGATAACTGGGTGGGAGACAGGAATGGCTTGGTGGCAATCACCACAGCACAATCGTCCGCTGGCTCCCTGCCCTTCGAAAAAGTAGCGAAGGGTCAGGGATGCGTGCTGGCTGTTGTAGGTGGTGGCTGCGCAGTGGCAGTGATCGGGGTGTACTGCTCCCCGAACCGGAGTATTGTCGAATTTGAGCGACTGCTAGCTGAGGTCGGGGTGCTGGCGGGAGCAGTACAACCGAGTCCCGTATTGGTTGCTGGGGATTTCAACGCTAAGTCGACGGCGTGGGGATCCCCAGCAACTGACGCCCGAGGAAGGGTATTGGAGGACTGGGCGGCGTCTTTGGGTCTCCTGATTTTAAATAGGGGCTCCGAGAACACGTGCGTTCGATGGAACGGAGGATCCATAGTGGACCTAACGTTCGCTTCCCCTTCCGTTGCGCGCCGTGTTCTCGACTGGAAAGTCGAAACGGACGTAGAGACGCTGTCAGATCATCGATACATTCGATTCAGCGTCTCTGCGTCCTCAAGGCAGCCTCTGCCCCCACCAGCAAGTGGGCCACGGTGGTCTCTTAGGGGGCTCGATAAGGAGCTGGCAGCTGAAGCAGCCATTGTAGAAGCCTGGGGGGCTAGCTTGGGCATGGAGGACGTAGATGCCGCGGCTGAGAGACTGGGAGAGTCACTGGCGCGGATCTGCGATGCTTCCATGCCTCGGGTAAAGACGTCGGCGCCTCCGCGACAAATGTACTGGTGGAGGCCAGAACTCAAGGAGTTACGGGGAGCCTGTGTCGCCGCGCGGCGTCTTTACACCCGTTCTCGTCGTTGGAGGGTGCGAAATGAGGAGGAGGAGCACGAGCGCTACGCTAACTACAGTGCCGCCTGTAAGAGTTTGCAGGCAGCCATAAAGGAGGCCAAAGAGTTGGCGTGGCAGGAGTGGTTGGAGTCCCTCAATCGAGATCCCTGGGGGCGCCCATATAAGTCGGTGACGGGCAAATTGCGCCCTTGGGCCCCCCCACTTACCACAAGTCTGGAACCCCAGCTCCTGGAGCGGGTAGTGGCTGGACTCTTCCCTCAGCGAGAGGTATGGTGTCCGCCTCCCATGGCATCTAGGGAGGCGTTGCTCGACCAAATCGACGAGGAGGTCCCACCTGTAAGCGCAACAGAATTTGGCGTGGCCGTGTTACGGCTCCGGGCTAAAAACGCAGCCCCTGGACCAGATGGGGTGCCAGGTCGAGTCCTGGTTCAGGCAACAAAAGAGCTTGGGGAGAATATGAGGGCGCTCTTCTCAGAGTGCCTGGCACAGGGCCACTTCCCGCAATGCTGGAAGCGCGGGAAATTGGTCCTGTTAAGGAAGAATGGGCGCCCGGTGGATTCCCCGTCGGCATACCGCCCCATTGTGTTGCTGGGTGAGACGAGTAAGCTCTTCGAGCGAGTGCTCGCTGCTCGTCTCATCCAGCACCTGGTCGACGTGGGCCCTAACCTGAGTGACGGGCAGTTCGGGTTCCGCCATGGCCGTTCAACTGTGGACGCAATAGCAAGGGTGCGGGAGCTCGCAGATGAGGCGATTTCGGATGGTGGGGTGTTGTTGGCAGTGTCGCTGGATATAGCGAATGCCTTCAACACCCTTCCCTGGGAAACTGTAAAGGAGGCGCTCAAGTTCCATAATGTGCCTCAGTACCTACGGAGCTGCGTGGCGAGTTATTTCGCTGACCGGGGTGTTAGCTACCCAGCTCATCAGGGGTGGCAAGAAAGGAGGATGTCGTGCGGTGTTCCACAGGGATCGGTCCTAGGACCGCTCCTGTGGAACATCGGGTACGACTTTGTGCTCCGCGGGCAAAACCTGCGAGGAATCGGCGTAGTATGCTACGCCGACGACACCCTCGTCACGGCCCGCGGAAAAAACCGGAGAGAGGCGGCCATCTTGGCCACAGCGGGGGTTGCTCAAATAGTAAGGAGAATAAGTTCCCTCGGACTGAAGGTGGCTCTGGAGAAGTCAGAGGCCCTTATAATTCACGGGCCCCGGAACGCTCCTCCGTCAGGGTTAACCGTTGTGGTGGGCGGAACCTCTATCGTCATCGAGTCAACGATGCGGTACCTAGGCCTTGTCCTCGATGGCCGATGGAGATTCGAGGAGCACTTCCGGCGACTGGCTCCTAAGCTAATCGCCTTTGCTGGAGTGCTCGGGAGTTTGCTCCCAAATATAGGGGGGCCAAGTGTGGCGTGCCATCGCCTTTATGCCGGTGTGCTACGCTCAAAGGCGCTTTATGGGGCACCCATATGGGCGAATGCCTTAGACGCGCCGAACCAGACCCTACTGCGACGTCCGCAGCGGGTCATCGCGATAAGGGCAGCTCGAGCGTACCACACCGTCTCCTTCGAGGCGGCGTGCCTACTGGCCAGTACGCCGCCGTGGGACCTCGAAGCAGGGGTATTATCGGCGGTGTACTGGCGCAGTGCCGGAGTCAAAAAAGACGGAGGATGGCCCATGCCTGAGGAGATCAAGCACTGGCGAGAGCAGGGCCGTGAGGATCTCTTCAGGCATTGGTCAGAAAGGATGGAGATGCCGGCTGCTAGTCGGGACGTGGTGGCTGCCTTCCGGCCCATCGTCCGGGAGTGGGTCGATCGCCGGCATGGCGCACCGACATTCCGGTTGGCGCAGATCCTGTCAGGGCATGGCTGCTTTGGCAGGTATCTGTGCAGAGTGGCGAGGCGGGAGCCAACGATGGTTTGCCACCACTGCGGGGCAAGTGAAGATACGGCGCAGCACACCCGCGCCGAGTGCCCTGCATGGGCGCTGCCGCGTGCCGAGCTAGTCGCCATAATTGGAGCAGATCTCTCGCTCTCAGCCATATTGAGAAGTATGGTTGAGTGCGAGAGAAAGTGGAGGGCAGTTGCCGCCTTCGCGGAGGCGGTAATAAAACATAAGGAGATGGCAGAGAGGGACCGAGAGGATGATATCCTCTCGGATCCCATGCGCCGCCGAAGACCGGGCCGCAGACGGCTGGCTTTTGCCAGCCGTATGTTACCTTGATGGGGACCTTCGGGCAACAGATCGGGGGATCTGTTGCCTGACCTGAGAGGTCCCGAGCTGTAAGGCACCTCGTCCTGTGTTCCGAGGTGCCTTAAGCGGAGTAATGGGGGGGTGAGGCTGACACCCCCCGAGTAGAGCCCATACGGGCAACCGCAGAGAAGTCGAGGAGGCGCCAAGCGATCCCTTGACTTCTCCCAGTAGCGGAAAGTCGGAACACCCCAGGTTTTTAGTTAGGGTATACCGCCTTTGTCAAGGCGGGGAGTCCCACATAACCATCGGTCCCCCCGGGCCGGTGGTACCTATAAAAGGTTTTCCTGGGTACCAAAAAAAAAAAAAAAAAAGGTTAGGTTAGGTTAGGTTAGGTTAGGTTAGGTTAGGTTAGGTTAGGTTAGGTTAGGTTTTTTTTTTTTTTTTTTTTTTTTTTATTTCTAAATGGTCTCTGATCTTCTTCAGAGGCTTTGCTTACGTACTGTTTTATTTTCTAATACAATCTTAGTGTCTTAAAGTAAGGGTGAGGGGTTTTGTAAGGTTATTTATACAGTGTACATTAAGTTCTTATCTAATATCTTATTTCTATGCTTTCTATTTTCTACGCTCCAATAAACTTTTCATTATTTTTATGGGTTTTTGTTTTATCTTATTCTTTCTACTTTTTTAAAACTAACACAATTTTATTAAATGTAACTGCACGTATGCTTATTTTCTTATTTAAAGGCTAGTTTATTTTATTATGCTTATATATATAATTTAATATATATATTCATCATATTTTTCTTATGCTATTTATTTCTTGTTATTACTCTATTTGTTATTTTAGTACAATATTTTAAAAATTTTGGACGGTTGTACTTGTCCTTCATGATGTGTTGTATGTTGTCTACTGTTAATTCTTCATTTATGTCTTGTTCTATTTTATATCGTTCAGGTCCATACGCGGGGCACTCCAGCAAAATGTGAGTGACTGATTCGTCCTTCCCGGGTTCGCATATACACGATGGGTTCTCCTTGCGTTTAAACCGGTTCAAGTACTCGGAGAACCCACCGTGGCCTGTCATAACTTGAGTTGTTACACCGGTTGTTTCAAGTTTCCTGATGATATGGTAGGCATCAATAGCGTTGGGAAAGAACATTTTCGTTATTGCCGCCGTTTGACCTGACATGTACCTCTTGTTCCATTCGTCAAGCGAGTCCGTACGGATTTGTCGCTTGACGAATGAGACAGGGCACATGTCGTAATCAGGTTTTCTTTTTGTGTTGTGCGCCGCGTCTTTAGCGAGCTGGTCTGCTCTCTCATTCCCTTCTAGCCCTGCATGTGCTCTGATCCAGAATAGGGTAATTACCTTATTCTGGAGTTTGGCTTCCTTGATGTTTTTTCTGGTCTCCACTGCCAAGGGGTGAGAGGCACTGGGATTTATGATCGTCTCCAGGGACGACTTCGAGTCGCTGTAGACTCCAAAAGTGGTTTCTGTGCGCTTGAGGATCACCCTCGTGGCCTTGCATATAGCCAAGAGTTCCGCCTGATAGACCGTGCAGTATGATGGTAGCTTCAGTTTGATGGCTTTGGTTTCAGCTGCGTCGTCCCAGAAAGATAACGCTGCTCCAACCTCACCATCAATTTTGCTACCATCAGTGAATATTCGGACTGCTTGGGTATTGTGGTCATCAACTTGTTGCTGGTCTATCAGGCTCATGAACTCGAGGCACATATGTTCTGCCGGATGCTCCGTCTTGGCATACGGCACTACGCGCTCGACTTCTCTGTCCACTAGTGCTGGTCGGGGTATCCCTTTCTTGGCCTCATAAAGTGCGGCTGCTTCTTTAATTCTGAGGTCAAGTGGTAGTAGTCCGGCCAGCACGAGTGCCGAGTTGAGAGACACTGTGCGGTATGCCCTGCACAGTTTCTGAGCGAAACCTCTTTGCACTGCATTGAGTTTCCGTTGCACCCCCAGTTTATCTGAAGCCTGTACCCACGCACTGGCAGCGTACATGATAACTGGCTCTACTGCCGCCGTGTAAATGGTTCGGGTGATTTCAGGGTGGAGTCCCCAGCTAACCTTTGCCGCCCTGGAGAGCTTCTTATATATATTAAGAGCTTTTCTGCAGACCTCCGCGACGTGGGTGTTGAAAGTGAGTTTTTCGTCAATTGTTAAGCCCAGAATTTTTATTTCAGGAGACATGCCTATGTCTACCCCACCCATCCGCAGCAGTGGTGTGTCATATTTGAGCTTCCTAGTGATAAGCATAGCTTTTGTTTTGTGTGGAGCAAATTTAAGTTTGTTGTTGACACCCCACTCCTGCACATGGGCGAGGGCGGCATTTGCACGTCTTTGTACATCCAGGGCTGAATCTCCGTCAAAAATCAACACCACGTCATCCGCAAAGGCCTGGCAGTAATCCCCTCGAGTTTCCAGCTCTTTCAATAGGGGGTCGAGGAGGAGGTTCCAGAGTATGGGGCCACCAATAGAACCCTGCACGCATCCCTTGTTTGTACTCCTCAGATGTTCCTCCCCCGCGTACCTCACCCTGACCTGCCTATTCTGTAAGTAGCTGTCGACTAACCTCCTTATGTTAACAGGGCATTCCTCCTCGGCCAACCGAGCTTTGATAGCGGGCCACCATGCGCTATCGAAGGCTCCCTCTATGTCCAATGATATCATCGTGATGAGTTTTTTCGCTTCTAACTTCCTGCGAATGTGATTCATCAGGTCATAGAGGGAGTCTTCGGTGCTCTTCTGGGGCATAAAGCCGTATTGCCGAGGACTCATCTTTGGGAGTAAGTGCCACTTTAACCGTCTTACAACAACCTTCTCTAGAATCTTACCCATCACTGGAAGGAGTCCTATGGGTCTATAGGACTTGGGGTTGGTGTAGGTGTCTTTTCCCGGCTTTCTGAGCACTACTACCGTGGCCTCCTTCCATGTGTTGGGAAAGTGATTGTGTTCTAGGCATTTGTTGAAGATCGTGAGGTTCAGTTCGAGGTCGCAGAATATAACGCGGCGGCAGATGTCGGCCGTGAATCCATCCATACCTGGAGCCTTTTTCGGGTTAAAACTCTCTGTCGCAGCTCGTAGCTCTTCCTTGGTAAACGGTGGGTCATGTTTCTCACCATGGCTCCAGCCGTTTACTTGGTTAGCTATATTCCTGGTCTGCCTGTGGATTTCAGTTTCTCCCAACTCAGTATCTTCGGGATAAAAAGTCTCGGCCAACAGTCTGACTGACTCTTTTGGATCTAGTGTTCGTCCATCTCTTTCCAAGGGCAAGTCCTCTTGTCTCTTAGTTGTTTTTCCTATGACTCTATAAATCCCCTCCCAGAGTCCCTCCTTATCCTGCTTCTCACAGAACCCTTTCCAACTCCTTATCTGAGCTTTCTTGACTTCAACCTCATAGTTTTCTTTTTCTTTCAGGTACTCCTGGATGACTTTTTCTTTCCGGACCGGCGCTGCACATCGGATTCTACGTCTCATTGTGGTGACCTTCTTCTTCATGCTGGCGAGTTCTTCGGACCACCACGGCAGGGTAAGTTTTTCATGTTTTTTCTTTAAAGGTATGGTTTCTATGCATGCTTGCTTAACTATTTTCATGTATTTTGTTACTGTTTCTTCTAACTCTACCTTACTAATGATTTTTTCTATTTCTGTTTTTGTTATGTTTTCTTCTATTTTAAATTGGTCCAGTTTCTCAAGAAACTGACTCCAATTTGCTTTTTTTGTGTTATAAATTCTGGTTGTTCTTTCTACGTTTGTTCCTATTGATTTTACAAGTTTAATTTTGAAAGTGATGCCGTTGTGGTCTGAACTCACCAAATCTTCTTCAACTCTCCAGTCTTCCACCAGACTGAGCAGGTCCTCAGTGCAGGCCGTCACATCGACATGGCTGGTGTACGCCTGGTTTCCCCTAATTGTGTCAAAGGTGGGAGTGTTGCCTTCATTGAGAATGTGCAAATTCATTTCCTCCAAAGCCCCAGCCATATCTTCTCCCCTGCTGTCTACTACTTTACTCCCCCACCAAGGGCTCTTCGCGTTTGTATCGCCTCCCATTATTAGATTAGTGGGCCCAAGCTCTTCTTCTATTCTCTTGAGCTGCTCCAGGTACGGTTCTATGGGCTGGTCTGGCTCGAAGTAGTAAGAGACTGCTGTGATCTCCCAGGCACTGGTGCGGATCCTCACCACTACGATGTTGTTTGTGGTGAGTTTCGGGTATTGCAAAACGTCAATTTCCTGATCAAAGACAGCTATTGCTGCTTTGACGGTCCCTTCTCCTTGTTCAGTGCACTGGTAGATCCTGGCCCCTCTGTAGCTCTTCATACTTCTAACCCCACCCACGTACGGTTCCTGGAGCAGTGCAAGAGTAATTTTCCTTTCGCCTGCTTTTACCATGAGTTCATAGGTTGCGAGTTCTTTTCTTTGTAGATTTGCCTGGGCCACTAAGTAGGGTTTTTTATTGGTACAGGTTGAATTTGCCGTATTGACGCCCTTAGCAGTACGCTACGGTAGCTCGTGCAAGGGCATCCCATTTTCGCCTAATTGGGCACTCCTGGCTAAAAGCGTTGTGCTCTGTCACGTCCAGCTTCGCATGCCTACAGTTGCAGCACGATGGGGCCGCTCCGGCGAGCCAGTCCGCGCAGTCAGCCTTCATGTGCGGACCCCCACAGTGGCTGCACTTTTCGACGGTTAGGTTAGGTTAGGTTAGGTTAGGTTAGGTTAGGTTAGGTTAGGTTAGGTTAGGTTAGGTTTTTTTTTTTTTTTTTTTTTTTTTTTTTTTTTTTTTTTTTTTTTTTTTTCTAGAGTGTCTCTGATTTTCATCTTCAGAGGCTTTGTTTGCATATTATCTTATTTTTCTATTTCAATCTTAAAGTCTTAAAGTTAGGGTGGGGGGTTGTACAATGTAATTTATACAGTACTTTTAATCTTATCTTATATCTTATTTCTATTTCTACCTTCTAATAACACTATTCATTCTTTTTATGGGGTTTTTGTTTTTTATCTTATTCATTCTACTATCTTAATTCTAACACGATATATTAAATGTAAATGTACGTATGCTTATTTTCCTGATTTAAAGGCTAGTTTATTTTATTATGCTTATATATATAATTTATTATATATATTCATCATATTTTGCTTATGCTATTTGTTTCTTAATATTACTTTGTTTGTTAAATTTGTACAGTATTTTAGAAATTTTGGACGGTTGTGTTTGTCCTTCATTATGTGTTGTATATTATCCTGAGTCAGTTGTTCATTCATCTCCTGTTCTATTGCATGCCTCTCAGGTCCGTACGCGGGGCACTCCAGCAGAATGTGGGCCACTGTCTCGTCTTTCCCAGGTTCGCATACGCACGATGGACTCTCTTTACGCTTGAACCGATTCAGGTATTCGGAGAACCCACCGTGCCCCGTCATTATTTGTGTTACAACACCAGTAGGCTCCAGTTTCCTTACTAGTTTGTAGGCTTCGATGGCGTTTGGGAAAAACATTTTTGTGACTGCTGCTGTTTGCCCTGACATGTACCTTGTGTTCCATTCGTCAAGCGACTCCATACGGATTTGTCGCTTGACGAATGAGACCGGGCACATGTCATAATCCGGCTTTCTTTTAATAGAGTGCGCCGCCTCCTTGGCCAGCTGGTCAGCACGCTCGTTCCCCTCCAGCCCCGCATGTGCTCTGATCCAGAATAGGGTAACCACCTTATTCTGGAGTTTGGCCTCTTTGATGTTCTTCCTGGCTTCTACTGCCAAGGGGTGGGGAGAACTTGGGTTAACGATGGTCTCTAGGGACGACCTCGAGTCACTGTACAGACCAAAGGTGCTTTCTGTGCGCTTGAGGATCATCCTTGTGGCCTTGCATATGGCCAAGAGTTCCGCCTGATAGACCGTGCAGTATGATGGTAGCTTCAGTTTGATGGCTTTGGTTTCAGCTGCGTCATCCCAAAAGGATAGCGCTGCTCCAACCTCACCATCAATTTTGCTACCATCAGTGAATATGCGGACTGCTTGCGTATTGTGGTCATCCACTTGTTGTTGGTCTATCAGGCTCATGAACTCGAGGCACATATGTTCTGCCGGATGCTCCATCTTGGCATACGGCACTACGCGCTCGACCTCTCTGTCCACTAGTGCTGGTCGGGGTACCCCTCGTTTAGCTTCGTAAAGGGCGGCTGCCTCCTTTATTCTAAGGTCGAGTGGTAGTATTCCGGCCAGCACCAGTGCCGAGTTCAGGGAGACTGTGCGGTATGCCTTACACAGTTTTTGAGCGAAACCTCTCTGCACTGCGTTAAGTTTTCGCTGCACCCCTAGTTTGTCGGCAGCCTGTGCCCATGCACTCGCCGCGTAAGTCACTACGGGCTCCACCGCGGCCGTGTAGATAGTACGAATGATTTCCGGGTGGAGTCCCCAACTGACCTTCGCCGCCCTGGACAGCTTCTTATAGATGTTTAAGGCTTTCCTGGAGACTTCTGCGACGTGAGTGTTGAATGTGAGCTTTTGGTCAATTGTCAAGCCTAGGAGCTTTATTTCAGGAGACATGCTTATGTCTACCCCGCCCATCCGCAGCAGTGGTGTGTCATATTTTAGCTTCCTAGTGATAAGCATAGCTTTTGTTTTGTGTGGAGCAAATTTAAGTTTGTTATTGACACCCCACTCCTGCACATGGGCGAGGGCGGCATTTGCACGTCTCTGAACATCCAGGGCTGAATCTCCGTCGAAGATCAACACCACGTCATCTGCAAAGGCCTGACAGTAATCACCTCTTGCACCGAGTTCTTTTAGAAGAGGGTCCAGAACAAGATTCCAGAAAATTGGACCACCAATGGAACCTTGTACACATCCCTTATTAGTACTCTTTAGGTGTTCCTCCCCCGCGTACCTCACCCTGACCTGCCTATTCTGTAAGTAGCTGTCGACTAGCCTCCTTATATTGACAGGGCATTCCTCCTCGGCCAACCGGGCTTTGATAGCGGGCCACCATGCGCTATCGAAGACTCCCTCTATGTCCAGTGATATCATCGTGATGAGTTTTTTCGCATCTAACTTTCTGCGAATGTGATTCATCAGGTCATAGAGGGAGTCTTCGGTGCTCTTCTGGGGCATAAAACCGTATTGGCGAGGACTCATCCTGGGGAGTAAATGCCATTTTAGCCGCCTTACAATGATCTTCTCCAAGATCTTTCCCATCACTGGAAGAAGGCCTATGGGTCTGTAGGACTTGGGGTTGGTGTAAGTGTCCTTTCCCGGCTTTCTGAGCACTACCACCGTGGCCTCCTTCCAGATGTCAGGAAAGTGATTTTGTTCCAGGCATTTGTTCATCATGGTCAGGTTTAATTCGAGATCGCAGAAGACGACACGGCGACAGATGTCAGCCGTGAACCCATCCAGACCCGGGGCTTTTTTAGGATTGAAGCTCTCTGTCGCTGCCCGTAGCTCTTCCTTGGTAAACGGTGGGTCATGTTTCTCATCATGACTCCAGCCGTTTACTTGGTTAGCTAATGCTCTGGTTTGTCTGTGAGTTTCGCTTTCTCCTAATTCCGTGTCCTCTGGGTAGAAGGTCTCGGCCAACAGTCTGACGGACTCTTTGGGGTCTAATGTGCGTCCATTCTGTTCCAAAGGCAGGTCCTCCTGTCGTTTTGTAGTTCTTCCTATGACCCTATAAATCCCTTCCCAGAGTCCCTCCCTATCTTGCTTTTCACAAAACCCCTTCCAACTCCTTATCTGGGCTTTCTTAGCTTCACTCTCATACTTTTCTTTTTCTTGCAGGTACTCCTGGATGACCTTAGCTTTACGGATCGGCGCTGCACATCGGATTCTACGCCTCATAGTGGTGACCATCTTCTTCATGCTCGCGAGTTCTTCGGACCACCACGGCGAGGTAAGTTTTTCATGTTTTTTCTTTATAGGTATTACTTCTTTGCATGCTTGCTTAACTATGTTCATATATTTTACTACTGTTACTTCTAATTCTTCTTTATTATTAATTTTTTTTATTTCTGCTTTAGTGATATTTTGTTCTAATTTAAATTGGTCCAGTTTCTCAAGAAACTGGCTCCAATTTGCCTTTTTTGTGTTGTATATTCTAGTTGTTCTTTCTACATTTGTGCCTATTGATTTTACTAGGTTAATTTTGAAAGTAATGCCGTTGTGGTCCGAACTCACCAGGTCTTCTTCAACTCTCCAGTCTTCCACCAGACTGAGCAGATCCTCAGTGCAGGCCGTCACATCAACATGGCTAGTGTACACCTGATTTCCCCTAACTGTATCAAAAGTAGGAGTGTTGCCCTCGTTGAGTATGTGCAAGCTCATATCCTCCAAAGCCCCAGCCATGTCTTCTCCCCTGCTGTCTACTACTTTACTCCCCCACCAAGGGCTCTTCGCGTTGGTGTCGCCTCCCATTATAAGTTTAGTAGGCCCAAGCTCTTCTTCTATCCTCTTGAGCTGCTCCAGGTACGGTTCTATGGGCTGGTCTGGCTCGAAATAATAAGAGACTGCTGTGATCTCCCAGGCACTGGTGCGGATCCTCACCACTACGATGTTGTTTGTGGTGAGTTTCGGGTATTGCAGAACGTCAATTTCATGATCAAAAACAGCTATTGCTGCTTTGACGTTCCCTTCTCCTTGTTCAGTGCACTGGTAGATCCTGGCCCCTCTGTAGCTCTTCATACTTCTAGCCCCACCCACATACGGCTCCTGGAGCAGCGCCAAGGTAATTTTTCTTTCTCCTGCTTTTATCATCAGCTCATAGGTTGCTAGCTCTTTTCTCTGAAGATTTGCCTGGGCCACTAAGTAGGGTTTTTTGTTGTTGCTGCTGGTGGAGTTTGCCGTGTTGACGCCCTTAGCAGTACGCTACGGTAGCTCTTGCAAGGGCATCCCACTTTCGCCTAATTGGGCACTCCTGGCTAAAGGCGTTGTGCTCTGTCACATCCAGTTTCGCATGCCTGCAGTTGCAGCACGATGGGGCCGCTCCGGCGAGCCAGTCCGCGCAGTCAGCCTTCATGTGCGGACCCCCACAGTGGCTGCACTTTTCGACGGACTCCTTGCAGTAGCGTCTGCCGTGACCGTATCCCAGGCACAACGAGCACTGCACGAGGGGTGACTGGTCTGCGATCTTTATCCGTTGGAGGTCGATACGGACGTTTTCTGCATCCATCATCCGGTTCCACACCCTCGGGGAGACCCTCAGCACAATGTGGCAGGTATGCTGGTTTCTAGTCTTTTTCCTGTATCGGATCTCCACTCTGTTATCCTCCATGTCGAGGCCTTGGAATATAAATCCATTCTGAGTCCTCAGGGCGTTCAGGACGTCTTCGTCGCTGTTGAACTGAAGTACGTCCCTGAGGATCAGAAGAGGGTCCTTGTTTTTGACTTCCTCGACATGGAGGTGCGACTCCGCTTTTTTCAGCCTTTCCTTCACTTTTTGCCTTTCCTCTTCAGATGCACAACCCACTATGATCTTCCTGTCCTTAGCCTTCCTCACTCGGTCGACTTTGATCAACCCATCCTTAGCGTTCACGGCTTCTCTGACCCTGTTAAGGACCTCGTCCCCCGTTTCTGTTTCATCCTTGGAGGAAATCACTACCGAGTGTAGCGCGGTCTGAGGGATGGGTAGTCTCTTCGCGGGACCAGCTGTTACACCCGCGTAAGTGATCTCCTCCAAGGTCTTCTGCTGCTTGCTCAAAGCATCCTTCAATCCTTCCATCCTTTCGTTGCCCTCTTTTAGTAGCTTGCTGTGCTCCTCCAATCTCCTGATCAGTTCCACCTCAGGTTCCGATCTGGTGGCAGGAGGAATGGAAGGCGGAGGGTTGCTGCTATTGGCAGGATGTATGTCTAGAATTTTTCCTGCTTTTGCTTCAGCTTCCTTGACCAGCTCGAAGAGCCGTTTTGCCGCTTGAGTGACGTTTGTTTTTATGTCGGTCTTTAGGTTCCTCGAGTTGTCGAGGTTGGTGATCACCTTGGTAAAGCAGGCCTTTGCCTCTGCGGTTTTGTTTGGAAACCTTTCCGGTATCGGCGGACTTCCCATGGTCTCTACCGGTGGTCTGCGCCCCATCTGTCTGCCCTCTTGCGAGGATGTGGCCACAGGTATCGGCCTGGAAGCGGCTTTTGCGGCAGTTTTTCGCGGTGGGGTGGGAGTTTTCAACTGCAGAGGGTTCGACCTCTTTTTCTTTACTAACTCCCATTCCCCCACACTTCGCCTGACATTTGACGTCTGCGCCAAATCGTCCCCCTGTCTGGAGGGTCCTGCCTGTCCAATTCGGGGTGGGGATGCCAGGGAGACTAAGTCTATTAGATTGACGGTGGGCTTTTTGACGGGCGTTCGTATCCCGTAGCTGCCGTTTCCTCCGGCATCCTGCGTCTCAGCCGGTGATGCGGTCTCTATGTCCACCGTCACGTTCATTTTCTTCGCTGGCGTTCGCAGGCCGAACATTACAAGGTCAAAGGGTCAATTAGAGGAGAGTATGCAGTCAAAACCTATGTAAAAAGCACTACTTACTTAACTAATAAAGGTTTGTAAAAGTTGTAAAAAATTTAAAACTAAAATAAAAGTTATCCCAATAAAACGAGAAAACCTTTCCTATTCTAATTGTTATTTATGTTCCAGGTGTCCGGATGTCTTCGGTCAACAAGTGGCAGCAACCTGGGTTAGGTTAGGTTAGGTTAGGTTAGGTTAGGTTAGGTTAGGTTAGGTTAGGTTGGGGTGCGAGGTCGGGTAACCTCCACGTGGTGCACCCTGGTAACACCATGAAACACTGCCGCAGAGTACTGGGGTAGTGTTTCATGGTGGCTAATAACCCGACACGGGGCGGCTTCCCCGCGCGTCCCTTTGATTAGCAAAGGGCGCAGTGGGGGGCGAGTGGTCTGATGGAGAGCGAAGGGTTGGTTCGTCCCGCTCCCGAAACTCTCCATCCATCCATCAAGGGCTGGGTGGCCGGGTTGGCCAATCATAGTAACTCCCCGTACATGATTGACAAGCTCGGCCACTTACGTGTTTGGAGGCCACTGAGCGAGACCAGTGGGACTGGTCGCTCGGGAAGGAGGTGGTAAAAGGTTGCGGGTTTACCTGTAATCTGGAGCCACCGGCCCCAGACGGGGGCGAGTGGTCTGATGGAGAGCATCCAACTCTCTATCCATCCATTAAGGGCTGGGTGGCTTGGTCAGCCAATCATCGTAACACCCGTACATGATTGGCTGGCTTTGCCACTTACGCGTTTGGAGGCCACGGAGCGATACCAGTGGGACTGGTCGCTAGGGATGGGGGCGGCAAGAGGTTTCGGGATTTCCTGTAGCTTTGCGCCGCCTGCCCCGAGAGGGGGCGAGTGGTAGCCCCTGCCAAACAGGGGCCTTTTTGGGATCAGCAGCTGGTCGGGGCGAGGGCCCTGGCTGGCGGTCATGCGGTTCTGGGAAGGCGGCGACACTCTTGGCAAGTGTCACCGTGAGCTTCGGGGGTGGCTATGGGTGTCATTCCCGGGATGTGCTCTTGGCAAAATGCGAGAGGGGTACCGGTGCGTTCCGTTGGAGATCCCGGAACCCCTTGATATGCATCGAGGCCGGCCACGGGGTGGTTTTAGTGAGTCGACGAAGCGAGGTCGTCAACCTCACACTACCTTAGCGCATCCCTCGGTGCGTTAAGGTGTCTGTGTGCAGATTTCCCCCCGACACAAAAAAAAAAAAAAAAAGGTTAGGTTAGGTTAGGTTAGGTTAGGTTAGGTTAGGTTAGGTTAGGTTAGGTTAGGTTAGGTTAGGTTAGGTTAGGTTAGGTTAGGTTAGGTTAGGTTAGGTTAGGTTAGGTTAGGTTAGGTTAGGTTAGGTTAGGTTAGGTTAGGTTAGGTTAGGTTAGGTTAGGTTAGGTTTTTTTTTTTTTTTTTTTTTTTTTTTTTTATACTCGTTCCTTTGACTTGTAATGACTCAAAGACTATGTTCTTTATTTCTATCTACGGGTGGGCTTACAGACTTAGCGTACCCTCTTGGGGTCTAAAGGTACTTAACTATATTTATATGTACTTAAGATTAATTTTGAACATTTTGTATTTTACTAATTTTAAAAGCTTACTCTATTATATTTGCTAACTTAGTTTTTACAATATTTATTCTTACTTATCTTAAGGGTTATCTTATACTAATTTATTTTATGCTGATCTTACATATTATTCAAAATATGCGTTCACATAATTTCCTTACTTATTTCTATTTCTTACTTTTGTTACAATTTCTATACAATAATTTATAAAATGTTCCCTCATTTCAGTTTTTGACATTATTAAACTTAAATTATCTTTATTTAGCTGTATATTTAGGACTTGTTCGGCTTCGTATCTCTTAAGGGAAAATACTGGGCATTCTAATAGGACGTGTGTTACCGTTTCGTCTACGCCAGGCTCGCAGACGCACGAGGGGCTCTCCTTACACTTGAACTTGTTCAGGTATGCGGAGAACCCACCGTGCCCCGTCGGTTAGGTTAGGTTAGGTTAGGTTAGGTTAGGTTAGGTTAGGTTAGGTTAGGTTAGGTTAGGTTAGGTTAGGTTAGGTTAGGTTAGGTTAGGTTAGGTTAGGTTAGGTTAGGTTAGGTTAGGTTAGGTTAGGTTAGGTTAGGTTAGGTTAGGTTAGGTTAGGTTAGGTTAGGTTAGGTTAGGTTAGGTTAGGTTAGGTTAGGTTAGGTTAGGTTAGGTTAGGTTAGGTTAGGTTAGGTTTTTTTTTTTTTTTTTTTTTTTTTTTTTTTCCTACTTGTTGCCTCGTACCGAATGTCGCAATGATTATAGACTGGGGGCCTTTTATTGCTATCTACATAATACATGTCTAATCTACTCTAATTGGCTTTATACAGAGAAAAGTCCTCTGAGGGTTTCAGAGTTCTTATGTAACTACTTTCTTCTACCTCACATTCTTAAATTTACCTTACTATAATATGGGGATGGGATAGGGTTAACTATCTTAAATCTATTCTATTTCTATCTTACTCTACATTATTACATAAACATTTTCTACCTTAATATCTAACAGTATATAGTTTGTACTCATAATTATCTATTTGTTACACATTTTATTACAATATACATGGTATACGTATATTCACTATACATACACATTATACTATTACTACCTATTTATTTCTTTTTATTACTCTACTCGCTAATTTTATACAGTACGCTATAAACTTCGGACGGTTCACCTTGTCCTGCATAATGTTTTGGATATTTTCAGCATTTATTGTCATGTCCATAAACTGTTCAACTTCATATCTCTCTAGGCCGTATACCGGGCATTCCAAAAGAATGTGAGCTACCGTTTCGTCCCTACCTGGTTCACAGATGCACGATGGGTTCTCCTTACACTTAAACCGGTTTAAGTATTCGGAGAACCCACCGTGTCCTGTCATCACCTGTGTCATGACGGTGGTTGGGTCAAGCTGCCTAACTATCTTATATGCCTGAATGGCGTCCGGAAAGAACATTTTAGTGACTGATGCCGTTTCCCCTGCCTTGTATCGGTTGTTCCATTCGTGGAGCGACGTCGCGCGGATTTGTCGCTTCACGAATGAAACAGGGCACATATCATAATCCGGGCTTCTTTTGATGTGCAAGGCCGCCTCCTTTGCTAACTCGTCCGCACGCTCATTACCCTCCAACCCTGCGTGAGCTTTGATCCAGAATAAGGTAACTTCCTTATTCTGGATCTTACAGTTCCTTATGTTTGCTCTAGTTTCTACTGCCAAGGGATGGAGGGAACTCGGGTTGACGACGGATTCCAGTGCTGCTCGCGAATCACTGTAAATTCCAAAGGAGTTTTCCGGGCGCTTCAAGATCAGACGTGTGGCCCTGCATATGGCCAGGAGTTCGGCCTGGTACACCGTGCAGTATGATGGCAGCTTAAGCTTGAGGGTTTTGGTTTCGGCGACGCAATCCCACAAGGATAGCGCCGCTCCAACTTTGCCCTCAATCTTGCTGCCATCGGTGAAGATACGGACTGCTTGGCTGTTGTGGTCTTCCACCTGCCTTCGGTCTACCAGGCTCTGAAACTTAAGACTCTCGTGTTCCGCTGGGTGTACTGTGGCGGTATATGGCACTACGCGCTCCACTCCCCTGTCAGCTAATGCTGGCCAGGGTACCCCCCTCTTGACCTCGTACAGAGTGGCTGCCTCTCGCACTCTGATGTCGAGTGGAAGTATCCCGGCCAGCACCAGCGCCGAGTTGAGGGAGACTGTGCGGTACGCTCTACTCAGCTTCTGAGCGAAGCCTCTCTGCACGGCGTTAAGCTGTTTCTGTACCCCCTGTTTCTTCGTCGCCTGTGCCCAGGCACTGGCTGCGTACAAGATAACAGGTTCCACAGTGGCCGTGTAGATCAGCCGCGTAACCTCCGGATGTAAACCCCAGCTTATCTTGGCCGCTCTTGATAGCTGTTTGTGAATATTGGCTGCCTTTTTGCATACTTCTGCCACGTGCCTGTTGAACGTTAATTTATGATCTATGATCAGCCCTAAGATCTTTATTTCTGTCGACATTCCAATATCGACCCCACCCATCCTCAGCAGAGGGGTGTCATACTTCAACTTTCTAGTTACCAGCATTGCCTTGGTCTTATGCGGCGCAAATTTTAATTTGTTTCTGACACCCCAATCCTGAACATGAGCGAGGGCGGCATTGGCTTGCCTTTGCACGTTTAACGCAGTGTCACCGTCAAAAACCAAGATGACATCGTCGGCGAAAGCCTGGCAGTAGTCTCCCCGCGAAACCAACTCTTTCAGAAGGGGGTCCAGCAGAAGGTTCCAGAGAATTGGACCACCAATGGAACCTTGGACGCAACCCTTGTTCGTCTCCCGCTTGTGCTCTTCTCCCGCGTACCTCACCCTAACCGTTCGGTTTCGCAGATAACTATCCACTACCCTCCTTAAGTTTACAGGACAGTCTTCCTCCGCCAACCGCACTCTTATAGCTGGCCACCACGCGCTATCGAAGGCTCCCTCTATGTCCAGTGAGATTACGGTTACCAACTTTTTCGCAGTCAATTTTTCACGTATGTGCGTCATTAGGTCATAGAGGGAGTCTTCGGTACTTTTCTGGGGCACAAAGCCGTATTGGCGAGGACTTGTCCTTGGTAGTAAATGCCACTTAAGCCTTCCTACGACCATCTTTTCCAAAACTTTCCCCATTACTGGCAAGAGTCCTATAGGCCGGTATGACTTCGGGTCGGTGTATCCCTCTTTGCCCGGCTTTCTGAGAGCTATCACCGTCGCCTCCTTCCACACGTTAGGGAAGTAGCCAAGCTCCAGGCACTTATTTGCCAGCGCAAGGTTCATATCTTCGTCACCGAGTACTACGTGCTTACAAATATCAGCCGTCAACCCGTCCGCGCCTGGGGCTTTTTTGGGGTTAAAACTCTCCACTGCGGCTCGCAGCTCTTCTTTGGTAAACGGCGGGTCATATTTTTCACAATACACCCATTCGTTTACCCGTTCGGCTGCTTCCCTCGTCTCTCGGTGGTTTGCGTTTTCCCCTTCCTCTACGTCCTTCGGGTAAAATGTCTTGGCCAACAGTTCGCATGACCCTTTTGAGTCGAGGAATCTCCCTTCCTTCATCAGTGGCAACTCCTCCTGCCTCTTCGATGTTCTGCCTATCACCCTGTAGATACCCTCCCATACCCCTTCTTTGTCCTGCTTCCCACAGAACCCCTTCCAACTCTCCACTTGTGCTCTCTTAACTTCAATCTCATATGTTTCCTTTGCTTGCAGGTACTCACGGACAACCTTCGCTCTACGGACCGGCGCTGCACATCTGATCCTTCGTCTCTTGGTGGTGACTTCCCGCTTCATCGCTGCGAGTTCCTCGGACCACCACGGCAAGGTAAGTTCTTCTTTTTCTTTCTTTTTTGGTAACACTTCATTGCATGTTTGTTTCACTAAATTTATGTATTTTTCGACTGTTTGTTCTAAACTTTCTTTGCTATTTATTTCCTCAAACTCCATCTTGCTTATTTTGCTTTCTGCTTTCAATTTGACCAGTTTCTCACGAAACTGGACCCAATTGGCTTTTTTAGTGTTGTACAATCTGGTTGTTCGAGCTACGTTTGTTCCTTTTGATTTCACTAGGTTTACTTTGAAGGTAATGGCGTTGTGGTCCGAGCTCACAAGATCTTCCTCAACTCGCCAGTCCTCCACCAAGCCAAGCATGTCTTCAGTACAGGCCGTCACGTCCACGTTACTAGTGTACCGCTTGTTTCCCCTAATCGTGTCGAATGTTGGAATGTCGCCTTGATTTAGCACCTGCAAGCTCATCTCTTCGAGGGCTCCAGCCATTTCCACTCCTCTACTGTCAACCTTATTGCTGCCCCACCATGCACTCTTAGCGTTGGTGTCGCCTCCCATGATAATTTTCGTAGCTCCAAGTTCCTCCTCCACTTTTTTGAGCTGCTCCAGGTTAGGTTAGGTTAGGTTAGGTTAGGTTAGGTTAGGTTAGGTTAGGTTAGGTTAGGTTAGGTTAGGTTAGGTTAGGTTAGGTTAGGTTAGGTTAGGTTAGGTTAGGTTAGGTTAGGTTAGGTTAGGTTAGGTTAGGTTAGGTTAGGTTAGGTTAGGTTAGGTTAGGTTAGGTTAGGTTAGGTTAGGTTAGGTTAGGTTAGGTTAGGTTAGGTTAGGTTAGGTTAGGTTAGGTTAGGTTAGGTTTTTTTTTTTTTTTTTTTTTTTTTTTTTTTTTTTATCTCGTTCCTTTGACGTGTAATGACTCAAAGACTATGTTCTTTATTTCTATCTACGGGTGGGCTTACAGACTTAGCGTACCCTCTCGGGGTCTAAAGGTACTAAACTATATTTATATGTACTTAAGATTAAATTTAAACATTTTGTATTTTACTTATTTTAAAAGCTTACTCTATTTTATTTGCTAACTTATTTTTTACAATATTTATTTTTACTTATGGGGCTATCTTATACTAATTTATTTTATGCTGATCTTACATATTATTCAAAATATGCGTTCACATAATTTCCTTACTTATTTCTATTTCTTACTTTTGTTACAATTTCTATGCAATATTTTATAAAATATTCCCTCATTTCAGTTTTCGACATTATTAAACTTAAGTTATCTATATTTAGCTGTATGTTTAGGACTTGTTCGGCTTCGTATCTTTTAAGGGAAAATACTGGGCAATCTAATAGGACGTGTGTTGCCGTTTCATCTACGCCAGGCTCGCAGACGCACGAGGGGCTCTCCTTACACTTGAACTTGTTCAAGTATGCGGAGAACCCGCCGTGCCCCGTCAGAACCTGGGTCATGATGCTGGTGGGCTCCATTTTGCGGACGGTTTTGAAGGCTTGTACTGCATCCGGGAAAAACGTCTTTGTTGTGCCAGCTGTCGTGCCTTCTTTATAACGCCTGTTCCATTCATCAAGCGTTTGCAGACGGATCTGCCGCTTAATGAATGAGACCGGACAGGAGTCATAGTCAGGCCTTCTTTTATTGTTCAACGCGGCCTCTTTCGCCAACTCATCTGCTCTCTCATTTCCTTCTAATCCCGCGTGGGCTTTGATCCAGAATAGGGATACTTCCTTATTCTGGATTCTACTCGTTCTCAAATTTTCACGAGCCTCCACGGCTAAGGGATGGAGGGAGCCATTGTTGACTATGGTTTGTAGCGCTGATCGGGAGTCACTGTATACGCCAAAAGTTTTCTCGGAGCGCTTTAGGACTTCTTGCGTAGCTCTAAATATTGCCAGGAGTTCTGCCTGATAGACTGTGCAGTACCCTGGCAGCTTGAGCTTGAGGGCTTTGATCTCGGCTTCACCACTCCACAGAGATAAAGCCGCTCCGACCTCGCCCTCAATCTTGCTGCCGTCTGTGTAGATTTGTACTGCCTGAGTGTTGTGGGCGTCCACTTCTTCCTGGTCTATCAGGCTAGCGAAACTGAGGCGCGTGTATTCTGCCGGATGTACTGTAAGAGCAAATGGTGTGAGCCGTTCCACCTCCCTGTCTCTTAACTCTGGTCGGGGTACTCCCCTCTTTGCCTCATACAGGGCAGCTGCCTCCTGTATGCGGAGATCGAGTGGGAGTATCCCGGCCAGTACCAGTCCTGAGTTCAGGGAGACGGTACGGTATGCTCGCGTAAGCTTCTGCGCGAAACCTCGTTGAACCGTATTCAGCTGTTTTTGGATGCCTAACTTCCTAGTTGCTGGTGCCCAGGCGCTGGCGGCGTACATGATAACAGGCTCTACTGCTGCAGTGTATATGGCCCTGATGATTTCAGGGTTGAGGCCCCAGCTGACTTTGGCTGCTCTGGACAGCTGCTTATATATATTTAATGCCTTTTTGCAAACATTTGCAGCATGGGCATTAAATGTTAACTTGTTGTCCAGAGTAAGCCCTAGGATCTTGAATTCCTGCGACATGCCAATGCCGACCCCGCCCATGCTCAGGAGTGGTGTATCATATTTAAGCTTGCGTGTTAGTAGCATAGCATTGGTCTTACTTGGCGCAAATCGGAGCTTATTTCTGATACCCCACTCCCCAACGTAGGCGAGAGCGGCATTCGCCTGTCGCTGGACTTCCATAGCTGTGTCCCCATCAAACATCAGGACCACATCGTCTGCAAAAGCTTGTACGTAGTCCCCACGTTTTTCGAGCCCTTTTAAGAGTGGATCCAACAAAATATTCCACATTATTGGACCACCTATCGACCCTTGGACGCATCCCTTGCTGGTGTCCTTTGCGTACTCCTCTCCAGCGTACCTGACTTTAACTCGCCTGTCTTTTAGGTAGCTGTCGATTAGTCTCCTCACATTAATCGGACACTTTTCCTCAGCCAACCTAACTTTAATTGCGGGCCACCATGCGCTATCGAAGGCTCCCTCTATGTCCAACGAAATTACGGTGATCAGTTTCTTCTCATCGAGCTTGTCTCTAATTCGATGGATTAGATCATAGAGGGAGTCTTCGGTGCTCTTTTTGGGCATAAAGCCATATTGACGAGTACTCATTTTTGGGACGAGGTGCCACTTTATCCGTCCTACGGTCATTTTCTCCAGGACCTTCCCCATAACTGGCAGTAACCCTATAGGCCTATAGGATTTCATGTTAGTGTAATCGTCCTTACCTGGCTTCCTCAGGGCCACGACTGTGGCTTCTTTCCAGATGGTTGGGAAGTGTGAGAGAGCCAGGCATTTGTTGGTTAGTGCGAGGAAGGTCTCTGGGTCACTCTCTATTGCGTGTCTGCAGATATCTGCAGTAAAACCATCCACTCCCGGGGCTTTCTTCGGGTTGAAGCTTCCCACAGCAGCTCTAAGCTCCTCTGTGGTAAACGCAGGGTCATGCAACTCATCATGGACCGGGTCGTTTACGTGATTGGCCGTCTCTCTAGTCTGCTGATGGTCAGCGTTATCTTCTGCCGCGTTATCCTCCGGGAAGAAAGTGTTCGCCAGAGTTTTGGCTGATTCTTTGGGATCCATTTGTTTACCGTCTTTCATTAATGGTATATCTTCTTGTCTTTTTACCGTCCTTCCTATTACCCTGTAGATTCCCTCCCAGACTCCTTCCTTATCTTGTTTTCCGCAAAAGTCCTTCCAACTTTGAGTTTTTGCTTTGTTCACCTCGTTTAGATAATCTTCCCTTGCTTTCAGGTACTCGTCCACTACTCTGGATCTTCGGGTTGCTGCCGCGCCTTTGATTCGACGCTTCAGGGTGATGGACTTTCTCTTCAGCACGGCGAGCTCTTCGGACCACCACGGTATGGTAAGTTTTTCCTTTGTTTTCTTTTTAGGGATAGTGTTTGTGCATGCTTGTGTTACTGTATTTGTGAATTTAACTACTGCTTGTTCTAGCTCCTCCTGGTTTGCAATTTTTTCTATTTCTACTAAATTTATTTGGTTTTCTATTTTTAATTGGGTCAGTTTCTCATGAAACTGACTCCAATTAGCCTTCTTGGTGTTGTAAAGTCTTGTTGTTCTGCTTATGTTTATCCCTTTTGCTTTTTTAAGTGCTACATTAAAGGTGATACCGTTGTGATCCGAGCTCGTGAGATCATCCACCACTCTCCAACCATCTACCAAGTCCAGCAAGTCAACTGAGCACGCTGTTACGTCTGGGTGGCTGGTGTATGATACCCCTCCTCTAATGGTGTCAAAAGTGGGCCGGTCTCCTACATTCAACACCTGTAAACCCAGTTCTTCGAGGGTTCCCGACATGTCCTCACCCCTGTCATCTATGGTGTTGCTACCCCACCAGATGCTCTTTGCGTTTGCGTCCCCTCCCACGATGATTTTGCTAGGTCCGATTTCTTCGGTTATTTTTCTGAGCTGCTCCAAGTATGGCTCTATGGGTTGGGAAGGTTCAAAATAGAATGAGATTACAGAGATCTGCCAGGCGCTAGTCTGGATCCTCACCACTGCGATGTTGTTAGTGGTGAGTTTTGGGCACTGTATTACGTCCAGGTCTTGGTCGAAGACAGCTATTGCTGCTTTCACAGTCCCTTCCCTTTGCTCGGGGTTCTGGAATATTCTCACTCCTCTGTATCCTTTCATCCTACTTATCCCGCCCACATACGGCTCCTGGAGCAGCGCAAAGGCCACCTTTCTTTTCCCAGCCTCGATCATGAGCTCACTTGTAGCGGTTTCCATTCGTTGGAGATTAGCTTGGAGGACGCGGTATGGTATCTCTGTGGTTGAAGTAGCTGTAGGGTTGCCATCGGTGGGGCCTTTAACAGTATGCCACCGAGGCCCGGGCCAACGCGTCCCACCTCCTTCTTACAGCGCATTCTTGGCTAAACGCATTGTGCTCAGTATGTTCGAGCTTTGCGTGCCTACAGTTGCAACAGGAGGGTGCCAGGCCACTTATCCAGTCCGCACATTCGGTCTTCATGTGCGGGCCGCCACAATGGCTACATTTTTCAATACTCTCTTTGCAGTGTCGGCGGCCGTGGCCAAACCCTAAGCACAGAGAGCATTGAACCAGTGGCGATTGGTCCGCTACATTCACCCTCTGCATGTCAATATGGACTTCTCCTACGTCCATCATCAAGTTCCATATTTTGGGGGACACTTTGATCACCACGTGACAGGTGTGGGGATTTCTGGCCTTCTTTCGGTAGCGGATCTCAAGCCTGTTCTCCTGTTTGTCGAGCTTTCCAAAGATATTATCGTTTTGCTTTCTCAGGGCCTTCACGATGTCTTCATCACCGTGAAACTGTAGGACGTCTTTGAGGATCAGGAGGGGGTCCTTGTTTTGGATCTCCTCGACGTTCAGGTGCGCTTCCGCTTTCTTGAGCCTGTCCTTAACCTTTTCTCTTTCTTCTTCTGTTCTACAACCCACTATAACCTTCCCATCCTTCGCCTTCCTCACTCTGTCCACCCTTACTCCTCCTTCCTTCGCGTTAACAGCTTCTCTGATCCTGTTGAGCACTTCTTCTCCAGTTTCTTTTTCCCCCTTAGAGGAAATCATCACTGAGTGCAGTGCGACCTGTTCGCGGGACTGCCTCCGGGTTTGGCCCGCGGCGATGTTTGCGTAGGTGGTCTTCTCTAGGGTTTCCTTCTGCCTTTCCATTGCCTCTTGCAGGTTTTCCATCCTCGCGTTGTTTTCCTTGAGAAGTCTGATGTGTTCCTCTAGCTGCCTCTCAAGGCCACTCCCTTCGTTTTGTCCATCATTTTCCTTGCTTCCCGATTCAGTTTCCTTTTCCCTGAGGTCTACTGGTTGCACTCTGGCCAGTGTCCTCTCGCTGGCCTTCCTTTCCTCAGACTCTTTTATCAACTCGAAGAGCCGTTTTGCTGCTTGAGTGACATTTGTCTTGATGTCTGTCTTCAGGTTCCTGGAGTTTTCAAGGTTGATGATGACTTTAGTGAGGCAAGCCTTTCCCTCTGCAGTTCTATTTGCGAACTTCTCCGGTACTGGTGGGCTCGTTTCTGCTGGTTGTCTGCGCCCGATCAATTTGCCCTCTTGCGAGGTCAAAGTCATAGGCTTTGGCCTGGGAGCGGCTCTTTGGCTAGTTTTCCTCGGTGGGGTTGGGGTTCTCAGTTGCTGGGAGTTCGATCCCTTTTTCTTAACTAGCTCCCACTCACCCACGCTTCGTCTAACACTTGACGTTTGCGCCAATTCGTCCCCCTGTTTTGAGGGCCCCGCCCGTTCGGCTCGGGGTGGGGATGTATGCGGGTCCAAATCGATTAGGTTGACAGCGGGCTTTTTGACAGGTGTTCGTGTCTCGTTGCTGCCGCTGGCCATCTGCGTCTCAATCGGTGATTTGGGCTCGATATCTATCGTCACATTCATCCTTTTTGCTGGCGTTCGCAAGCCAAACATTACAAGGTGTCAGAGGGAATAGTGGGATTGGTAGGTAGTCAAATTTTGAATAACAATAAAAGTTTGTAAAAGTTATATAATAATAAGATAAAATAAAAGTTAACCTAATAAAAAGTGTAAATTTTTCCTATCCTTATAGCAATTTATGTTACAGGTGTGCCAATGTCTTCGACCAGCAAGTGTCAATACCCTACAGAAGGTAGGTGCAGAGATATTCAACAAAATTTGAAAATAAATCAAATAGACAGATTCCAAAAAGTCAAAATTAAATTGGCTATTGATACAGCCTGTCAAAGATTGCTAGAAGGTAGCTGGTCCGGTAACAAGTCTGTTGCCGAAAACCGGGTCCAAAAAAGTGCCCTAGTTCCGGAGTTATAACAGTTCTAAGGTCGCCCAGGCCCCAAAAAGCGACTTTTCTAACCTTAGTGACTGACAACAGGGTGGGTGGGCGGGCGATTTTTTTCTAATTTTCAGTGTTTTTCTGTTTCAGATGCGTTCCAGGAGGTGGGGCAGTGATGTACCAGCCGGGCTATGCGCAGTGGCGATAAGTTTTAGCGAAAAAACGTCTGTTTCGTCGCTAAAACGGTGGCAAAGTTAGTAGAAATACCACTTTTTCTAAGTTTCTGTATGACGAGTGAACCCTGGTGCTAGTCCTATGTGTAGGGCTTCGCAGGCCGCTTCTAATGGTGTATCGCACGGCTATGTCCACCTTAAGTAGCTGTCAACAGAATCAAAGATAGCCGTATACCTGGGTCAAAAAGTTCGTTTTCAAACGCTAATCAGTTAAAAACTTAACTTTTTGCTATAGAAAACGAAAAATGTACCACACAGGTAACAAACTGGTTCTCTAACCGCAGCTTTTCCAACAATCAGAAACTGAAAATCTGTCAAAATGAACGAATAAAACGTAGGTGGACGAAAAAAATTATAGCAAATTTGTCAAAAAATTTTCAAAAATGTAAATAGCTGGTTCTACGGTCAATAAACTCGCAAAAACTTTACTAAAATCTGGATGTATCGCAAGCGATAATCGGTCTGTTAAATCAAATTTTAAGGTATCAAAAACGTATGAAGCCTCGCGTTCTGTTAAATATTTACTAGCTATGGTATGCAGCCGCGACGCAGAGCGCCTGACAAAATAAAGCAAATTTGCCGGTAATTCTTAATTTTTTGTAACTTTTCAGTGTTTTTCTGTTCCAGATCGGTGCCAGGAGGTGGGGCGATGATGTACCAGCCGGGTTATGTGCAGTGGCGATCGCGTTGCAAAAGTTTTAGTGAAAAAACGACTGTTTTGTCACTAAAAACGTGCAAAGTTAGTAGCAAATACCACTTTTTCTAAGTTTCTGTATGACGAGTGGACACAGGTGCTAGCCCTATGTATAGGACTTTGCAAGCCGCTTCTAATGGTGTATAACACGGCTATGTCCGCCTTATGTAGCTGTCAAAAGAATCGAAGATAGTTCTATACCTGGGTCAAAAAGTTCGTTTTCAAACGCTAATCAGTTAAAAACTTAACTTTTTGCTATAGAAAACGAAAAATGTTCCACACAGGCAACAAACTAGTGTCCTAACCGCAGCTTTTCCAACAATCAGAAACTGAAAATCTGTCAAAATGAGCGAGAAAAACGAACAAGTAGGTACCAAAAAGTTTTGGCAGAAATGTCAATTTTTTTCAAATTGTATGTAGCTAGTTCTACGGTCAATAGACTCGTAAACACTATACTAAAATTTTGATGTATCGCACGCGACAATCTGTCTGTTAAATCAAATTCAAAGATATCAAATAACTTAGGTAGCTCACGTTGCTATGCAGAGAAACGCGACGCGCCTGGCTAAATTATAACAATTTGTAGGTAGTCTTTATTTTTTTCTAATTTTCAGTGTTTTTCTGTTTCAGATGCGTTCCAGGAGGTGGGGCAGTGATGTACCAGCCGGGCTATGCGCAGTGGCGATAAGTTTTAGCGAAAAAACGTCTGTTTCGTCGCTAAAACGGTGGCAAAGTTAGTAGAAATACCACTTTTTCTAAGTTTCTGTATGACGAGTGAACCCTGGTGCTAGTCCTATGTGTAGGGCTTCGCAGGCCGCTTCTAATGGTGTATCGCACGGCTATGTCCACCTTAAG